>SJYO01052474.1:17510173-18234104 GCA_006410555.1 Capra ibex
TGGGGGTGGGGGGAGGAGATCAAGTAGTGTCTCGTGACTACCTCGAGGGACACGACCCCTGGAGAGAAGAGACTCGTGACGAAGGACCCTACTAACACAAACCTCCCACACACCCCCCCACCACTAGCGGGTCGGACGGACAGGGGTGTGTTTCTCGTAGGATCCTCTATGAGTCGTAGTCGTGGTTCCCCTCCTCTCGAGACCACTGACGTGTGGCCACACACCACCATAACCCAGTCGATTCACCGAACACGAAACCATTGGTCGAGAACCCGAGATCAGGGACCTGTTATCCAGTCACCCACCCCACGAGTCCGCGTTTCTGCGTCGATCCAGTTCCTACGGGTCTCAAAGACTGGCTCGACTATAACCTCAAGTGTCGACCAGGTAGAGTACGTTTCCCGACAAAGACGCCAGTCCTACACTCTTCTCGAAGAGCGCCAGGGAGCCTACGAAGGGACAATTCAAATGAACTTGATTCTCTGACTCACCAAACTCTCGTCGGACGGGAAACGTACAGGACCCTCCCGTCGCCACCGACGATGTTCCCTTCTTCTGTTCGAAGTTCTACCCGTGGTCAAGGAAACCGTCTCCCGTAAGAGACCTAAGTTCTTCCGATCGGTCGACGAGGAGTGGGTGACCGTCGACGAGTGGAAACACATATGTAACCTGTTTGACTATTGTCCGTGTTCCCATTTCGTTCCTCTCGGAGACGTCCCGAACAATCTTGAACGCGAACTCGTAGAGTCTCGAGAAAGAGATGGAAATATCGTCTCGGGGAGTTCGAACGACTCCACCGGAAGAAGAGAGTCGACTCGTGGAACACTGAAGTAGATTAAGGACAGAGGGGAGATGTCAACCCCGCAGAGTGTGGATAGTGAACAGTGCCAACAGTCACTACGACAGAGTACACTGTGGACAAATTAAAACAAGACTTTAAAAAACAAATGAACCTTTCGCTAGTAGCTCGAATAATTTGAACACATTTTGTTCTCATTTTTCTGTAACTCACTCATGAGTTTCCTGGGCAACACAGTTCACGTAATCGAAACCAAACGTCCGTGACTCTAAAGATAGTATCGGTAAGAGTCCGGTCAAGACCTTAAAAGACCGAGAACTGACCCAAGACCCGACGCCTACAGATTCCGGTATACCTCGCCACCTCTATTCGTTCCGTAAAAGTCGGTACTACTCCTGACAAATGTAAATATGGGTAACCATGATACAGGACTCCCGTAGGGGTCACCAAGTCACCATTTCTTAGGTGGACGTTACGTCCTCTGGACCCAAGTTAGGGACCAAGACCTTCTAGGGGACCTCTTCCCTTACCGTTGGGTGAGGTCATAAGAACGGACCTCTTAAGGTACCTGTCTCTTCGGACTACCTGATGTCAGGTACACCAGTGTCTTCTCATCCTATGTTAACTCACCGATTTATCGGTATTAGACTCGGAGAGGCTCAAGAGGTGTAACACGAATGGACTTTTTCCGGTACCCAGAAGACCTCTTGACAGAGACGACTACTAACGAGAACCGTTAAACGTTCCTTTTCGACTAAACTCACCAGTCCTCTCGGTGGACAGGTTTCTGTGCCTCTCTCGGTCGAAAAAGTATGGTCGAAATAGGTGGCAGTGAGAAACAACACGACTTTTATCTCAGGAACGGGAGGGGGAAGGGAAGGAGGAGGGTCTTACCGGTGTGGTAGAGGTTCGGAAAGAGACGAGTGGACGTTACGGGAAAGGACCGAGGAGAGAGACTTAAGAGGTGCAGATAGTTTAGGTCAAACTTAGGGTGTAGGAGGTGTCACGAAAGGGGAGTACGATTCGGAATGGGAAAGAGAATCGTGGGGACTGAGGAAGATACGTCGACAACTCGTCAAGTAAATAAATTGTCCATAGTCACTGCGTAAATCATGTCTTAGTATACTCCTACTAAAGGGTTAAAGTCCACAGACAGAATGGAAGAGGTAGTCGTAGAGGTGAAGACCTCACCAGCCAAAAGTTGGAAGTGTGTATCTTAGTGGACCTCTCGAAACTCGTGAGACCTAGTCTTCGACGCGGGATCTACGTAATTTAGTCTGAGGACGTCGTGAAAAATTTTTCAAAAGATAAAACTTTATTAACACCTAAACGTACGTTAACGTTCTTTATTATGTCACTCCAGGGAACACGGGAGGTAAGTCAAAGGGAGGTACTATCGTAAAAATACATTGATATCATGTTGTCCGAAGGGGACACCGGGTCACCATTTTTTAGGCGGACGTAACGTTCTCTACGATCAAGCTAGCAGCCCAACCCTTCTATGGGACCTCTTCCTTTGCCGTTGGGTGAGATCAAAAGACCGGACCTCTTAGGGTACCTGTCTCCCGGGACCGCCCGATATCAGACATCTCAACGTTTTCCAGTCTGTGTTGACTTCGCTGAATCTTGCGTGCATCATGTTGCGACGTGTACCTTTCAGTTACAACCACGTTGAGTAGGTTCAAGGGGTAAGTCTAGACCGGTCAAACGTGTACATGAGCACACTCATACAAATGTACACACGTGCACAAATCAAGCTACGTTAAAAGAGTGTACGCATCTAAGTACGCTGATGGAGAACTATCGGAATAAAAGGTGTTGAGGGTCCACTACTAGAGTCGCACACTACCTCCGACTCTTGGTACCGAGACTTTCGATGTGGGGTAGACGTAGGGTGACACGGGTCGGAAACGACGGGGGGAAGTAGGAGAGACTTACGTGCGAAGAAGCGACTTGGGTGCACTGGGAGACACCAGATAGTCTGACGAGGGTGAGAGGGTCGACGTCGGAGGGAGAGGGGGAGATGTAGGTCTGGGGTTCGACCCTAGACGCACGAGCGAACGGTCTCAGGAGGAGACCGGACGAACGTGCCTAGTGATAAAGGTCCCGACCCCTTACTTTAACTTTTATCTGGTTTGTTACACTGTCAAAAGACGACGATAAAAAAGAGGGCACTTGTCTTACAAGTCGTAATAAAAAAAAAGAGAAAACACGTCATGACGTTCACTCTTCATTAGACTAACTTTACGACCGAATACGACAAATCTTCGGACGTCAGAGGGTGTTCGACACGTGTCCCTCGAAAGGGCCCCTGGGACTGGCACTCGCACGACCGCTCCTCAGTCGAGGCCGGGGTAGGTCCACGACTAATCCGGTCTTTCATTTACCCGGTGTACGTATACCTACCAGGAAGGACTTCGAAGGGAGACGAGACCTTCGACACATTTACAAAATTCGGACTTTCGATAATTCCTCACCGGACCGAGAAGGTGTATCACTTCCTAGACCCTTTTTTCTTACTCCCACAGGTTCCACCCCCGTGTACCACAGTCTGTAACAGAGGTCTTATCACATCCCCTGTCTACCCTTAAGGAATACCGGGTTCGGACGAAAAGAACTCTGGGACCTCAAACTTCAGACTCTGCGCGACCGATATCTTTCGCGTCAGCTCCACTCCCGACCCCCCGATGTCCTTTTACGAGAAAACGTGCGAAGATTCTGGAGGGGAGGTTCTCCCCCTGTCCTTCCAAAACACTAACAGTCACAGTATACCCTTGAATCTCTTTCTCCTCAGGTAATAAAGGGACTCTATCATTGGACTCCTATAAGTAAGAAAGGGATTAAATTCTTTGTGCTCACCTACAGACTAGACACGGTGCATAACCCGTGACAAGGCCTTTGTACTTCTACTCTTTATGTTTACGAGTAATCCACAAACAGAGAGGTTTACACTGAATTATATGAAATAAAAAAAGAAGACCCTACTCTCCCACCTAGTCTCAACTCGTTCTCTCCTTCAACTAGTAAGACTCAAGAAGGGTAGGTGTGTACGGGTCTTCTACATCCCTGTCCTGTTAGTCTAAAATTTTCAGTGGAAGCATAAGAAGTCCGGGGTACCCTCACAGGTCGAGAATAAGCCCTATAATCAATGGGTCCACTTATGTAAACAGTTTTCGAGTAGTTTGACATGGGAACTCTAAATATGTACAGGAACACACATCTAAAATGGAATCTTTTTTTTTTAGCGTAAGGTCCTTTTTTTATCTTCGTCACTTCGATGTCAATTCTCTTGTCAATCCTTGTTGAAAGTAGTCGTTATTTCGGGACGATAACTCTAAAGTACGATTTCTGTAAGAGTCTCCACGTAGTACCGGGGTTCGGAGACGGAGGTCTCGTATCGGTACACAGGAAGTCCCCTGGGTGAGGCGAGACCGGGACCACACGGGTGACGATGACGAAGACCTTGTAGGAAGGGTGTAAGGTCGTCCCAGTCCTGTCAGGACGGAAGAGGTGTTTCGGAAAGAGACAGAGAGGTCGGTTTCACTGGAAGGGACAAAGACGAAATAAGTGCGACTGACGGAAGTGCATTAAGCTGTGTACTACTGAGTCATAGAGAACAAAAATAAATGATTCAATCACGTAAATTTCTCGAATCTTGTGACGGACCTAGTGACGATAACAACAGTAACAATATAAGATACGAGGACTCGGTAGAGGGAGCCGGGACACAGGAACTAACTGTCTGTTCAGGACCTCTCCTCCCGACCTACCACAGGGAATGCACGAGTCGATCTACGGCCTGTGAACACGAGTAACTGTCTACACACTGAAGGTCTGTACGAGATACGGGTCTATAAACCCCTTAGACTGGTACGATCTCTACACTGACTCCCTGGAAGATCGTCTCTGAAGGCGAGAATCTACATTGTGGTCGGTCCCACCCCTCGCTCCACACTCCTCCCGCCCGTCCGGTCGTAAAAGTTTGGAGAGAGGTCGGGGTTTCAACTCGCTGGAACTCTCTTCTGACCAGGGATTGGGTCGGGTCCCCGTCCCCCACACCGGAGTCTCATGGGCCAGAAACACCTACCAGAGAATTCAGAGGGCACCGTGGGGTCCCACCCCACTACTCTACGGTGAACTACTGTTGTCGGGACGGAAAGTTTTACTGTGAGGCGTATCCCCGTCGTGCTGTTACTGTGGACGAATAGCCGGGGCGGGGGACCGTAGACGCACCCGACCCGGTGGGACGAGTAATCCAGCCGTAGACAGGGGTAGCCGGGCGGACGTCGACTACGAGTAATTAGGACCTCGGGACTTGGACCTCCCGTCTGCTCCGACTCGAGAATCTCGGTAACTACCGTCGCCCGAACCGCTCCCGAGGATCTAACTAAATATTAACCCGACTCCCAGGGGAACGGAGGGACCTCGGGTTCGAAGGTTTGCTCCGTCAGGTCCTCCCATCAAACCCGAGAGACCAGAGTACTTTTCCTGGCCATGTCCCTACGTTCCGGACGGTCTGGTCATGCCGTCTGAGGTCGTGTGGGGTCCCGGAGGACTGAACTCCTAGCGACAACTCCTTCGAGTTGTCTTGGACGTAACCAGGGGAGTTCTCCCGACCTGTGAACAGTCCCAGAAGTGTCCGGTTGGACCCCTGACCAGAAGACTTGAGTGTTGTCAAAACGTCCTCTTATTGTTATTACTTTCGTCAGTACAATACATAACTGACAAAGGATAGAGGAACCTTAACTCGCTTTTCCAAAGTTCACAGAACAGAGGAAGTTACACCACATTCTTGGCAGATCAAGTCAACAGCCAATCAACACAGACTGAGAAACGTTGGGTCACCTGATATATCGTGCGGTCCGGAGGGACAGGTAGTGGTTGAGGGCCTCGAACGAGTTTGAGTACAGGTAGTTCAACCACTACGGTAGGTTGGTAGAGTAGGAGACAACAGGGAAAGAAGAGGACGGAAGTTAGAAACGGTCGGAATCTGACAAAAGGTTACTCAGTCAAGAAACGTAGTCCACCGGTTTCATAACCTCGAAGTCGAAGTCGTAGTCAGGAAGGTTACTTATAAGGCCTGACTAAAGGAAATCCTACCCGACCAACTTAGAGGAACGTCAGGTTCCCTGAGAGTTCTCAGAATTTTTCGTAGTTAAAAAACCACGAGTCGAAAGAAATACCGGGTTGAGAATGTAGGTATGTACTGATGACCTTTTTGGTATCGGAACTGATCTACCTGGAAACAACCGTTTCATTACAGACGAAAACTTATACGATAGATCCAACCAGTATTGAAAAGAAGGTTCCTCATTCGCAGAAAATTAAAGTACCAACGTTAGTGGTAGACGTCACTAAAACCTCGGGTTTTTATATTTCAGACTGTGACAAAGGTGACAAAGGGGTAGATAAAGGGTACTTCACTACCTTGGTTTACGGTACTAGAAGCAAAAGACTTACAACTCGAAATTCGGTTGAAAAAGTGAGAGGAGAAAGTGAAAGTAGTTCTCCGAAAATTCAAAGAGAAGTGAGAGACGGTATTCCCACCACAGTAGACGTATAGACTCCAATAACTATAAAGAGGGTCGTTAGAACTAAGGTCGAACACGAAGAAGGTCGGGTCGCAAAGAGTACTACATGAGACGTATATTCAATTTATTCGTCCCACTGTTATATGTCGGAACTGCATGAGGAAAAGGATAAACCTTGGTCAGACAACAAGGTACAGGTCAAGATTGACAACGAAGAACTGGACGTATATCCAAAGACTTCTCCGTCCAGTCCACCAGACCATACGGGTAGAGAAAATCTTAAAAGGTGTCAAATAACACTAGGTGTGTGTGTCAGTTTCCGAAACTGTATCAGTTACTTCGTCTTTATCTACAAAAAGACCTTGAGAGAAGGAAAAAGGTACTAGGTCTCCTACAACCATTAAACTAGAGACCAAGGAGACGGAAAAGATTTTGGTCGAACTTGTAGACCTTAAAGTACCAAGTGTACAACGACTTCGGACCGAACCTCTTAAAACTCGTAATGAAATGATCACACACTCTACTCACGTTAACACGCCATCAAACTCGTAAGAAACCGTAACGGAAAGAAACCCTAACCTCACTTTTGACTGGAAAAGGTCAGGACACCGGTGACGTATATTCAATTTATTTGTCCCATTGTTATATATCGGAACTGCATGAGGAAAGGGTTAAATCTTGGTCAGATAAAAAGGTACAGGTCAAGATTGACAACGAAGAACTGGACGTATGTCTAAAGAGTCCTCCGTCCATTCCACCAGACCATAAGGGTAGAGAAATTCTTAAAAGGTGTCAAACAATCTTGGCAATAGTCCGGATAAAACGTCTACTCCTTTACCTTCGTGTCTTCTAATTTATTAGACGAGTTCTGTCGGGAATCTTTTCTGGTGTGGGGAACCGGGACCCGACCCAACCCCTGGTTCGAAGAGAGTTCCAGCGAGTTGGGACCCCGACCTCTCTCCAAACTTGGTCCGTAAACCCCGGTGACAAAAGGGGACGGGACCCGTGACCTACACCGTAACGGTCGAATTCGTCACCCAGACGACCCACAGTCCCTAGGACCCTCGGAGGTGGCACTCCACTCTTCGGTCCCGGCTACCTTCGCTTTCACAGACTTTCAGTTCTTTGACCCTAAGGGTGAAGTAAGGTCGGGGACTCGTCGGACACTCAATCCTCCGGACAAGAGAGACAAGGTGCCGAAGTCCGTGTGACAGTAGGAACAAAAATTCATTTCTAGGACTTCACTGCACTTCAACGAGTCAGCACAGGATGAGAAACGCTGGGGTACCTGCCATCGGATGGTCCGAGACGTCAGATACCCTAAAAGGTCCGTTCTTATGACCTCACCCGACGGCAAAGGAAGAGGTCCCCTAGAAGGGTTGGGTCCCTTGCTTGGGCCCAGAGAACGTAACGTCTGTCTGCGAAATGGCAGTCTCGGTGACCACCGTTATTTACACTTTTGTGAACCCTTTTTTTCTATTACCGTCGTTATTGACGGGAACCGGGACGACCTTCCCAGGGTGGTAGGTCTCGGGGATAAACTTCCTCTCGTCGCGTAGATCCACCATTTCGCCTACGATCAAACAGAAAACGGGCCCACTTAAGGGGTGAGGGGAACAAAAGGAAGAGAAACCACCTGACCCCACACCGACCCGAAGGTCCTTCGAGCGTAGGTGGGCGGAAGGGAGACCCAGAGAGGGAGGCCCACGCCGAAAGGACTCGTGTAGGACCCCTTCCGTAGAAGAGAGTGAGAGCAGGGAGGTCAAAGGAGGTCAAAAAGGACGATGAACAGAGATGAAGACCGGAGAGAAAGACGACCAAGTGGTAGTAGTTTCTACATAGAGTCAGGAGTTTGACACCTGGGTTGACAGAGGCAACGACGTCCAAAGTCTCGTCGGACACTGCCACTGAAAAAATAAAAAAAAATTGTCGTAGTCTTCGACGACTACGTATTAAGTTGTTTGTTAGGTCTTTACGTAGTCTTAAGTTTACTGAGTGTAGTCTCCCTCGGCCTACAATTTGTGACAGAGAATTTTTGGGTGAGGTAAGTACGGCCAGGGCCGCGAAAATAGAAGGTCATAAACATTTTAAAAGTCCTCCCGACCCGATGGTTCCCCTCAAAGCCGGATTTTGACTACTGACCCATAGGGACACTTCTTGCACCACCACACTCCAGGGTTGGGAGTAGGGACCGGTCGACAGTCTCACCGTCCACAGACCCCGACCCAGAACCCTGGTTAAGAGGGTCCAGGGTCTTCTCGCACATTCGATCGGGGTCTCAGAAACCAGAAAGATCACCCCAGGGGGGCTGTCTCCGTCCGGGACGGAAGTTCTTTCGTTGTCGGGTGAACGACACCTCTCCGACACGACGTCTTGTCAATTCTTGTATCCGAAACCTTCCTGTGCGGTCACTAAGTTTCAGACCGAGACCGTGTTCAGTCGACGACCTGGAACCCTTACAACGAAGTGGAGAGAGACGGAAGGAAGGGAAGAGACATTTCGTACCTTTTATTATCACTAGTAGAATGTCACGACAACACTTTTGGTCAATTACATGTACTGACGATGTATTTACAACCGACACCAATAATAAGGTCTTTGAAGATACTTATAGATCCCTTAGGGACCCAGAGGGCGTGAGGAAATACCCTGGAGATCTACAGTTCCGTGAGACTAAGACATATCCAACCTTTACGGACCGGCAGACGTCCTGAACCATTTACTGAGGCACGGGGGTCGGGTAACGACGTAAGGAGTTTAAATAGTACCGGGTGTGGGAAGTAGTCACACTGAGAGATCCCAGAAGAAGAGGTTCCAAAAATAAATAAAGGGGGAAAGTATCCCGGAGTCTTAGATTTCTTTGAAGAGTAGATAGAACGGGGGGTGGGGCATAGGAGGAGAGACGGACCTGGTGGTGGACGGTCGGGGTCAAGAGTCGGTACGGGTGACCGGGGGTACTTGGGGTAGTGGACCAGGTGACCACTGTCTACGTCGACACGTAAAAGATTCTCCGATCTCCCCGACGACACCGGTCAAACGGGAGTCCAGGTCCGGACTTACGGATTACCCCACAAAGAGGTGATAAAAGTCTTCACTCTTCACCCTAATAGACTACTCATCGTGAGCACCAACGAATAGTTGGGGACCCTAACCATGGGTACCCGACATCCCGACCCCTATCCGAGTCGGAGTGGAGATTACTCACATGTCGAGTGGGGTGGATGGGGAGTTTCCACTCTTAAGGGTCTCACCCAGGGTTTCGAGGGACTCGACCACCTAGACTCAGGGTGTACCGACGTCTTCTACGACCGATTCACTTCTCTCTAAACATTCACGATTCCTTCCCGTCCCCAAGTCTCTTCCCGACTTTTGGGTCACCCATCTGGTCGAAGAAGGAACATTGATCTTCGGGTCGTGTCCCCGTTACCCTCTTACACCCCTTTTCGTGAAGCATCCAGGGACATCCAGAAGGACCCAAGTCGCCCCGAGAACGAAATACTTCAAAATTAGAGTACAACATACGGTACACCGAATATTTAGAATCGATAGTCCCGAAGGGACCAACGAGTCTACCATTTCTTAGACGGAAGTCACGTCTTCTGGACCCAAGTTGGGGACCCAGTCCTTCTAGGGGACCCCTTCCTTTACCGTTGGGTGAGGTCATAAGAACGAACCTTTTAGGGTACCTGTCTCTTCGGACCGTCCGTACCCCAGTGTTTCTCAGTTTATGCTGACTCGTTCATCGTGAGTCAACTCCCTTCTCCACTCCCTTAAATGGGTTACAGTGTGGTGTCCAATTACCAGAAAAGAAGGTTTTGTCGTATACGGCGGTAGGACTGTCGATCTTGGAGTCTGAGTCTGTTATCCTCGTGGGTCCGAGTCTCTCCACTTCACCGGACGGGTCACAGTGTGTCGAGGGATTACCATCTCGACCCGGATCTTGGGTTCAAAGGATTAAGAAGTAGGTCATAAGCAGGACGAAGGGTGACGACTAGCGACTAGTGAAAGTGGTCAGAGAAGTGGACGAGGGGAGTAATCGTTCCCTCCTCCCCAGGAGGGTCCCTGACCGTAGACGACCACGGTAGACGTGACTTTAGCCGGACCCACAGAGTGCCCCCATCCTGTCTCCGTCGGGACCACGGACCCGTTGTGAAGTCTCCCTTCGACCGGGGTAGGGCCGGGTCCCTAACTTACCTTCCCGGCCGAAACGTGTCTGTGTTTGTCGAGCGTAAGGGGAGGAGGGGGTGTGGGGGATACACAACACCCAGAGTCGGTCCCGAACCTTGTTTTATTTAAGACCGACCGACGATCGGTCCGTCTGTGGGTCCAACAGTCCCCTAACTCCTTCCAGTCTGTCCCTACGGTCAATCGTACTTCCTTTTTTCTCTCCCACCCACATTTAATCGCCGAACATAGAGTTGTCGAGACACGGACCTTAGACCTCGTCCGGGGGGCGGGGGTATGTTACCGACACCTGAGACCTAAGATTTCGTCGGGGGGAAGGGCCCGGTCGGACCGACGTGGCGGGCACGACTTCACCACACCGAGTCGCAGGTGAACGGGAGAGTCTAAGTAGGTGTGATTCGGACGAGAGCAGAGTTTCCGGAGGCCTGAGAGTGACGAGGGGTCCGTCGGTACATGGAGAAGACGCCTGCTCTATCGGAGAGACGAAGGGGGTGGTACAGTCAAAGGAAAAAGTAGAGAGTGGGCGTAGAACCCCAAAGTCTCTCAGTTCCGATGTGGAACAAGGGGAGAGTTAAGGGTCACGACTTGTACGTATCGTCCACGAGTCATTTGTAAGGAGTCTACTTACTTACTTATAGATTGAGTGTTTTAGTCCTGAACTCTCTACTCGCCCAGCCCCGAAGATCGTAGTCGGTCGGGACAGGTTTCGACTATACACCAGGACAAACGAGAGGTACGCAACCAGACTGGAGACCTAGTCTCGGTTTATGTAGCGGAGACTAGACACCCGGGAACTTCGATTTTGGGTAAGTTACTTGTTGGTTCACGGTCAGCGAGCGAGTCCACGACCCGACTATTATGCTACCCCCTCGACTCAAGGAACTGAAACTCTACTTGTGTCAGCACCCTACATGCCGTGTCTGTGGTGGTTCGATACTACCCCCACGGATGGTAGACGGCACCCTCGGACCTTATCCCTTACTTCGAAGAGGACCCCTTGCCCCCGACCCAATCCGAGACCCCGGGAACCACTACCTTTCCCCACGACTCTCTCTTCTCCCCGTCACTAGGTCTGGGTCTTCCCATTCACGTTGAAAGGGTGATTTTTTACCCCCCTCCCACTCCTTGTCGGGTGTGGTTCAGTCTCCTTATTTAACTATCGGACATGCCCCTTGACATTAACGAAATAAATCGACCTCACACCTGAGTCCTCCCTACCCAGTCCCGGACCGACCTCTTCCCGAACACTTCGGGGAGGTACTGTCAAGTTCTTCACGTAGAAGGGACTTGGACCGACGACCCGACGCACTAGTCTACGTCTCTTCGTCGCATAGGGGCTCGACATCCCAAACCCCCTTACTGTCTTAGAACAGACGACTGGGTGGGTACGAGTCTTCTCCGGTCACAGACCCAGGTACGGATCCGAGTCGTCCTCCGATCTCAGACACAGGTGGGGGACCAAGCTCCGCGAACCTGGACACGACACTGGTCCTGCTGGGACCAAATATCCTACCAGCGTCGGAAACTGTCGCCCCGTGGCGCCCTGTCAGATCTCCTCCGACTTACGTCCGACAACGGTGTCATTGCCGCTCGTCCCGCGTACCGTTGTGCGCTACGGACCGAGGGGTGGAGGGGGGTCTTCCCGCGACCCCGGTCTGTCGTCGATGGTCCTGGAGGCGTCGTGGACGACGGACAGACTTCACAGTCGAGGGGTCCACTCCGAGAAAAGTGGAACCTCATAGTACAACCTAGACCCTCTCTGGACCTTCCGAGAGACTCTCACCAAAGACACCCACCTCAGGTCTCCTGTCCGACCCTTCTTGGTCGATTCGAAGTAGGTGCATAATCTCTCCAATGTCGGATCACTATTGGTCCAAACGTAGATCTATGATATACTCCCGGCCAATCTAAACAAAAGCGGGAACCATGGTAACGAAGGAAGGAAAAATGTCGGTGAACAATGACATTATGTATAAATGACTCACAGGGAACCCGGACCCGTGTATCAAAAATTTAACGGTTCACCACAAGCTGAGACACTGGGGTACCTGACGGCGTGCGACCCGAGAAGACAGAAGGTGTGAGGGTCTCAAACGAGTCTAAGAACAGGTAACTCAGTCACTACGATAGATTGGTAACACAGGAGACAGTAGGAGAGGACTAGAAAGCGTCGTAGTCTCAGAAAAGGTTACTCAGCCGAGAATTGTAGTCCACCGGTTTTATAACCTCGAAGGCGAAGTCGTAGTCAGAGGCAGGTTACTTATAAGTTCGAACTAAAGGAAATCCTAACTGACCAAAATGGAGGAACGTCAGGTTCCCTGAGAGTTCTCAGAAGAGGTCGTGGTGTTAAGTTTTCGTAGTTAAGAAACCGAAAGTCGGAAAAAATACCAGATCAAGAATGTACTAGGTGATGTACTGGTGACCTTTTTGGTATCGAAACTGACGTGTCTGGAAACAACCGTTTCACTACAGAGACGAAAAAACATACAACAGATCCAAACAGAATCGAAAAGACGGCTACTCCTTCGTAGAAACTTAAAGTACCGACGTCAGTGGCAGACGTCACTGAAACCTCGGGTTCTTTTATTTTAGACAGTGACGAAGGTGAAAAAGGCGGCGGGAGCTCCTTGGACACGAGATCTTCCTTCCCTCCTTTATGCTTGCACATCGAGGGGGCACAGGACCCTCCACGGCGACCGGGGACAGAAAACAAACACGAAACGAGGGACGAGATAGGAGATATTTCACATTCCCGTAGAGGCACCGAGGGAACGGAGACTGCAGGCCAACTCAACCTGTCACTCCTCGTCTCCAGTCCCTTGCCCCACCTTTTCTCTCAGGAGAGTACGGAGACCGACCTCTGTGTGAGTGGAGAGGCATTAAATTGAGACCCTCGGTTCGTCTTTGAGGTAGACAGTCGGGAAACGAACAAAGACTTCCTCCGACCCCGTTTTCCCTTTGACCAGTCGATTCCGCCTGGTCCCTAAAAACCTTCTTTACTGAACAGGAGTGAGAGGGTAGGAAAAGAAAAGGGACCGAAAACTCAGAGGTCTTTTCTTATAGGGAATAATATCCGTAACAAAAGGGTCTAAGTTTCGTGTTTTCCTCTTTCTCTCGCGGGAATTGTCAGAGTACGGGTTGGGCACACTCCTTCATTTTCGGCTTTACTTGAAAGTTCCTTAGGGCTCGTGTACAACTCTACGACCCACACCTGTCCGTAAAGAGTCTTCTGTGACTTTTACCCGACAACGACCACTCTTTCCCCCACTGGTGTCTCCCGTAAAAACGAGACTTGGTTTTAACCCCACCTAACAATACGGTATTCCTCTTCCGTTACCGTTGGGTGAGGTCACAAGAACGGACCTCTTAGGGCACCTGTGTCCTCGGATCACCCGATGTCAGATACCTCAGCGTTTCTCAACCTGTACTGACTCACTGATTCGTGTAATACGGTATTATAACTTATGGTTTTAACAGTGACATTATCGTATAGACCCCCGACTCTAATTATACTCACTAACTGAGGATGTACCGGCTAAAAGAATGTGATAGAATCTGACGTCGTGTTTGATCGATCCATTGAGACCGTTCTGTAAATCGGTGAACCCGGGAACCAAAGTTCTCAGAGGGTCGAAACACTCAACTCCTAATAACCACCTCCTCCTTTCCTGAATACTCTGAATATTTCATCTCCTAAATACTTCATCTCAGTGTCACGTCCACCCCGTCGTTCCCCGTCCCACCGTGAACTCTTTCCCTTGGGTCAGGCACGGGTCTCTTCCCAGGGACCACTCGGTCGCACATACGGAGAGCTAAAAGAACCTGACATATTGTCCCGACACCGAAGAGGGTGGGAGGACACGTCCAAGTGACAAAATTAATTCGTGGGTCCGACGAGAAGTCACTCTTAACTACTTTCCCTCAGACGTCGGGGTCTGTCTCCGTGTCTGTGAGACCTCCTCCCGAGTCCCGTGTCGGGGGAGGGGGTCCCGACGGTCGGAGAGGCCGTGAGACGACCTCTGTCTCGTCCCGCGTCTCTCGGGAATTACCGGTTCGTCTAATCCTTGTACCAAGGCCGACTCCCGTGTCTCGGACCTCTTACTATTAGTTTGAGGAACGCCGGTCAGTTCGTCGATTCGTCTGTTCTAGATTTAGTTGTGCGAAGACAGAGGTCAGCCACCACCTTACCCCAACAGACAACGTTGTAGGACTGGAGCCTAAGGGAAGAACTGGGACCACGTCGTGGTCTAAAGGGTTGCAGTCTAAGTGTTTGTAGAGAGTAGGAAACACGAGTGAGGGGACCCGAGCAAAATCTAGACCACTTACGTTCGACAGTAAGAGTCCACCGAGGGTTCGGTAGCTTACTGGGTCGGAGTTTACCCGCCGAGTCGAGGGCACTTCATAAAGTCGGACTCCTGTGCCGACTCAAAAAGTCCGGAGAGAGTGAGAGGTTGTACCAGTCCTACGAAGTTGCAACTAAGAAAGAAGTCTCCGTAACATTCCCACCTTAAAATCTCTTTTGCAAACACTAGACAATTACACGTTCAGACCAGACAGGGTCACGAAGAGTTTGAACTTGTACGTGTATTTAGTAAAGTCCTAAAATACGTTTACGTCCGATGTTAAGGTCTCCAGGTTCCTCCCCGGACTATGTGACGTAAAGATTACTCAAGGGTCCACTACGACTAAGAGAATCAGGAACTTGAAATTAAGATTATCGTTTCCAGATCCAGTCACGACAAACTTTACACACTTAACAATTGTCGGATGTTACTCTATGTATATCTGTGACTCTTACTCGAAAATCTTTGCACCTATCAATAAACTGGAACGACGATATAGAGTCTCGGACCAACCACTTAGACGTAAAGCACAAAAATTTAAAGCAAAAAGATTAGTAAACAGAGACACCGAAAACTGTTTTCACCGGTAGATGTTACCTAACCTTGAAAATGTCTTGTTGAGGAGTGGTGCCTACCTCACTCGACGCTTCCTGATCCACTGAAGACCGTACGACACGTCCGAGACTCTAAGAGACTTAGAAACGTCGAGTGTATGTCTCCACGGGACAGCCACCTCCTGTCTGGGATCACCGTGCGTTAGGGGAATCTCCTAGGGGACAGCCCAGGAACCGTAAAGGAGTGCAGCGGACAAAAGGTTCAAGTCGAGTCACAAAAGAAAGGGTCCGTAGTAAGACCCATAAAGTCTGTTTCCAACTTACACAGTCCCCTCAAGTCGGAGACGACTACGGTCCTTCACGGTTCATCGTTCTCTCTAACGGTCGGTCTCTCGGAAACTCGAGTGTCGGAGCCTCCGTGGGTCCGACCCAGACCCGTCGGGTGAGAGAGGTAGGGACCAGTGACTCGTCCTATATTGAGATGACCCCGTTGGTGGACGGGGTAAGACTCTTTCTTCTTCTGTCCGACTTATTTTGTCCGGTCGCTCTTTCGAAGGACGGAGCGCACGGGAACCCCCGCCCGACCCACAATTACTCGGGTCGCGTCAGTGTTGTCCTTACTCCGGTCGACCGCGGGCGGGTGCAAACTGGGTACCAGGAAACCGTCCTGGGTCTGACGACCCCCTCACCAGTCTCTACTTTTGTTCAGGCCGACAGAGGGACGTCGCCGCCAGAGACAACAAGAACCGGGTGACACCGGACAGTGTGTCCGATCTTTCCCGACCCTCATCCCCCTACTGGATCCCCTCCGTCCCACCGTCCTGGGTAACGTTTAGAACGGAGGAGAGAAGATGAGGAGTGGGAACCGCCCCCGAAGGGTCCACCGAATCACCAGTTCTTAGACGGACGGTTCGTCCTTGTCGCCCAAGGTAGGGACCCAGACTTTCTCGGAAACCTCTTCCTTTACCGTGGGGTGAGGTTATAAGAATGGATCTTTTAGGGTACCTGTCTCCTCGGACCGCCCGATGTCAGGTGTCCCAACGTTTCTCAACCTGTCCTCACTCGTACGTACACGCGTGTGTGGGAACCACGACCAGGCTGTGACCCGTCGAAGATAGTTATGAAAAAAGTACTAACTAACATGTGCAAGGGGAGAAAACTCGATCTCCACTAGGGAGTTGGTATCTTCGAGGTGTCTTGTGGAGAAGTAGAAATGATTTACGATTAATCCAACCTTTTAGTGTCTCTTTCCCCTAACTATAACTTATTGGGACACAACTTAATAGAAGTATGTAGGAAACCTTTAATCGGTGAGACCACAAGTTTTTTCTATACTAAAGTCGATTTGACCTAAATTAACTCACCAATCTAAAACTAAACACGAAGCCAAACTACTGGGTTTCGACGAAATGGAAAGTTGACCCCACTAAGCAATTACTCCAAAAGCAAACCGGCGTCCTCCTGAACAGTAACTTACACACATGTGCACACCCGTCAGAGTGAAAACATTTTCCCTGATGAACTAGTCCACCCGGAAAACTCAACAAGAAGGGGTTTACCTCTACTCGGTTCGACAGGACCAACAAGAGGGAACGATTCTGTTTACGGTGACGTGTGTAAGGACTTTGTGCACAGACCCCGACCCCCACCCCCACCACAGGTACCGGTTCCTTGGTTGTGTTTCGATAAACCAACTAGACCGTAAACCTAGGTACTGCCACTGAAACAATCGGGACAAGGTATCGAAACCCGGAGAATTGTGTAAAACACTTTGACTTGAAATCAAGTCCACAAATGGTTTTTGCTCTTCCCTATTTCCCAGAAACGTTGGTGTAAACACATGTGACAGGTTCAGATGATTCTGTGGAAGTTCTACAGACCATGTCCGGAGAAAGGGATGGAGGGGGGAAGTCTAAGGGGTCTCGGTGTTAGTGAGGCGTTCGAGACGAAGGATCGATATCGGTTTAACTCTGTTTAAAATCTCACCGTACCTTGTCAAGTCGTATATTAGACGGAACCCATAAATAACATTCCTATCTACGACTTCGACTTCAAGGTCATGATAGTGGTGGACTATACTTCTCGACTGAGTAAACTTTTTTAGGTCTAAGACCCTTTCTAACTCCAGTCCTCCTCTTTTCTCACCGTCTCCTACTATACCAATCTATCGTAGTGGTGAAGTTACCTGTACTTGAACTCGTTTGAACCCTTCTATCACCTCCTGTCCCTTCGGACCGCACGACGTCAGGGACCCCAACGTTTCTCCACCTGTACTGAATCACTGACTTGTTGTTATTGTTGACGGAGCCTACAACCTTTTATCTCTATTTCCTCGGTCCTAGATGAGTCACACTGAGTCGGTCTGTAGTATCGAGTCTCGACCTATGGGGCTCAAGGATCCCTGTTTCCTGAAGACTTTACAGAGGGGTGAACCGAACAACCCACCAACCAGAAGAAGAGGACGGAGTCCGTGGGACACTCGTGAGAACCTGTGCTATACGGTGATATACAGTCCAGGTGATCACGACCCAATGGTCAACCCTACAAATTGATGTAACTGAGGGACTAATCTCGTACCAACAGAGAGTCCAGACCGAGTATCAAAGAGGCTATCCCATCCTATTAGAGTACGAGTCACCAGGTGCAGACGTCGATGTCAGTGACCTATGACACACACACACATGTGTTCCGTCTCTCCTATCTCGGATGGAATAACACTATATTTAATTGAGTAACCAGTCTTGGTGTGGTCGGAGACGTCATCTTTTCTTTCCCCTTCGACCTTCATGAACGACACCGGTTAGTACACGATTTCGGGAGACCCGTAGACCTCGTTCTCCCTGGACGTTCTTATAAATCACCGTAGGGGAAAAGAGAGGAATTGTGTTACCCGATACTGACTCGTACTGACACAAAGGAAGTACTGGCTATAGACCAGGTTAAGGTATTACGAGTTAGTCCTTTCGGGTCTTTCTCCTCTCCTCACCCGATCCTCCACTCTTGTGAACCGTAGTATACGCGGGTATTAAAGATAGTCAAGTGACTCTTTATTTTACTACGCTTCCTACGTACTTCCGGTTCACCTTCCAAGTTCTGACCACATCAGAGTACTAATAAACTTCTGTTCACTTTTGCGTTGTTCAAAAAAGACAAGAACTTTTTGTGGTATGTTAGGGGGGTCAGTAAGGACACTCTACACGTAGTCACGTTAAGAATAATTCCAACTGACGTCCCAGGACAGGACACCCTCAACTACCCAGTCCCCCACGGGTGCTTGGAACCCAACCCACCAACGAGGTCTCAACCCCGACCTTTAACCAAGGGGTCGACCTTTAAAGTGACCTTCCCAATGGGGAGACGGTCTGTTGCCGGATATAGACTCCCTACACCAAATAGTGTCCGGTAGACTCGGACGTGTCCCTGTCCATTTGTCTCTGAGACTTCCTCAGCTTTGCGTAACATTTGTCAAGAAGCCTTTACTCAGGGTCCTCACACGATACTTTGACCGAGACAAACGTAAACTTCGTACCGACGACCCTTAAGATTGATCATGTTGTGTCAGTCTTCTGCTAAACATTTATAAATCGTTCTTGGAAATTTTCTAAGTCTAGGAAACTTGATCACTATTCAAAAAAAAAAACCACCCTTAGTTAAGTTTCAAATTTTTTACTACGATTAGTAGTCCTATGTATAAAGTCGTAATAAATCGACTTAACCTTAATTAGATTTATAGGTAAATATCTCCTTATGAATCCATTTAATCTGTATAATACGTCGGTAAATTGTAAATCGAATCTTTCCGGTTATAAGATTGGTTAAGAACACATTATTGTAATTCTTCTTTTTGTACTATGTTAATTTTGAAAAATTTTACGTATTTTTTTTAGGTGGGTTTCAGATTAATTATCGGTAGGAACCTTTTGCCCTGATCTACGTCAAATGAATATAAAAAAGATAAATAGACACAAAAAGATTTTAAAAACTTAGGTACAAATAACAAAAATATTACCTTTTTTTAATTTTAAAAATTTACCTTTCTTGGGGTCTTTTAACAAATCTCTCGGAACTCCAAACTCTTGTCTCTCTAAAATTTGATAGTTGGGGTTCCAGAAGTCGGTCGGTCAGTTAATTGAGTCGTCAATGCCCCAGCCCCCACAGAAAGAGACTCACCCAGTCACCCAAACGAACCACCGACCTGGTAGAGTACTGAGTCGGTACTCACCCGGAGTCTAACCACCGAACACTCACCTCCTTAGTCGTGTTTGGAAAGGGGTGACCATCATATTTAGATTGACGGTTGGTCTTAAATAATCCTCGAAAATTACTTCCTACACTACTCTACCGACCTACCGTAGTAGCTGAGTTACCTGTACTCAGACCCGTTTGAGGTTCTCTATCACTCCCTATCCTTTCGGACCTCACGACGTCAGGTACCCCAGCGTTTCTCAGACTGTCCTAAATCGTTGACTTGTTGTTATTACTTCCTACAAAAGTAATAAAGTTGGGGTAAAAGGTGATTCCTACTATATCTTCTTTATGTTTCTTTTTTACAATGGGACTTCTTAAAAGTCAGAAAAAAAAAAAGATAAAAAAACGGTGTGTGACGTCGTACATTACCTCTTCCGTTACCGTGGGGTGAGGTCATGAGACGGATCTTTTAGGGTACCTGTCTCCTCAGACCATCCGACGTCAGGTACCCCAGCAATTCTCAGCCTGTGCTGACTCGCTGAAGTGAAACTGAAAAGTGAAAGTACGTAACCTTTTCCTTTACCGTTGGGTGAGGTCACAAGAACGGACCTCTCAGGGTCCCTGCCCCCTCGGACCACCTGACGGCAGATACCCCAGCGTGTCTCAGCCTGTGCTGACTTCGCTGAATCGTCGTCGTCGTGCATTCTAGAATCAAGGGACTGACTTCTGACTCGACACATGTCACCTTCCCGTCTCAGAATTGGTGACCCGGTGGTCCTTCAGGGTCTTGAACGTAAGAGTAGATTTCAATTTTGTGGTGATTCTACATATCTGTACTTTGTCAAGTACTCGTATTGATGCAAATATATGTATATGTCGGAATGTGTAATACATGTATGTTGTCGTAAACAGACACATATGTAGACACACACATAAATACGACAAGACACGAATCAGCGAGTCAGTGTAGGCAGAGAAATCCTGGGGTACCTGACATCGGACGGTCCGAGGAGACAGGTACCCCTAAACGGTCCGTTTCTATGACTTCACAAAGTCGGTACGGGAGGAGGTCCCCTAGAAGGGTTTGGTCCCTAACTTGGGTCCAGAGGGTGTAACGACCATCTAAGAAATGGTCGACTCGATGGTCCCTTCGGGGTACACATACATATACATATACATTTACATTTATATGTGTGTATACGTATAAGTGTGTGTGTTTATGTTTGGCGTGAGAGTTTATACAACCATCGAGTCGGTAATATGCGACTAACACGTCACCTTTTACTCGTGAAAAACATGGTACAATCATCGCAACAGAAACTTATGTTTCCTACCGTACAGTGACGTCTGGTAAAGTTACCGTTGTTAACGTCTGGTACGGGTAGGAGAAGAGAGACTAATTACTCACCTACGACATCGCTAGAGGTAAACGTTTTACGGTGTGTATCGTTAAATTTTTAGAACTAGTAAAACGGATTCAACTGATCCGCACGAATCCCACTTTTCGAGGATCACTCGAACCCGCCGGAACGGTGTCCACAGAGTACACACCAAGAGTGGACCTAAAGAGGTCCACTCTACCTTGTCGGGAGATCCACAGGCCCTCCTTAGTACGTCGTACCGCGTCGGACACACTGTCCGCGGTCCTCGTTGTTCTGTAAACGAAGATACGGCACGAGGAGTCGACCAGCTTATAATGGGTCCTTCCGTTCCGTTTGTCGGTGACTCTCGGAAAGCGGGTTTGGTTCCTGTCGTAGTGAGACTGGGGACTTTAGGCCGAAACCAGACTCGAGGGGACGAAGGAGAAGAACCCCGAAGTCCCTCGTTCCCTTGCCGGTCAGACAAACGAGTCAGACTCTCCCGTTTTCGTCTGCTCAGGAATCCTCCGCGTAGATCCCCAGAGGAGGAGTGGGATGTGTCCTTTCTCTGTCACCGAAAGGAAGGGGGAAGAGGGAGCAGAAAAGTTTAGGGGTACTGAAAAAAAAAAAAGGAGGGAGTTTCGTTTGGTTGTTTATCTTCACACTTATTAACTAACTCTCTTCGACGTTACTGATTGTCAAGACCAACCTTAGAGAGAGCGAGTCCTTCGGACCCCAACGTTCCCCTCCACTAGACTTACTATTGGTCCGAGGAGACTGAGGACGGGACCTCCACGGCGTCCCCCCGGGACCTCGGACACTGGTGGACTACCCCAGACCCAGGAGTCTATCTCTAGACATACGACCCGTTTTCCACGGTCCAGGACCTTAGACAAGATTAGACTGAACCTAGTGTGGTCCGTACGAGAGGTCTAAATGGGGTTACAAACACATACACGGATTATCTTATACCCGACGACGACGACGACGACGATTCAGCGAAGTCAGTACAGGCTGAGACACGTTGGGGTATCTGTCGTCGGGTGGTCCGAGGGGGCAGGGACCCTAAGAGGTCCGTTCTTGTGACTTCACCCAACGACAAAGGAAGAGGTTACGTACTTTCACTTTTGATGCCCGATCACCATATTTAAGAAACGGAACAATAATAGTTACGGTCTACAATGGTCTGATATAACATGTGTCACATTACCGTGGACTTTAAAGTTCACAACAACAATTTCACCCCAGTACGAAAGATCGGGAGAGAGACTCTAAGTGGTAACAACGACACGTCAGTGATTCAACACAGACTAAGAAACGTTGTGGTACCTGATGTCGTGCGGTCCGAAGGGACAGGAAGTAACAGAGGGTCTCAAATGAATCTGAGTACAGGTAACTCATCCACTACGGTAGGTTGGTAGAGTAGGAGACAGTGGGGAAGAGGAGAACGGTAGTTAGAAAGGGTCGTAGTCCCACAAAAGGTCACTCAGTCAAGAAACGTAGTCCACCAGTTTCACAACCTCGAAGTCGAAGTAAGTCGTGGACAGTAAGGTTACTTATAAGCCCCAACTAAAGGAAATCCTAAATGACCAAACTAGAGAAACTACAAGTTTCCTGAAAGTTCTCAGAAGAGGTCGTGGTGACAAGCTTTCGTAGTTAAGAAACCGTGAGTATATGAACTCATATAATTTTATTGGATCTTCAGATCGTCATTTAAAAAACAAACGTAAACGAAAGAGGTTTGAAAAAAACTGTACCCTAGTGTAAAACCCAGTGTAAAAACTTTTCTTTCTTTCTTTCTTTCTTTCTTTGCTTTTGTGAAACAAACTGTGACCTGGTATCATATTTTAAATCCTTTTACGACTATCCACGTAAAGTCGGGAGTCGAGTAAGGATTTTGTGTACCACCCTACCCTCTCTACTCAAACTTGGGATAAAGACAGAGTAGGGTCGACTCTCCGTACCGTCCTCAGGGACTCGGAGTCAACGGAGTAGATTTTGTCTCTATTTTTGGTCGGTTTGTTGGTAGGTTCGGGGGTCAAAGTACAGGATGACCCACATAACATACTTATCACGGATACTGTCACGAACTTTACATCCTCTTTGAGATATTAGATCGTCACCTTGACTTGTATTTATATTGACCACCACCCATTTTAACGGAACGTCGATTCGTCTTGACTAAGTCTAGGCAACACCTTTCTACTCACAGGTCGAGTTCTTTGAAGTCGTGACAGGAGTCATTGGACTAAAGGACAGAATGAGGATTGGAAGCGACATCCTTCAAAAAGACCATGGAATTTATCAAGCGAGATTATCCTTCATTACAGGAGAAGGGGACTTCGTCACCAAGGAGTTGATCGGTGTAGTCGTAGTGGTCGTAGTAGTGAATCTGGGTGTACAAGACTTGGGTCTGAATGTCTCAGTCCCTGAGACCTCAACCCCTGGTCGGTAACCCCAAAATCGTCTAAGAGGTCCACCACAAGTATGAACGACTCCAAACTTTTGGAGACGAAACCTCCTAACAGAGATAACTGAAACGGTCCTTGAGAGTCTCGAGGGGGGACGCACCGGGGAAGAGGACAACGAAACTTAGACGGGATAGAGGAGACGTCGGACGGGTGTTTCCTACCAACAGATAAAGGACCCGAGACCCTTACAACTGTCCAAAGAATTTTAGTCCGGGTACTTTAAGAGGTTCCGACCGTTGGGAGGTCCGAATCCGTTGCAGTGGATTCCCTACGTTCCGGTGTAGTGGCGTACACGAGGGAGGTTCGGAGGGGGGTGATCAGAGACCCGTTCAAGAGTCTAGATGGGTAGACGAAGGGTACGGCACAAGGACGGTCCCTGACCCACCCAACTCGGTTCTGCCGGAGTCATAACGTGACCTCCTTTTTGTTCGAGAGCCCCCTCTCCACGACCGATTCACAAGGAGGACCAATAATGGGGACCCCGAACCAGGACGGGAAACGTACACCCATGCATCGACGTCTAAGGTGTCCGACGAGAGACGCCCCTCAACCCGTTATCTATTGTTTACAGGTCTCTCGATAAAGAAACCATAAAACCAAGTAATTTTTTCAACAGACATCAAGGGTCTTCGGGGTTCCCCTCCCCGACGAAGATGAGGACCTTAGGGTATACCCCGGTCAAAGTCGTTGAGAGTTGGTTAAGAGTTCGGTGTTCATTCAGTTGTGGAATATACTCCACCACTCGGACGGAACCCCCATACATATATCTCCTCTACAACCATCAACCGAAGTTCTAGTACACACGTTTATCGTTTCCAGTCTGTTTTTAATTAAATTTTTAACCAGAGGTCGGGTCTCGGAACTTTGGATTTCTGTCACCCCATCCCATTATGACCTACGTCCGTAAATGACGAACCCTTTACACGTCTCAATTATACTTTTCGATATGGGACCCAAAGTCCTTGCGCACTTGGCAAGCGAGTCAACGAGTCAGCACAGGTTGAGAAACACTGAGGTACGTGACATCGGGCGGTCCGAGGAGAGGTACCTTAAAGGGTCCGTCCTTATGACCTTACCCAACGGTAAAGGAGAAGGTCCCCTTGAATGACTGGATCCGTAGCTTGGACAGAGAGGACGCAGAGGACGTAACCGCCCTCCCAAGAAATGGTAACTCGGTGGACCCTTATGACCAAAGATTACAACTGAAACAGTGACTACCAAACACTGAAACCCGTTCTAACAAAAAAGTAAGTAAGAAAATAAAAATAAAAAAAAGGAAGTAACAACCTAATTGTGAGTGACACGAGAACCGTGATACGACCAACGGACCCAAATGTAGTTTCTCATTTCGCGTAGGGACAAGTTTTCACCGGGTGTCAGATTCCTCTGTATGTCTCCATCCCGAAAGTACCTCTATGAGTGTCTTAAGTCACCCTTGGTCTCCTCTCTCAGTACTTACGAAAACCTCTCTCCTTACGAAATGACTGTTATGAAACTCTACGAGGAAGGTAAAGGAGGAGAGGAGGTCACTAAAGTATTTTCGGTCCAGAGTAGTCACATCCGGTTCAAGAGAGAACCCATAGTGTCCAAGGGTCTTACTCTTCCCTCTACTTTTTAACGGCCCAAATAGGCGGAAACCTACAAAGTATGGGGGAGGATGTTATATGGGGGAGGGAACGGGTACGTGTTGGTGGGTCGGTTCAAAGACAGGTCGAATGTGAACTTGTCGACGTGGTTGAAAATACCTGTAGACAATGTGTGTTCTCTTGATTCACCAGTAAAGTCTTAAAAATTTATACTCTTGTCTATGGGTAAAGTCTTAACACAACCAAATTTCCTCTGATCTAGGTTGAGCTCCAAATAGGGCTCTGGGAACTCACCTTAAGGTTCAAAGTCACCGAGGTTCTTTTAGTCCCCACCTCCCTGAAGACTTATAAGATTCAGTAAGAGTAAGAGAGCAAGGAATTTGGGATAAATTGTTTACTCTCTAGACCCCGGGTCTCCTTTCTTTACTGACCGGGTCCCAACGTTGCACGGAACTAACGATAGGACGAACCTTACAGACCATCAAAGAGTCCCTGACCCCTTGAACATTCCTGTGACGACCCCGGAGACCACCAGTTCCTACCCGTCTCAGACGTCTCTGGACGGTGACCTTCCCGAGTCCCTTCGGGGTGTCGTGACGTGTGAAGTGTGGAGGAGGAGTGTGGTGGGATTACAGATTCCCAACACGATATAAACTCTCCCAAACGTAATTGATTTTTCAGTTTTTATTAGCGGGTCTTGTACGGTGTACGGTCGATCCATGATCTCCACCATTCTTCGACTTTGACACTTCATTTATGAGGAGGGGCCCGAAGGGACCACCCAGTCACCATTTCTTAGGTGGACGGTTATATCCTCTGTGTCCTCTACACCCAAGCTAGGGACTAGGCCCTTCTAGGACGCACGGCACGTCGTTGGTTCGGGTACACGGCGTTGACGACTCGGTCGTGAGATCTCGGGTCCTCGTGCTGGTGATTCGGACGCACGGGAACTCGGGCACGTGACGTTGACCTCTTTTCGGACCACCGTTACTTCTGGGTCGTGTCGGTTTTTCACTATTTATTTGTGAGGAGGAGAAACGAGATTTCGTGTAGAGGTCAGGATGTACCGCTCTTATTGGTAAAAACTCCGAACTCTCGTAAGCTGGAGACCGTGTACTCTTGTTATAGCGAAGACACTACACTCTGAGACTCGACACTGTCACTCACAGAGGCGCATCCATGTCAGCACTGAGGACTCGTATTGCACCCACGAAGACTGTCTTTGTTCTATTAACCTCTTGAAGTCAGGGCCGTGTCTACCAACATGACCCTTGTGCCCCGAGCCACCCCTCACCCCGTCCCCAGTCCCTACCTCAGTGGCCCACAACGGGCTTGGAAGAGGGGCTGTGAGCTCCTTGTTCCTGACACAACCATCCTCAACCATCTAACGAGACTTCAGGGGTACTCGGAGGGTGTCCCAGAGTCGAGGGAAGAGAGTCGTGGATCGGGTATCAGGACTTCGGACCGATAGAAAAGGAAAGAAAAGAGAGAAGGGTCTGTCACAACCCTCTTTGTCGCGAAACAGTCCGGTCGAGGAGTCGGGAAGGGAGATGAGTCGGACCCAAAGAACACAAGATTAGTAATGGAGGTCGGTGTCGAAGGGAGAGTGTCTGCAGAGGACCTTTCGTTTCACTAAAAGTTCATCTTTCGTCTGCGAGGAGACGGCCGAGACACGACCACCGGCGACTCCCCGTGCTCAGTTAGTCTGTCAGGGAGGTTCGTCGTTTCGTGACTCCGCCCCTCGTCCGCACTACCCGTCCTCCCCCCGTCTCCGACCGAGATGCCTACGACACTCCTACGGACCGTCAGGACAGGGTACACGACACACCCATGGTGCCCAGCCCCCCTCTCAGTGTAGAATAGGAGGTCCAAAGGAGGGATGAGTAGGACCGTGAGAGAAAAGGAGGAGGAGGAGGAAAGAGAGAGAGAAAAATTCAGACTCGTACTTCTTTGGACACAGACCTTTTCGAGATACGAATAGTCTCTTTATGTAAGAAGTTCTCGGTAGATACTCACAGCTATTTGTCCTTCGTCTCCCACAAGTCGAACCCGCCCCTTCTTTCTAGAAATCTTGACTTTACTAAACCCCTTCTACTCCTCTAGACCGACATAAAACCCCGGACCGACAAAAGGTCCACCTAGGGGGATTTGTTCCGGTGACCCGTGACAAATTATTATATTCGTAGAGTATAGTGGCCGAGAACGATTTATCGAAAAGGCTCTGTCTCTCTCTCTCTGCTAGGGAAAATAACAGAGTGTCTCTTATAGACCCCTCACGACACATCTTCAAAAAGGGGGACACAAAACAAAAAATGTTTTAAGTACTCCGACCCTCTCCTCAAAAACAACCGTAAGTACAAACTACTTCTCTTGTTGCGTTCGTTCTATTCAAAGAGGTATTCGGTTCACAACGGGCCCCGACCCTAAGCCGAGAAGGGTGACTTTCGGACCTCCACTAATTGGGACGAAGTGTGGGCTTTCAGTATTCCACTGGAACTCCCCACCCCCTCTGTCTCCACGTTCCTTCGACCCCACGTCCACCCCGAACCCACCCCACTGCCAGTCGGACACAGGGAAGATCCTGTCAAGGTCCTGCCGTAGAGACCTCCTAGGGTTTGGGTCTGAGTTCAGTGTCCACCCCTGGCTACCCACTTTAGGGTCCGTTCCCCGTGTCGGAGACGACGTCCTACCTCTACAATCCTCCGACCCTCCGGACGAAAGGACGGACGCGTCCTCTAACTAGTTCCGAGGACTGTTTACCAATAGTGAGTCGTTTAGCGAAGGACGCTCGTGTCTAAAGTGCCGTCGTTAAAGCAAAGGAATACCGGCGAAGAACTCCTTTCGCGGAACGGGTTGTAGTGACAAATATCAGTACTTCAGACTTCCCGGAAGTTTTGTCGTGGATATCTCCTTCCATAAACCCTCTGACCTTAGTTCAAGTTTACTTCTCTTCGTCGGTGAAGAACCCTAGGACAACCGTGCCCTGAGACGACGTCCACGGACGTATGTACACTCGGACCCTGTGGGAGGAGGGAGGGGAGGGGCACAGAACGGACGAACACGACACGGAGGACCACGATACCCAGACGTAGGAGGTGGGGCCGATATCCGGGGATCCTGAAAGGTCCCTGAAACTTGTTAGGCACCCGACTCCAAGACATTCGCAGTCCGCAAACAGATGCCAGTGCGGGTGTCTGGTCGGTAGATGAGAAGGGATAGTTCACTCAACCTTCCTTTATAGCGAGGGACGGAGGGAACCAAAGACAATTGGAAAAAAATTTTTTTAACATATAAATAAATAAACCGGTACACCGCAGAATCACCATCGTGAATCCTAGAAGTAACGTCGTACACCCTAGAAATCGACACAGCACACCCTAGATCAAAGGACCGGTCCCTAGCTTGGACTCGGGGGACGAAACCCCTAACATGGGCCCAGGGGACGTGACCCTCTCGTCTGAGAATCGGTGGTCTTATGGTCCCGGTAGAGATTGGCGAAAGAGAAGATGTAGCGTACGCACCAAGGGATCGAGGTGTGTGATTTGAGGTCGTCAAGGTTCAACCCAAAACGAGACAGAGGGGTGGAGGGACTACTTGTATAGACCAGAAAAGACAGAAGTCGGGGGAGGGGTGGAAAAAGTGACAGGACTCTCGAGAAGGAGTCGAGTCTACAGTGGAGGAGAGTCTCCGGAAGAGACTAGACAGGGAGAGAGGGAGGAACAGGACCTCGTCTTGTTTAGCGGGGTGCATTACCTGACGTCGACCTGAGGAGCTGTCGGGGCACAAAAGTATCTAGTGTGACAAGGCAAGTAAACTAGCGCACAGACAGACGACAAGAAGGACCCAGGAGATACTCTGCGACAGCCCGTCCCCTCAACCGTGGACAGACCAGGGGTCACCGTGTGCTCTCACGTGTGTCGTAAACAGAAACCACTTGTCTCAATTTCCGACCCCCTCGGGACAGGTATCGTGAACAAAACTCGGAGGTCACTGAAAGGGTGAACTACCCCCTGTGGGTCCGAAGACCTGAGAGCCCTTCTACAGAGACACCTAACTTACTACAATAGGATGTATGGGATCCCGACCCGACCCAGTCTCCATCCCTCAGACTCAGAGACCTCCGACGAATTTCCGTTCCCGGTCTTACTCCACCTAGATCTGTTGACTCCGATCAGCTGTGGACGGGGTTCTTCAGAGACGGACCGGTCCACGGAGAGGATGGGACCGGGACGGGTCTGGAGGTGGTCCTACGTTTTAGGGAGATGAAACCTTATTTCTTGTGTCTACCCACCCCTCGCAGGTGCAGTGTCGGGAACGACTTCACTCGACACGACAGGTCCTTCCTTTGCCCCTCCCGTCCCTCGTCAGGACGGAGACAACCAGAAAGGGTCCGTGAGAGTCCGTGTGACAAATAGTCTCATCGAGAGACTATGGAACTTTTGCTACCTCCCAAGCAGGACCCGTCTTTATTTGAACAGTCCATTACCGGTCCTAACTGAGAACCACAGAATGGTGGCGTACACAAAAAAAGGGGGACCTCTTTGGACCTCGTGAAAACACCTAAATTCTCGTTCACACGGACAAACTTAACCATTATTTTAACGGCATACCTTCACTATGCCAGGGACAACCACGGTCGCGAAGTGTGTCTAAACAGATCTTCACTTCTAGTACAACGATCGACACTGTAAAGAATCAGAATCAGAATCCCAACCCCAAGTTCCCGAATTGTTCACCGCGAGGAACACGCTGTCACCTTATTTTTGGGTCTTGGTTGTGGTCGAGGGTAGAGAGTACTTCTGTGACCCCGCACAAGTAGAGACACCCAAAGACTACCTATACAAGACTATGGGTGGCCACTAAAGATTAATGGTCGACGAGTATGAGGTGGAGGGAGGTCGGAGACGACCGAGTCTGGACCGTAGAGGGTTGTCGAGGCGGCAACACTGTAGGACGGGTAGAACACTTCCTCAGGTAGCCCACCATAATTCGTAACAAACTCAGTCGGGAAGTCTTGACTCTCACTCCGGGGGACTATCTTAGCGTGGACTGTCCCCTCTACTTAAGTGGTGGTACGGGGCCAGGTTTACTTGTGGTAGTCGGTCGCGACTACCCTTGGAATTCCCTAGTCCGTATCTAATTTCGGTCCCTCCGAAAGTTTACGTCTGCAGGCAATTATTTAGTGTACAACCTTGACCAGCCGTATGAGGAACCCAGGGGAGAATTATTTCTGGTCTTCCCACTCGCAGAGGTAGGACGCTCGTCCGTACGTGCCCTCGGACGGACGGTAGAACCGGACCGGGTCCAGTCGTAGTCTGCCGAGTACTAATAAGAGACTACACATCGCCGAACACACACCGACATGGCCGTCGAGACGCTAGTTAGGGTCGACGACCCGACCTCCCACCCCCCGACGTCGGTGGACTCGGAGTCCAACCCTAGTAGAGAATATAGGGGTAATTTGAGACCCGGGGATGGTGTACCCTCTCAAATTCCCCTTTTACTCTAAAATAATTTCGGTCCCCTGGAGGGACTGACTCGGCTTTCGTATTAGTCTCGGCATTCACAAAGAATAGTGTCTACTTTTCAAGGGACAAAAGGGTCTAAGGAGGGAAAACACTGACGACTCACGGGGGAGGAGGTGGGGTCGGAAAGGTACCCGTAGAGTAATAAATTTCAGTGCCACGTTTACGGTCTTTCGGCAATCATCGGTTTGGTAGGTTGTCGGAAAAAAGGGGCGATTACTTCCGGTCGTCAAAACGTACATACACCAAATATCAGACTTGTGTTACTGAAGTTTTCCGAGGACTCAAAGTCTCACTATTACACTAGACCTAAAGGTCCCCTTTTATTCTGGTCGGTCTTTCCACATACAGACGGAGACTCTGAGAACGTGGACCTCCGTAGACACTGAATTTACACGGTTTTGACGGGGACACCCGAGTCGTTGAGCCAGACTCTTGAACCACGGGACCGAGGTCAGTATCTTAGGACCACAAATTCCTTACCAACGGAAAAGAAAGGGTCGGAGACCTGAAGAGATCTGGAACCCTTCCTGAAATATTCTCACCCGTACCGGTTACCACCCAAGTGACCAACGACTCAGACCCCTACTTCAACCGTCCTTTCAAGTCCGTCCTGAACACCCATCGACCCCGACCAGGTACACGGGATACTTTCTTTTCACTTTCATAATAAGTGAGTCAACACGGACTGAGAAACGCTGGGGCACCCGACACCGGACGGTCCGAGGAGACAGGTACCCTAAGAGGTCCGTTCTTATGAAGGACCTCACCCAACGGTAAAGGAAGGTACACGGGATATCCGAAACGTAACGAAGGTGACAGTCCCGTGCAGTAGAGAGTCGGTGAAAGTTTTGAACTTTAGCAACAGCGGGCACGTTTTACCCCTATTAACATAAATGGGTCGGGGTATCATACACACACACAGCCCCACCCCCCCGCAGGGGCTACCGAGTTACCCATTTCTTAGGTGGACGGTTACTTCCTCAACTGTGTCTAAACTAGGGACCTAGTCCTTCTAGGGGACTTCCCCCTTTTGCTGTTGGGTGAGGTCATAAGAACGGACCTCTTAGGGTACCTGTCTTCTCGGACCGTCCGACGTCAGATTTCCCAACGTTTCTCAACCTGTACTGACTCACTGATTCGTATATTACACACCATCTAATTTTCGTCATTACCTACGATTCGGTTATCTTTTCACAGACCGTTATCATTCGTGAGTCACTTACAAATCAGTAAATATTACCGTAACGTAGTTTCATAAAATACTGAAACGTTCATCTGCGAATACTTTACAGCCAAAGGACTCTTGACGGGAGGAGAGGTACGGTTTGGGAAATGTCTCGGGCGTACGTATCTAATCAAAGACATTCGTAGGGTTGAAAGGGAAAGATATCACTCTCTCAACTCGGAAGTTCTTGAATGTATTATGGTAACTACTCATCGTCTTGGTCTTAAAGTAAATAGTCTATAAATAGTTCACGAACGACACACAGGCCGAAGGGTCCACCGAGTCGCCCATTTCTTAGACGGACGTCACGTTCTCTATGTCCGTCTGCACACAAACTAGGGACCCGGTCCTTCTAGGATACCTCTTCCGGAACCATTGGGTGAGGTCATAAGAACGGACCTCTTAGGGTACCTGTCTCCTTGGCCACCTGATGTCAGGTACCTCCGCGTTTCTCAGTCTGTTCTGTTCACTGACTCGTCCGTGCGTGCGTGCGTGTACGACACACAGTCTGTCATAAGGTCCGAGAACTTAAACTAGGAAACACCCAGACTAAGATTTTCGGAGGTAGAAAGGACAAGTAGTACGACCACAGGTCAGACACTCTAGACCCACCACTACTCATCGTAGATGATTGGTAGTTCCATAAAATTTTATCTCTTCTGTGTATCCAACCGAATCTTCTAAGATGAGGACGAATCTTGTCCACACCTCATCGACTCCCCTACAGCAATCCTCCTCCCTAGACGGTACCCGGATAGAGTGGAGAAATTCTTCTTGTCATAGGTGTTTAGGGTTTGTTTTTACACAATCCTCTGGGGAAGTTACTCCTACTCTGCGAACTCCTGTGTCTGTGTGTGGTATGGATACACTAGTTACACTACTATGGTTTACCACGTAGTAAAGAAGACGTCTTTGAATGTTTAGTTTTACTGTCTTTGTCAGTTCCACTAGAAGAGTCTGAGTCGAATCAGTAAGAGAGGACGAAGAAGACCTAACCTTTTCAATTCGAGAACCGACCGTCCTTTAGACGAGACGGAAAAACAAAAAAACACAAAAAAAAAAAAAAAAACGACTTATGGACCGGAACGTCGGCGAGGACACCACGGTACACCGTACCAGGTACCTATATCCAAAAAAGGTTTCGTACACACACATACAGACCAGTGTGACCCAGTATTACTCAACTGACTATCCTTTATTCTTGGCCCGACCCCGGTTTTCACATAATCACAATTAGATCTCCGTTACTAGGTGTAATTAATGTGTCTCACCACTGTGTCTAGTAGTTTCCTACCATAGAAAAACCGAGACCTTACGTGTTCCTTAAAGACCTTGACAAGGGTCAACTTGCAGAGTGGAAGGACTAGTTCACAGGGTCCCACTAAGGAGTCCGACAATATACTTGAGGTCGCGAGGAGTCACCGACTCACACTTAATCCCCCCACAACCTCCCCCGACTAGTTGTCCGGGGATATACCCGACACTACTACAGGGACCGTGGAAGAGTGAGTGAGGAAGAGTGAACGACAGGGACCGTGGAAGAAAAACTAAGGAGGTAAAACTCCTGGCGACACTGGTAGGGAGTTAAGGGGATGGTGGGGTGAGGTTAGGCTCGGAGGGAGGACCCGTCAGACGAGGGACGGGGAGGTACAGTGAAACCAGAACCGGAAGTCTGGAGAGTCATGGAACCAAAATAATTGAGGAGGTGGTCCTGATTACGGGGTAAGGTTGTGAAGGAAGAACCTCGAGACAAGTCTTTATCCGAGAGTGTAGACTCTCCAGAGTTCCAGTAGTCTCTCTTTACAGTGATCTTCACTCAATTCTGGGGTGGACATCCGTTGACCGTCGACTTCTACTCCCCCGGAAAAACGGAAACTCCCAGGACCCGGTAGGGACTCCCTGCAGACCCCGTCAAAAAGTATTTGTAAAAAAGAGTAGGTAAGTTTACCGGTAACAGAATTGCAGTAAGAAAGGAAGAAGACGGAAGGGACGTGGGGAGGGAAGGTAACCAAGGATAACATATGTATGGTACCTCGGTTCCTTGTATATGGGACCAAGGAGACATGGGGTCGGACGAAGAGACGGAACTGAAGTCTCCGTGTGTGTCAGGGAAAGTCAGTTTAGGATCGGGGCTCCGTCCAGGAGGGGGTGCCGTACAAGAAGACGGGACCCTAAAGGAGAGGCGAAAGGGCTAGGAGGTAATGGAGAGGGGGACGGGCGGTCCCACCGACAGGTGTGTATCGATAGTGAGTAAGTCCCCGGGGACGTTTAGTTTGTGGTAGAGAGTGATGGACGACACCCGCAACGTGCAGGAGTGACCCCGGGGAGCCCCGTCTCGACCCGACAGTCGAGTGGCCTGTCGATACAGAAAAACCTCTATAACAACAAGTCAACACTCAACACAGGTCGAGAAACACTAAGGCACCCGACGTCGTATGGTCGGAAGGGACAGGAGGTGATAGAGGGCCTCAAACGAGTTTAAGTATAGGCTACTCAGTCACCATGATAGGTTGGTAGAGTAGACGACGGTGGGGGAAGAGGAGGACGGGAGTTAGAAAGGGTCGTAGTCCCAAAAGGTTACTCACCAGAGAAGTATAGTCCACCGGTTTCTTAACCTTAAAGTCGAAGTCGTCGTTAGGAAGGTCACTTATAAGTCCCAACTAAAGGAAATCCTAACTGACGACGACGACGACGATTCAGCGAAGTCAGCACAGGCTGAGGGGGCAGGGACCCTAAGAGACCAAGAGACATTTATACCAAGAGGGATTTACGTCCTTAACCGGACCGAGTCGGTATCCTGGGTCCTCGACCTCGTCCACTCCTCTTTCGGAGATTTTTACTCAGTTGTCTTGGGTTCTTTTCGTGGACGAGTACCGAGGTAACTCACTTAAACGAAGGACGACCGTAAATAAATATAAGAGAACATAATCACTATACTCTCCTCATCTTTATCCGTTGTGTGTGTCAGGTCCTCTCAACCGTGACGGTTTATATCTGTCTCGTTCTGTTCAAAATAATAGATTTATATCTGAAAAGGAGGGTTTGTTTACCTACTAAAAGATTTCCAATAAATTCCGGTGTCTCATAGTGACTTCCGGAACCCGACCCACAGGAAGTCACAAACTCTCCGACGCAGGTTCGACTCTTGGGTACTACAGAGCCTGGAGTCTCCGGATACCGATGAGTCCCCTAGGGGGAACGTCGACCGATGTACGTACGTAGGGACCTTAGAGTACGTCCCGTCTCAGACACTATCTTTCAACACCCCCAGAGAGACTCGGGTGGGTGGCTTTCCCGTGAAACCCGTCTTACACAGACCTAAAAAGTGAGAGATCAAGGGTTTGTCCCAACTCCAACCCACCGTTCCTTGGTGCGACTGAGAGTAACTGAGTCATACTTTTCGAACCCTCGGTACAAGGTTTGATCGGTTGACCCCGGGACGCCGTTAATCGTTAAAAATGGATGAAGAGTCCCCCGGTATTACCTGTCTAATCCATAGTTCTAGTAGGGAGGTGTCAGACATTTTTAAGGGAAAGAAACTGCTCGGGTGACAAGTGTCGTCACCACAGTCCCATTTGTGCTACAACGGACGGAAAACCGACTCCGAAGCCACCTCGCAACAAGTGGTAACTGTACCACCACCATGAGACAGAACCACCACTGACAACGTGGACGGTCCCGGAGAGGCATCGTCTCGGTTACCCGAATAATCGGACTGGGGGAACCCTCCGAGAGACCCTGCCGCCGACTTTGATAGGTAGACGAGTAGAGTCAAGAGTGGTCCGAGTCCCTCGAGAGACGAGTGGAGGTCCGACCTGTGGTGTTAAGACAGGGAAAGTGACTCCTCCCTCCTTTGAGTGTACTATAGTCGTTCCCCAGACCACGACACAGAATCGTCCAACGACCGCGGACCCGCCGAGAACCCCGGACTCTTAGTCTCCTTCCCCGAATCCAGTGAGGTGAATCGCGGCAGAAACGACGACTAAAACGAGCTCCCCTTCTGACTCAACTTTCCCCGACACAACCAGTTTATCGCCTCCGCGACCCCTAGAACTGAGTACAATTTCCCGACCCCCTCGGAGGCCCGAGCGGACACGTCGACCCGCGTAGTCAGAGGCCGTCTAGATTCGTCCAGTGGGTCTACTCCTCGACCGACGAACCCCACCGTGTCCTCTTACGAGACCTAATCCCGACCCCTTCCTGAACCGGGAACCCACCCCGACACTCGGCACCCTCCACATACGTCAATACTGACGTCTACCCTCCACCCCCGGGTTCCAGTCACGAACTTTAGGTCACAGTGGGGGACCGAGTTCCTACCACTGATGTTTAAGGTGGGACCGGCGGGACGATAAGCTCCAGGACCCGGCTCTGCGAAATCCCGACACGGGTCGAGGAACCATCTACGTACACGCAGGCGAAGGGGGGGTCGAGGTCGGAACAGACGTCGACAACCGACTCGACCCGTGCGACGGGTCTCACCTTACTCCACAGGAACTCGGTCCTTCCTACTCCGTGTGGACACGTGTCCACAGACCCGGAAGTGCCGACCCGTGCTCGACGGCTCCCGGTTCGGACCCTGGAGAGGTGTACGGTCGACCTCACTCCTGTCCCGACTGTCCTCTCTCGTCCCGGGACCGAAGAGGAGACCTGGGGTCCAGTCACCCCCGCAGGGTGGTCGACCTGAGCCCGAGTGCGTCGACGAGGACACCTGCGGACCGTCCAGGGACCTCGACGACCGTCCTTCCTCTCACTACCCCTCTCTCCGGACACACCTGGTGGGTGAAGAGGGGAAGGCGGGGAGGGGAGACGAGGAAGACGGACTGTAACATGACAGGAACGACGGAAAAAGAGAACTTAGAATTATTAACTAGTTATCAAAAACATGTAAGTTGGTTTTTTTTTTTTGGACTGATCGTATCTTATCATTTTTTTTACGGAGACAAGATGAGGGAAGGAGGGTTTCACTGGGACGGGGTGGAAGCGAGTACGAGAGTCCTAAATGACCCCAAGTTAGATGTGGGATGAGATGCCGGTAAAGGGTTCCGTAGGAGGAGAGAATGGGTGGGAGGAATGAGGCACACTCACAAGAGATACAATAGTGTCGTTTGAGGAACAGGGGATGTCACCAGAGACAGAAGGTAGTCTGGACCTCGTGGTTCTCTTACCACTGGGTCACCTTCCTCTGCCGAAACCGGTCCCTGGGCCGCACCCCTCGCATCAAGGTGACGAGTGGGGACCCTCCGGTTCCGAGTCGATTAGTCGGAAGGGTAAGAGTTGAAAGAGTAGATACTGTTTGGATCTGTCTTATAATTTTTCGTCTCTGCAGTGACGCGACTGTTTCCATACATAGCAGTTTCGATACCAAAAAGGTCATCAATGCATACCTAGACTTCTAGGTGTGATGTACTTAAGGTCTTCAAGGTACTTGATTTCTTCCGACTCACGACTTCTTAACTACGAAAACTTAACACCACGACCTCCTCTGAGACCTCTCAGGGAACCTGTCGTTCCTCTAGTTTGGTCAGTTAGGATTTCCTTTAGTTGGGACTTATAAGTAACCTTCCTGACTACGACTTCGAGGTTAGGAAACCGGTGGACTACGTTTCTCTGTTGAGTGACCTTTTCTGGGACGACGTTCTCCTCTTCCTCCGTTGTCTCCTACTCTACCAACCTCCCGTAGTGACTGAGTTACCTGCACTTAAACTTATTTGAGACCTTCTACCACTTCCTGTCCCTTCGGGCCACACGATGTCAAATACCCCAGTATTGTTCAGTCTGTGCTAAATCGTTGTCTTGTTGTCTGGACATGATGGACAGACAACACTCCTGAGTTCAGTCAAGTCGATTTCCCGGACTCAGGATCGCCTGTAAGTCGAGGACGGTTACGGGAAACGACCAAGGAAGACAGGGAGAAAGAGCCCAGGGACACCCGTAAACAAGGGGTACCTGCACGACAGAGGTGTACACTAGTAGACCGGGTCGGCATAGCCGAGAAGTAGACCTGGTTCAGTAGACACTATAAGGACGTTCTACCCCCAAGCAATAACCAGGGGGAGGAAGAAGTCCATGACTTGTTGTAGAGGAGCAGTGACACTGCACTCATACCCCAGTCTGGGTGGTCCCAACATCTAAAGAAGGTCAAAGAGAGTCACACGTCGAAGGACATTGGTCAGTATAAACTCTTCCCAAGTGTGGAAGATTAACTAGAGTGACACAGTGAAGCCCTCAGCGGGTCGAGGGACTCGGTGTCGCTCCATGGACCCCTGGACACCAATGACCATGTTTTCTACCTCTGTCCCGGTAGGTCGAGAGGGTAAACGTCACTCGTGACGGTCGAGTCAAAAATTCAAGAGTCTCCTTGACTCAAAGTTGCCACAGGGACCCCTATGTCCAAAGGTGCACTCTCCTGAACCGTCTCTTCGATATAGGAACGTCCACAGACAGGAGAGAGACCTAGAGGAAAAGGAGAGAGACTTAAAGGAGAGGAAGGCGGACTCATCGTCCTCAGGACTCAAACCCGGGGTGGGAATGGGAGACGGAACACAGTCATCGGAAAGGACAGAAAAAGAAAGGACCATAAGGATGGGAAGTGGGTGTCGGGGTCTTAGTACCTGGGTACTTTTATATTTCGTCAGTTCTTTACTCAAACAGGTTGGGGAACAAAATCTCTATCCTTCTAACTCGGGGTCTCACCCCACCGAAGGAGGTCTGTCTCCACACGGGTCTTAGGTGGTCGGGGGATTCCCGGGGACCTTTCTATTCCCCGTCCTGTACTTCTGTGAGTCTTCCTCCGGAAGGAGAAACGTGGGTCCCCGGTATCATTCGATCGTAAAAATAAATGAGTGATGACTCACGAGAGCCGAATAACTACCTCGTTAATTCGAGTGGTCTACGTTTGAACCTCCTCTACTTCATAGTCCAAAATAAGGATCTGGAAGTTCAAACCACTCTTCGGTAACAGTAGGTCGTTTACCGATTGGGTCGTGAACCCCCGTAACCACCTTCCCGTAGACGGGTCCACCTGTAGACAGTTTCCCCGAAAACCATGGAAAGGACTCCCCCTACGGAGGAGGACCTCCCTCATATTGGGAGTATCGAATGTGACACGAGACTCCACGGTCCGTGGGGCACAGTGAGTCACTCTATTCTGTTCGTAAGAACAAATAGAGGTCAAACGTCTACTTCTTACACTCCTAATTCGTCATATCATTAACCTCATTAAAAGGATTTAAGTGTCTGATTATTGACACTCGGGACCCTCAGTCGGACTCAATCGACCTAGGGTTTCGGACGGATAAGGTGGAGTACAATCTGGCACTTCTACCTGACTTTTTCCCTGGTAGTAAAAGGTGTAGGGGTCTTGTCTCGGTTTTTTCCTCTCGAAACTATCACTCTTCTTAAGGACGACCAAACCTTACCAAAACGATCATAGGAGAGATCCGTCCTCAAACCCGACTTACTGAGAGGTGTCCGGGAGATTCAGGTCACTGAAGGTCTGTTAAAATACCTCTTTCCTTCTCGGGTGACCCGATCAACGGTGAGGGTCTACGGTCACCACGGGCCCGTACCCTACGTAGGTCCGTCGAGTCGGTGAATTACCGACACCCGACCGTAATCTGGTGGTGGGGTAGTAGCCTTCCTGTTCTTGAGATTTCGAAACATGAGACCGTCTGATCGAACCCAGAACGGTCGACGGTCCCGGAAACACCTTGTTTCTTTCCCTCACGTAAAGAAAGAAAAGTCGGACAATAAACTTTCGACTCAGAGATAGTCTTATAGGACAATAAACGTTGTGTACTGTTTCGGGTTCGTATTTATACAATGTTGGTTTTACAATTACCGAAGGAGGGTGGCACCGGCAGGTGGGAAGAGGTAGAAAGGGAGGGGAAGCGGGAAGGGTGCCTCCCCAGATGCAAGGTCCTCCGTCGTAGACTCGATAGGGGGACGGTTCCCTTTGTGAGAACGGGTACTCGGACGCGGAAGGGTGATCTCTCGACCAGGTCCGGGTCCCTGTACACGAGGGACGTGTAGTCGCCCACCGTCCCGTCTGTCCGAGTTCGACAACGAGGAGGTAGGACTACGGGACGACCTCGGTGGACGTAGAGTCCGTCGACGTTCTCTCCCTACCCTTAGGTCCAGGTCCGACTGAAGGTAAACTCAAAGTAGTTGAAAACAGAGAAACACTAGGAAATTGAAGAGGTACTTCATAAGGTTTGTCCGTAATGATTAACTTTAAATTTTTCTCTACCATTGTCATACCACCAAGGACTTTTTTTTTTTTTCTTCTTCTATTAATTGTACTGAGTTAGTAAGGAGAAGACCCCATATATGGGTTTTCTTAAATTTCGTCCCTGAACTTATCGATAAACGGATGAGTCCAAATCTTGTTGTTATAAGTGTTCTCGGTTTTAAACCTTTGTCAAGTTCACAGGTAACTCTCTTCTTACCTATTTGTTTTGACCAGATATGTATTTTACCTTATCAGAAATTGGAATCTCTTCTTCCGTCAAGACTATGCACGGCGTCGTACCTACCATGTCTACTTGGGACTTCTACTCGATTCACCCTATTCGGTCTGTGTCTTCTCACTCACGACTCACTAGGGTAAGAATATTCCAGGATCTCCTCAGTGTAAGTATCTCCGTCTCTCGTGTCACCACCAACGGTCCCCGACCTCCTCCCCTCCTACCCTTAAACAACAGACTACCTACGTCAAAGTGAAAGTTGAACCCTTTCACTTTTTCAAGACCTCTACTTATCACGACTACGAACGTATCGCTATACTTACATGAGTGACGGTCACGCAACATAAGAATTTTAAACAATTTTACGAGTTAAAATACACAAAAATTTCGAAATTTTTTATAAATAAATAAATAATATAGTATGCTCCAGAAACAACACCGTACACCCTAGATCAAGGTACTGGTCCCTAGTTTGGGTCCTAGGGACGTAACCCTCGTTCTATAGAATTGGTGACCTAGTGGTCCCTTCAGGGTTGAAATACAAGGCAAGTCAAGTCAGTGAGTCAGCACAGACTGAGAAGCACTGGGGTACCTGACGTCGTGTGGTCCGAAGGGACAGGTAGTGGTTGAGGGTCTCGAACGGGTTTGAGGACAGACAGTTCAGCCACTACGGTAGGTTGGTAGAGCAGGAGACAGCAGGGGAAGNTGGGTCCTAGGGACGTAACCCTCGTTCTATAGAATTGGTGACCTAGTGGTCCCTTCAGGGTTGAAATACAAGGCAAGTCAAGTCAGTGAGTCAGCACAGACTGAGAAGCACTGGGGTACCTGACGTCGTGTGGTCCGAAGAGACAGGTAGTGGTTGAGGGTCTCGAACGGGTTTGAGGACAGACAGTTCAGCCACTACGGTAGGTTGGTAGAGTAGGAGACAGCAGGGGAAGAGGAGGGTGGAAGTTAGAAAGGGTCGTAGTCCCAGAAAAGGTTACTCAGTCAAGAAACGTAGTCCACCGGTTTCATAACCTCGAAGTCGAAGTCGCAGTCAGGAAGGTTACTGATAACTTCTGACTAAAGGAAATCCTAACTCACCAAACTAGAGGAAGTCAGGTTCCCTGAGGGTTCTCAGAAGCGGTTGTGATGTAAGTTTTCGTAGTTAAGATACTATATATATACATAAAAAAAATGACCTTAAAATTTATTTTCCTTATCGTACACACTTGTACAATGTGTTTAACGGTTCAGGCAAATGCATATAGTTGAAAGACAGTAATCACAATCAAGATTACTTATCCGGTGGACACTGAGTCTTTCTAAACCAGAAAAGATTCCAGTATCTAGCACCAGAAAAAAATGTGAAAAAAAAAAATTTTAATACTTCCATCCTATTGTGTGAATCTCCTCCGAACATTTAATGTCTTGTTCCAATGTATATCAAGGTGATATATAACGTTAAAAATTTCATCTATTTAATTCTAAAAATCAACCTTAAAGTTATAGTTTGAGAGTTTTTAATTATCTTACTTATCTGTCTCTTCAGTTTCCTATGTCATCTGGACTTTTCGTGACACTTGGTTAAATTGTATTAATTCTAAATATGTCAAAAGTCTGTTGTCATCCTATGTTTAAGACAAGTTCAAGGAGATCTAACACTTGATCCTCTGTATGGGTTCTTGTATTTTGTTCCACGTTTTTAAAGTACCAGATTTCCATAACTTTAGCATGCCTCAGACGACAGAATAGTGATACCTTAATACAATCTTTAGTTATAGTTTTCTATAAAACTTTTATTGGGTACATAAAAGTTCACGTAACCTAGTGTCAGAAAACTGAGGTACAGGTCACGAGAAAAGTCAATGGGTTTTACGGTATACGTACCGTATACCATGGTCACGAAAGAAGATGGGGATATCGTCCGTAGTCATCTAACGAGTGAAAAGGATTACTTTAAGTTTGTAGGAGTCTTAGTAAGAGTTGTGTACATCAGTGATAGTTAGTCAGTCTTAATCATCCATTCTACTTCCAATGTAGGGTAGAGACATGAAGATGGTAGACGAACAAAAAAAAAAAAAAAAAAAAATCAAATCTACGGGGACCAAATAGTGATAAATGAGTACTTTAAAGTTTCCAAGTACTCTCGACCATATAGTTTCCGTACTGGTAGAAACCTCTCGGTACCTCGATCAATGTGTCTAAGGACTGGGTCTTTATTCAGTTCACGAACGTCGGAACAGAATTAACTTATAACGACGGAAGCTGGTGGAAAAACTCTAACCACCTCGTTTGTCAGAACGTACCTTCTTTGGGGAATGACGTTCACCTAGACGTCTTTTAGGCGAGTGTTACCCTTATATTCAACTTCCGGAGAGAAGTGAGTGGAAGGTAGAACTAGACTGAATTGGAACTATGGTTCAGGAGACTTGAACACACGTCTGGTCGACTGTCCTCTCCTAGACACTGATTCTCTCCCAGGAACCACTGGATCACCGGAAAACTTGAGGGAGATCAATTTGTATAAAGACCAAAAATAAACACCTACAGGACCCAAGTTATTGACCAGTATGGAGTGAAGTTTAGGTGAACTCAATAATTACGTTCATTTCTTTTCTTCCCTTTGTTCTAACCACAGTTAAAGATAAGAAGAAAAAGAAAAAGTTTACAAGAAGAAATGAAACTTTCTAGTTTCCTCCCAGTTTATCTTGAAAAAAAATGGGGAAGGGGGTAGTATTATATTATGTCCTCCTCTTTAAGGACTTGCTTTAACAAGAGTCTGTAGAAAAGTAAAAAGGAATGTCACTGAAACTAACTCCAGGGTACCGAAATTAGTTTCACAAGTTCCCTGTGTCTTTATTAAGACAATTTGCTCAAGGAACGGAGGGAGTACGACGGATGAGATTGGTAAGGAAGCAGGTGTAAAACACAATAACAAAAAATAATTACACCCAACTTTTTTTTTATAAGAGGGTTACTTCCTAATTCACTCCGGACCTCTCTTTACAATAAAAGGTTCGATTATTACCCTACGACCGAGTCGGTGAGACGTCGACTGTCTGGTAGGACGTTTATGCTAACAGGGAAGAGAGGAAGAGAGAAACGACTTAAGTAGGTAGTGAGACCCGTTTTATTTATTTTCCGGGTTATTTGTTTAGTTAGTTAGGTAGTAAAAGAGACTCGAGTGCTCCATGGATGTCACCGGTGTGTCACAAAAAGACAAGAGTGTCACCATTCAGAGTGTGGTCCGTAGCGTCTGGGAGTCCTGGGTAACCTCTACGACCGGAGACCGTGTCCCTTGCCAGGGACACCAACAGTAGAACCGGTATGTGGGTGAATCCTATGAAGAACGAGAGGGTCGAGAATGGTTAAAAGGGACCCTCCACGGGACACTCAAGTGTAACTCGACACATCGTCGTCGGGCGGGGGACCCCGAGTAATACCCACTGAGGAACCCCTCTTCCCTACCGTACCTCCCGGTAGGTGTAGAACCTTGTCCAACCGTCCGTAGAACGACATTATATTATGTAAAATGAGTAGAGGTACACGGTAAATCGTAGGTAAGACGTTTGTAAATGGCTCAGGGAGACGTCCCAATTCTCGTCCCGATCGGTGGTCTCTATTTTCCACTTATACCGCCCACACCGGGGACAGAAGTTCGACGTATATAAGTCATCTGACTGTGTCTCCCCGTCCCCGATCTGTTCTACCCCTAGGCCCCGACACGAATAATTTAGTCAGTTTACTCCTCCCGTCGTGGGTGGTCGATAGAGAGTGTTCGTCTGGAGACACGGTGTTAGTATTGAGGTCACACCTGGGTCCAGGTGTCAGGACCCAAACCCGAAGGAGAAGGTCTAGGCACACGCACACACACAAACCAACTCTCTATGTAGTAAGTTGAGACTCTAGAATCGGATATTTCTTATACGTTGTACGGACGATTTCTTTCCTTTAGAGTCAAGTCAAGTCAAGTCAACGAGTCAGCACAGACTGAGAAACACTGGGGTACTTAGCGTCGTGCGGTCCGGAGGGACAGGTAGTGGTTGAGGGCCTCAAGTGAGTTTGAGTGCAGGTAACTCAGTTACTACGGTAGGTCGGTAGAGTAGGAGACAGCAGGGGAAAAGCAGGACGGAGAGGGTCGTAGTCTCAGAAAAGGTTACTCAGCTGAGAAGGGTACTCCACCGGTTTCATGACCTCAAAGTCGAAATCGTAGTAAGGAAGGTTTCTTGTGGGTCCTGACTAGAGGAAATCTTACCTGACCAACGTAGAGGAACGTCAGGTACCCTGAAAGTTCTCAGAAGAGGTTGTGGTGTCAAGTTTTCGTAGTTAAGAAGCCGTGAGTTGAAAGAAGTGTCAGGTTAAGAGTGTAGGTATGTACTGGTGACCTTTTTGGTATCGGAACTGATCTGTCTAGAAACAACCGTTTCATTACAGAGACGAAAACTTACACGATAGTTCCAACCAGTATTGGAAGTAAGGTTCCTCATTCGCANTCAGTTACTACGGTAGGTCGGTAGAGTAGGAGACAGCAGGGGAAAAGCAGGACGGAGAGGGTCGTAGTCTCAGAAAAGGTTACTCAGCTGAGAAGGGTACTCCACCGGTTTCATGACCTCAAAGTCGAAATCGTAGTAAGGAAGGTTTCTTGTGGGTCCTGACTAGAGGAAATCTTACCTGACCAACGTAGAGGAACGTCAGGTACCCTGAGAGTTCTCAGAAGAGGTTGTGGTGTCAAGTTTTCGTAGTTAAGAAGCCGTGAGTCGAAAGAAGTGTCAGGTTGAGAGTGTAGGTATGTACTGGTGACCTTTTTGGTATCGGAACTGATCTGTCTAGAAACAACCGTTTCATTACAGAGACGAAAACTTATACGACAGTTCCAACCAGTATTGAAAGTAAGGTTCCTCATTCGCAGAAAATTAAAGTACCAACGTCAGTGGTAGGCGTCACTAAACCCTCGGGTTTTCTATTTCAGACTGTGACAAAGGTGACAAAGGGGTAGATAAAGGATACTTCACTACCCTGGCCTACGGTACTAGAAGTAAAAGACTTACAACTCGAAATTCGGTTGAAAAAGTGAGAGGAGAAAGTGAAAGTAGTTCTCCGAAAAATCAGGGAGTCCCGGGAACAAAAAACGTCAGGACACCAGACGTCCCAATGACTCACAGAAACTAGACGTAACAATCCCACTCGGGGAGGAATGAGACTAGGAGTGTCAGAAGACAGAACCACATCACCCCTTCCCGACCACGGACCTTGGACCCCACCCCCCTATTTATTAGTTGATTCGTGTAAGAGGGTTCGGCAGGACCTCAAGTAATCCCTCTGTGCTTCCCGTCACTCTTGAGAGTGCTGATAAATCCCCCACGTCTGGGTGAACCTCCAGGACGGAACTAAAGAGAAGACCCGGGGACTCTGGTACTCCAAGACTGGTCGACTTGACCATCTTTCCACTCGAAGTCTCCTCCTTCAAGGGCACGAAGACCCCAACCATCGGTACCAGGACTCTCGACCCATTAAGTCACTTTACTCTTTTCCCTACAACACAGAAATTGTAGTCCAGGGATTTCCCTTATATAAACAATTTGTAATATTAATGGGAAGTCGTTGACTTGAGGTACCGTTTACTCTTGAGTTATCGTTAACTCTTGATATATCGTTAACTTCGGTGTGGCTCCGGGTAATGACAAAGAGTTTACTACGAAAGTAAATCTATTCCGTCTATTAATATGTAGAACTAATCCAGTGACGAGAGTTCCCCTAAGCCGGCAGGAGTCCTAACCGGGGGAGGGACATTTATTACGGCATGTTGGCGTCGGCAGAGGGTCGAGACAGAAAGGAGGAAAGAGAGATCTAGATTTATTACTCTATTTCTACGTCTGGCTGTGTCTGTCTATATATGTGTATGTCCGTGTCGAGGTAAAAAGACAAAATTACGATTCCCTGTGACTCTGCTCACTCAGACACCGGTCCCACCTTCTCTAGTCTTGATTAGTATTATTATGGTGGAATCCATAATGTGCAGTAAAATGTTTTGTGCAAGTACCCGTAATAAAGAAAACGAGTGACGGAGTCAGTTTACTCCGTCTGTCTTACCTATAATCTTTGGAACTAAAAACAAAAGAAGACTTGATCCTCCCTCGACCTGATCTTGTTTTGTTTTTAGAGTCTACGGAAGGTCGACATCAGAACTCAGATAGAGACACTGGGAAAATGTCTACTCTTCTGACTCCGACCCATCTGTACCGAAAGAATCCTGGTGAACCGAGGAACTCTACAGTTGAACTCATGTCTCGGGTTCAGAAGACTAAGACCACAAAAAGGGAGATATACTACGAGATGGGAGGTTACCTAAGATTGACGTAAGTACTACTTTGACTTGTGGTGTATACACCGGACGGTCTAGGACCGGTAACCCCGGGGAGGAGAAGGGGAATGTACGAGACAGGACCTCCTTTGTGGGGAGGAGTGGGGTGGGGACTCGCTGTGGTCAACTCTCGTACAGTAGTTATGGGTGACCGTCTTAAGGAAGTGTAAAAAAAGGGTGTCCTGAACAGTGTTGACATTGTTGAGTAAACGTTTTCAAATTTTTTTTTACTCCGTCTTTTTTTTCGTACAAAGTGGGGAAATAGAGATCGTGGACGGTCTCAAGGACAGTATATCGTTCCTAGCTTAATTATAAACAACTTACTTGGACACGCAATTCCTTAATTGACACTTATTTATTACCGGACCTTGGAGACTTTAGTGGTACAGACTTCTGGGACATCTCGATTAATGAAGGTCTCTTAAATTATTTTGCGTTAGTGAAGGAGAGAGGAAAAAAAAGAGGGGGTTGTGAGAGGAGGTTTTGAGACCGTTAAAAGAAGGTATAAATCTCCGGGACGGTGATAGATCAATCTGGATAGTAGGCATAAGAAGTACAAAATAAGAGGGTTTTGTATACCCAGGTAACAAAACTCTAGTGAACAAGCGTATTTCCTGTAAGAAAACTCTGTCAACCCGAACTTTGGGGGGACCAAAAGTCTCCTCTTTGGACTCAGTATCTGTGAGAGATGTCTTCTGTCTGTAGAGCCAATGTAACCTCCGCCTTTTTCTTTCCTAAGTCTATAAAGTTTTATAGACCTATTAATTTATTTGAAGAGTTAAGGGAAGGTCTAACAACTACGGTGTATCTACGTCGGCGCCTTTATAAAACAAAGTCCCAGATTTTTTCTTCACTCACCACCGGCACCTTAAACGTAGAACAAGTGTTTAGGAGTTGAGGTGACTCCACGCGACTGACCCTTTTATTTATATGTACAGTAACAGGAAGGCAGGTTCACCTCACGAGACACGAGTCGGAGGACGAAAAACCGTCTTTTCCGGGACATTAAGGAGAGAGACTGAAACCGGATTGTTTTAGGAAGTGAGATTGAACCCGAGTCGGGTCGTGAGAATACATGAATAATCACGACGGACACCTCAAGATTCTGGTGACCCGGATGTGTGTTTAGATATTTTTGTGTGCTCCGTTAAAGGTTTGTGACGTCATTTGAGGCGGACCTCTCAGGCGGTAGTACCCCCTAGAATCCGAATTTACCGAACGTAACCTCCGTTTCTCTTCCGGCTGAAAGGCCCTTGACTTACTTCTCCCTCTACTCTTCGAGAACTAAAAAAGAACCCTTTGCAAGCCTCGGGGAGAAGATGGACTCTGGTCTACAGTTTCTGAGACCGACTAGAAACACCGTTACACCCATCTCTCTGTTGCACACTTAAAACCACAGAACTATAGGATTCTAAGGGGTTTCACCTGTACCTAAGTCTCCGATGGATGATGTGTTGAGGACCCCCCGTAGCAATGTTTTTATTGGGTATACTGACACAAGGGTTCTCGTACAGTGTAGTACCGTACCCCTACCCCTGTCCTTAAGGGGAAGCCGATCTTAGGATGCATGCTCCTCAAAAGGAACTCAGTACGTGAGGACTGGTAGTCTTCTTCCACTTCCTTCGGGGAACGTCTCCCCTTAGTGTTTCCACTCTCCTACACCTTCCCTCCTGTCCCTTTACGTCCCTTGCCTCGAAACGTGAGTCGTGTGGTACCGCCCAGGGTGGAACCGGCTCGTCAAGACCGAGTAGTCGGTGCAAGAGACGAATGGGCGGTACCAGAGACGTCTCAAGTACCAAAGGACACTCTTTTTTGTTGACCCCTCAAGACGACTAAAATCTACCTCCACAGAGACCTGTGATCATTTTAAAGTTCCGAGAGTATAGACCTTCTCTGAGGACCGACTTTTCGGGGTGCAGGGAGGATGGTCAGACAGGTAAACCTACGACGGCGGCCACATTCGTTTATACAACGGATCTTACAACTTCAGGAGCGAACCAAGGGTTGGAGAGGAACCCTTAGGAAGGTACACAGAGACAGAGGAAGGAAGAGATTACTCTTAAGGAGGTTTTCGCAAAAACTGAGAGATTGTGCACAAGTTTCTTCTTCTTCCAGTCAATGGTAGTAAGGATACTCTCGGGGTATGGATCTCTTTGTCAGGACTAAGGTAGAGTGGAGGATAAAAAACAAACCCAATCTCGAAACTGTCCAAGAGACAAACTGGAAATATTTAGGGGAAACGAACGGAGACCTGTAGAGTCCTGAACGACTCCTAAACCTTGGTTATAAAGGACTCGATCTCAATAATAGGTCGGTACAGGAACAAGGACCTACCACCTAAGATACTATGGGGGTGGACCCAGAGTGAAGGTAATACCACCGGTTGATGTCACCCGACTCTAGACAGGAGTGGTTTGTCAGTTTTGTCGATACCCATTATTTCCTTTTTTTTTTTTTTTTTGTTGATTTCCCGATGAGGGAACACCCGAAAGGACAACCGAGTCGCCACTTCTTAGACGGATCTTACGTTCTCTACCCCCAAACTAGGGACCCAGTCCTTCTAGGGGACCTCCTCCCGTGTCGTTGGGTGAGGTCATAAGAACGGACCTCTTAGAGTCCCTGTCCCCTCCGACCACCCAATGTCAGGTGTCACAGCACTGACACCAGACCAGTACTGACTTCGGTGACACGGGTTTGTGTGTGTGAGGGAACGTCCTCACACGGTAAGACACAAAAAGAACTAAGTCTCATCTTCACTCTTATATCCTTATAAATTTTGTGCTTGGGGAGGTGAAAACAAAAGATTTTTGTCGCAACTGGCTTACGTCCTTCAAGTAGAAATTATAGTGACAAATATTCGACAAGTCGTCACAAATGACACCAATATTAACCATAGTAATTCGAATCCACTGTAATAATTACGACGACTAATTTAACGACATTTGGATTGAAATGGTAATTGTGTCTGTCGATGCAGACTCGACGGCCACAAGTGTGACCTCGTGACCCCGTCCCTTCGTCTGAACCTCCCCACGTCAGCCCTTCCTTTTCCTTGGGGTCAAAGAGTGGATGGACATCCTCGAAGATTCTTCAAGGTCAAGGTTTGTGGAAGCGATAATCATTTCACAAAAGTGAAAGACATCGTTAACAAAACTCTTGACCTGTAGGACGAAGACATTTTCACTTTACTTTTACAATCAGTGAGTCAGCACAGGTTGAGACGTTGGGGAACCTGACATCGGACGGTCCGAGGAGACCGGCACCTTAAGAGGTCCGGTCTTATGACCTCACCCAACGGAAAGGGAAGAGGTCCTATAGAAGGACTGGGTCCCTAACTTGGGAACAAAGGACGTAACGTCCACCTAAGAAATGGCAAACTCGGTGGTCTCTTCGTGAAGACGAAGGCACTCACGTGAAATTTTTCCCGAGTCCCGGCCACGTGACCCTGCTGGGACTCCCTACCCTAATCCCTCCTTCATCCGCCCCCAAAGTGTTACCCCCTGTGTACATGTGAGTACCGACTAAGTACACTTACATACCGTTTTTGGTGATGTTATAACATTTCATCAATCAGAGGTTAGTTTTATTTATTTAAATAGTTTTTTTTATTCTTCTTGTTCTTTTTTTTCTCTCTATAGTTTTATAAGGGCAAGAACGAGAGGGCAGGGACGTAGAGGGGAAGGAGGAGGAAAGTTTGGGGAGTAGTCAACAGACGACGACACAACCACAGTAAAGAGTCTGACGTCGGAACAGGTGGACAAACAATTAAATGGTGAATTTTAAGACATGGGTCACTTGTCAGTGAAGGGTAAGAGGGGAGGGGGATCACCATTGGTGGTAAGACGAAAGACGAAAATACTCAAATTGGTGGAGGATATTTATCTTAGTACGTTGTAAACAGGTCACTGACTAAATAAAGTGACTCGTGTTACAGGAGGTCAAAGTGGGTACATCGTATACTATCCTGAAAGAAGAAAAACTATCGACTTATTATAAGGTAAGATACATATATGGTGTAAAAGAAATGGGTAAGTAGGTGACTACCGGTAAATCTAACAAAAATGGATTACGACGTTACTGATACCCTCACTTTTATAGAGGAACTCTATAATAAAAATTAAGGAAACCTTTTTAGGGGTCTTCTCCCTAACGTCTGAGAATCCCATCGAAATAAAAATTATAAAGTGGAGGTATGATAAAAGTTGTTACCCATGTGGTAAAATGTAGGGTTGGTCGTATCGCGTTCAAAAGGTTAAAGAGGTACAAAATTGGTTGTGACGAAAAAAAGACAAAAACAAAAACAAAACAAATAAACAAACAAAATATTACCGGTGGGATTGTCCATACTTTACTGAAAGTAACAATCACTACAACTACAGAAAAGTATACGACCAACCGGTAAACATACAGAAAAATTCTCTCTACAGACAAGTTCAGGAAATGGGTCAAAATTTAACCTAACAAACTTCCCAAACCTCCAATGACTCAAGAAATACACAAAACAAAATCAAGGAATATATAAGTGACAAATAGTCTATATCCCAAACACCTATAAAAATAGTGCGGCATCTAATGGAAAAATGAAACAATCGCCAAAGGAAACGACGCGGTTTCGGGAATCAAACTACATCAGGATGAGCAGATAAAAGCGAAAACGAAGGACACGAAACCATACAGACTGTGCAGGTCCTTTAGTAACGGTTCTGGTTACAATACTTCGGAAAGGAAATATAAAAGAAGTTCACAAAATATCAAAGTCCATACTGGAAATTCAGAAATTGGGTAAAAGTCAAGTCCAAACACAGACCACATTCCGTTCCCAAGTCAAAGTAAGAAAACGAACACCTCTGGGGTCACGATAAACTAATTCTCTGACAGGAAAAGGGTGACTTGAGAGAGCCGTGGTAACAGTTTCTAATAAACTGGTACATGTATGTCACTTTCACTTCAGCGAGTCAGTGCAATCTGAGAAACGCTGGGGCACCTGACATCGGGTGGTCCGAGGAGACAAGTACCCTAAGAGGTCCGTTCTCATGACCTCACCCAACGGTAAAGGAAGAGGTCCCCTTAGAAGGGTTGGGTCCCTAGTTTGGGCCCAGAGGGCGTAACGTCCGTCTGCGAAATTGGAGACTCGATGGTCCCTTCGGGTAGAGGTATATACGTTCCCAAATAAAGACCCGAAAAATAAAAAAAGATAACCAGACATACATATCGATATACGATCTTGGTACGACAAAACTAATGACATCAAAGTACTTCTTTTTCAACCTTTCATATTACGGAGGTCGAAACAAGAAAAAAAGAGTTCTAATAAACCGATCAACCCCAAGAAACCCAAACGTACACTTAAAATCTTAACTAAAAAGATAAGGGACGTTTTTTACGGTAACCCTAAAACTATCCCTTACGTGACTTAAACTTCTAGTGAAACCCATCATACCTGTAAAATCGTTATAATTTAAAAGGTCAAGTACTTGTAGTTACAGAACGATAGATAGAGAAAATATTAAAGAGAGTTATAACAAAACATCAAAAGTCAAATGTTCAGAAAGTGGAGGAACCAATATAAATAAGGTTTCATAACATAAGAAGAATTACCATAGTATTTGACCTAACAAAAGAATTTAAGGAAAAGTTCGTCAAATAATCACACATCTTTGGGTTCACTAAAAACGTACAACTAGACAAAAGACGTTTAAACGACTTAAACGAATAATCACGGTGGGAAAAAACACATTAGAAGTCCGAAAAAATGTATATTCTACTACAGTAAAGGATTATGGGAAAGATTACGCCTACGGAAAATAAAGAAAAAGAACGGATTAACGAGATCAATCCTGAAGATCATAATACAATTCGTGTTCACCGTACTCACCCGTAGGAAGGGAGTAAGGATTAGAATCGTTTTTCGAAAACCAAAAAGTGACAACTTATAATACAATCGACACTCCCAAAGTACATAGTCGGAGATAATTTAACTCCGTTAAAGGAAGATAATGAACAAAAACTCACAAAAATAATACTATTCTACAACTTAAAGTAGTTTACAAAAAGTAGATAACTCTACTTGTACTCTAAGAATACGAAGTAAGATAATTACTCTACACGGTGCAACTAACTAAAAACACATAACTTGGTAGGAACGTACGGTCCTTAATTCAGGGTGAACCAGGACCACATACCAAACCAAAAAAAAAAAATGATACGACAACTTGAACCAAACAATCATAAAGTGACTCCTAAAAACGTAGATATAAACGGGTCTTTACAACTCAATATCAAAAGAATGTAACAGAAACAGACCGAAACTCCAGTCCCATTATAACCAGAGTATTCTACTCAAATATTCACAAAGCAGGAGAAGTCATAAAACCCTTTAAAACTCTTCCTAACTGTGAAGAAGATATGAACCTTCAGATTATTTCTAAAGTCTGAATTGTACGGGTGACAATTGAGAACTAAAGAGGCATTTTAGAACGGGGTAAGGGTCAGAAGAGGTTATTTAATTACAGTTAAGGTGAGAACAACGACTCCGGTATGAAACCTCAATTGGAACTGAGGAGAGAAAGACAGTGTGAGATGTAAGACAACTGATATTGTCAGACGAAATAGACAGAAAGTTTCTACACGTCCGAGATTGGTGAAGGTGGTAGAGACCTTCTGGGTAGATCAACCCAGTGAAATCGGGTTGAGTGTTATAAGAGAACGGACCTGATCAAGTTATCGAAGGGATGACCAAAGAAACGAAAAAGGGTAGGGTGGTAGGGTTTCAGCTAAGAGTAGGGTTTCCGTTGGTCTCCTCTGGAAAATTTTGTAGTCACCTTAACACAGTGAGGGTACGGGTTTTAGAGGGTCACCGAAGGGAAGAGTGCGTCACATTCTAGGTCAAAAATACCACCGGGAACTGTAGGAGACGGTCTACCGGAGGACGAGAACGAGGCCTAAGAGAGGGAACGAGTCATCAAAAGTTGGTACAAACCGTAGGAACGCCAAAGAAGTTGTGTAGGAATCCTGAGGACGACGTCAGTGACGTTGAAGTAAGTCAAGGAAGAAGGACCTTAAGAAAAGAGGGTACACAGGTATATTGAGCGAGAGAAGGAAGAAAGTTTAGGGTGACAGTGAAGTGGGACAAGACATCTCGTCGGTCTGAGGGTAGAGAGCGTGAGACATGGGGAGAAAGGGTCCGAATAAGAAAAGTGTCGTGAATCTTTGTGACTGTATCCTTCATAAAGATACGGACAAATACTGACGGACAGAGAGGACGGTAGTCCTATATTTGGTGTACTCTTGTCTCTACGAGAGAAAAAGTAACGACATAGAGTATGGATCTTGTCACAGTCTGTGTACCAATCACGATCTATTTACAATTAACTTACTTACTTACTTTCTTTCGCAGACGACTCGGGGACTACCAGAGTAAACAGACCTACAATATACCTTTACCACTAACGATAACCCACGTAAAGAACGAGCAACGGTCACCCTGAACGGGAAGTCGATTACTTTAGACTGCAGTCGACAGAACCCCTAAATAGTCAATCCTACAAAGTCAACGTCGATTCTCTCTGACTGAGCCCAATAGAATTAGTTTTCCTCTTAAATACCCCTTCCTCTAGTCCCGGAGGATCTAACTACCCATTCGACCTCCTCACCCGAACGTACCTCGTGTCCTTAGCCCCGTGACACCGTCGACCTTCACACTGTCAGTAGAAAATCGTTCTTGTAGTCGACCTACACGACAGGGACGGTACTGAGTGGGGACGGTAGGACTCGTTAAAGATTGGTAGGAAGTACACGTAACGGACGACCTCTAGGCCTAAGTGACTTCGTTCTGAGGTAACTGGTCCGGTCCAGGGGTCTAAGGTCTCCGTCCTTTTCGCCCACAGACCGAGGAAGATGAAGGGTTCATCCCCGTGAACCAGGACGGACGGTGGTTCTGGAGGGAATTACCTCCCAAAGAGGCTTCCTCCCCCACGAACATATGGTCTGATGGGGGGTTAAATATTCGGGTCCTCTCCTTCTGTACGCAAACGGACTAGAAAATGGTTGGGAACAAAGTTTCGGTGAGTTTCTGAGTAAATGGGATTTTGGTGTAGCCACGACTTTTCCCTGAGCCCCTCGAAGAGGTGGAAAAGGACCCCGACAGTCGTTCAACGGAGGGTCCTCCGGAAACACCCTGAAGTCTGGTAAAGAGATTAAGAGACGGAAACGGCGTAGACATGCACGGCCAACGATTCGTCCCCCTCCTCGATCTTGGAGAAGGAAAAACTTCCTTTTCTTAGGGAGAGGTTCTCGAAAGGAACGGATGTAATTAATCTGGGTAGACGTCTCGTCCCCACGTAGTCCCTGTGTGTGTATACACATGTTTGTTTATGTGGGTATCTGGGTACGTGTTTCGTCGGACGGGGAGCAGTCATTTGATGTGTATAATCATGATTTATTGTGACTACTATTACTGTCACGAAAGACTAGTTTTCAATAAAAATACTTTCTGTGATCGGATGGTGGGAGGTGGTAGACTTATAAGATAAGGGACTACTCTTTTCGTCTCGACATTCCGTGTCGTCCTTTTTCTTTTTTTTTTTTCACTCGTGTTTCGTGAAGGTGAGGTCTAGTGGTTCGGGATCTTTCTACACTCTGGGATCACCTAAATTTTTTTCTTCTTCTTTTTTTTTGTTGAGAAGGACAGAATTAACACGTCTGGTACTTAAATTTTACTGTACTACGGACAACCACTTAAAGTCGAGGAGGGACTAGCTTTGGGGAACAATTCGTGTACAAGTCATACGTGGGCACACGTGTGTGCTAGACACCCATGGGGGGCGAGTGTCCGCACGTGTCAAGCCCGACATTATTAAGTCTACGGTAATTAGGTTAGGGTGGTCCTGTCAACAAGGAAACTACAAGGGAACCCCCTTGTAAGGTTCTCCAGGGGAGAGAATAACTACACCCTTAGAGACCCCCGGTCACTCGTTACTCCCGTACACAACCCCCTCCCCCCTTCTCTTTTTTTTTTGACCCAAGCCCGAGGTATTCCCTTTGTCTAGACGGTACTTTTCTCGTGTCTGTAAGTCCTCCACGTTTCGGAAGTTCTTCGTGCTGTCTGAACCAAGTACGGTCTGTTCTCCCTGGGGAGACAACTCTGGTCGTGTCGACCCTGGGGTACCGTCCCGGTCCGTTCTATGCGAGACAGGAGACGGAGTCTAAGGGGGAAGTAGTCACCTCCCTCATGTACGAAAGATACGGAGAATTCTATCTTGGTTCCGTAAGAATCTGAATCGGTCAGTTTATTCTTGTCATCTTCTTCGATGCGAAACGTCTCTACTCTAGGACGAACAGACAAAGAGAAACAAAAAATTGTTCCAAAGGGAGGTCAAAATCCTTTGAGGTATGGGGTTTGTGTGACTTGAACTATAAAGTTCCACATTATGAGACACAACCCACCCCTTCCAAGGATTGCTTATATTTTTCTTTAAGTCAAACATTTGTAATCTAAATATTCGTTGAAAGGATGCATGTAGACACCTTGCCTTAACTCATGTGGTTGTACACTAATTCATTATTGTTATTCTAATATCGTTAACCGTAACGTGACTACGATTCAAACATGGTATTATTAATCGGGAATTTACACACAATTATTCCCGTGTTTGTGTATCAATTCTTACCTAGATTCTTGTTCAATCTTTCATTAGTGTTTTTCATAAGACCCTACCTCGGTATTTTTGGTCCGGTTATTATAGACGGTCGGTGGGTCTGTAAGACAATAAACTATTTCGATTATTACGTTTTGAATAACGATATCGTCTTTGCAGTATTTTTACATCATTTTTATTTGTTCGTGTACCGAGACCGTCTTCTCGACTTTTGTTCACACCTTTAACTTCCGTAGTTTCCTTTCGGTTCTTCGTAGAACCGTTCACCCTCGTCCTCTACAAGTGTATATACTCACCTTTTGGAATTCCTTAAACCCTAAAAAAAAAGTACAAACTCGTTATAAAACCCTTCACCATAAAGTATGTATGAACAGGGATATGGTTCTTTAAAGAAAAGGGTTGTAATAAAACATTGCATGAACTGACCATTCTAGACAAAGGCAATACTACGGAAAATCGTCTTCATGACCTATAAAAAATTCGTGTCCCTTCCCCTCTTCTGTGAGTACAATACTTTGGAAAGAGAGCGGTAAATGGACGTTAACGAAGGTAATTAAGAGTGTCGCTAGTACTGACCTTCCTTTCCCAAGGAGGGGAAAGTCTCCTCCTTCGACGTCGAGACTCTCCGACTAGGGTATCGGTCCACCGTCTCTACCTAGACTGAGGTCTTTGGTTCCCGAACTGGTACCGGAAACAACGAAGAATAAGATGAAAAGTAACCTTTAACGTTCTTCTCTTCCACTAAGACCACCCTGCTTCGTGAGGAGTCGTTTACAAGTACTTGCAAGGAAAGGGGTAAGTCACACACCCGAGAAAGGGTGCAAGGAAGGGACAAGTCTGACACGACGATCGGACTCCCCGTCAGTTCCTAACTGGTCTCCCTTAATAAAGGGTCTCAGCCCGGTAACCCCTCCCCTACCCTCCTCAAAGCTTCCGGTTCCGGTTGCAATGAAGTGCCGTTTATCAACCCCTGTTTCACCTTAGTCACCGTCTAAAATAAAAGAACCCGAGGTTTTAGTGACGGCTAGCACTGACGTCGGTACTTTAATTTTTTGCAAACGAGGAACCTTCTTTTTTTACTGTTTGGATCTGTCGTACAATTTTTCGTCTCTGTAGCGAAACAGCTGTTTCCAGGTATATCAGTTTCGATACAAAAAAAGGTCATTGGTACACACCTACACTCTTGACCTGGTATTTCTTCGGACTCACGGTTTCTTAACTACAAAAACTTGACACCATAACCTCTTCTGAGAACTCTCAGGGAACCTGACGTTCCTCTCGTTTGGTCAGTTAGGATTTCCTTTAGTCAGGACTTATAAGTCACCTTCCTGGCTACGACTTCGACTTCGAGGTCATGAAACCGGTGCACTACATTTCTCGACTGAGTAACCTTTTCTGGGACTACGACCCTTTCTGACTCCCGTTCTTCTCTTCCCCCTCCCGTCTCCTTCTCTACCAACCTACCACAGTGGCTGAGTTACCTGTACTTAAACTCGTTTGAGGCCCTCTACCACTCCCTGTCCCTTCGGACCGCACGACGTCAGGTACTCTAGCGTTTCTCAACCCGTGTCGGATCACGGACTTGTCCTTGTTTCCGGTTGTCCCGAAGGTTGGGGTTTCGGGGGACAAGGAGGCGTAGGTGTTTTTCGGGGTCGTGGAGGGTGACGACCAGTCCAGTCGGAAGTGCGACGGGCCTCAGATCTTTCCACTCCGGTCGAGGGAGGGACCAGGGGTGAGAGTCGTAGACTTCAGAAGAGGGGTCGGAGCCCCCCCGGGACGACGAAACTCTGGGTTCACGAGTCAGTCACTACCCGGGTGTCTACCTGGTCTGCCCGGTCGCCACCGGAGACCCGTCAAATAGTCTCCTCGTCCTCTCCCACCTCCTCCGTCTCCTGTCGACACAACTGCCAGACTTACCCAGTGTCCGGGAGCCCACCGGCGGTCGTCCCCTCACCCTCCGACACTCCTCTTATGGTTCAAGGGGGAACGTCCCCGGATGAGGTCGACTTTCGTCGGAGGAGCGGGGATTTAGGTTAATTTCCGGCTATAATACAGTCACCTTTATATACGGTTAGGATTATATCAGATTATTCGGAATTTTATCGTGAGACATTCACCTTTCGGGACACGAAATCAAACTAAGCGTCGGATTATTGTCCGAATTATTCTCCCTTAACCGGGGGAAAATAAAAGGTTGACCAGAGACGTACGAGAAAAGAAGGGGAGAAAGGAACGGAGGTGAAAGAGAAAGAGAAAGAGACCTCGAGGCACCCCACTCTGATCTCTCCACCTTCGGAGTCTCGAAGGTCGACTCTCCGAGGACCAGGACGGCGGACTCCCTTCCGCCGGGACCGTGGACTGCCCCTGAGGTCCAGGAAATAGGATCCGAACTGAGTAACGACGGGACCTGTCCGTTACCCACTCTACCTTCACTTCAAGGAGTTCCGTTGCTCTCCCCGGAGTAGCGAGGGAAGACTCCGGACCCCAGAAGGGAGGATCCTGTTATGTCGGTCATCGGTCAGAGTATACGGGTGACGACCTCGACTGCCCTACCTAGCAGCACCCCGTCCAGAGTACTTGTGTCAGATCTTTAACTAAGTTCCTGAACTAAATATCTTGGAACCGGGTTAAGAACTGTCGTTTCCTCAGGGTTTGTAAATTTTTCGTCTCAAAATCACATGTGTAAAAAAACGTCGAAATTATTCTATATTAAGTGTAAGATATGTTAAGTAGGTAAATTTTTCATGTTAAGTTACCGACAATCGTATTAATGTCTCGACTCGTTGGTAACGGTGTTAGTTAACACCTTGTAAAAAATAATAAGACTTTTCTTTGAGGCATTGGAAATCGGTAGTGGGAGGAGGTTGGGGATACGGAGAGTCGGAATCTTTTGGTGATTGGAAAATAAAAAAGGAAAAATTTAAAAAAAAAATTTAAATGAAAAACTGACGTGAAGTGACGTACACCCTAGAATCAAAGGGCTGGTCCTTAGCTTGGACGTGGGGGACGTCACCTTTCCACCAAAATTGGTCACCTGGTGGTCCCTTCAGCATCTTTTAGAAATATCTAGACGGAGTAAATCTACGAAAGAGAGTACGTTGTATCACAAAAGTCGCGAGTAGCCACAACATAGTACGCAGTTATGAAGTAGGAAACAATAACGATTTAATATAAGACAATATGCTTATATCGTGTCAAATAAGTGGGCATGAAGTAGGCTACCTGAACACTCAACAAAGGTGGGAAACCAATAATACTTACTTCGACGACACTTGCAAACGCACACCCGAAAACGGACCTATATACTAAAGTGAAGAGAACCGATATATGGATCCTAAACCTAAACCTCTATTACGTCGGTTAGGTACGGTTTGGTAAATTCCTTGACAGTCTGGCAAAAGGTGTCACCGTCGTAGGAAGCGGAGGGGTGGTCGTTACACACTCCTCGAGATTAAAGAGGTGTAGGAGTGGTCATGAACAGTAACATTGAACAGTGATAAATAATATTGGTAGGGGGAGGTTCGTCCACACTTCATCTCAGAGTAACACCAAAACTAAGGCTAAAAGGACTTACCTAAATTACCTGAGAACCAGATCTGACCGGACACCCCTTACTTACGTTTCGAGTTGACACGACTAACAACCCGAAGGGATCACCGAGTTAACCATTTCTTAGACGGGCGTCACGTCCTCTGGACCCAAGTTAGGGACCAGAGGTTCTAGGGGACCTCTTTCTTTACCGATGGGAGAGGTCGTAAGAACGGACCTCTTAAGGTACCTGTCTCCTCCGACCGGTCGATGACAGGTACCCCAACGTTTTTCAGTCTGTACCGACTTCTTGATTGTGAAAGTTGAAAAAAAAAAATTATGAATAAACTGACGCAGCCCAGAATCAACGTCGTGTACCCTGGAAAGAATCGTAACGGGTCTGAGAGATCAACACCGTGTGTCCGAACCAACGAGGTGTTGTACACCCTAGAATTCAAGGGACTTGGACACACAGGGGACCTAACGTTCCATCTAAGAATTGGTGACCTGGTGTTCCCTTCAGGGGTTGGCCAACTAGAATTTGTCCGTTGACAAGGAGACTTAGGGTCAAAGGTCTAGACACTTAACCTCCAACACTTAACCTCCAAGTACTGGAAGAGTCCAGTACTTCAAATTGTCTCTTGCATCTCCTTCGTCGGTTGAATGCTTCCCATCCGTGTGTTAGGCGGAAGGAAGGGAAGGGGATGCGGACCACGAATCTGGAGGTAAAAGGACGACCATGTTATCCTTACTATGCATATCCACGAGATGACTAAAGTGTTGTTCCAGTCCTCCTTCACATATTGAAATTATTCTCTTTCTTCCACTACTACCTAACTCAACCCTGTTTCGTTTTCTCACAAACTACGGTTCTATTTCTTTAACTTCCAAAAAAAAAAAAAAATTTGTTCCTCTTAGTTTTCCACTCCTCACTGTATTATTGGTAGAAGTTATATTCTCTCCAAATAATGCACCCTACCACTGGTCGACAAGGGGTAGAGGTGATTCCTGTAGTCTTCCTTTTTACGTAAATTTGACACTCTTCATCAGACATCGAATCGATAATCCTTCTCGCGGAAACGACAGTCCCAGTACTTTGTAACCTTACCCTTAAATAGTTTAAAGGACAGGGACTTCCGGAGAGGTTTATACTATTTGACGTAGGCCCTAGTACTTACTCTACGGGACTCCGTCCAGGACGGTAGTGTTTTCGTGACGTTAAGGACCGTCACGAGCGGGGTCCATCGCGAGGGACATTTGGGGGGTAAACGTGGCCCATCACGTCACCACTGGGGAGGTGAGGGGGAGGTGTAGGTAGGCGACGGGTGGAGGTGGAGGTAGGGGGGTGGGGTGCGGGTCAAAGTCGGCCTAGACGGACGACAGAGAGAGGAGTGGGATTCAGTACCTCCTCAGTGACGACTGACAAAGTTATCACTCACTACACCAAAGATATGTATTAGGGTCAAATATCGAAGAACCCGTCGGAGACCCAACTTTCCACGAAAATTGTCTCTCCCTCTTTCTCTCGATTTATTGGGAAAATACATTTTGTGTGTGTGTGTGTGAAAATTCTGTTCGAGTTTACAAACCAGGAAATTAACTACCGAGTGACACCGGTACTAACAGGAGCCGTCTAGAAAACTCAAACCCTTAAACCGACCGTTGAAGACAAAATTCCTACTCGTCTAGTTTCACGTACAAACCCCTTCCGTATCGCAATCCTAGTTTCTCCCTTGTAGAGGCTGAACCCGTGACGAGGGTGTTAGGACAGGGGCAGACAGACAGTACCCGTAGCAACACCGAAGGCGTCGTTCCAGTAGGGTGGAAGGAGGGAACATCAGATCACTGGTCCTTACGTCCCCGAAGGGTCCACCACGTCACCATTTCTTAGGCGGACGGCCATGTCCTCTGCGCTCTCCACGTTCAAGTTAGGGACCTAGTCCTTCTAGGGGACCTCAACCTTTACCGTTGGATAAGGTCATAAGAACGGATCTTTTAGGGTACTTATCTCCACCCGATGTCAGGTATCGCAGTGTTTCTCAGTCTGTGTTGACTCGCACACGCGTGCACGTGTGTGTGTGTGTGTGTGTGTGTGTGTGTGTGTGTTTTGTGTGGTCCTTACATTCCTCCTAACAGAGGTGAGGGGTCCTGGTGTCATCTAAGGGTAGTTGGTTTGGGTCACCCCGCTAAGAAGGACGGAACATATTGTTTCAAACAAGGTCTATTGGGATTTAGTTATTCACGGGTCTTAAAGGGTCCGGGGTCTCCAACCCCGAAGACGGTTGGGTGGTGCAGAGGTGGAGAGTATAAAACCCGACACGAAAGAAAAAATGTTAATCTAAACCCTCCTCCTGACGTGACGTGTCGAATACCCTAGAATCAAGGGACTGGTCCCTGACTTGGACACAGGAAGCGTCACTTTCGGGTCTTAGGATTGGTGACCTGGTGGTTCTTTAGGGGACCCGACACGAAAGAAACGGAATAAAACCGACGTCACCCAGATCTATGTCCAAGGGAGGGGTGGTGACCCTCGGCAGTCCTCCCATGACCCCGTCGGTCTTGGAGCCCCCGGTAGAAGGACGAGGACGTTCGTCAGGACGTCCAATGGGGTTGTGAAAGATGTTTATACTGAAGAGATGTCCGTAGTGCCGCACTTTTAGACGTGGGTCCCTTCTTCAAACCTACTCTACCACCAGTCCGTAAGGAAGTAGGGAACGAGGACATGAGTTCCTAAAAAGTCGACACAGGAGTCTGACTCGGAGGGAGTCACCTTCCGATCTCCCTCCGATCTTTGTATAAGGGACCATCGAGTCGACCAGTTCTTAGGTGAACGTCACGTCCTCTGGGTCAAGCTAAGGACCCAACCCTTCTAGGTGACCGTTTCCCTATCCGATGGCTGTGGTCATAAGAACCCGAAAGGACCACCGAGTCGACCATTTCTTAGGTGAACGTTACAGTCTCTGGACCCAAGCTAGGGACCCAACCCTTCTAGGGGACTTCTTCCCTTACCGATGGGTGAGGTCATAAGACCGGACCTCTTAAGGTCCCGACATATCAAGTACCCCAGTGTTTCTTAGTCTGTACTGACTCAGTGAAAGTGAAGAGCCTTTGTATAATCCCGATAGACCCACAACGATAACACAATTTCTCAGTCTTTGGGTCCGTTTCTCCAATGGACCTGGTCCACCGAGTCAATCGTCACCGTCCCGGTCCCACAGGGAGAAAGGGGGAGAAGAAAGGTCGACTCACTACCTGGTTACCCCTTTTTCCCGTCTAAATGTCGACTGGGAGGATGGGGTCTTTAGTGAAGAGATCGTGGTCGCTTTCCTTTTTGGTGTTCCGTTTACTCTGAACGTGGAGGAAGGGACGGTACGAAAGAGGGTATAGACCGGGTCTTCTCAGTGGGGACCCTTCCGTGGGTTTAACATCACAGACCGGCAGGACACAGGTACGAAGACACGTCCCCTTCAGACCAAGTCTACCTATGTGACCACCGTCACTACACGGAGACTTCCAGTGTACGACGGACCTTTCTTCCCTTTTCCCCTCTTCCTTTGCCACTTCGGCTACCTTCTTGTTCCTGTCGGGAGCGTACTCCCATTCTTCGAACCGCACCTTAGACCCGAGACGGCGAGGGACACCTTAGGACCCGTCGATGGACGGGAGGACCTTGAGTCTATACCAAACGTCTATGAAGATCCTCGTGTGGACAGGGGGTCCCCATTGGACGAGTTGTGGTCCGGGAGTCTGTCGGCAGTGAAGACACTGGGCGGGTCGTGAAGGACGAACCGGTAGAACCCGTAGTTTTGAGAAGAGGTCTTTATGGAGAAGTGACCCGGCCGTAACTAAAAAAAAAAGGGGGTGACTAAACTAAAAGAACTGAGAAGCAAGGGGAAGGGGGAAGAGTCGTGTTTACGAGTGGGTGTTTGTATGTGTGTGCGGTGTGTGTGGGTACATGTTTGACCGAGTGTGAATCCTCTTAGGTTTGAAGGGCTGTCGATGAACGAGAGAGACGGAGAACGAATCAAAGGTCCACTACTTTGACCGGAACCCGGACCCACCAACGGTACCTCTGCGTAGGGTCGAAGGGTGGGGTGTAGTCGGGAGTTCGAGAAGGGGCCGTTGGAAAGACCCGATCTTTTCTTTCTAGGCCGCAATGGGAGACGAAGAGGAAGAAACGTCCCTCTCCTAAGTCGACTCTCGTGAAACTACGAATGGATTAGATTCAGAAACACGACCCCTCTCCCGTTACCGACCGTTTTTTTTTTTATAGGTCCCCCAAAAAACAAACGGAACAACACAATCGATTAATAAGGTTCGTCACTAGTCTCTTTTTTCTTTTTTTTTTTTTCACCTTAGTCCCATCGTATGTACAATAGATATAAAATAGTAGAAACCGTTCCAGTCGTCTCCTTACGTAAAAATAAAGAAGGAGACTGGGAAGTAAATTACAGTAGAAGAATGACGACTCGTTTAGAATGGCGGATAACTATAGCGGTAGTTTTTTATAGAGTGGAAGAGTAAGTGCCGAGACTTATCTGTCGAGTAGTTACGATAGATGGAAGTGGGGACGTTCCCGTGTAGGAGGTCCTCGAATCTAACCAGGTCTAAAGACCATTATATACACACACACACATTAAATAGGTCGTGACGAAAGATTCGTAGAGTTTCCTGAAAGTCAAGTCAAGTCAAGTCAGTGAGTCCTGAAATCGGTCACAGAATATATTGGGTTGGGGAAACCCATCCTCTCCCTTTGAAGAACGTTTCACGTTCACTCCTTACCATACAGAAAAGTCTCTCAAGACCTTTAATTGATCCAACTTTAGATAGCTGGTGTTTCTCTTTTGATAGATCCAAAGGGCTAACAAGACATTGAAAAGACCGTACGAACCTTTTGTTCGGATGACGTTTTTAAGATCGGTGTCCTGAATGAAATGTCTCCCTCCCCACCCAAATCGTGACCTACCCCTTGAATTACCATTGGACCCAAAATTAGGACGGAGGAGGTAAGATCTGAAGAGTTTCAGTATATTATAAAAGTTTGAGACCAAAATTGAAAAAAAAGGGGGAATTTTTTATTGACTCAACTTGATGGATGGACGGAGGGGAGATTCACTGGGTTTCTACACTTCTATGAAACATTGGAAGTTCCGTACGATCTTTACGATTCTAATTAATTTCGGTACTCTGTAGAAGAAACCACGACTGTTGGTAGGACACTCCGACCGTAAGTACAGATTCTTAGTCTCTGTAGTCTGTCGAACGGGTCTCAACGAGTCCATCGTCCGTCGGCACAGACCTGGTCCTACCCGACTGAAGTTGAACTCCCGAAAAATCGTCGGGTGTCGACAGAGACCCTTGTTCCACTTTGGTCGCGACTCTGAGTCAGGGGCTCTCACCCAGTAAAGTTCCAGTAGGGTTGTTTGTCTGGCGACATGGTCGAGACCTTAATCTACGTCGAGGCCACTGGTCCTTAATCTCCTCGGAATACCGAGGACGTCGTCTACCCTTTTCTCCTTTTTTTCCTTGTCTCACCTCTCCTGTCTTTCATCTCCTTCGGTACACTTACGGGCACGACCGGACCTTCTCCCCTCCCATTACTCGGTGCGACTTCCGGAAACTCGGGCCTCTTTTACACACAGAAATAGAGACAGAAATGTTAAATACCAGGTCGACCCAAGTGAGCGTTCCGACCCCGGCGAGACCGCGACGGACTTCTCAATGAGAGCCCCATTCTGTGACCTTGGGACCCCGGGACGGTCCTCGTATTACATCGGTACCAATAACCTCCTTTCAAGGGTTTACCTCTCTCAACGACCGTCTCGGGTCTTCTAAATCTCCCACGCTGAGATACCTCAAAGGCCTCGTTGGTTCGTTGGTCGACTGGTCTTGAGTGCACACAATCTTGGCACCTAGCTAGTATAGGAGAGGAAAGGACCGCCAAAGTTGTCTACGAGGAGAACTAAGTAAGTAAGTGAGTGAGTGATTAAGTACATAAGTGAGTTGTTGTTACATCCACCAACAATGTTGACATCTACTCTATATGGTACAGAAAGATGTCCTCTCAAGGTGTATGACCCATTTACACTCGAAAGAACGGGAGTTCTCTATTCTCAGTTCATAAGTATAAATTACTTACGAACATATTGTTCGTGGGTACACATGTTTAATAATCCAACACTAACAGGTATTCTTTGTACGTTCCTATATATTTAATAATGTCAAGTAGTGACAGGTTTATTGAAAAACGTCAACGAGTAATTTTTTTATTATTAAAAGAAATAAATGAATAAAACCCGACACGACTCAGAAGTACTGACACACCCGAGGAGAGATCAAAGTCGCTCACCCCCGATGAGAGATCGACGGCACACGTCCCGGGATCCCGTACGTCCAAAGTCATGAACGCCACACACCTGAGTCATCAATGCCAAGGGTCTGAGATCTCGTGTCCGAGTCATTAACACCGTGTGCCCGAATCAACGGGGTTCCGTACACCCTAGAAGGGTCTGGTCCCTAGTTTGGGAACAGAGGACGTAACCCGGCTACTCACGTCAAATGGTGACTTGGTGGTCCCTTCGGAACCTCAACAAGTAACTACCTCTATTTACTGCCATAAGACCTTACAGTTTGATCGTCTTTTCAATCCATTGGTTACGACTAACATACACGGGAATCTTGAGGTTATAATTCATTGGTCAGAATTAAGTAATTCTCAGATCTGAAATTACGGACAAAACAACTAATAATCAAATCTGTGACAAGTGGGTACCCTAAAGTGTGGATGTGGGTAAAGGTTTTCCTCAATAAAATTTCTAGATTCTGCGCATGTACATACGTAAAGGTACACAAGTAAAGTGGTCACAAATAGTTAACACCCATGGACAGGACCACCCCTTCATAAATAATACCCGCATAAAGGTTACTCTTTCGATTCTACACTATAAGATCTCCCGTATAGGTCGGGCAGAAATAACAACAACAAATCAGTCATTCAGGACCGGTCGAGAAAACACTGGCGTACCTGACGTCGGGTGGTCCGAGGAGACAGGTACCTTAAGAGGTCCGGTCTTATGACCTCACCCAACAGTAAAGGAAGAGGTCCTATAGAAGGACTGGGTCCCTAGCTTGGGTACAGAGGACGTAACGTCCACCTAAGAAATGGTAGACTCGGTGGCCCCTTCGGGAGGACGAAGACACTCACGTGAAATTTTTCCCGAGTCCCGGCCACGTGACCCTGCTGGGACTCCCTACGTTAACCCCCTCTCCACCCTCCGCCTAAGTCCTACCCCCTGTGTACATGTGGGTACCGACTAAGTACACTTACATACCGTTTTTGGTGATGTTATAACATTTCATCGATCGGAGGTTAATTTTATTTATTTAAATGTTTTTTTTTACTCTTGTTCTTTTTTTTTCCCTATAGTTTATAAAGGCAAGAACGAGAGGACAGGGACATAGACAGGAAGGAGGAGGGAAGTCTGGGGAGTAGGCAACAGACGACGCCACAACCACAGTAAAGAATCTGACGTCGGAACGGAAGGACTGGGTCCCTAGTTTGTGCACAGTGGACGTAGCGTCCACCTAAGAAAGGGAGGTTCAATGGACCCTTCGGGTGTACCTCGGAGAGTAAAGAGAAGACTCCCCTGCTTCCCTTGAGGACGACACAAAACATAAATCTGTGTCCTAGGCACGGACGGAACCTCTTTAGGAGAAGGGGATCAAGTCAACTTTCCACTCAAGACCAGCTGAGGTGGGAAGGAACTTTGTATTAATTTAACAGTATATCTTTCTCTGTCGCGAAACTTCTCTCCGTCTTTATGTCATACAAGGTTACTTGTCGGTGACCCTGAGACGTAAGTCAGATCTCTACTACCCTGTTGTAACCTTGTAACAACAAGGTTACTACCTTGTGGAGATAGAGGGATCTCTACTACCTTGTTACAGAAGGATTCCTTCTTTCTCCTTCCTCTTGCGATTTCAGACCGTGGTTCTTTCACACATTCCCCAGATCTCCGACCCAGTCACGACTGATAAAGACCACGTCTCTCATCCGTGTCATGTCGGGAACCAGAGGTCCTCGACTCTGAGATTTACCAGAAAGTAACCGTGACCAAAGGGGTGGGGTTGGAGGAACGGGGGTCCTCGAGTCACAAGAAGACTTCAAAAAACCAACGTCTAGGCACGGAGTCTTCAGGAAATAGTGTAGCACGGTATGTGTCCTTCACTGGTAAAGACACCCCGTACAACTCCGACGGAGGGGTTCTTGACTCCCCTTTTTGGTCCAGGACTGAGTGGACACTGGGGAAGGGCCACCCCTGCACGAGTAAAGTCCACTGAAAAGACCTTTAGTACCTTAGATAAGGAGACGGGCGTCCGTTGTCGACGGGAACACAGCAGGACTATTCCGTGTCACCAGTTCAACCGTCAAAGACCACCCTCACTCCCTTCCACTGGTGACCCTGACGCACAGACAATAGTTCTCTACCGTGGACGAAGACGTGACTCGGAGAAGAAGGACCCACGAGTCCGACCGGAGTCTAAGGATGAAGGAGAGAAGGGTCACAGACAAAACAAAAAAAAATTTACTTAAAAATAACTTTATATCAACGAAATGTTACAACGCAATCAAAGATCAAAGACGACCTGTTATTTCACTCAGTCGACATACACACATATATATATAGGGGAGCGAAAACCTAAAGGTAGGGTAAATCCAGTGGTGTCTAGTGACTCATCTCAAGAGATTTGATATGTTATCCAAGAGCAATCGACAGACAAAACATGGATTGTAGTTATCACATATAGACAGCTAGGGTTAGAGAGTTCAATAGGGTTGGGGTGAAGGGGGGAACCACAGATATACAAACGAGAGAGGTCGACATCTAAGTGGGTATGGTAGAAGGGTGTATACACGTAATTATATACCGTAATCCAAAAGTGAAAGACTAAGTGAAGTGGGACCTACAGTCAGAGGTCCGGGCAGGCACAGACACGTTTACGGTGTCGAAGTAAGAAAAATACCGGTCCATCATAAGGTAACATAGACACACGGTGAAGAAATAGGTGGACAGACGACTACCTGTAAATCCAACGGAGGTACAGCACATTTGTCACATTTATCGCGACGTCATGTGTAGCCTACGTACGTTCGTTTCGTCGACTGTTTTCTAATTAACGGTTTTATCTGGACTACCGAGTCTACCGTTTCTTAGGCGGACGTCACGTCCTCTGGCCCCAAGTCAGGGACGCAGTCCTTCTAGGAGACCTCTTCCCTTACCGATGGGTGAGGTCACAAGAACGGATCTTTTAAAGTACTTGTCTCCTCGGACCACCCGATGTCAGGTACCCCGGGTTTCTGAGTCTGTGGTGACTGACTGATTGTTAAAATGAAAGTACACCGAGTTATAATTTTTTTGTTTGTTGGGTTGGTTTTTTACCCCCTTCTGGATTTATCTGTAAAGAGGTTTCTTCTGTACGTCTACCGGTTATCTGTGTACTTTTCTACGAGTTGTAGTGTTTAATAACAACCACAATAGGTCAGGGATTCAGAGTAAACTGATCCGTTGGCGTACCTGATGTTGTGCGGTCCGAGGGGCAGAAAGTGATAGAGGACCTCAAACGAGTCTAAGTACCGGCAACTCAGACACTACGACAGACTAGTAGAGTAGGAGACAGTGGGGGAAGAGGAAAACGGAAGTTATAAAGGGTTGTAGTCCCAGAAAAGTTTACTCAATCGAGAAGTGTAGTCCACCGGCTTCCGACCTCGATGTCGAAGTCGTAGTCAGGAAGGTTACTCATAAGTACCAACTAAAAGAAATCCTAACTAACCAAACTAGAGGAAGTCAGGGTCGTAGGGAGTTCTTAGAAGAGGTCGTGGTGTAAAGCTTTCGTAGTTAAGAAACCCCAATTCAGAAGAAATACCAGTGATTAATAATCTCTTTACGTTTGTTTTTATGTTACTCCATAGTGGAGTGTGTTCAGTCTTACTGGTAGTAGTCTTTTAGATGTTTATTACTTTAGATCTCTCCCACACCTCTTTTTCCCTAGGAGGAGTGACAACCCCCTTTACATTGAACTATGTCGGTGATATCTCTTGTCATACTTCTCAGGAATTTTTTTTTTTATTTTTATCTTGATGGTAAACTGGGTGATTAGGGTGCGGACCCGTATATATGGGTCTCTTTTGGAATTAAGGTCACAGAGAAATTCGGTCTACTGAGACCTTCGTACTGCGAAGGGAGATGTTTCCTGATTTAAAAGTCTTCTGGATTCCGAGGACCCTTCTTGTCACGTTAGTACTAATACTTTACCAGGTAAATTTTTCTTGTAAGACCTGTCTTTCATTTTCCCACCAACGGGCCCCGGTGTCCCTCCCTCCTTGCCCTTCAACAAAGCCCCTAGGTCTCAAAGTCAGAACATTCTACTTCACAAGACACCTACCTACCTCCACTAACAACGTGTTGATACCCTTACTTGGTGTGACATGGGAATTTTTTTTCCCAACTCTACCATATAGTAAATACAAAACACCCAAAATGGTGTTAAATTTTTTTTTAAAAAAAATTCTGAAAGGCGACTTCAGTGTGAGGCTGATATAGTAAAGTTTCATCGAAGGAAAGAAGAAAAATATCAAATAAAAAAGATTGGAATTTTTGTTGAATGAGAAAAGCCACTTAGGAGTCGTGATCTTGGAACTTAGGACAAAAAGGAGGAGTGAGGGTCCTCTGGGACGGTCTGGGGTCCCAGGGAGTCCGGAGGTATTTGTAGACTCCCTTTTGTGAGTGACCTGATCAGTTGGAGGAGGTCCCAGGGAAGAGAAATTCCACGCAATGCACACGTCAGGACAGGCTGAGAAACGTTGGGGTACCTGACATCGGGAGGTCCGCAGAGACAGGTACCCTAAGAGGTCCGTTCTTAGGACCTCAGTCAACGGTAAAGGGGGTAAAGAAAGGACTAGGTCCTTAGTTTGGTGGTAGAAGACACAGAGGACGTAACGTCGTTTAACAAATGAGCGACTCGGTAGCCCCTTCGGGGGAGGAGGAATTCGGTTGCACGTTTTCAGGCTCCAGTACCCATGAGACCGGATACTCCCCTAGCTGTCCTTACGACCGGAGCTTAGACATGGGGGTTTAAGGACTCGGGTTCTTTGTCCTCCGCCTGGAGATCGAAACCCAACAGGAAAGTTCATGTAATTTTGGGTGGGAACAACCACCGTACTTTAAGATTTCGGACCGAATTAAATATTATTGTCGTTGTTAGTGTCTTCGAAGAATAAAACATCGGTTCTACTTAGACAAACGTTGAGTAATATAAGTGTTTTGGAAATAAAAGGATTCATATAATGTTACCGAACACTTAAGATAACAATAATAACCGTAACAATAAGGATGAAACTAGGTACAATAATAAAAATGACTCAACGGAAAAAGAAATCAAAAGTCATTACAGAATTTCCGAAACAAAATAAATACGGGTATTTAAGGAATTGCCGTCCTTACTAAAAAGACTACAATACCCCTTCTCCCTATCATTCTCCGTCTCGTTCTGCTCGACCAGAGGAGTTTCGGTGTAGTTACGGTTTCCTTTTTAGACGCCACCTACCTAAGTAAGTAAGAACAGTGTGACCGAGCGCCTCCCAAGGAAATACGGACACACTACCGCTACGAGTCCGACGATTCTCCGTTTTACTAATGTTTACCCCGTTACCACGGTGGTCTGGAACCAAGTTGCTTCGGGTAAAACTACGTCGTCATATAAATCAGTTATCGAACACACTTAAACCGTCGCAATAACAAATATAGAGGGAGTAATCTATTGTTATCGTGGGTGAACATATATTTTGTATACATAATTATCATTTGCGAATAGAATCGACCGTGTATCATTTACAAGATATGTACAATTGACACCAACCAACTAGAAGGAATTCCTCGAGTATTGGGTCTTTTCCCCGGTCTGGGACTTCAGGGATCTTGACACGATACTCCCTTCCCCAGTCCCGGAACTACCCTTTTCTTTCACTTCAGTGAGTCAGCACAGACTGAGAAACACTGGGGTACCTGACATCGGACGGTCCGAGGAGGTAGGGACCTTGAAAGGTCCGTTCTTATGACCTCACCCAACGGCAAAGGAAGAGGTCCCCTAGAAGGGTTGGGTTCCTGACCTGGACCCAGAGGGGGTGACGTCCGTCTAAGAAATGACAGACTCGGTGGTCCCTACGGACCACTCCCTTTCTCAGTCCCGGTACTACTCCTCTGTAGTCTCACACTCCTGACCAGGTCCGTCTCCCCTCTGACCCGACTCTCCGACAAACGGTCCGTCTTTTTTTGTCGTAGTTGGACCGGGTTTTGACTCGCCCCCACTCACACGCTTACGTACTTCCCTTTAGACCGACCTCGTGACCAGAACGTTCACCCCGGTCCCGGACTCCGACTTGCAACTAACCCTGGTAAGACGTTTCCCGAACTTACGGTAGAATTCCCGAAATCCAAAATGACATAAAATTGTGTGTAAAAGGAAGTGGAAAATTCGTAGAGGTTTGACTTGTGTAGAATGTTAGTTACACAACAGTATCAATTAACGGTCGTAAAAAAGGAAAGAATCGTCATGTGTTTTAATGTCACATGACATATTAGCCACGGAGGCTAATTTACTTTATACCGTACAATTTCCGACGTCCTGGGTTCCGGACTAACCTCTTTCGAAGTGCAACAATAACAAAGGAAAGGTAAGGTCACTGAACAAGTGACGACCATTTGTGTACGGGTTAACACGAGTCTACATTAGTCACGACTATTTCCTGTACTCAGGAGGGATGTGAATTCTCGGTAACAGAGTCGCCTCCAGGGACCTATCCCAACTCAGGGGTGGGTCCTACTTGACAGAAAGAAGTTTCTCGGCGTGTACCTTTTGTTCTTCACGTCCGTTTGTAGCTTTGACGACTCTTTTCTACGTTATACAAGGTTTCTGCTGAATATGCGTTGTGAGTCGTGGACGACAGAGCAGGAAGTGTGCCTGAATAAGGACACGGGGAACTATACAAGACGGTGAAGGAGGTTCTCACCCAGAGGGATAGACACACGTTGACGACGCCTGAGACGTCTCAATTCTTGGACCCGTATTTTGGACTTAACTTCCCTACTACGATGTCTTCCCTCTAAAAAACGAAAGTCAGAGAACTAAGAAGTCTCGCGGAAGACAGAGGAGGGTACGTAGAAATACGAAGATAAAAGACGGAGAGAAGGAACTCCTCTCGACAGGAACCTCATGTTCGTTAGTTACCCGGAGGACAATACTCCTGTCCCTGTCCCTCTGTCTATCACTTCTTCTTGGACCTCCACGGTGATCGACTACGAGTCTTGATAGACTCCGAGTAGGGCCGTTGTGTTCGGGGTGGGAAGAGACCACCGGGTCCGACCAACGGATCGTTGTCACGGGAGACGAGAAAGGTATGTCCGAAGAGTCGTAGTGAAGAAGAAGACACACGAAAGGAGTCTGGTCAGGTGCTCCAAGTAACATGGGTTAAAGATAAATAATTATATCACTTCTATCCACTCTCTTCACACACCACACTAAAAGGAACCTATAAGTTGGGGAATTCAAGGTGATCCGGTGATTTCCTTCTCGAAATCACCTGACTTATCTTAGGTGACTTGAGAGTTAGAGTCGACATAACGTTGAGTGATAATGAGCGAGAGTTAGAGTCGACATAAGGTTGAGTGATAATGAGTGACACATAATGTCAGAGTGACACCCTAACCGATTCTCGTTTCAAATACCTGTTCTGGATTTCTCTATTTTTCTAAGTGAACCCTAGACATCCCAGGGTTTAAGGTAGGATAACCGTAAGGGGACGATATCGGTCCGTCTCTTCAACTCGGCAAGGTCAGGACCAGACATAATAAATAGTGTATACCATACATACAAGAATATCCCAGAAACCACTCTGCAGGAGTGATACTCCAAGTCGAAGATACAATCCAGGAAAGTCTGTTCTTTGTGACCACCGAGAAAGGTTACGAAAGTTTCTTCGAAGGTCACTTTTTAGGTTAGAAGACATCAGAACGGTGTCATTCAGGACTTACGTCCGTACCCTACATAAAGTCGTAGATTTGGTTCACACCCCCGGGACCTCATAAGGCAGGATTGGATTTTTTTCTACCTTTTGAATCCAGATTAGTCAAGGTTAATGGTATATGTTTCTTCCTCGTCCCCACCTCACCCCTCTCCCTCTTCCTTCCCTTTCGATGTAATAATTCCAAATGAATAAATATCCACTCCTTTAGGTCAGTATTAACGACCAAAAGGATTTCACCCTGTTAAAGGGGAAAACATAGTTACGAAACGTACATCATACATGTGTCTTGGACAAACACTTTCTTTCGTACTTTCCTTAGAGATGAAGTAACCGAATAATTTTGTTTTGAAAACTACCCTGTTTTGGACCTTTCCACTCGACACCTCTTGTACTAACTCTTGACTGTAATTACACTCGACTCTTTAACAGAGTTCTCTATTTGCAAGAAAAAAAAAAAAAACTGGAACACACCATCCTTTGAAGTCTAACCCTTGACCCGTTATCTCTGATGCAGTCACTAGAGGTCGGAAAAACCGTGGTCCCTGACCAAAGTACCCTCTGTCAAAAAGGTGCCTACCCGGCCCCTCACCGCTACCAAAGTCCTACTAAGTTCGTGGAACGTAAGTAACACGTGAAATGAACACAATAATAATGTAGTCGAGGTGGAGCCTAGTAGTCCGTAATCTAGGGTCTCCAACCCCTTGGGACCTGGTCTAGTATCAAGACTGTAGTCTTAATAGTGAAGTTTTTTTCATACGACACCCATCCTCTAGGGACTGGAGACCGGGTCTACATTGTCAGACACTCAGGGCTGCAGTTAGTGAAAAGGGAGTGAAAAAACAGAGTCAAACAGACCAGGCATTGTGTCGTCCTACAACGAGTGACATATAAATGTTCCTGGGGATGCCTAGGACCCGAGGAACTGTGAGATTTACCCTCTTCGACACAGAGGAGTACCTTCCTCGGGACCCGAAGGTGAGGAGGAGAGGTCGGTAGCGTAGGGGACTCCCCGGACCGTACCTTTGGTCACTACCCACCAGTCCCAGGAGACCTCCCTCACTACCCTCGGTCGGAAGAGGGGAGTAAACCGCGTACCTGTCGGGTTGTAGGTTCACAGTGAGATCCTACGACAAAACGTAGGGTCTTCACACAGAAGAACCCCCTTCTTCTCCTGATAAAAGAACAGGCCTCCTACTCTCGACTCACGATCTACTCTCTTCACCCACCGACCCCAGTAGTCAAAGGTGTCAATAATAGACTCTCGTCTAGAACAAGTGACAACGCAAGGGTCTCGGTCTGGCAGGGAGTGTGGGGTCATAAATGTCACACCAGTGATTCCTTAATAGACAAGTTACAACTCGTAACATTCTGTAAGGTGTCGGTCTGGTTCTTCCATAGACCGACAGATATCTTGTAGGAGTACACTAAACCTCCCACTCTTACAATTAGTGACACATTTATAGACTCATTAACGACGTGACCGTCGTAAAAATTCTGCCAAACAGGACTTTCACACCTCGTTCGGCAAGAGTGGTCAATGTAAAGTAGGTCTGAATTATCGACCAACCGAAACTGTGGTAGTCCTCCATAAGAGAGAGAAAAGTTACGGCAAGAGATATTTTCCCTCTAACTGTAGACGGAAAATAGTCACATAAAGTTTTGTAAACCCCCAGGATCTTAAACTTTCCCGGAGAGACTGGACGAGTTCTCAGAGACGGAGTAAATCTCCGATCCTCCTTAACCTTAGGCAGCCCCAGGGACCCGACCACCGTCCCGCACTCGGTCGAGAGGACAGAGGATCAGACCACGAATAAGAGGTTCCGTGTGTCATTGGAAGTTAGGAACGTCTGCAACCTTTAAAATTCTTGAACGGGAGCGGTGTCACACGTCGACGTTACACTCTACTCACCTCCGACTTGTACAAACACTTAAAGTCTCTCGTGGAGTGGAAAACTCTCCACCTCTTTATTGTCCAAAGGTGTAACACAGGTATCTCTCACACGCCTCGTCTACAAACGGGAGGGGTACTGTCCTTTGCCTGAATGGAACGTGGTCCTTCCTGAATCCCGTCTAGAAGTCCTCTTGAAGGACCGCGTCACTTGAGTAGTTTCCATCTAGAATGGTCGACACCTGAATCCGTCGAAAACCGACCCGAAAGACAAAAGAGGGTTTCACGTTCTCTTCGAGGGAATCACTCGCTCTGTGCAAATGGCTCGGACCTTTATACAAGATTCGTCCCGAGTACAGGGGCTCCGAGTAACAAAAGACGAGAAACGACTCGTCGGGACCAATACAGTAAGGCCTAGTTCGGTTCGGACGGTTTTGGCACCTTCGACGGGACCGACAGAAAGGAATCGTTATCCAGTCCTTCTCTCGCAAGACCGAAAATTTGTAATGAGACTTTCCCTGACTTGAACGATGAAGACCCCACGTTGACTAACGTCTTAAGAGGTCCCACCACTGACCACTGTAAAAACTCCGCTCTTATTTTGTGTAGGGAGACGGATCCCACTTGTAAACATGTGGACACACCTCGTCGATACTACACGTATAGTGTCCACACACACTCGACAAAGTCGACACATACAGACGTGTACGGAGACCCACAAGTAAAATGTCAGTATACACGAAGGTGTCGGTCCCCTGTACACACCTGTATCGTTCACGTACCCACACACACACTTGTAGACTGGGGGTAGTCAAAGAGAAAGGTGCACCGGGCACCGACGTGTGTATCCGTCTTTCGACGTCGTGTAAACGTTCCCAGGGAAGAGCGACGAGCACGATAAGAGGGACGGAAGTCCCCCCTTCTTTAACAATTGACAACCGTTACGTTATTTCTCTTTGACTAAAGTTACCTTTCAAAGGAACGGGACGTCTGTGTAACGGTGACGAAAATACGACCCGTGTAATGTGGCACCACTTTAAATCAATTAAAATACCAAACAATAATGTTGTCGTCTCACCTAACTCTCTCCGTCGAAAACAACCGCGGTACAGGGTTTAAAGGACCCACACTACCCTCAGCCTCGTCCTTCGATCGTCACCAGCTTTGTTCAGGAGTGTCTTCGTTTCACCGACGAGATCAACCGAAAATTGTAGACAGTGAATATCCTTAATCAATTAACCAGTTGTCTCCGAACCGCCGATGGGAGTGACTCACATATAAAACCGATCCCTTAGTATTTCTCGCCACTCTCTTGTCACTCCTTTGCTAGTCCAACAGTTGACAACCCGACTTTTCGTTATACAAAACCACTTCTCTCGAAACGTCGGACTTACACGGTACAAATCGAGAGTCGAAACGGTCTATTAATCGAAGACGTAGAACCTGGAGTCAAAGAAGTAGACATTTCATCCTATCATTACCGGTGGGAGACTCCAAGGACCCTCTGTTCGAGTACCTTGTATCATCCACGAGTCATTTACAAGGAAGGAGAAGAGAGAGGAACGATCCTTTTAGAGAGACCTCCACTCTCTTTCAGTCTTGGGAACCCCAAAACTTTAGTCTGGCTCATGGTTTACCCTTCCCTAATCCCCATGTGTCCACTACCGTACGTACTAAAGACTTGGGAGATTAGTCCTGTATGTTAGACTCTTGAAACCTTCCTAACAAGACCTTTTAGGTGTTGTTTATACCCACGACGGACCTAGTCTACGACTCCTGGATCTCACCCTTTCACTGTTTTCGGTAATCGAGCACCCCTCCATGCCGAAGTCAGTGAGACTTCCTTCGTTTCGATAATCGCAAGAATAAATATGATGATTACTTCGATTAATTTAGACTTTAGACTTTGTCTCAACCACCCCTGCTCTTTTGAACCTCTCGTCTTCGCTAAAAGTGTTTTTTATACCGAAAGGAAGAGTAAGAAGAGTCGACCCAGGAACCTAGGGCGGTGGCTACCATCCCGTTCGTCTACTGTTTCTTATACAGTCGGGGCGATAGTGAGGAGGTTCCCGACCGTTGAAGAAGGACCCCCGACCCTCCGCCAAATAGAGAGAAGATCACTGAGGAAACAAGAGTCGTCTGTCCTCGGGTCGTTGAGGGTAGCCAGAACTGTTCATCGGACAAGGTCCACCCTGTACGGTCGTCGTTCGAGGACTAACGGAGGATCTTACTTGCTCTTTCCACAATTCTCTTCCTCTGGTGTGTTTTTGACTGGTCAAGTCCACGAGCGCACTCTTCCTTTACCGTTGGGTGAGGTCACAAGAACGGACCTCTTAGGGTCCCTGTCCCCTCGGACCACCCGACGGCAGATACCCCAGCGTGTCTCAGCCTGTGCTGACTACGTTGAATCGTCGTCATCGTCGTCGTAACTAAGGCAACGAAGAGAAACCCTCGAACAAAAGACTTTCAAAGGAACGGGACAGGACAGAATCTTCTCGAGACCCTCGTAACTCTACGGTATTTGAGTAAAATAGACTACTAAACCCGCTCTTTTCTTGTTTGTTGCTCTAGAAACAAAGGAGTCAACTCTGAGCAGTAAAGTGCCTAATACAGTCTTGAGTAGTTAAAGTTTGAATTATATCCCACCGGAATACGAAATTACGATTTTTTTTTTTTTTTTTTTTTCCAAGATAAAACCGGGTCCTTCGGGGTCTTACTTTCATAAACTTTTGGTGTGTTGTTCCGACTGAGTAAATTCCCCTTAAATTGAGTTCACGAAACCCCGTCACCCCGTTCCTCCCGCCTCTGAACCTTTACTTATGGGAGACCTCGTCTTACGACCGAAGACTCAGTGTCCTAGTCTCTTATTAATCTGAAACCACTAAAATCGGTAGTCATTTGGTTGGGGGAATAATATTTTTCCCTTGTGACAAATAAATCACAAGAGGACGGTTTGAGTCTTATAAGGATAACAAGAAGTAGGGGTCTGAATTAAAGACTATTTCGAGTGCCAGTGACACCTCCTACTCTCTCTGTTCTGACGAATAAATACTTCAGAGACGGACCCCTTATTCCACTCCCAAAACTTTATAACACTCAGTGATCTTGTATCTAGACCCCGTTCCCCACTACGTAAAAGTTTTCTAATTTTTCTTCGTTGTTCAAAAGGAACAGGAAATACGAAAGGTATCTTATTTTGATACGACTTATATAAAAAAATTTTTTACTAGACCTTAGGTAGTCCTAAACAGGACACGATCTCATTAGTAGGGTTTGTACTTGGGTAGTTACATTTACATGTCTATAAGACCAGTTATCTTTCTGGGTCATTTGTCTTGTCGTCCTTGTGGTATTTCATGACGTATAAAATAATTACACGAAACATTACCTCAAATAAAAAGTTAGTCTTTCAATCTGAGGTCTCTCTCAGAGGACGAGGTCAGGGTGACTCAAGATCACGGGGTCCGGGACCCCTCACGGAAGAGAACCACCGCCCACGCCCCCACCCCCCCCACCCCCCCCACCTCCACCAACTTCCTTATAGTCCTTCTTTGGAAGAGGAGGTTGGATCCTCCCGGTGGAAAGGGAGGAGGAATTGGGTGTTTCAGTTTAGGACTGAGACCGAGATTACATTACGACGATGACGACGACGATTCAACGAAGTCAGCACAGGCTGAGACACGCTGGGGTATCTGCCGTCGGGTGGTCCGAGGGGACAGGGACCCTAAGAGGTCCATTCTTGTGACCTCACCCAACGGTAAAGGAAGAGGTTACGTACTTTCACTTTTCAGTTTCCCTTCAACGAGTCAGCACAGACTAAGAATCGCTGGGGTACCTGACGTCGGGTGGTCCGAGGAGGTAGGTACCCTAAAAGGTCCGTTCTCATGACCTCACCCGACGGTGACGGAAGGGGCAGATTACATTGCTCCTTACAGAATTAGATCTGAAGGCATAACAGACGTCAGTCCGGTGTCTTAGACTCCACAGTGAAAGATTTCATCCGTTTTGAGAGCCTTTCGGGGTCTCGTGTGTACTAAGGATCGTTTTCTAGATGGAGAAAAATTTTTTATATTGGTGACTCTAACAAGAAACTCTTGTCTTCCTTCTCTCCCTCCCTCCTTCCTGGTCTCTTCCCTTACCTACCTCCTATCTATGGAAGGTGAGGGACCACCAAATCAACGACTCAGTACAGGCTGAACACTGGGGTACCTGCTATCGGATGGTCCGAAGAGACAGATATCCGAAAGGGTCCGTCTTTATGACCTTACCCAACGGTAAAGGAAGAGGTCCCCTAGAAGGGTTTGGTCCCTAGCTTGGACCCAGAGGACGTAACGTGCGCCTAAGAGATGACTGACTCGGTCGTCCCTTCGGGTGAGGGATGGTGAATCTATAAAATCTGACTCGCCGTTCTTAAGGAAATTTATCTACGATGTGTCACATTTTTTTTTTTTTTCAATGTCTACAATATTTTAGTAGTGTTAATAATGTACGGGAATTAATCGCATTGTCGAAATCAATTTATACAAACGTGTCGATACGAGTGTCGTGGAATATTTGTCCCTTCTTAATCCAGAAGATCCTGAAACCTCTCCTTCAATCCAAGAAAGGCACGTCCTTGCCAGCCTCCCCGACTTCTAACGTTACTCAAACCCCGACACGGTCGTTGACGAAAGCGCGGCTCGTGACGACAGAGCCGAGTACCCTGTTCCGTGTCTCTGGCACGGGTCCGAACCCTGTCACAGAGGGGTCGTTCAGGGGTGGTGTGGGGGTCCTTCACCTACCGATCGACTAAGGGGGGTGGTTTCCTCTCTCCACGAAAGAGGACTGACGAGAGAGAGTCCCGGGGGGTGCGGACCGGCGAGGGGGGAGTCGTCAGGGTGGGCCCACCACCCTTCGTAGGCAGTTCGGGTCTGTGGAGGAGTTCGTCGGGGTCCCGCCGGCACCGGGAGACGTCGACTCAGGATCCGTGTTAATCTGTCGGGTCACCGTGAGGTCGGTGTGGACGAGAGAGTCGCCCCGACAATCGTCGTCCTCGGCCGGTCCTCGACCCCCTTACCCCCGTACAGACTTCTGAGGGGACGACTGGTAGGACCGGATCCAATGGGGTGCCATTTGATCCACAATGGAAGGGGGCCGGGGTCAAAGCGAGAAGAAGGAGGAACGAATCGTAGGTCCCCTCATGGTCGAGACCCGACCCTCGTCCACGTTCCTACCCCTCCTCGACCCCCTTGGATAATCGCGAGCATGTGTACAACAGATTACTCGTAGTCCGGCCCTTAGGGCCATTGTTCGGCCACAACCTCTGGGGAGGGATGTTGGGAGAGGGGTGGGGGGTGGGCGTCAGTAGGGTCCCTTCCGACAACACCTCCTCGTTCGTTTACTGCTTCTGCGGATGGGTAGGGGTAAAACTTGCGTCTTTACCCTTGGTCAGTGTAGGAAAACTCTAGCAACTTAGGCTACTGAAAATCTAACGCCTCACCATGGGTAATTACACAGTACTTTCGGTAAAGCAACCAGCAGTGGTCGTAAAATGACAATTTTTGTCTTTTTATAGTCTTACGTACAGTGTATATTTACCTTGAAAAGGAAGACAACAGACATTCGCACACACAGGACCCAACTTTACATAAAGACTAACACTTCTTTTCGACTTCTTTCCCACTACCATCGGAGTGAGATGAGGAAAACACGACTCAAGGTAGGTTTCGAGGAACTTGGCCACCCTCGGTGGGTCCTACGTTTCTAGAGGATTTCCTTCACGGCCTGAAGACAGCCATTCGTCCAGGACGAAAGTACTTGTGAGGAGTGCAGACCGTTCAAGAGGGGCTGACAGGTCACATTTGTGGTCAGCTGTGGTAACGAGAATGATCCATTATCTTTAGATTGACGGGAAGTACATTATTAGGAACCAATTTCCTCAGAGGACCACTCCTTAAATCTTTACGGTGGAGTCTAAGATGTCGGAATAGCGTTTGTTACTCCTTCAGACCTGATTCCTTAGTGAGCAATGTAATCTTGGTCTTAGTCCTAACCTGAAACACCCAATTCGATCTTCCTTACCACCGGGACTCGGGAGGAGGAAGTACACTGCAAAGAAGAAGGACTAAAGTGTCAACGGTCCGGGTCCTTTCTTGGTCCTTTTCCGACACAGGGCCCGTCACGCAGTCGGTTTCAAAGTTAAATTTATTTTTGTAGGTAAGAGACCGGACTCCCAGAGTCAGTAATACACGTTTCTTGACACTAGATGTCCCTCCACCTGGGTTGTCAAGGGAAGGGGAGGAAAGTGTCCACGTGCCTGCGTCTGCCTACTCAGTCCCTAAAGTCTCCGAAACCCTTACAAGTGAACTAATCATTACTAATAATTGGTCCACACTCACGAACTTCCCTTTAATCGTTGGTAGATACAGACAAATGCACCTTCTACTTCGCTGACGGGAAACTTCCAGTCACAGAACGTGGCCCACCGACTCGTTTCAGGTCGGTTCTCGCCTGGGGGTTCTCGAGACAGGTGAGGGGGTCCCTGGGAACTGACAGTGAGACCCGAGAACACGGTGGAGAGGAGGATATCCTTTAGCGGGAGGGGAAGGGGACTGGAACCGGTCCGTATCAAACTCCGTTCACCCACTGAGGACCAAAAACGACAGTCGAGAAGGTTGTCCCCACGAACCCATCGCATTACCACCACCCCCCCACCCCCCAACCACGAGACCCAGGGGACTTCCCTCCGTACCTTCCTCTCGGACGTTCGTTACCGGAGTGTAATAATACTACTCTCTCTATGATATTTGAACTCCAATAATGAAAATAGTAACAATAATAATCTAAATTACCGACTCACTCGTCAAGTGAACCGGGATTATCTTTTAACGAGGGCTGTCGAGAGGTATTGGCGTCCTACCCCCACCCCACCCCTTCCTTACGAAAGTGGAGACGACCCCTCATTGTGTAAGTTCTGACCCTGTGTCTGTCGGGTCCAGGGGTCGTCGACTCGTAGAGTGGGGGAGGACCTGGACACGGAACCTCACCCTCCCCACTCCTGTCCCTCGCCCCACCCCCCGTCCGGGACACGTGAGATTCGTCTCCGTTCCGTGGCAGGAACCGTGTCCACTCCACACACATCTCCACAATACCGGGGGGTCGGTGAAGTCCCGGGACCCGGGTCGTCTCTACGGGTAGAGGTAGAATAAAGGTGAGAGTCGACTCAGGTAATTCTTACATAGAGACAGAGGGTTAACGAGAAGACACGACAATTAAACTCCAACATAATTAAGGTCGACAATAATATGTCGGTCCACTACGTCTTGTTTCGAAGAGTAATTGTACCGGCTCCTCAATGACCAAGACGGTCCCACCTGGGGGAGAGGGTCGGACATGGGGGGTAGGGTGGTGGGGGCAAGACGAAACTGTACGGACCTCGGAACCTTTTACTGACTGTCTAGGACTCTGGGTCCGTCGGTAAGGTTTCAGTCTCAACTGACGCCTTTAGTGTCATTTCCCTCGTCAAAACGAGTCAGGGACGGGAACGAACGGGAAGGGGAAATAATTTTACAAAAAAGAAAAGTGAGGATTCATGGCGGACGTTGGGGACACTGTCCACAGAACCCGACACAGCCACTACCCGTGCTGTCGTTTCCCGTCGTCCAGTGACCGCTCCACTGACGTCCCAATTACCACGACACACCAGAACCCATAGGAGAGGGACACTCGGGACTGCTTAACACTGGGTCTAGTCTAGGTGTCGAGTCCAACCCACACTCCGTGGGTCGGGTGACATAGTAAGTTGATCCCCGGCCAAACCCAAACCCGGTTTCACTAAGTTTGGGTTGCGCCAAGTCAACCCCGGCGAGTGGAGGAGGGTCGGTGTTTGCCTGTGTCAAACCTTACCTTTCCCAGACGTCACCCTGAGAGACTGAATGGTCGAAGAATTGTGAAAGTACAAAGTTTAACACGACATCTTTATGAGTCCTGAAGCGCCCCTCTACCGTGCCAAATAAAAATTCTTACCACCCGGAAAAGAGGAGAAAGAGCCATGGACAGGGAAGACTTAGCGGGCACCATTCACCCAATATAAAGTGAGACTCGTCACTAATGACCTTTTCATCCTTTCGAAGTAAGACCTCCAAGGAGACGGTGTCACTTTTCCGGCTAAGCTGAGGACGACCACACAGGGACTCCGGGCGAGTACCCTCCACTGGTCACGATGTCTCCGGAGGGAGGTGGGAGCTGAAGTAAAAGAAAGGTGGTTGGGGAGATCGTAGGAGACGAATCAATGTGACATTGGGTCTGTGTCGTCCAGGAAGGGTGGAGATCAGAAGTGTGTACGACAAGGGATTCGGTCTGACAAGGGAGAAAAAGGTGGACGCCTTTCAGGTGAGGAAGGAACTCTTAGTTGAGTCCCCGTAGACGAGACACTGGGCAGGGGAACGGAGAGGCGTATGGGCGAAAGACCTAAAGTCGATATCGGGAGTTGTGTGTCACGTCACGTGGGGACTTTTCTCAATCCAGAGAATATGTAATAAACATGGTTTACGGGGTATGTCGTTCGTGGACTGAAGGACATTACAGTTTTTTTTTTTTAGACAACTTACTTATTACTTTAGGAGGGTTAAAACATTTGTCTTCTAGAAGTAATGTCCCGAGTCTCGGGGTCCCAGTTCCAGTGACTTATTTCGTCCTGATCTTGGACCCTGGAGACCAAGGACCCGCCCCGGGGTGAGTAGACAATCATAGGGGTCTAAAGGTCTCACGTAGGTCTCCGGTCCTCGGTTGGGTAAAGATAGAAGGACAGGACACTAGGGAACTCTTGCCGGCCACGGTTCCCGAAACTTAACAGTAATAAGACCATTAATTTTTGTTGGGCACCTCGACCTCCGGTCCCTCCGTTCGCTCCGTTTCGTCGCCCTCAATCGGGGTCCGAGAGCCCACGACGACGGTGTTAATTCCCAACACGAATTGGCTAAGAGAGACCGAAGGTCGTTCCGTCGGACACTGGTAGTGACCCCCGCACCCGGGTTGTCGCGTCTCTGTCCACCCGACTCAAGGGACCCCGTCTTAGAACGTCCCTGTCTTTGTCCTCTTCGAGTTGTTGAGGACATATTTTCCCCTTTGTGTGTGTGTGTGTGTTTTCTGTTTTTATGTGACTCTCAGTCACAGTCCTCACCCACTCCTTTATTACCCGGCACCGCAAGGGTTTACAATGTCCCCTCTTGAAGGGACCACCAGGTCCCCAACTCTTCGACGGACGGTTGCGTCCCCAGTGTCCAAGCTAGGGACCTAACCCTTCTAAGGTGTGCGGTGCCTCGGTACTTCGGACCCTCGACGTTAATGATTGCGGGTACGAGATCTTGCGTACGAGGTACGTCCTCTTCGGGGGTGCTACTCTTCTGACGTGTGGCGTTGATCTCTCATCGGGGACGAACGGCGTTGATCTCTTTCCGTGTGCTCGTCACTTCTGGGTCACGTCGGTTTTCAATTTTTTTTTCTGATGCTCCTTTGAGGTCTTATCCAAACCCCAGGTACAATCTTCCCATTCCAACCTCGACTTAAGTTCCCTATCTAAGATGGACGCGACTCCCCGTCTGACTCCCATAAATCTGAGACGGATCTCCAAACAAGGAACCCGACTATGAGTTCATAGGAGACTCCCGTCAAGGTTTGGACTTACTCGGAGTCGTAGCAGACCTCCTATGTTTACTACTACCACCGAAAGGCTTCGAACGTCCCCTCCTGAAGGGGCCACCGGGTCCAAATCCTGTGCGTGACGACTCTCAAAGACTACGACCAGACCTCCCCTCTTGTTCGGATCACTACGACTGCGACGAGTGGGGTCCTGGTGGGCAACTCTTGGTACCGGAACCTCTCTGGTTTGGCTCGAAGAAACCCTTTATTCTGGCACTCCCAAAAGTCGGTCCTTACCATAGGAGGTACCGACCCAGAAGTGCTTTCTGTTGGGGAGGAGTAGATGTCACCAGAAATGGAGAATCTCGACGGCACTTGTACGGTCCTTCATTCCGTACAGCACTAAGACTAATGACAGTGGGTACAGTCGAACGTGTCGGTCAAGCTCTACCAGTCATTCCACAAGTTCCTTCTAGGCCAAGGCTAGGTACGAGAAGACAGGAGAGACCTCAGTCGGTGGAGTTTTCTTGCCCGTCGACCACCGGGTCCTTTCTTGCGGTCACAGATATCCGGCCGTCAGGGTCTCCCTTCGTAGGAGATAACCTTTCCGTAAGGGGTGACTTCCGACCCGGGAGGTGGGTGGGAGTCCTCGGGAGGAAGAGTCGTCCTACGAAGACACTTCCCATAATCATACGACTTTCGTCCCCCCACACCCCTGTCTTACTCTCGCGGGGAGAGGTGTCATCTACGACGGTTGTCGTGTAGAGTGTCCCACTTCATGGCACAAATAGGGAGCACCGTCCGTCACCCCGAGTCACACGCGACTCCGACTCCGGGTCCCTGTCTTAGGTCGGAAGTGAAGAACTGTGGGTGCGAGAGACGAAACACTCGTCCAAGGGACCAGGAGTGTGGGGTGGGGGAGGGGTTGTCGAACGAGAGAGTGGGGGTAGAGTGGGTCTCTCAGGGTCCTCACGTGTACCTCCCGGAGGGTTACCCCCGTCGTACCAGACATAACCCACTCGGCACCTCCACGTCCAACCACATCCACACTGTACCTACCCCACTACCCCTGGGGGCACGCTCGTGGCGTACCGTCTATGGATCCCTGTACTACCGGTGGAGGGTGTCGGACTGAAGACGGGGTTCTTGTAGAAGGGACGTCCCAACTCCTCCCCTCGACAGGAAAAGACCCCACAAGAAGGTCGACTACACCGGACCCCCTGGGTCCCGACTACACATCTTAAAGACCTAGACGGGACGAAAGGGCAGGGATCCCCTAAGACGTCCCTGTCTAGACCCGTCTTGTGTGTGGGAGAGAACAGGAAGTAGGGTCCAAACCGAGGGTGCTTTACGAGAGAGCCCTTAACAGTGGGAAATCAGAGAGGTGTCGCTCCTGAGACACCTTTGGGGACCGAAGGCCATTGTTCGTTAGAGAGGGTCTCAGTTCTTGGGTACGGGTCACCAGGAACGTGTGTCGGGCGACCTGGTCTACTTCCTCCACACCCCATCCCAATCCGTCGGTAGGTCGTGACGTTCACAAGTTCGTAGCACGTGTTTTACGAGGAAAACAGGTCTGGATGCTCGGAATCACTACAGTACTACCTCTGAGCCACCCCTCCCGCTACCTCCCCCCTCCCACAGTGCCCGGTTCTCCTAGTCTTTGCGTCGACTCTTCCACCGAGTTTTATCGAGCACCTCTTGTCTGAAGACGAACTGTCCGACTGTTTCTACACGGACCTCGGTTCGTGAGGAGTAACTTACGAGACAGAGGAAGATTAATGCCTAGACAGTCCTCCTTCTCGTCGGTCGCGGACGGGCTGGGGTCACTGGGAGGTGAATTACGTCTCTACCCTTACCCTTCGGGTCGAGGGGGTGGATCGTATCAGTCCGCTGAGTACCCCTTCTATCGACGGGTGGGGTGGGGGTGGGGGTAGGGAAGGAACCCCTGGTCTTCAAGAGACGAGGTGTCGACCAAAGGAAGATACACCTCCCTCTCTCGAGTGGACACAGGGACCGTTCCGGTCCAGAGGGGACAACAGTCTCGGGTTGTCCTTCTCACGCCTGAAAGAGGAGTATGTTGTCCGTCTGTTCCTCACACCAGGGGGCTCCTGTTCGACCGTCCAAGAGACGGTAGTCCCTGAAGTGCAGGGAAGAAATATACGTCCGGTCTTACCTGGCGGCCGAGGGAAGTAAAAAAATTTCTAAACAATCGAATGTGTGTTTGAATGAAGGTTTCCTAACTTTATATCAGATTAAACTCCTACTCTCCCAATCTATCGTAGTGACTGAGTTACCTGTACTTAAACTCGTTTGAGGCCCTCTATCACCTCCTGTCTCCTCGGACCCCACGACGTCAGGTACCCCACCGTTTATCAGCCTGTACTGAATGCTCTGAGTTGTTGTTGTTGTTTACTACTTATTTAGTCTGTCTCTTTTCTGTCACGGAAAGGGTGTGGCACAGGGAAAGGCACAGGACTCCTGGACGTCGTAGCGTTCGGGAACCACGAATAAAGACTCACTCCCGAGTGACCCAGGAGTGTTCCACTGGGGACTTTACGTGAGTCTCCCCAGAGTGAAAGGTCTGTTCCTTCCATCTATGACTAGAACAAGACCTTCTTCTTGAATGGTAAAGTCTTCTAAACCCCCTATCTTCCTCCTTTCACTCCAGTCACACGGACACACGCACGAGCCAGTGAATCACCACAGACTGAGAAACACTGGGACACCTGCCATCGGGTGGTCCGAGGAGACTGGTACCCCTAAGAGGTCCGTTCTTATGACCTCACCCAACGGTAAAGGATGAGGTCGCTAGAAGGGTTGGGTCCCTAACTTGGGTACAGAGATCGTAGAGGAGGTAACCGTCCACCTGAGAAATGGTGACACAGTGGATCCTTCCGACTCTCCAGTCATCTCAAATTATTAATCGCTAGTATTAGAAGAGACTTGAAAATATATTTCCGAATAGAATTGTACATACATATGCACACACACACACACACATGTATACGTATTTTAAAAACAAATCTTCTGACTGGATAGAAAACCGTGAATATTGGAGACCTGACGTCGGAGGGAGTCCTTATATTGACACCCTAGAGACTAGAACCCGTCTGGGGTTTCCCAAACCCGAACGTTCTGAGAAGAGGAGGGAGGAAGGAAGGGAGGAAGGAAGGAACGACGGAAGGGTAGTGTCTTCAATGAGTCATCGGACACGGCGGGTGTCCCGTGTCTGTGACCTCCTTATCAGTCCTTACTCTGTCTGTACCAAGGACGGAAGTCTCTCGAACGTAAGATCGTCCCTTTACTCGTTATAGAGTTCTCGACATTACCGTCCAACACAATATCTATTTATGGACCCACTCCCCTACCTCCGTCTAATCCCCGTACCCTCAGTACCTTTGACCGCCCCCCCCCCCCACCGCTAATCCCTTCCTGAGAAACTCCTCGTTACGGTAAACTTATTCTCTGGACGTCCTTGACTCCCCGTCGGGAAACTTAAAGAGACCCCTTCGTTGGGTTCACCCGTCTTTTCAGGACTCCGTCTCTGACTCCACCCTCCGTATCGTTCTTCCGATCTCTCTACCCTCACTTCACCCGTTCCGCTTACCACCCCACCTGTTCCCATCTCCCTCCGGGTCCAGTACATTTAGAACCTTTGTAGACCTTGTGTACTCTGTTACTGAAAAACCGTCGACTAAAGTTTCACATAATCAGTCTCTTCGTCTTGGTTATCCTCTGTCTCTCTTTCCGTCCGTCCGTCCCTCCGTTTATCTACTATCTACTATTCCTTAATCGAGGACCCTGACACCTCCGACTCTTCTGGGTTCCAGACGTCAGTCGTTCTACCTCTGTCTATCGGTCACTACATTCGGGGTCAGAGACTCAGGTTTCCGGATTCCTGGTCTTCTCGGCTACCTCATTCAAAGTCGGACTGTACTCAGGTTTCCGTCTTCTGACTGACTACAGGGGTCGAGTTTCTCTCACTCCGTCTTTCTCCTAAAAGAAATAATGTCTAAAAAACAAGGTAAGTGTGGAAGTTGGCTAATCTACTCCGGATGGGTGTGACCCCTCCCGGCAGACGAAATGAGGCAGATGGTCAAGTCTACGTTAGAGTAGATCACTTCTGTGGGTCTTACAAATTGGTTTCTAGATCTTTGAAACACCGGGTCAGTTCAACTTGTATTTAAGCACAAGTTAAGAAACGTTGGGGTACCTGACGTCAGACGGTCCGAGGAGACAGGCACCCCAAGAGGTCCGTTCTTATGATCTCACCCAACGGTAAGGGAAGAAGTCCCCTAGAAGGGTTGGGTCCCGAACTTGGGTCCAGAGGACGTAACGTCCACCTAAGAAATGGTAGACTCGGTCGTCCCTTCGGGAGTGTCGGGCGTCCCACTGAGTTAAGGTCCAGACGCTTTCTCTTCTCCCCGACCAATCACCACTGTCCTTCCGGACAACACAGGTTCTTTAGTAAAGACACCCTAGACGACGGAAGGTCCGGGACCCCCGGGACGTGAGGGTACAGGGAGGGGAGAGAGAAATTGTAGGTTCCTACTGGACGACCCGAAAGAACAAGAGTAAAGGATCCCGACGATATTACTTCATGGTGTTCGACCCACCGTACTTTATTGTTGCCAAATAATAAGACACCAATCCCTCCGAACTTCAGATTCCAGTTCCACACCCGTCCCGGTACGATAGAAACTCGGAGACACAGGAAGGAGAAGGTCGAAGACTACCACCGGTAGGTAGGACTGGAATTTCGACGTAGTAAGGTTAGTGGTGGAAGTAGAAGTGCACCATAAAAGGATAAAGTGTTCCTGCAGTCATTATGACTTACTTTCGGGTGGGATCATTGGAGTAGAATCGAACTCATACGGACGTGTCGGTGACAAAGGTTTATTTTGGGGTGAGTGTCCACGACCCCCATCCCGAGGTCGTATAGAAACGCACGTACACACGATCAGGGAGTCAACACAGACTGAGAAACGTCGATACCTGACATCGGACGGTCCGAGGAGTCAGATACCCTAAGAGGTCCGTTCTTATGCCCTCACCCAACGGTACGGGAGGAAGTCCCCGAGAAGGGTTGGGTCCCTAGATTGAGTATAGAGGACACAGAGGACGTAACGTCCACCTAAGATATGAACGACTCGGTGACCCCTTTGGGAGTCGTATAGAAACCCCCGTCGATTAAGTTGAGTACTGTGAAGAGAAAGACTCGAGGAGTCTCCTCGGTCTCCGTACAGGTCCCCCGGGACTAATAATTTGAAAATTCTTAGGGAAACGGTAGAAAATTAATGACTACTTAGGGGACCTACATCTGTCGGTCCGTGGGGTTTCGTAGACTACTCCGAGACATCGTGGAGGTGGGTGTAGGGTGTAGGTCTCCTTCAAAATGGATAGGATCTTTGAGGAGAGTCTTCAATCCACCAATTTAACCTCCGTCTCACCCCAAAACAAAAGCAAAAAAAGGAAGAGGACTCGACTCAATGTTCGATGGACCTTCTTACCTGGTCAAACTCATATTCACCCACCCCTTGTCCACAGACTCGACGACTTGCTCACGTGAACAACCAGATGGTCCGGCTCCTGGGGTCGTGTTAAGGTCGGTCTGTTCTCTTCCTCTCTTCCAACGACCGGACAAAACAAGAGACACCTCCCGAACACGAGAACTAAAACTAGAGAAAGGACTCCTGTGTATTTTTCGAGTGTTCAACCTGAGACAGAGGACCGTGGCAGTGGGTTGTGAGTGTGTGGAAAGGTCCTTAGGAACTACGAGCACAAACCCGTTTTAAGTCAAAAGTACGTAAAAGACTACGGGTACGAGGTAGGTCTCTCTTAGGACGGTCTCACTTAAGGTCTACGTTCGTAGAGAAGGGACTCGGGACCCCTTTCCGTCAAATTAGACTTTTTACTGAAATTTCAATAGTCTTCCCGAGAGGTTAAGTCTTGTGAAAAATTATCGGTCGTGCGGAAGGAAAGGGTTACGTTTCCTCTCTAAATAAGACCGGTCAAATAGGGTTCATTTAGAACCCGTAGAGTCAAAATGTAAAATTGCTCTTTGTTCGTGAAATATTATTGACGAGTCTAATTTGAGGTTGTATGAGCGTTTGGCAATTGGACTTCCTTAACATTGCTATTTAATTCGTATAATTACTTCGACATGATGTTCGAGTTTTAAACAATCCATTTAACATCGTAATAATTGTTGGTTGAACTGAATAGTGGTAGATAGTAACCTCCCTTTACTTGATTTTGTCACTAATGTACTGTACGTTTGGGACTGTCTTATTTATTTTTACCTTTACTAACAATTGTCTTTTACGTTTAGATGATCCTGTAAAAGTACACGCACAGTTGGGGTCATCTTGCAAAAAGAGAAAAGGAGAGGGGAAGAGAAAAGAAAGAGGAGGAGCAGGGAAAAGTAGGCAAGGACAGTGAGAGGAAAATCCTCCTAGAATTCTCAGGGCCAAACCAACTGCAGAACAGGAAACCAACTGTGGGAGCAGGAGACAAGAGGTGGTCGAAACCTCTCCTCGGACGAAAAACATGCATTTAGAGAGGTCCCATGAGCACTGTGTTGTAAACGGCAGAGACACTAACAGGGACACACCGAACCATGTTCGGTCGTGGGAGAGCTAGGAGTCCACACACGACCCTAATAAACGTCAACCCAATCAAACGTGAAGAATATGCTAGTATCGTAGAAGACGAACCTCCTCGACGTCTCTATAGTCCGAGAGTGAAGGTGTACTGTCTCGACTCCGTACCTTCGACTGTACAGAAAAGGTGTCGGTACGTCTATAATTTCCCCGTTTTTTTTACTTGGAGGTTAGGAAGGGTTTTACTACATACACATGTCCTCTAGTGACGACCCAAGTCTTGAGACCCGTCTCAGACTCTTGTCGGGTACGACATCACCTGAGAGACCCCGGGCAGGTGGGTTCCGGGTCTCCTCGGGGACCATGGTACTGGGACGGGCCGTCTCGGGCCGGGTCTCCTTCCTGGGTCGTCCAGATGAAACCTTCCTCCCCGACGGATCTTAACAGGTCTCCCTAAAGGACACCTGCCTTCAGTCTGCCGACCCTTCCTTCCGAAACGAAAATGCAGGGAACAGTATTCGGGACCCCACGATTACAGACTAAGGAGTATAGTAATGTTCTTGTCCGACTCTAAACTGTTCATGTCAGGTGAAACATTTGGACCTTGGGTTCGTCCGGAGACATCATGGAACCGCTAATACACACGTGCAGTTGTGTGGGGTAGTAGCGAAACGGACTTCTTGATTCTTAATAAAGGTGGGAGTCGGGGAGACGGAGGAGGGGAGGTTGTCTCCATTTGATCCGTTAAGGAGTTATGTCTCCGTCCCGCCTACTCTCTCCTTCGTTACAATCCTGGAACCTTCCTCCTCTCCCTGCAGGGACCGATAGATCACCAATTCTTAAGTGGAAGATTACGTCCCGCACGGCCAAGATAGGGACCAACCCCTTACTTTTAGGGTGTGTGGAACTCCGGTTTTTTGGTTTTGTATTTTGTCTTCGTTACAACATTCTTTAAGTTATTTCAGAAAATTTTTCCCGGGTGTAGTTTTTTTTTTTTAGAAATTTCTTTTTTTTCCTCCCTCTTCTCTACTCTCGAAATCAACCTCTTCTTTTCCTTCCCGTTCTCCCTCCTTTGTGTGGGTCAGACGATGACCTCATTCTCATTGGCATCGGATGACCCCTCGGACTCTTCGGTTACCGACCCCTCCTGTCGAGCACCCGAGGACTCGGACGCGGTACCTCCGTGCACCTGTCCCCAACACCTTTAGTGTCGGAACGTTAGGGCCTTAGAGGCGGAGTGCGAGGAGGTGGGGAGTGACAGGACAAGAGTGGTTCCGTGGACAGAACAGCCCAGAGTACTTAGTCGGGGGTCGAGAGTCGTCACATGTGTGTGTCCACTAAATGTCGGTCCACACCCCACCCTCCCTTCTGTCCGACCTGTTCCACTTGAGTGCCCCCAGTGTCGAGTCACCGGTGGACTCAATACTCAGAGAGAAAGGTATCTAGAGGAGGGAGGTACTTAAAGGTAATGCAGTGGACCACATAAAGTAGGGACGGTTTCCTCTCAAGTGTCCATGTTTACACAGGGGAGAGGTTGGAACCAAAGGCTAGAATTCCGGGAAAACCGAATACAACAGATTGCCTCAGGGGAACTCTCCACTACCTAGTTGACAGGACAAATTTCAGACTTATCTAGATATTCAGTGTCCTTAAACTTGGGGTCCCGTCAGTATTGGTTTTGGACCAAAACCTGTAGGAAAAGAAAGACCCAGGGGAGACCAACGGAACTTCTCATTGGACTACAAAAGGTTTCGTTTTATTCAGTGTCATCAAATTTTTACATATACTCTAGGGTGAGGTCATAAGAACGGATCCTTTAGGGTACCTGTCTCCTCGGACCGGCCGATCTCAGGTCGACTTGTCGACTTGGTAATTCGTGCGAGGTCACAGTATAGGACCTTACCTTATGTTGGGACCGAAGCCCAAAGGTTCTCTGTTTTAGTGAAATCGAATTCCCTTCTTGAATAGGGTCTCTTCCCTGTCATATAGTCCAGTATCGTAAATTCTTCCTTCTCCAACGACTAGGGTTACCGGCCTTTTGTGACCATAAAGTCTGAAGTGCCAACCAAGAAACTCTTCGACTTAACGAGAGTATAAAGTCAACATAGAGCACTCAGTCTTTAACTTTTGGTGAAGGTAAAATGTATTTGTAATTTAGTTCTCGTCGGTTCTGTTATAGATTTTCCTTTTTACATATGTCCCACACTACACGAATTCTTATCCAAACATCAACGACAAGTCAGTGAGTCAGTAAAGGTTGAGAAACGTTGGGGTACCTAACGTCGCACGGTCCGAAGGGACGGAAAATGGTAAAGGGTCTCAAACGAATTTAATTGCAGGTAACTCAGTCACTACGGTAGGTTGGTAGACCTCTTCCTTTACCGTCGGGTGAGATCATAAGGACGGACCTCTTAGGGTGTCCGTCTCCTCGGACCGTCCGACGTCAGGTACCCCAGTGTTCTCAACCTGTGGGGAACCGATGATTTGTTGTTGGTCGTCATCAGTATCTCGTGAACTGAGGGTTTATCGGTTTGTGATAAGTCCCAAACTCCGACCACTTACCAGGACTCTCCGACTATGGTGTAGTCTTAGTCAAAGACGCCTTCCCTGACACCAAGGGCTACGAACCGGTCCGACGGAACAACACAACTGACTTTCTAATCTCAGTGACGGAGCACACAAGACTTCGAGGTAGATCCTCTTACCTCTCCTTACTTCGTCAACATCCCTTAAACTTGAGTTCGGAAACGAGTAGACCAAAGGTCTGAGTCACGTTTGCCGCACAGTCTGGTCTCACGGACGTACGTTTCTAAAGGTCTAAAGAGACGGTACCAGGTAAACGTTTGGGAAAGGAAGTGACAATAAGTAAAACTAACCCACCTAAAAAAAAAAGGTAGGTGATACTAAGATGATATTAACACGGGTTAAACTGTTGAACCCCTTTTTCAGTACCTTTGACATATCATTAAACGGGTTTGTGGTTGTGTCGACCGAGCTGTCCACTTATATGACCAGAGACGACCAACGGTGGAAGAAATCCCCACCCCGAAACCCTAGAGGTGGACGAGGAGGGGTGTGACTGAAGGGAAGGAGGGTCATGAGTCCACCCGGTAGAGAGGCCTTTGACCCTACAGTCAGTGGGTGTGTGTCTAGAGGGCACTTGAACGTGGGACCGAGACCGGTTTCACGGAAGACGAGGGGTGGTGGGGAGTGGGTGTCTTATAGAAACGCTAGAATAGAACTTCCGAGTGGTCTGAGGTCGTGTCCAGGGGGTCCCAAGGGGTGACGGACAGATAGACGGAAGGACGTCCAGACAGTGATCACACACGGCTGCATTCTTTGCGTGCACCGCGTGGTTGTGAGGTCGAGTCACAGCGAAACCTGTTCCCTAGTCGTGACACCCCTCGTCTACAGTCTCCACTGGGTGGCAGACGACAAACACCCTCGACGAGGAAGGGACCCAGCCCCTTACACATGGCTCGACAGTGTCGGCCACGGCACTTGTAGGCTCTCCAACAGTGACCAGAGAGAGAGATCCTTACCCTGGTACTAAATTTTTTTTTTTAATTTTGCGAACGGATCTTGTGTCTGTATGACCCCATTGACATCTAGACTACAAGTGTACCTAGGGCCCAAACTGTAGGAACAGAAGCCGTCGAACCGTCTATCTTTTTAGTGTCAAACAAAAGACACACTAGTCTGAATAGAATTGGTTGGGGACGGTTCGAGAAGGGAACCAGTCCTCTTTCTCGGTCCCCCTCGACTCCCGTAGCACACAAACTCCCCGTCGTCCCCTCGACCCCTCCCCTCTGCCCCTCTCCCTTTGTGGCCCTCTTTTCGACCGGTCACTCATACCTCACTCAGCACGACCGTAGGGAGTCGACGAGTCCCCACCTCACCGTGTCCCTCGACTCTCACCCGTGACGGCCCTAACCTCCCGTCTCTTGTCCCTCTAAACCCCGGTGTCCACACTGTCGGTCAACGACCGGGAGGGACCCCTGTGACACCCGGGGGAAAACGACCTCATTCGTAAAGGTAGGAGTTGACTCGTGGTTCTAGTGGTCCTTCCGAAAAACATACGTCCAACGACCGGAGTGGAGTCTCAAGGACTAAGGTTCCAGACGATATTACGTCCCTCTTATACGGAAAGATTGTGCGAGGGTCTACGAGGACCAGTCCCCGGGCGTGAGACTCAGTGACACGGTCCCTTGGTGGTTTCGACTGTACGAAATTTGAGAAGATTAGGTCCTTCAGTGGTCCCCGAGACACAATTGACCCGAAAGTATGACACAGGTCGTTTTCTTTAGTGAAATAAGTACACTTTACGAACCCCTTCGTTTGGGACCTAGGACTTTGGACGAGAGGAGAAATTAGTCTTCCAGTCCACACTTTCCTCACGGAAACCACATGCCCTACACTATCTAACTTAACCTACGGGGGAGTTCTTCGTGACTCACCGAAGGGTCCACCACTACCACCATTTCTTGGGTCGACGGTCACATCCTCTGCATTCTCCGAGTCTAAGCTAGGGACCAAACCCTTCTAGGGGACCTCCTCCCGTACCGTTGGGTGAGGTCAGAAGAACGGACCTCTTAGGGTACCTGTCTCCTCGGAACACCCGATGTCAGGTACCCCAGCGTTTCTCAGCCTGTGCTGACTTCGCTACTCGTGACTTCAGGATTGAAGGTCCTGGACACTTACACTGGAATAAACCTTTATCAGAAACGTCTACATTACTTCAAGAAACCTACATTAACCTTCAAACGTCTGGGTTCAGCACAACCTACTCCAACCCGGGATTTACGTTACGGATCACAGAAATATTCCCTTTCCTCACCCTCCAAACCTACGTCTCTGTCTCTGTGTCCCTTCCCACGGTACACTTCAGTCTCCGTCTCTAACCTGAGTACGACGGTATCGGCTCCTTACGGTTCGAAACGGTCCTTGGTGGTCTGCAATCCTACTTGGTCTCTTCCTAAGAAGTGATCACGGAAGTCCCTCTCGTACCGGGGCGGTTGTGTACCTAGAGTTTGAAGATTGGAGGTCTTGATACTTTCGTATTCAAACAGTGCACCAGCAAACAATACCGTCGGGATCGTTTGGTCGGGGACCCCAGACGTCTCAAACTCCCATGACAAACGAAATCCTCGTGGTCGTACTGATGGAACCACCCCACCCCATCCCACCTCACCCCAGAATACAGACGACTGAGACCCCTCTACGGGACAAAGGGTTCGTGTAGGTACTCAGTCGAAGTCCAACGATCTGGTCCTCGGGACGAGTCTCCTGTGGTTCCCCCACCTTGGAGGACGGTCTCGTTAGGTCAACCCACCGACCCCGTCGACCCCCCTGCCTCTTCCCTTCTCCCTACCTCTCACTGGAGATAAGACGTTTAAGGTCGGTTCGGGGACTACCAGTCCCGACCCCTACCACGATCCCGAAAGTCCTGTGATCTGTGTTTACTTTCTTTCCGACCCTACTCTCGATCCCTCAGACTCTTTTGGCAGGATTCCTCGGTCTTCAGGTCTCTAGAATCTCGTGGCCCTTTCCTCGGATTCCTTTTTCTTCCACCAGAGAATACCTACACCTTGAATTTGAAGTACCACCTCTTCTCGTCACCGTTATTTAAACTATATAATTATACCCGAAGGGTCCACCGCGATCACCATTTCTTGGGTGGACGGTTACGTCCTCTTTTATCTCTATGTCCAAGGTATACACCCAACCCTTCTAGGGGACCTCCTCCCGTACCGTTGGGTGAGACCATAAGAACAGACCTCTTACCCGTCTCCGTAGACCGTCTAAGTCAGGTACGCCAGCGTTATCAGCCTGTGCGGACTCGTGTCCTCGTGTGTTTCGTTCCGTTCATACCTCCCTACCTTCGTTCCTCCCCTTCCCCAAAACCTTCGCAACAATCGAGCGACAGGAAGTTTAGTTGAACGGGTCCTGGGGACACATCCGGGGGGCCCCCCCGGCCCCTGTGTGGAAGGGCGATGTCAACCTGGTAAAGACTGGTCACGACGCCCCGTCCGCGGTGGCCTGACCTTAGTCGCCGGACAACGTCGAGACGGTGGATGACCGACATACTCCTCCACGTCTTACGTTACGACCCAAGTCGGACCAATTTCTGGTCGAAGTCTTTTGTCTGTGTCGCGCGTGTGTGCGTGTGTGTGTACGTGTGTGTGTACTTGTGTGTGTACGTGTGTGTGTGTGTAGACGTGTGTCCGTGGGGGTTGGTCGCGGGGAGGCCGGGGGCCACCGGGAGTCGTCGTCGACAGCCAAGTGGACAACAGTGCTCATGTCTACGCAAGTTAAAGAGACGAGTCCCTACCTACTCTAACCTCCCCCTTTTCCCTCTTTTTCCTTTCTTTCACGTACTACCATTGGTCTCCAGGACTTTTCTGAAGGAGGAGGAGGAGAGGACAAAAGGTCTTGTGCCTTCCATTTTTACAGTGACTCTCGATACCTGTACTTCAGACGTCCCCACCTCTTTCCTCTCCGAGGGTCCTTCCCGTCCTGTTCCGTCTCTCCCTCCCACACTCGGGTCTCACCACTCGTGCCTGGTCCGTCCGGAGTCTGCCCGTGGGGACCCTAGGTCTCGTTCACTCGTGTCCGACTGTTGAGGAGGAGGGGGCTCCGAAACCGACGACCGGTCATAGTTCCAGAAAAGACGGAGTCAAAGGAGAAAACACCGAACTTATTGACATAGAGGACGGAAGTCTCCCCCGAAGGGTCAACCGAGTCATCATTTCTTAGGAGGTCGTTACGTCCTCTGTACCCAAGTTAGGGGTCCAGTCCTTCTAGGGGACCCCTTCCTTTACCGTTGGGTGAGGTCACAAGAACGGACCTCTTAGGGTACCTGTCTCCTCGGACCACCCGATGTCAGGTACCCCAGTGTTCTCAGCCTGTGCTGAATCGCTTATTTAGTGATGGTGTGTTGGACGGAAGTCTTGGGTCGGTCTCGGACTGGAAGAGGTCCGAGTCTTCTCGTCCTTTCACCCACCGACAGGGGAGAGACTGATCCTCCCGAGATCTTGGGGGTCTCAGTGAGACTCCTCCCTACTGAAGACGGGTGGACGGATGGACAGGCCGATGGACGCACGGATGAAAGCAGGCCCCTACTTGAAGACTGGAACGGAACCGAACCCCGACACTGGAATGTAGTCTTGGTGGGACTCAAAGTACCTGGTCCAATGAAGTCCAGAAGTCCCCTTTGTCTAGTGGTCTGAGGTCGGCAACGGTCCTCGACGCCTCAGGACGAAGAGGTCTTACTCTTACGAGAGTCCGACGTGAGAGATGGGGCGGGCGGAAGAGAACCGGAGCGAGAGAGACCAGGAGTGGGGACAGGAACCGAGGGAAGAGACGGGGACGACTTCGACGGACCGACGGACGTTCGACTCGGCCGACCCCTGTCTTGGCCGACCCTCGGACACCTCGGTCTCAGGTCCGTCACTCCCGACTGGAACCGAACACCACGGGTCCAGCGAGGACGACTCGTACGTGGAACCTGGGACTTTTAACACTTTGGCGACACCACCCTCAAACGACCACCTAGTGACCAATTCTGAAGTGGAAGATTACGTCCCCTACACCCAAGCTAGGGACCAGTCCCTCGATCCTAGGGTGTACGGAGCGTCGGTTTTTGGTTTTGTACCTTACCTTTGTTACGATACCGTTTAAGTCATTTCTGGAAAATTTACCAGACGTAATTTTTTTTTAGAATTTTTTCTCTTTGGTGAGACTGAACCGCTCCCGGTTGTTTTGCGGTCGTGAATGGTACCTCACACTCGGGGTCCCGTTTGAAACAATATGACTCAGTGTCTGGTCATTCAGGTCAGGTCAGGTTGTTTTACGTCGTGTCATGTCGTGTTGTGATGGGTTAGGTTGTTCGTGTCAAGTTGGTTAAGTGAGGTTGTATCGTGTTGTGTTCGTTGGGTTGGGTCATGTCGTGTCGTGTCGTGTTGTGTTCGTTGTGTTGGGTTGGGTTGGGTCACGTTGTGTTGTGTTGGGTTGGGTTGGGTCACGTTGTGTTGTGATGGGTTAGGTTGTTCGTGTTAAGTTGGTTAAGTGAGGTTGTATCGTGTTGTGTTCGTTGGGTTGGGTCATGTCGTGTCGTGTCGTGTTGTGTTCGTTGTGTTGGGTTATGTTATGTCGTGTCGTGTTGTGTTGTGTTCGTTGTGTTGGGTTGGGTCACGTTGTGTTGGGTTGTGTTGGGTTGGGTCACGTTGTGTTGTGATGGGTTAGGTTGTTCGTGTTAAGTTGGTTAAGTGAGGTTGTCTCGTGTTGTGTGTTCGTTGGGTTGGGTTATGTCATGTCGTGTCGTGTTGTGTTCGTTGTGTTGGGTTGGGTTGGGTCACGTTGTGTTGTGTTGGGCTTGGTTGTGTTGTGTTGGGTTGTGTTGGGTTAGGTTGTGTTGGGTTGGGTTGTATTGGGTTGGGTCACGTTGTGTTGGGTTGGGTTGTGTTGTGTTGTGTTATGTTATGTTGTGTTAGGTTGTGTTGTGATGGTTTAGGTTGTTCGTGTTAAGTCGGTTAAGTGAGGTTGTCTCGTGTTGTGTTCGTTGGGTTGGGTTATGTCATGTCGTGTTGTGTCGTGTTTGTTACGTTGGGTTTTGTTGTGTCGTGTCGTGTTGTGTTGTGTTCGTTGTGTTGGGTTGGGTCACGTTGTGTTGTGTTAGGTTGGGTTGTGTTGGGTTGGGTTGTGTTAGGTTAGGTTGTGTTGGGCTGGGTTGGGTTACGTTGTGTTGTGTTAGGTTAGGTTGTGTTGTGTTAGGTTAGGTTGTCCGTACTGTTTTGGTCGAGTCAGGTTGTGTTGTGTTGGGTTAGGTTGTTCGTGTTAAGTTGGTTAAGTGAGGTTGTCTCGTGTTGTGTTCGTTGGGTTGGGTTATGTTATGTCGTGTTGTGTCGTGTTCTTTGGGTTGGGTTGTGTTGGGTCACGTTGTGTTGTGTTAGGTCAGGTTGTCAGTACTGTTTTGGTTGAGTCAGGTTGTATTGTGTTACGTTATGTTCGTTACGTTACGTTGTATTGGTAAGATTGTGTTGTTTTGTGTTATATTGGGTCGGGTTGTGTTGGGTTGGGTCGTGTTGTGTTATACTGTGCCGTGTTATTTTAATTTATCGATTCCGGTTTCCGTCAAAGTATCGTGGGATAAATGAGTAGAGTGAGTCGCAACTACCTTGACCCCCTCATCCCCCGATTCGTCACCTAAAAGGACCAGTGTTGAGGTAGGGAATGAATGTCCTGACAATTTTCCTTCACTTGTAGTTCCGGTGAACCACTCCCGTCGTCCGAGTCCTCACTTCTCTGGACTGTCCTAATATCACCACTACACGTGGGACTACCCATGGTACCTCGTGGACAGATAAGTAGGGAGGATCCGACCTCCCGACCCCGGACTCATGCGAAACGGTCGGACCGAGTGGTGTGACCACGCCCTACGTGACTTTATTACCAGTGTCTTAGGGAGACGTTGCAAACTTGTGCTTCGATAACAATCAACTTATTGACGAATACGTGTTCACTTTGGACAAAAATTTTAGCATCGGACCTCCGGACCCTTTCAGTCCCAGAGACAGAGCAGTCCTTTCACGATGTCACGACACTGACTCAGAGTGAAGGACACTCAGATCTACCCGACTAAGATAAATATAATTCTTATAGTCCCAAAAGGGTTTGGGGTCAATCTCTCGAACCACGTCTCTTTACGCAATAAGGGAATTGAACTTGTGATCTGGACCGGTGTTCCTCTTGACCCTCCTACACCGACTAAGTTATGTTAGGTCAGGGTCGTGTTTCAGGCATCGGAACACCGTCACCCCTTTCTAAGGCATAAATCAACAAAATCTGTTATTCGTCTAAGAGTCGGAACGATTTCCTTACTTTCACACGGAGAAGGTCCTTCCCAGAGGTTCGACCCTTTCACCTCCTTCCTAATGACAGAAGTAAAGTGCGTTCTGTCTAAGATAGTCAAGGGTGGAGACGTTGTACGTTGCGAAGGGGAAACGGATGTCTACTTTCCAACCGCGAAACTTTCCGCAAGTCCTGAGACAACATGGACGTAGGTTAGAGGGAGACACAGGGAGACGTCAGTGTACCGGACCGGCAACGACCGGAGAGGCGACGTGTGTGCACCGTAAGTGTGGGTGGGGAGTACGGTCCGTCAGGGTCCTAGGTAGAAGGAACGTCAAGGACGGTGACCCTAGGGTAAGGAGGAAATTGTCAGTCAAGGTTAACAGTGAGAAAACACTTCTTGGAAGAGACGTATTGGTAGGGAAGGAAAGGAACCTTCCCAGCCCACCCCACCCACCGTAGGACCCGACTACGATCCTTTTTCCTCCAGAGGTAACCCGGGACCATAAGGTTAGGTTATGGTGTGAGACTCGAAGGTAAAAGAGGTCCTCACCCTTCTTGAGATTTGAAGATAGGACTGGAAGAAAGGGGTGAACAGATACGCCAGTCTTCAAGTCGTAAACTTCAAGTCGTGGTGTGGGAAAATTGTAAAAAAAAAAAATATTAAAAACCTATTTCCAACTTCATCTCACAAAAAATTTACGTTCAATAGACGTACATGAAGGAGGTCCTCCTCGAATCACACCCCCCATCCCGTACAACCGACTTCTGGACCATCTTTTAATACTGTGATGACGAACAATCGCTACAGACTGAAGTCCGTACAGAAGAGACTCAGACAAATAAATGCGTACTGTACACTGATTTTTATTACGGGAGGACTAGAGTAGTCTTAATATCGAGTAAATACTTTAGTTGGTCACAAAGAATACGTGGATGATACACACCATACTTAATTTAGTCTTTTCTCTACACTTTGACGAAGGATTTAATACAGACCGTAGAATCGACAACATCTGTTCTGTAATAACTCCCACCCTTTGGGCGGTCTAAGAGAAACTGAGGGAACGTTCTGAGGAACACTCAGGAGGTTCACCTCTACAAAGTGTCACTTGAACTTGGTTTCTGAGGATGTCCAACGTGTGTTGCCGGTCACTCTCTCGGGTCTTTAGGACAAAAGACTCGTAGTCAGTGTCTTTATAGAGGGAACGAGGGTGAACGAGGGTCTAGGAGACTGGACGAGTAGAATCCACTGTTCACTTTTTCAGTCCCTCCCCTTCGATACCTCCCCCTCAAACAAAGGGTGACCCATTTCTTTTACGAACCCCATCTTCCTCTATTCTAATAAGAATTAATAGACTGTGGAAACAAATACACCATAGACATTATTATTATTGACGGGTCCTTTATTCATGGACGAATCTTTGGATCCTCCTTTAACTCACGACCTCTAGTAAAACAACGACCCCTAAAAAACCCCCAGAGAGAAAGGGACCTCGTTGTGTAGTTCGACTACACCCGTCTCAGGACGACCGATCTCTCCTTGTTTCTTCACAAAGACAGGACGAAAAAGGACCAGATGGAGGTCCCTACCCTTTATTTTGAGCGGGTCCCCAGTGCCGGTCTTCAGGTCAGTTACCTGAGGTTAGATGTCTGGGCCCGACATCCCGCGAAGACTAAGTCCGGGACCCCGGAAAACTCCAACCCGACCAGCAACCCCGGACAGAACCCAGGGTTCTCATTGCGGACCTACCAAAGGAAGAGGGAAGGACTTCAAAGGACCGGGAACCGTGGGAAAGGGGAGGAGGGAGGTGACAGAGAAAGGGGAAGGATGGTTATCGTCGTTTTCGTCCTTCAGTGGTTCCTCGTCTTCCCTCGGTCGCTGGGGACCACCACCCGGGACCACACCTCGACTGGTTTCCGCTGGTTTCCTCTCCCAGACACTCCTCTTTCTTCAGTTGGAAGTCTCATGGAGTGAACCAAACTTCAGAATGTAGTCTCGTTTTTTATTTGGGACTCCCAAACAAAAAACATTATTATCTATTTAAGTCTAAAAACTTTTACTGCATCTGAAACATCTTTAAGGTCTTGGTCGGGGTTGGTTTTGGTACTTTTGACATTACTCTTTACTCTAAGGAGAAATCAAGGAGTTTTGACGGGGGTGAAGAGGTAATGCTCAGTAGGTCCAAATATGACAGGGAAACAATCGGAAAGGGACCCTTGGTAAGAGAGGGCAGTACTTTTTTGACGGTTCTTTCAGATAAATATACCCGATGTATTAATATAATACTGCACCTGGACTTCCCCGTAGATTTGGGCGGTACAACGACTGCCATGGGATTCCTTGACCCCCTGCACCGGTCACCCTGGTGTGAGTAGAGGACATGGGGAAAGTCCGGTCCCGGAAAGTGAAATGGGGTACGGGGGGTTTCTGCCCGAAGGGACCACCGAGTCTGCCATTTCTATGACAGAATCTCACCCTCTGAGTCTAATGACTGAATTTACGCCCAGCCCTTCTAGGGAACCTCTTCCCTTATGATGGATGAGGTCATAAGAACGGACTTCTTAAGGTACCTACCTCCTCGGACCGCTCGATGTCAGGTACCCCAACGTTTCTCAGCCTGTGTTGACTCGCTGACTGACTACGAAAGTAAAAATGAAAGGGACTTCTATCGAAGGGGAGGTAGTGTTATAAACATAGTATGTTTCTACAAAATGGGTTTCTTTACAAGGAGGTGGCCGTAAGTTCCTATCACCACTGGTGCATCCCTTCTACGACGCTGTCCGCTCGGAAAGGACACAAGAAGTTTTGTGGACGGGTAAATAAACGTTCGAGTTCATCTAATTCCGTACCTCGGATAAAATCACCGACCGGACCCTGCACCTTCTTACAAGGGACAAGAGTTGACTCCCTCGGGAAACACCCACAAACCCCCGTTATACTTTCTTTCGTCTTTTACACTGAAATAAGGAAAATGGCAACTGAAAGACTAGACACGGAACGTTAGGCACTTCACACAGTGCGGACGGGGAGTCTTTCTTCTGCTCTCCCAGTCGGTCCGTGTCACCGAATTTAAGACTGAGACCCTTTACCGAGTACAGTACTAAAGTATCAGGTGGACATCTTACTGTCACCGGTTTCCGTTCGGGAATCGGTACTGGGTTCGTGGTCCGGACTTAAAGGCTCCGTTAGTCTGTTCCGGTCAACTGGTACGAAGGTGCTGAAGTACGGTGTCTACACTGAGTGTGAAGTGAAGGGTGCGTGTGGTCAAAGGGGAGGGTTGAACGGGGAACCACACCGTTAGGTCTCGTCATTGAGAGGTGGCGAGGGATGGTAGCAGGTAGAGGAACTAAGGATTCCGGACCTCCGACCTGGTGTCACTTGTAGTGGGACGAAGAGTAGAGAAGTGTACGGTAGGTTACCTTCTCTGAAACCAAGTCCTTGTACGTTGAAGGATTGTTTTTCCAAATACTTCACCTTAGTAAAAGCATGGAAGGGTCTGTGGGTGACAAGTTACATAAAATAGAAAATTATATAGAAGTTTTACGTAATTTACTATGTAGTTTATGTACAGTATTTAGTCTGAAAGGTAATAATCGAATTATAACTGAGACTTGAACTTCTTTTTACTACCCCGGTGCTCCCGTACAAGGACCCCACCTCACACCATCCGTCTCCCCCTCCAACCTCAGGTTCCTGGTAGGGATGGGTGTAGATCCACTGGTCGGTGTTTCTCTTCAGTCCGGGTCGAGGATGGAGTTCCGATAGTCCTTTCTTCCTTTTTTTTTTTCTTACGCACGATGAATAGACTGACGTTTAGAGTCACACCTCGGAGTGTCCTCTGGTTCGGATGGGAAACAGGGAGTGGTCACTACGTTGATACTGTGGACTCAAGTCTCTCTACACAGGACCCACTCGTTCTTAGGACACCTGGCCGACGATGTCATTGTCCTTGGAACTCAAATCGGGTCAAAACAAGGTCGGGTACATGATTTACGGAAAGGAATTGATTGAGTACTTAAGAAGTGTAGTCGACTTACACGACCCACAATAATAATAACTATAAAATACTTACTCCTGTGATCCTCTACAACTGAGTAAAGGGTTCCCCACAACATAGATCAGGTGCCACCTCGACCCAAACCTCAGGTGCCAACATCGGGGACCCTGGGTACGTTAGGTAGTGAGTCGACGTGATACATTGGAGAACCCGTTCGGACCTTTTATCGTAACGCTACCTGCTTTACGGCCGGTTTACCTCTGTCCTGGTATAATGATAACGATACAATTCTATTATAATCGAATAGTACAGTTATATAACCAAGAGAAAAAGTTATAACTAAATAAACCGACGTGACCCAGAATCAATGGCGTACACCCTGGAAAACAACACCACGTACCTGAGAGAGCAACACCACGACCCGGGTCAACGGGACACCGTACACCCGACAATCAAGGGACTGGTCCTTAACTTGGACGTAACGAAGGTAACGTTCCACCTAAGGATTGGAGACCTGGTGGTCACACACACACACACACACACACACACACACACACACAAAATCAACGAGTCAACACAGATTGAGAAAACACTAGAGTACCTGCTCTCGGACGGTCCGAGGAGACAGACACCTTAAGAGGTCCGTTCTTATGACCTCACCCATCGTCAACGGAAGAGGTCCCCTAGAAGGGCTGGGTCCCTAGCTTAGGTCTAGAGGACGTACCGTCCGTCTAAGAAATGTCAGACTCGGTAGTCCCTTCAGGGGGTATATAACTAAGAATTATAATTAAAAGGTTGATGATTGAGAAGGCGAGAACCGATGAAGGAGGAGTCAGGCAAAGGTGCAGACCCGTACCCCTGTCTACTGTGGGTGTCCCCGTCCTTACCACCGTCACCTAAAACGAGTCGTGGAGTCTCGACGTTCTAGTTATCAAATTAACGACACTTTGTGTGCGCGATACCACTACGGTATATTTATTAACATTATTGACACCGGTCACTACCTCTCCTACCAAAAGGTTATAGAATAAAAATTTTACGTAAAGAGACGTTAATTGAGGTGTATGACGACCGTCTTGTTCATAAGGTATGTCCGCGACCAATAAAAAAAAATAGGAAACTCCGGGAAATCGAGACTTTGGACGGAAAAGGTCCGAGCGGGAGTGACCCCAGTTTCCAGTGGGTAACCTAATCTCCTGTCATAGAAATCCGGGGAGACGACCCGCCGCCACCCCCGTCGAAGTTCTTCCTAAAGACACCAAAAGGACCCTACCTCCCACTAGTTTTCTGGGAAACATTATACTGTCGGCTCGAGAGAGGACCGGGACCCCGGGGAACTGAGAGGCGCACACACGTAAGGTCGGGGTAGACGACTACAGTGTGGGTGTGTCCCTACGGGAAGAGGTGGGATCTTAAGACTCGGGCTCCTTCCGGGAAAGGGAACAGAGACCCTTACCTAAAAGACTGACGTTTGGTAAGTGTACGGAGTGGGTCCGGAGTACCTAAGACCCCAAAAGTAAACCTTCTCAAGGTTCACAAAGAACGGGTCTCCTCGACGACCACACACATACACACACAAAATTACATTTTACGTCCGTCACCAACGACCCCCTCTACACACCTCTATCTCTCTCCTTCTTGACTCATTAGGAACCACTAGACACTCCGTCATGACTACCTGACTTCAGATAAGAAGTTTCTTCTAAGTCTTTCAAAAATGATCTATTATTATTACCTGTAACGACGATCCCGGGGGTCGTTATGGATGAAAAGACAGTCAACAACGACTCTTACCTAAACCTTGGTCTTTTGAATTTGAGGTCAGACCCCGAGGTGAGTGACCGGAACACTGAAATCCCTTCTACTTGTACGGAAGCACGACACGAGCCCCTCGTGTACCCGTCCACCTTTCTACCCGCGTGTACTGCTGGGGTACAACACTCCACAGGGTTCCCGGTACCCGGGCCGTTCGGTCCTCCTTGAGTTTGACCGACCGTCCCCACCACTAACTTGGATCGGAGTCTCTGTCACCCCTCTTAAGAACCTCTCTCACTACGACTGGACGCAGAACTCATTTGTGTGAAGATTGGGAGTAAAACTGGTGTTTTATATAGAATCCACCGAGTCTTAGACCCCGAAATTTAGGACCATGTTTAGAGTTCACTTGTTTTATATTTAGAGACGGACAAAGTCCCGAAAGGTTCAGGTGACTGAAAGTCGGTCCTCGCCCCACCACCGATGACTGGTTGTACGAAGGGTTCCCCCTCCACCGTACGCCTTGCAGCCCACTCGTCAACTACCTCTACGGCGGTCAGGAAGAATCCCTCAACATACATCGACCGAGGAACCGGGAATCGTGATTCATTTGTATGCAACAATAATCCGGGTGTCTTTGTGTGTGTCGACAGGATCCTACTCTTTCCCGACTAGGGGTCTTCAGACTACTCCGACGTCCCTTTCTTGGGTCTCGACTCGAGTAGTCTCTCTCGTCTACAGCGTCACTGCGCGTGAACAGACTACGAGGGACCCAATAAACAAACGGTTCTTTTAACGACTCCTCGCGGATCCCCGACTCGGTGGTCAAGTACCCCGAAGGGTGTCCGTCGAGTCACGTCCTGGACCGCCCGCCCTTGGTATGTCCCGACCGACGGCGACGTCGGGAACCAAAGTGTTTCTCCTGACCACCCGGAGACCTCTGTCTGTAGTTTTTCTGCATTTGAACCCTCTCTCAGAGACTCCTAGGACCCTAGGAAAACTAGAAAAGGGCAACACTAACCTTAAACACGTAAGGAAACAATTAACTCATTTGTAGATAATTTGCCGAGACCACAAGTGTCTCGACGACCCCTGATCTCCGACACGGGCCGACGTAGCAGTGGTAGTGACGTAATAGAGTAAAGGTAGAACTCTGATTAAGTGATTTATGTTCGCTCATGATTGATAGGTGTTGATCGTCAGTACACGTAACAAAATGAAGGTTGTACAACAACAAAATCAGTGATGTAACACAGGCTGAGAAACTGCTGGGGTATCTGACATGGGCTGGTCCGAGGAGACAGGTACCTTAAGAGGTCCGTTCTTATGACCTCACCCAACGGTAAAGGAAGAGGTCCCGTAGAAGGACTGGGTCCCTAGTTTGGGCTCAAAAGACGTAACCGTCCTTTAAGAAATGGGGGACTCGGTGATCCCTTCGGGATGAAGGTTATATGGTCGGTGCGATCATTCTCGTTGAGTATTAAGTGGACTACTTTAGGACTGACGTTGGGACCCGAGTCTTAAGACTCGGGGTATAAAGTCACTTCCTATAATTCGTCTAGAAATTTTAAGAGGGACTTCAGTGTTCCCGATTATTACTCGTCTTAGTCATGAGGTCGAACCGACCGATGTGTCGGGATACGAATTCGAGTTACGATATCTGGACGGGAGTTCCCCGACTGTAAGAGTGCCGACTTTGCTTGTGTGACTTCCGTCCTCTCGTTTTCTGTCCACACGTGTACTCGGCTTCGTGCTCTGTCGAAAAACGCCGACCCGTCGACACCGGCGCCTACTATACTTTGTCCCTCCGTAAGTCTCACCCCGTCCACAATACCTCTTTCGGAAACCTTCTCACAGGACCTGGTCTAAGTCTCCCTCCCTACACACACCCAACCAACTCTTCTTCGTCTCTCCTTTGACTCCCTGCACCACACTTATCCTGACACTTGTCCTGACTCTTTCCTGGTCAAGCTAAGAAGCTCCTTTGTCCTTTCGTATCGGGACCGTTCTTTACGTCCCGACACACCTCCTCTCTCCTGCGACGAGGATGTTCCTGACACCCACCAGCACCCACCACCAACGATCCACTACTCCCCCTTCTACCCATCCACAAGGACTTCCCCTCTCGACCCTCCTCCGGACCCCCCGTCTCAAACCGAGATGAGATCCTGTTTCTACTGTTATACGTTTCCTGGTAGACTTCTACCTTTGTCAACCCTAGTCCTCTCTTTCATTGATCCTCCCTTTCACCGATCTTCTAGGTTCAGAACTAGGGATCTACTCTTCTTTCACCTTCACTTACACAATCAGTGAGTCAACACAGACTGAGAAACACTGGGGGTACCTGACATCGGGTGGTCCGAGGAGACACGTACCCTAAGAGGTCCGTTCTATGACCTCATCCATCGGGAAGGGGAGAGGTCCCCTAGAAGGACTGGGTTCTTAACTTGGGGCCAAAGGGTGTGACGTCCGTCTAAGAAATGACAGACTCGGTGGTCCCTGGGGACCCACCCGGAATCCCTGATCTCATTACCCCGTACGTCACTACCATTTTAGACTCAGCACTTCCACACCCCTCACACCCCCCCAATGTCGACGAAGACTCGAGTCCTCTTTTGGATCTGTTTCGGGTGAAAGGAGCAAGTCAGTTGTGTTCAGGACTCAGAAATGAGACCCGGTTCGACGAACGATCTTCGAGATAGGAGACTCGATTCTGGGTTGGTTGACCCTGAGCGTCTTGAGGACATTCTCGAGTACCTCTCAGGTAGGAAGGGGTCGGAAGTGAGGTGAAGACCAAAGAGGACGAAGGCGATGTCGACGGAACTCGTCGACGACCCAAGGTGAGACCTCCTCCGAGTCAAAGGTCGTCCTCCTTTTGCGACTGACGTGGAGTCGGGGAACGTCGGTCCTATGTGGAGACGAGTAATTGGGTATCCACTGTCATTGTCAACACCCCCCGTGTCTTCTCTCCTGTATCGGAGGGGGAGTGAACCGTCCTCCCGCGAGACTCGGGTCTCCTATATCACGGCCCCTACCCTCCCACCTCAAAGTACCTCCTCCGTCATCCCCTCATCCGTGCTCCTTAGGTCGTAGGACGACGACCCAAGCTCTGACAGGGGTCAAGGTGCATCTCGGTGACGGAGTGGAAATCCTTTATCCGGGACGAAGAGGAATCGTAGGACGGTCGGGACTCAGGTGAAGGGTGGGAACTACCCAGGGGTCTCTACGCGGACGAAAGGTACTCGACCCGACACACCATGGGGTGAAGGCAAAGACCCCGAACGGGTTTGGCACACGTACTTCGACGAAAGCAGAAAGAGGTATTGCAACGACCGAAAGACTTAGTTCGGACTCACCTTGGTCCGAGTAGTCCTGTCAAGGAGACCGAACTCCGTAGCCCACTACCCAGAGACCTGGTGTAACCACCCTACGGACAGACTCGGGAGGTAGTACCCGTGTCTGAGAAGGTCCGGATCAAAGGAGACCGTTACGGGTAAAAGACCAACCGAATCTACCAAGTGTCGACTCGGGACCCCGGAGAAGAGAGAAAGAAATTCACTGGAACAACCTTAAACTTTCAGGTGAGACACCCGGTGTAGGAGATTGGAGAGAAAGATATCGTGTATTCCAACGACGAGGGGAAACCCCTACTCACCCCTAGTGTCCCTAGCTAAGTAATTTTGACCAAAGGATCGTTAGTTACTCTAAGGACTTTGAATGACTTGTAAATAACTTTGTATTGGTAGTGGGGGAGTGAGACGATTCATAAAACGTACGAACCCTGTACTAGTCTGAGGGTGTCATTGTTGGTTCATAACAATACTAATAAAGACCAAAAAAAAAAAAGGTTCTCTTTTCGTTTGAGTCCTTTCAAACCATCCAACAGATTCCGGTGCGTCAAGGGTTCGCGTCTCGACCCTAAGTGTGGCAGACGGGCACCCGAATGGGAGAGTGAGAGACGGATGTGCATCGTAGAGTCTTCGGTCCCCTAAGACCACAAGACGTTATGTCTTGTTCGTCTAACACGTTTCGTGTACCGTCACTCACCGTCCGTACATAGTTGTCAGAGAAGTACCCACGAACAAAAGGGTCCTCACCCACATCAGACAGGTACGAGGAAACCCCGATCTCCGTGTATCGATTTGCGGTAAGTCCTAAGCCCCCATGTCGGATGAGATTCCGGTGTTAGACCGACTGGGTGGTTCAAAGGTTGGGTCATTGAACACACGCGTCAAGAGAGGTTATTCTAACCGTTCCACGACGTTCTCTTCAGCTAAACTTTATAAAACGGAAACTTTGTATGACCAAACTTGAAAACAGACTATGAAGGAAGTAGAGTTGGTATGACAGAAAGTAAAAAATAAAGGAGCCGTAGAAAAAGAGGACCTTAAACATAGGACAAGAAACACGGTGGTGGGTTCGTCCACCCCCCACCCTAACTTCGGTAACAGGGACTAAAGAGACTACACCTGGTATGTCCCGTTCTTCAGGATTACCGATGGACCTGTCGTAGTAAGCCAAAACATGCACAAATCGCCCTCTGGGTGTCCCTGCACAACAGGGTTGTCACAAACCATTGTGCCACGTCCAAAGTACACGCGCGTCTCGGACAGATTAATTAATGACAAATGGGAGAACGTCAAGGGAAATGTTCGAGAAAGAGGACCGACCTTAGTCCTTTAGTTTTGTTTCGTGGGAGTGACACGATAAGACCCCTCCGAATTCGTCCCATTTGTGTCTTCGTCCCCGGGACGAGCGTAAGATTCGGGACCCTAAGTTCCGTCCCTCCACTGGGACACCACACACCGTGCCAGGTGAGACGACCTCCTTACCCGTGGCGGCCGGGGAACCCAGACCCAACCTACTAGGGTCGAAGAGGGGACGACGACTTGGAAGGTCACACTTGTAGACGTTGACAAGTCAAGGGAACAGTATTCTATTCTTTCTTTAGACGTAGGACCCCTGTTTACTTCTACAACTACTCATCAAACTTACAAAGGTTAGTAAGTAAATAAGTTGTCTAAAAATAACTGGGGGGGATGATACACCGTACAAAGTCCCCCAACCGTCTGTGGTCACTCGTGTTCTCTATTTCTAAAGACGAGACACCACAAATGTACCTCTATTTATTATTAGTAGTATTTCCTTATTTAATATATCGTACCCTCTACCATTGTTCACGACACCGATTTTTCTCTTTCATCTCGTCCCCTTCCTCTAACCTTCCCGGTCTCCTTTTCCTCTCCGAGACTAAAAATTTAAGTTTCGTGACCCGTGATGACATATCGTGTCTCTTGGGGTAGTTATAAGACATTCTTGGAGAGACCCTTTTCTTAGACTTTTTCTTACCCACATACATATACACATTAACTTAGTGAAACGACTCGTGGACTTTGATTGTGTCGGAACATTTAGTTGATAAGAGGTTGTATTTAAATTTTTTTCAAAAAAAATTACCCGTACGGTGACTTTTTTTTAACTTTCGTGCCCCCTGTTAAGTTCACTCCCACTCACCTCAAGACAACGTCTACAGGAACGCCCAATATCCTTAATTGTCACTCACGAACCCCGGCTCCCTAGACGGGAACCCTCCCCTGTCTGAACGTCGGGGACCGTCAGACCGCCCTCGAATCTCCGGTAGGGTCGGTGACTCTTGGTCCGTCGAGAAGGCGTCCTACGCCTCTGACATTCCTCCGGCGAACGGGATTCCTCTCCATTGGGGGGGAAGGTCGTTCAAAGGTTCTCTCCGTGCGGAGCATGAACACAGAGTGACGGTCGTATGGTGTGGAAAGGCCCAGGAGGAGCAGGCAGTGAAACAGCATCTCACTATGTACCTTTCAAGATCTCCGGCACAAACTCACCTCTGGATCGGAGTGGTAGTCCCTACCTCTGCCCCACACTCACACAGACACGGACACTCACACAGACGTGTAGATTTTCAGGGGTCACACCGTCGAGTCCGAGTCTCACTCGAAGATGTAAGTGAGTAAGTAAGTTGGTTCTAGTTCTGACCGGTGCATGGGCGACGCCCGTGAGATGACACACGGGTCAAGAAGAAAGTGGGCGAAAGGTCAGACACACCGTTCTCCGACTCACGGTCACTGGACCCAATGTCGCGACAGTCGGAGACCCCTGGTTGTTTTATTTGGCGTATTCATTCTAGGTTTTCGGAGTCATGAAAAGGGAGGACCCTCTGCGGTGTTGGGATATACAGGGTCTCTTCGTCTAGGACCGGTGAGAAAAGGGTGACTCTGAGGAGTACCGATAAGACAAAGACGGAGACACCCTCTGTCCAAGTCCGGTCCTGTCGATCCTCTCGACGTCAGCACAGAACTCCGAGAACTCCCTTCGTCGTCTCTGACCCAAGTGTACGGAGACATAACCTCCGTGCCCCAGGTCCACCTCTTAAGTCTCCCAGGGTCCTGTGACCAAAGATCTAAATCAGACGAGGGTGGGACGGAGAGGTCGGAATCAAGTACAGGGACGGACGGTCCACTCTGGGGGTGGGAACGACGGAATAAGGACCCGGACTAGCCCTCCAGACCGTCCACATCTGGAACTGGTCTTCCAGACCCCTCCTACACTCTCCTCTCTCCTTTACCCTTAGGACCCCACCGGACGTAGAAATTCCTACTTATCGTGACAAACGAGTAATCCCTCTAATAAAGTTCGTTCTGCCGCCGGTCTTACGAGATTACGTTCGTAGACGGACGATGGTCCTCTGCTATAAATAACAAGTTAAGAAGTTACCTACATTTATTTGTCGGGTCGGGTCTATTACAAGGTTGTTTGTTTGTTCGTCGACGGTCCTCGAGGGGCCTACCGACTGGAAACGCCTCCGGTGGGACGACTACAAAATTATCGTCAAGACGGACCGTTGCATCTACGGGTGGCACGGTCCCCACCTCTCCACCGTCACGACGAACCACCTACCCGACCACCCTTTCGCCCCGATTCGTCTAATAGGATCCGACCTCTGGCTCGCCGACGCTTCCTGACCACTCCTCCGGACACACATGGCCTTTACACCGACCAGGTCTGACTCAAGGCGACAGTCACACTTTATGTGTGGTCTAAAGTTTCTGTACCATACTTTTTGCGCACATTTTATAGAGTAACTGTTACAAATATGATATCTGTACAAGTTCCCTATGATAAAACCCCGTGTCACCCAATCATTTTTGTATCTAATGATTTTAATTAAACCCGTAAAGGGACCACCAGGTCACCAATTCTGAGACTCGAGGGTTAGGTCCCCCGGACCCAAGTTAGGGACCAGTTCCTTGATCTAGAACGTACGAGGTAGATTCTGGGGTGTACGGTTTTGATTTTTGTTTTTGTTTTTGTTTTTTGTCTGGGTGACGGGTGGTTACGGTGTTGATTCTAGGGTGTGCCATTGACTTTTCTAGGATGTGTGGCGGTGCTTCTAGGAGGTACGATACTGATTCTGGACCGCGTCGGGCTCTTTATTATTTTTATTTGTAAAAGACTTTCTTGATTAAAATGAAAAAATAAAACCCTATGAAGAGACCACCACCGAGTCTGTCAGTTCTTAGACGGACGTTACTTCATCCGGGTCCCAACTAGGGACCCGGTCCTTCTAGGGGATCTCCTCCCGTACCGTTGGGTAAGTTATAAGAACGGACCTCTTAGGGTACCTGTCTCCTCGGACGTCCCCAGTGTCAGGTACCCCAGTGTCAGGTATTCCAGTGTTTCGTAACCTGTACTGACTCGTTGATTGTGAAAATAAAAAATTTACATTGGTGACGACCTTTGAAATTAACGGGTACACCGGGCGTAAACACCGATCGTAACATAAAGACGATAGGGCACGACAGATCTTGAAAGGTGACCCGGACACCACTCCGGACTTCACTATGGAGTGGGAAGTCCGGAACCTCTTGTGGAGACGACAGAGGAGTCCTGTCCCGAGGTACTTCGACCGGTTTTCAAGGGGACAGTTGGGGAAAAAGTACACAAGTAAGAACGGAGGGAGACGGTCGCATAGAAATATTTTAGACAATCACGGTGAGTAAAACGATGAAGTCTAGTCAGAAGGATGACTGATTTCTCTAAAGCAGAGACTTCGCCGAAAAACTTACTTAGACTATAATGGGTGATACACAACATAATCAGTTTGAGAGTACCGACCACCACGGCACGTCACCGGGACAATAAGACACTGTACGTGTGCGAGGGAACTCGGAGCTGACCCCGACCCGACTATTAAGGACCAATGTGAGGTCAGTCAACCGGTCTAGAGGACCCTTCTTCCTTTTCTCCGGAAGCTTATGAAGAGACGATATCCTAAAGGGTGAACCGGAGGAGGCACACTTTAGACTCGGGTAATCCTCTGATTATATAGTCTCCCACCCGAGGAGACCAACGAGACGTCATTTCTTAGTCGGACGTCCCGTCCTCTGCGTTCAAGGTAGGGACCCAACCCTTCTAGGGAACCTCCTCCCTTACCGTTGGGTGAGGTGATAAGAACGGGCCTCTTAGGGTACCTGTCTCCTCGGACCACCCGATGTCAGGTATCCCAACGTTTCTCAGTCTGGACAGATTCGCTGACTTGCGTGTGTGTGTGTGTGTGTGTGTGTGTGTGTGTGTGTGTGCGAGGGTCTCCCGTCCCGTCCGTGAGTGACTAGAGGAGGTCTTCGACCGAGCCTCAGATCATATGTGACGTGTAAGGCACTTACGTACGACCTACTACTCACGTCTGTGTCGCACTCCCCATGTCAGAGGAGGAACCACAGTTGGAGTCTCTTATTGTAGAAGAGTTGTGGGTTTACCTGTACTCCCCCAAGAAGTATAAAAGATGGAATTTAGTTACAGATAAACGTAAGAAAGAGTGACGGACCAACCATGCGTTCATAGTAGACACGACATATTGCATTATGTAAAATAAACGGGATTACACATTCTGTTGTTCAGAACAAATAAGATTCGACAGGGGAGGGTTCGAAGTCCCACCGGGGACACTATCACTACCTCGGTCCCGGTGACCGGTGACACAGAGGAAAGGAGAGTCGACACAGAGACACCGGACCCTCATAGAAAGGGTCCGACAGGGGTTCAACGTCCGTAGACCAAACAAGAGTGAATGGTCCCCACCTGACCTGCGCTAAAAGACATAGATCTTCTTGAAACAGGTCTCTTACCGAAGACAAACGGACAAAAAGGGACCTTAGGGTGAACTTTCGGTGGCCAGTAAGACAACCTGAAAAACCGACGACACCTCATAACCCTCGATATTTACCGTTGTTGCTTCGAGAGGGAAAAACTGGGACGAAGGATGGAACTAGAACGGAACTAGTCGAGTCTCAGGTAGGAGACTAACAATCTCACACCGAACAAATTGGACCTCCCTCAACTAGTCAATAAATCATTGCTGAACGAAAAGGGTAGGGACAACAACAACAACGAATCAACGATTCAGTACAGACTGAAACGGTGGGGCACTTGACACCTGACGGTCCGAGGAGGCAGGTGGCCTAAAGGGTCCGTTCTTATGACCTCACCCGACGGTAAGGGAAGAGGTCCCTAGAAGGACTGGGTCCCTACCTTGAGCACAGAAGACATAACGTCGGTCTAAGAAATAACGACTCGGTGGTCTTTTCGGGAAATAGGTAGACACTTCATGTTAACTGTTCAATTATAACATATATAAGTCCCATATGTCAAACTACAAAGCTAAGTACATAAGTATATAACACTCTATTACAGTGGACTACACTTCTCGACTAAGTAAACTTTTCTGGGACTACGACCCTTTCTAACTCCCGTCCTCCTCTTCCCCTACCGTCTTCTACTCTGCCAACCTACCGTAGTGGCTGAGTCACCTGTACCCAAACCCACCTGACGCCCTCAACCGCTACCTGTCCCTCCGGACCACACGACTCCAAGTGCCCCAGTGTTTCTCAACCTGTACTGACTCACTGACTTGACTTGACTTAGTGACGTTAAGTCTATTCAGTGTATAGGTGGTGGAGTACACAGACACACACACACACATACACTACTCTTGTGAATTATAGATGGGAGAAGTACTTAAAGTTCATACGTCATAACATAATAATAATATCAGTGGAACAACGTGTAGTCGAGAGATCTGGAATAAGTGGATTATTGACTTTGAAATATAGGGAACTGGTTGTACACACGTACGATTCAGCGAAGTCAACACAGACTAGTAAACTTTGAGATACCTGACATCGGACGGTCCGAAGAGGCAGGTACCCTAAGAGGTCCGTTTTTATGACCTCACCCGTCGGTAAGGGAAGAGGTCTCCTAGAAGGACTGGGTCCCTAGCTTGGACGCAGAGAAGACAGAGGACGAACCGTCTACCCAAGAAATGGTAGTCGTGGTGGACCCTTCGGGTACGGAACTGGTTGTAGAGGGACAAAGGGGGAGGGTGGTAAGATGCGAGAAGAAGTTTCTCAGACTGATAAAATCTAGGGTGTATATTCGTTCTGACACGTTATAAAACAGAAAGACACAAATAAAGTCAAACGTATTTACAAGAGGTCTAAGTGACTACAGCAACTTTTACCGGTTTAAAGATAAATTTCCGACTTGATGTATATATATTAGTGTAAAAAATTTTAGGTAAGTAGGGAACTATCTATAAATCCAACAAAGGTATAGAACCGATAACACTCGTTACGACTTTACTTGTACCCACCCGTCTGCAGAGAAACTCTATGACTAAAATAAAGGAAACACACATATGGGTCCTCACCTTAACGACCTAGTTTACCGTCCAGACAAAAATTGAAAACTCTTCGATGGAATCACAAAAGGAGTCACCGATATGGTTAAATGTGTGATGGTTATCACATGTTTCCAAGGAAAAAGGTATAAGAGTGGTGTAGACAGTCACTGATGAATGACTCGTGGTTAGCACGGAACCCAGAACACGATCCGTAACCCCGACGTCGCAACCTATGTAGTTCGTACTAGGGACGGTGACATTCTGAACTGCTGGGTCCAGATAAACGAGTTAATATCGAGGAGGGGGGAGGGANGGGGTGGGGGGGTCCAGGGTGTCTCCTCCGTGGCAGAAAGACATCGAGTAAAGGTAATACCCGGAAGACTGATAAGGTTTCTCGAATCCTAGTCGACATTTACAAGGACGAGGGACGAGGTCTGGTAAATATTTTTTATCATTTATTCTGGTCAGTATTGTGATGACGAACCGCTCAGGGGGTCAAGGGTGAAGAGGTACATCTTTACACAGAAAGAGATAGAGATTCAACCAAGAGAGAGGTACCGGTTTGACGGGATTCAGGGTACCTCTGAGTAATAAAAATTTTGGAAAAGTACACATTCGAACAGTTTCCGAGTGTCTTTTAGATTTATCGAGTTGACGTTCAAGACTCGATCCTTAGTCCTCTGGACCCAAGATCAGGACTGACAGTAATTAAATAGTGACTTAAAGTCTTTTCCGGGTTTTGTCGGGGGTAGAGTCAAAAAAGTAACCATTTTGCTCTTACTAATACGACCGTCAGTTGTAGTATTTGTAAAATGTCGGTAGTCTACTCTGTCACAATAAATTCTTATTGTAAGAGTCGTTCCAGATTTTGTTTTTAAATTCCCTAGCAATAAAACTTTTAAATGTTGTCGCAGAAAAAGTAAGTATACGTACTAAGAAAGGGTTTTCCTGACGCCTTCTATCTGTACCAAGGAGGTCGTGAGGACCGCGCTACGAACAAATGGTAATTGTTGAAAGTGAGGATCTTCTCTACGTCCAAATGTCTACGTCATCCTGGACCGAGTTGAACACAACCACATGATACATTCACGTAACTTCTCACCTGAGACCTTAACCGGTCTGAAGTCGTCCCCACTGGTACGTGTTGCATAATTTTGGAGAGACACGGAATAATAAGGACATTTACCTTATCATAATTCCGAAGTACCTCAGTACTCCAAAGTTACTCTTCTATTTAGGTACATCTTACGGAAGGTAGTACGGACTGTGCATCGTCGGTGATTCAACGATCGTCAAGAACAACGGGTTCTCGGTCGTCGATCAGGTCGGATGGATTTAAACTACCGACAGGTAGTTTAACAGGTAGTAAGTCGTGTAGGGTAGTGCTTGAGGACAATAGGTACAGAACACACTCTGATAAAGTCGTCTACCCAACTTGCCTACGAAAGGAAAGACAAAGGACTTTGTTCATCATACCTAACCCACCCCACTACACTTCCCTTATTGGTGGCAAAGTTAATGACCAAAGGACGGGACCTCCTCACCCGTTCCCACCCCGGGTAACGGGGTACGGAACGGAGAGGTCCGGACCTTTTTGAACGGGGTAATCACGAGGGACCAGGTTCGGAGATAGGGACGGGTCAAGACGATCCAAGAAGACTACAGGTGTAGGTCGGGTAGTGGAGTAGGATTTCTCGTCCCTTCCACCTCGGTTTACTATTTCTGTCAGTGAATCCGACAGACTTAGCAAAGGGAGCCCCTAGTGTTGTGTCCCGTGACCTCCCCTGAGGAAAGACGGTCGTAGGGGCTCCCCACGGCCGAGGACGACCGCCGGAATTCCCCGACCTCGGGTCGGTCCGACGTGTCCTAGTGAGTACACGACGACGAGGTTCCCACTAAGCGTCGACCCCTCCGTCGGACCGACCCGACCTCCGGTTCCGGTAGTGGCGCGCCAGTCTGAACCCACCATTAGGGTTAACCAAAACGTACTCGAGGGTAAAGTAAGTCTAATTCCTTTCTGGACGAGTCCCACCTGTAAACCACCGAACCCCCACCCCTGTCTTCCTCCTGCCGATGACCTAAGGGTCCGTAAACCTAAAATTGCCGATTCGTACAGAGAGGAATTAAGTAAGTGATCATAAAACAACAACAACAACAACAAAAGGACTCGAATTACCCTTTAGACGTTTCTTCTCAGACTTGAAGTAAGTAAAGAAGTAAAATTTTTATTTATAGACAGTTCGTGTTCACAAAGTCGAAGTCTTAACCTTTACTGACCGCTTTCGGAGACCTCAAACATGTATGGTCTTCGGGGACGGAAACCATCATAGGGGTCTTTCATTTACACTTGGAGTAGTTCCTTGTTACAGGGAGTACATTGACCTCACCGTCCTTTTGATGTATAAGGTCCCAATCTGACCTAGGGGTAAGTAAACAGTCTAAACTATCGAGTCCCGTCAATAAATTGCGTGACACAGGGCAAAAGGGGCAGATAAGATAGTCTTGTATAGTAATCTATAACGTCTTTTGGAAAGACAACGAAATTGTTATTCCTTTATAGGACTCATCGATCTTTCCGGACCTGTGCACTATCGGAAGTCCCGATAAAACTAAGTCACCGAGTCCCTGTAGTGGGTTTTGGTTACGAAAAGTAGAGACAGGGACTGGAAGGGACCGAGGTCGTGGGGGTGGGACAAGTATTCTTGTTCTCCCAATGATCATCAAGACCCTCGATGGACAAAGAAACTAGAATACTTCCCACTCCCCTCCACGAAAGAAGGGGACGGTGTTCTGTATCAGGAACGAAGTGAGATTAACGTTCACCACTTACCGAACCCAGACGAAAGAGAGGTGGCGACACCGGTCTCTCACTCTAATTTGGCTAAACAAAGACAGGTAACTTCCGGTTGGGTCCTTCGTCCCCCACCCAGGTCAGGGTGGATTTTCCACTCTCTCCAACCTTACCTAGGACCTTCCCGGTACGTTCAATCCTGTTTTTTCGAGAACTCTTCTAATATAGTTATTCCTTAGTATACATTTTAGTAGAGGGTCATGGACTACAGATCCTTCCCGACTTTTTAACACGAATTCTCCTTCTGTTCGTTTTTCCGATCGTGTTTGGGGTTTAGTTTATGTATACAGTGTGTGATGGGACCCCAGTCTCAAGTCACTTAAATTGTCTTTACTCTCTGTCGTCTGAAACCTACTTAACCACAATAGTCTACCGTAATTATACCATAAGAAAGACATTGAATTAAGGAGACTTATCGAGACGGTAAAAGGAACTCGAGTATTTTCCAATTCTTAATGGGTAATTTTAATTTTTACTTATATATTACCCTTATAATAAAAACCTTATTAAAAGGTTACTAAACCTTATAATAAAAAAAGAAAATCAAAACAATAACTTTAAAGATTTTAATGTGGTGTAATAGTATATCTCTGAACACGTTTACCGTAGATTAGTTCAAACCACTAGAGGATCGATAATGAAAAGGGGCAGATGGAGACCGTAAGAGGAGTGGAAGGATGTAAGAACGTACCTACCATTACAAACTAGGGTTGAATACACCTACCTTTATAATCACGAGTAGTTATTAGTACCGTTTAGATACTCGAGTGTGACCACTACTAAGACTTCTGGACCCGGTCGTGGAACTTAGTCCCCCACCCACCGTAATCCTTTCAGGGCAGAAAAGATCTGAACAGGAGTCGGAACCCCTTACACCCGTTTTCGGAAAGGAGTACCAGAAGTGTAACAAGGTCGTCAAGGTCCTTCCTGACAATCTACCGGGTCTCTACTGGATCAGACAATTCACAAGAACCTTCTGTCTTACTGAGTACGGTTTTGTGTAAAAGGACCTTACGGGTGTACGGGAAGTGACCCCTGTATTTATCATTGAGATCCCCTAAACCCCTGGGATGTAGATAAGGTCTTAGACTTCGTATTCGGTCACCCAAGTATCTGTCTTATTCAGGTGCACCACACTTAGAAGACCCCAAGGCCGAAGAGGAGCTTCCGGTCGTCACTAGGACCGACGGTCAAAGTTTCTTAGTCGGGTGTAGAAATGTGGGTTTAAACAAGACGATTGTTTACATCGATTATTATGACGGAAAGACAACATCTCACTACGAGACTAGACTTCGTCGTAGTCAAAAGGGTAAACGGAGTAGGGGTCTAAGGAGAAGGGGGTGTAGTCGGGGTGGGAGAATAGGTTTCTATGCCCAGTTTCGACACTCGGATTCCGCACCACTCGGTCTCTCTTCCTGTGGTCCAAGGTTCACGTCGGACCAAAGCGGAGGAGGGGTGGGGGGGGTCGGGGGGTGATAGGGGTGGGGGCTGACAGGGGTGGGCCAGACAACCGGTAAGGGGTACTCTCCGGGGACGACCCGTACGCGGAGACAAAACAGAAAGGACTACCAAGTCAACCATTTCTTAGGTGGACGTTACGCTCTCTGGGCCCAAACTAGGGACCCAACCCTTCTCGGGGACCTCTTCTCTTTCGGATGGGTGAGGTCATAAGACCAGGCCTCTTAAGGTAACCTGTCAGGTACCCTAGTGTTTGTCAGCCTGTGTTGACTCGTTGAAAGTGAAGTGAAGTGACCCGAGTGCCGGGGAGGGAACGGGTACTCCTCCCTTCGAGGGCCGACTCCGACCTTTATGCCGCCGAGTCCTAGACTTGAGTGTAGACTTGAGAGAAGAAGGAGAGTAGGTGTCTAGGCCCATCTGCCCGGGGCCCCGTTGCGGGACGTCATACTCTGCCACGTCCACCACCTCGGGCCGGGGCACGAGGCCCTGTACCGGAAGAGGTTCCTGGCGCTCGTCGAGATGTAGTACAGCCTTTCCGTCCATTCCGAAAGACGCGAGACGGTCTGTAAGCAGAACGGCGATTTCTGATCGGACACCGAGGCACCTTTGGATGTCCTCCGACCGACGTCTCTCCCCCAAACTAAATAACCCGAGTCACACATAGGAAAGACAAGAAGACGGACCCCTGCCTCCGACTCACGTGGTCTTTGTCCCTTACTTTAGCAAGTCTATAGTTTTATAGGCACTCAGTTTCTGTTTAGGTGACTGAAGTCTCACCACACAGGTCCCCGTCCCGGTTGTGAACGGGAGAAAACTTCTTTGCGTCATGCCTACGAGTTCAAAGACCAGATCTAAAAGGATGTGGGACATATTAGAGGACGGTTCCAGTGGTAGTACCTGGGACCTCAAGATACCACCGTTCCTAAACAGTGCGGGGGTTTTATCAACACCCGTCGAGTACTTTCTCAGTCTACCTACCTCTAAGACTTTTCCAGATACACACACTTTACTCTACGACTCCGTACACAGGACTCGGAAACACACTATTCTACGTACCGTAGTGACTACGTTATCGGTACTTGAACCCGTTCGAGACCCTCTACCACTCCCTGTCCCTCCGGACCGTACGACGTCAGACACGCCAGTGTTTCTCAGTCTGTCCTGACCCACTAACTTGTTGTCGTCGTTCTTGAGATTGTACTTTGGAGGTCGTTTAAGGTACTCCGGTACGGTCCGTCTTGTTTATGTCACACCCCTACCGACAATCGACTCCACCTCATCCTTTACCGTTTCGACCTCAACGAAGACCTTGAGTCGATTCTTGAGTCAAGAAGTCCCCAGGGACTCGAATCTAGTCCTGAGTATTCAAACGTCGTCCGTCTCCTTAGTTAAAACGAAACCTTTAGACCAGGTAAATTCCCATACAGGACACCATGGGATTAAGTGTCTCACAGGGTGGGACGTCTTTTTCGGGGTGGGGTTCGTACCGAAACGTGACGGTACGGAGGTAACGGGGAGACCTCTTACCCAGTAGGACCCTCGACAGGAGGGTCGGGTACTTATACATATGTAATCGAGACTCGTCGGTTCCGTCTAGGAGTAGAATAAGTAGAAGTAATCGCTCCGGACCTGAGGGGTCTCCTGGAACGACTGTCTCAGACCTAACAAGGGAGAGACGCATCACCCCCTCTATTTATGGTGTAATACGGTGGGTGTCCCGACACGTAATACGGAACCCTCGGGTGTCGTCGAGGTGGGAGGGGGTCTTGAGCTACTGTAGAAGAGCCCCACACCCTGGGGGGTAAGTCGGTGTCACCCTGAGTAACACCACAGGACCAACTCCGACGGTACCGGCCCCTTACCGGACTCTACCCCTACTCGTCCCTCGTAAAATAAGGTCCTCAGTCCTGGGTATACTTCGACGAGGAAACGAAAGTAAGGAATAAGGGAAGACCACCCCGGATGTGAGAGAGAGGGACGCATGGAGGTTCCGGGACCTATGACTCTCCTTCATCGAAAGGAGACACCTTACTTAAGAAGTCTCTTCTGGGTTCTGGAGATGTCCGTAACTTCCGACATCCTAAAGAATGTAGTGGCCTTTCGGTCCCAAAGACTTGGACTCTGAATTTCTGAAGGTTTCTTCTTTTCTGTTTTCGACGCACCTCGGGGGAGACTATCTACGGAACCCTAAACTCGAAGAACTGGAGTCGACAGGACTAAGGGACTCCCGTGTCAATCACCAGTCGTGGGTAAATCCGAACTGGACGTTCCGGACGACCCTCACGACCTAATACCCGTGAAACCCTTCTTCCGTCCTCATCTACCTCAGTTCCGGAAGTAGGTAGTACCGCGACGAAGAGTGCCTCTTCCCCACCGACGGTGGGTTTAGTATCGCGGTTCCGGGACTATAGACCCGGTTGTTAGGTGACCCCAACGTCTAAAAGTCACCCCTCACCATTCCATCGTTCTGCCCATTTATTAGTCCGGAACAAAAGTCCTATAGACTAGTATTTGGCACCAGGACGGTAAACGATTGAGACTAGAGTCCTCGACAATTCGAAACATTCGAAGGAACAAGAGTCGACCGTGTACCTCCATTACTATTTTAGGTCCTCACACCAAGGTACCTAGTTTACTACATTACGCACATTAGTTGTACTTAGTTCGGACCGTGTCACATTCCTGAGCTATTCATCTCCGAGAATAAGAATGCTGTAGCGTGGTCCTCACACACCTTGACCGACGCACACCTCAGCCCGTAGTTCTAAGACCCATTAGACACTTCCCACCTCGTGTCCAGTTCCAGTTCCGTCCGAGGACTCGTCCCTAGGTCAGGATCACCTCTCGTTTAGTTCTTAAGTGTTGGACGTCGAGACTACCCTGTACTCGTCGGACCATTTATGTCGACCTCTATGTCGTCCGGGGTCCCGTAGTTCACTCACTTAGTACTTCCTGACCTTTTGAAACGTCCGACCCTGAGGTCCGAGTCCCATACCCGACTACTGTGACTACAGTCGAGACGGATGATACCCGAAGTCAAAGAGTAGACCGATTATAAAATAACAGGGAATTTCGAATCGAGAAAACGGTGTAAGAGGTGACTCGACAAGGACTGGGCCCCAAATGTGGAGATACCATCGAGAAGACTCAGACCTACTGAAAGAATAAATAGATAAAAATTAACTTCCTATTAATGAAATTACTTAACTTTCGATTTCGGTATACTAGTAGAGTTGTCAGCGTCTCTTTCAAAACCTGTTTTAAGTTATAGGTAAATACTAAAAAAATTTTTTTTTCTTACAGGTCTTTTATCCGTATCTTCCTTGTATCGAGTTTCACTACTGAAACTAAAAAGGGAGGACGGTCTGACAGTCGTCTACCTCCTGTCAAGAAACAGAAGGAGGGAGATTTGTAGTTGAAATTTGGGAAATATCCATAAGACTACTTACTTACTTACTCGAGGGTCACAGAAGTGACTCGGTCTCAATCTTTTCTCTTCCTGACTATGTTTGTTAAACAACGAATTAAGGATTCAAACTTGAATCCATTAACTACTTTTCTGATGTGAAACCTATTTCCTTTGGGCGGGGGATGGGGGGTGTTTGAAGTCGGGGCACAAATAGTGACGGTACTGAAAACGGGACAAGACTTGATAAAAAAGGAAACACAAAAGAGAACATTTTTGAACGACCAAATTGAATTTATCGGATGAACTAGAGAATTTATTATTATAGTATGTAGAGCACACGATCGGTATGCATTATAAGGATTAACACTATAACACTAAATTTTATTCTTTTTGCATGAACCAGAGGTGGAATAAATACCACGTCTTAATGGTGTTAGAAACCTTAAAGGGCTCACTACTCTCATTACCTCGATGATAATGTCAATAAACGTTCGCCTTATTAAGGTATCGGTCTATAACAAAGACAACAGTACCTCTCTACTCAAGGGAAATAAAGAACAGGTCGTTCCCGACGGAAGGTACATGTGGAAAAAACCCTCACCAACTTACGTGGGACGATCCATAGCTACAGTAAAGCAGTTCCAGACGGACAAAGAACGACCCGACTTAATACAGAGACAGAGAGAGGAAAGAAGACGTACTGAGACCCATAGAGGGATCCCACACACACACACACACACACACACACGCGTGTGTGTGGAAGGGGACACAGACTGAGACACACAGAGGTAGTCAGACACACTTACATAGACCATATAAATGACGTTGACGACGTGAGGGGTCCCTTGCAGATATATGCGACTTTGGTCACGCTATTTTTGGACGGTTTGACTACCCTCCCTTCACTCTTCACAGTCACTCGTCTGCGAGCTTCTCGGCTCCACCGTCTCGATCACCGACAGGAGTCCATGGGACCTCGCTGGGGGATGCCCCTCCTCTTCGTCGATAATGGGGGTGGTCCTTCCACAGAAGGAACTATCGGAGTCTCGTTCGCCGTCTAAAGAGTCACTTAAAGTCGTAGGGACGGTCGGTGTGAGGTGGAGAGGGGACGGCCTCTCGGCCCCCGGAACTTGTGTACAAAGACGAGTGCTCTATGTGAAAGTCAACACAAACCCGGTTTCGACAGAGAGTGCCTCGAGAAACAAAATGACTGAGGACAACTGTCACCCACTCGAAGTCCACGGACCCCTGTAGTGTCGGACAGGGAGAGCATTCGGTCACCGTGAGGTCAGGATCGACACCCGGTCCTATGCCTACGGAAGTCCCCGACTCCTCCACCCAGGTGGACACCGCCTCAATGGATCCTTTCGTCCCGGTCCGTCCCCAGGTGGCATGAGCCAGGTGAACAGAGGTAGTATTAGGCCATCCCTTCGTCACTTCCGGAAGAACGAAACACTACTTAGTGGGTCCGGAGTAAGTAAGCAAGTAAGTTGATCCGTTGACGCTACACGACTTGTGCTCGAGTTCGTGACCCCTAAGTTTTCACTTCTTCGTATTTATAGGAACTGAAATCCTCGAACACCAAAGTCGTTCTCCTTTGTCAGTTCTTCTTAGTCGGACGATTTTTCAGGAGATCATCTAATAGTCCATTATGTACGGTCCCTCGTCCCATTCCCTTAAGTCCTCCTGACGAGTCCCACTTTCAGAATTTAAATTTTTCGTGTCACTAGTCTCTTCCGAAGGGTCTCTCGTTTCTGTAGTTTCACTTCCCCGGACACCTCCTGGGGATAGGGGAAGACACAAAAGACATAAAGACAAGTACGAGAAACGGACACTTTGCCTCTCTACCACTTCTTGTACGCCACTTTCTCTCCCGAAACCCCTTTCCTACGAAACATTTACTAAACATGGTACAACACTCAAAGTCTTCCTTTGAGTCGAGTCCCCTTCCACTATGACCCCAAGTTCCGAGTGTGGGGAACCCTGAGCGTGGGAGAGACCCACCACGAAGACGGCTCCTGGGAGACACACTAATTCGTCTGGTAATAACGGGGAGACACGGAGTCACAGGGAGGGACGGGGGTGGACGGAGGACCCTACCAGACTCCGATCGGCCGTACTTCAGATTGTTCGAGTCTCCAGGTACCTAGAACCAGAGTATGTTCACGTCAGGACCCCAGGTGCCACTCCGGAGGACATTCTTACTAAAGGGAGGGAACCACGACCCAGGGGTCCGTGAACGGTAAGGAGGGCGGGGACGTCCCGGCTCGACAGACAAGGACAAACGTAAACCTACCGACTGTGAGACTGCTCCGGTAAACCTGTAAACGAGGACCGTGGGTCTGTCCCGACAAGGGTTATCGATGACTCTCTCGCCCGAACTTCACGTCCGGACTCTCGTTCGCTGTCGGGCACTCGGTGACGTCCGCAAGGGTTTTTCTCTTCTCGTCCATGGGGTAAAGGGGGTCAAAGTGAGTCCACCTGCGGAAGGGCGAACGGACCTCGACAAGGGTTTCCTAGGACCCGTCGTACTGACTCTACAAGGTGAAGAAGGAAGGAAGATTATTTCCGTCTTGGACCCGAAGGGACCACCAGGTCACCAATTCTCAAGAGGACGATTACGTCTTCTATGCCCAAGTCAGGGACCAGGTCCTTCTCGGGTGTACGGTACCCTGATTCGGGCACGTGGTATCGATGACTTCGGGGGACGGGATCTCGGGTGCAAGTCGGCGTTCTCTTCGGTAGCGCTACTGTTCGGGTACGTGGCGTTGACCTCTCCTCGGGGTCGAGTGTCGTTGATCTCTCTCGAACGTGTGTGGTTGCTTTTGGGGTTTAGTCGGGGGTTAGTTAGCTAAGTAAGTAGAACTTTCGTACCGTCTTGGTGAGGGACCCTCCCTGGACCCGTCCCCTCTACTGAAGGACGAGGTCCAAGCTGTGAGGCCGCGACCATCGACTTAAGAGGTAGCGTGGTATTTTGGAATCCTGGTCTTTTCGGGGGTTCCGAAGAGTCCGGGTCGAGAGAGGACGACGGAAACGGAGACACTAAGTACTCGTCTGACTTCGGGTCTCTCCACTTGCCGAACAAATCTCAGTGTGTCGTCCAACCGTCTCCTCGGTTCAATCTTGTGTCGAGTCGAGGACGACGTTCCAGACGAGGCCTGGGGGGAAGGTTGCTCCTGGTACCTCGAGAGCTTCCCCCGCTCTCAGGAGAAGTAACGGATCAGAAGGGTCGTCCTGTCAAGACATAGGGTTAGGAACCGGTGGTTTTGTTCGAAAACTTTAGCTTTTCCGAACGACCCCACCCCACTCGACTAACGCTACGACGGCCACTACTATTCTTGAGTCTTGGTCCTGAAGATACCACCAGGCCACCGATTCTGAAACGCGGGGGTGACGTTCTCGGAATCCAAGTTAGGGACCAGTCCCTTGATCTAGGGTGTACGGTATTGATTTCTACAGCGTACTACGTTGATTCCGGACCACGTCGGTTTATTTATATGTTTATTTTTATTTTCTTGAGTCTTGGGGGGGTGACGACGGACTTCTTCCCGGGAACCAAACAAATAAGAGGGTCAGGTCACGTGTAACCCTGTTCTCGGGGAAAGATAAGATCTTGTAGGACCCGCATGTGTCTCGAGATCTGTGTCGGTCTTGTGGGGTATTCCCCTCACGTGTCGTTTCGTGGGATTGGGGTGTGAGGAAAGGGTTGTCTGAACGTAGACTCCCCCTGTGAGTATCTTTCACGTTTTGGGAGATTGTAACCTTATCTCAGTTTAAGTCGTCGGAGGCACTCTCCCTTTCTTACTGTCACCGGACCGCGTACAATCTACTAGTACCCCCACGGACCGTCCGTCTTTACACACGCTCTACCTCTGCGACCCCGATATTCCTTATCCGGCTCATCTACCCCGAAGTGGGACTGGGAGTCCCGAGTAGACGAGACGAGGGGCCTCGTTCAGTGAGGTCGTCTCAAACACGAAGTCACAGAAGTGCGTCTTTCGTGTTTACTATTATTGGTCGAAAGTCCCGAAAATCCCGATTTCCATTATGTGCCTTTCACAGCCCGCACCCGCCATAGTGATAACAATAATGATAATAATGATTATGAGAATCCTTGTGGGTCTGCTTGGTGAATTGGAAACCACCGATTTTCGATCAAGTGGAAGTCGGTGGTCGGGGGGTGTTAGGGGCCCGTGGGGGGTTATGGGAAATCTTAGGGGGTCTTTTCGGACTCGTGGGGGAGAAGTATAGACAATCGTGGTCCTCTGACTCCCGACCCCCGGACCCCAGAGGGTAGGGTCAATCTATCTCGACGTAGGGACGTTTCCCGGACCGTCCCAATAGAAGTGTTGACGAAGACGAACATGTACGTACGATTCAGTGAAGTCGACATATACTGAGAAACACTGGGGTACCTCACATCGGGCGGTCCGAGGAGACAGGTATCCTAAGAGGTCCGTCCTTATGACCTCACCCACCGGTAAAGGAGGAGGTCCCCTAGAAGGGCTGGGTCCCTAACTTGGGAGCGAAGAATACAGAGGACTTGACCGTCCCCCCGAGAAATGGTGATTGCGGCGGACCCTTCGGAGTCCCTTCCGTAAATCAAACGCAGGTCGGGGTGTCTTGAACTCCAGTAGTGTCTGACCCGTAGACTTATCGAAGACCGAGGAGTGGACAGTCCTGGAGATCCCGTCTGTCCTTTTACCAAACAAGAGGAAGAGACACGGGACTTGATTTCTTCTCGATCATAATTTGCCTCCCGTCTCCACCCGTCTCTCCCCCGCCTCACCCTCCTTTCTGTTCTTTGGACTCCCGGTCCACTAATCCCCTTGCGGGCCGTCGGGAGACTAGGACTTGAGGTGAGTCGTAGACAGAGGTCGTGAACCAGACTGTTAGTCTAGGAGAGAGGTGAGCCACGGTCCCAGGGACAATAAAGTCCGTGAACTTCATGACAGCATTTCCGTTGCTGGACATTGTAGGGTGAGTCGTCGTGCACGTCTCTGAGTCGTCATACCCGTCTGTCCCCGTCCCCGACGCAGAGACGGTGGAAAGTCCATAGAGAGGTACACACAAATAACTCACGGATGACATACGGGTCACATCCCGGTCCGTGACACGTCTTATCTCTTTTCGTCTCGTGTCATACAAGACCTTCGAGACACCCTCACTCTACCCACGTTTGAGGTCGGACATCCCACAACTTTTCTTTCCCGAGGTTGACGACCCCAACGGAATCTTGGTGTCACACACACGATTCAGCGAAGTCAGTACAGGTCAAGAAACACTGGGGTACCTGACATCGGGTGGTCCGAGGAGACAGGTACTCTAAGAGGTCCGTTTTAATGACCTCACCCAACGGTACGGGAGGAGGTCCCCTAGAAGGACTGTGTCCCCAGTTTGGACGTGGAGAAATACAGAGGACGGAACCGTCCACTCAAGAAATGGTGATCGTGGTGGACCCTTCGGGACACGTAAACCCCAGGACCTCTTCCACCTATAATCGGGTTTCCTGTGTGAGAGGAACGTCGAATCCACCCATATCGCTCCTGAGACCAGATCTCTGTCTCGAGTCCCATACACAGGGTTCTGTTCGGAGTTGAGGTGTCCGTGGGGTAGGGGATTGGGTCCCACCCACGTCTGCCTTTGGTAGGGGATGTTAGGGTGGGGAGAAGGGAAGGAGGTACCTATCGTAGACTTGCCTTCACCAATTCAAGTCACTCTTGACTAGACTCAACACGAACTTCAAGACGTCTTTTTCTCTTTATGACCTAGGAATTCACTCAACACACGAGTCAAACTTATAACTACTCTTCAAAAGCTTTCATTTATCTGCGCACAATTAAACACGGTAACAAACTCTCCTGATCAACCGTAATCACTACAGTGTACTGAAACGATTTGTGTTATATCCATATTTTCATCTTTAATGTTTATCATCTTAATATAGACTAGACAGAACATTAACGGAAAGTTCATAATGTACCTCTGTTACCTCTGCACTTAAACTTTGACTGAGTCTCTGCTACGTCAGTAAAGTACCCTTACATACTACCAACTCCTTCTCTGACAGACCTATAAATTTCTTTCAACACGTTTTGTCACCTCATCTCTTTATCCATATAGCAGGAGTCTGTCCCAAGTCACGACCGCGCCTTCCGCAAGATCATGGAAGACGCACCGAACTCCCACAGGTGTCGTACTCGGTCTTGGTGGCCAGGACTAAAGACCAGAACCGAGACGGTGAAAGATGGATATAATGAAACTCTTTTAATAAATTGGAGACCCATAAAGTAAAAAGAGTCGTCATTGTGTCCCTACCCGATCACGGGTGACTGACTCATTACGGACCGTGAATTGTTCCCGAGTTGTTGAGAATCGAAAGTAGAAATAATAATTATAAAAGATAATCTTCCCACGGATATAAAATAACTTTACTCAAGGTGGATATTATAAAAATGAAGGGAGTAAGTATACGAGTGAGAACAGAAGAGGTTCTGGACACTCCGGGTAAAAAACTACGGATTTTATCGTCTCTCTTTTGGTTCCGTCGGAGGTACCCGGTGTGAAGGGTACAGTCGAGACCGAAGATCGGACTTAGATTCCGTGACTCCGACGTGATCACCGGACAAGCACGTGTTGAGCGAAGGAACTCTACAGTGGAACCTTCCCCCAGTGGTGAGTGTAGACACCCAGGAAGTCCCATCCTCCTCTCTGGGGAGTCCCCTCTAGGATGAAGGGACGTCGGGGGAAATCAGGTGTACTGAACCGCTATTCGCGAGTGAGAGTAATTCTGCTCCCTCAGAGTCCTCTACTCGTCATGTGTGCACTGCACCCTGTGCAGGTGTCCAAGAGGGTGTAAAGGGAACGAAGCCACGGTGAAGTTTGTAGTCGATCAGGTCCCAAGGGATCTAAAGTAGGAGTCGGTTTCAAAACGTCCTATAACTTTTTATTTTTGTTCGGAAGAAACCAGATTACGTAAACCTCATAAGAACGGACCCTTTAGGGTACCTGTCTCCTCGGACCACCCGATATGTTAGGTACTGTAGTGTTTTCTCAACCTGTACTGAATTATTGATTTGTTGTTGTTCATTCGTCTATAGAACTGCCATCGTAAAGAATCTCGTAGCCACACGATTTAGAGGTTCGATCCCCTCGCGACCGTTTAAATCCTTCAGCACAGAGGGTCTGAGGAAACTGGTATTTTAAGTGAAATGGTGCTCGTGAGTCCCACCTTGAAAGTGACCCTTTCTGAAGTAAAAATATAAAAGGGTCGAAAAGGCCCAAAGAGAGTTCGACAAACGGACCGAGATCCGGACCGTGACCAGAGTAGGAGACGTGACAAAGTAAGGGTCCGTGTCTGACCTAAAAACCAGAAGTGAGAAGACTCAAACCCTTTCCTCCCAAGAAAACTAGACTCGGAATTTTAGTGTCTATCTGAAACCCCGATTCTAAGAGAGGAAGGTCAAGTGACGGGGAGTAACAGGGGACCTGAGAGAAACGAGTATTCATGAGGGTCCTGGTAGAGAGGAGGTAGGATCCAAAGAAGACGGGAGAAGTTGAGACTTGAATCGGGGTCGGAATTAGGAGTTAAGTAACAAGAGACTTTCAGTGGTTAAAATAATTTTAATAATTGTAAGACGGAGAACGGATGAGAGTGGTAAGTCTACATATAACAAGAGTGGACTCTAAGTATCTAAGACGGTGAAACGTAGAAAAGTCTCCCAAGGATTACATCCTCGGTAACAAGAGTCTAGCAATAATCAGACAGAAGTTATTAAGTTATTACGACGATTGGACGATAAGGGGTTAAGTGTCACTAAATCTCCTCTGTTTAGTAAATTCATACCGCCGAAGGGACCACCGAGTCTACTACTTCTTAGACGAACGTTACGTTCTCTGGTCCCAAGTCAGGGACCCAGTCCTTCTAAGGGACCTCTTCCCTTACCGTTGGGTGAGACCATGAGAGCGGACCTCTTAAGGTACCTGTCTCTTCGGACCGTCCGATGTCAGGTATCCTAGTGTCTTAACCTGTGTTGACTCGTTGATTACGAACGAGGTCTTGTGGTTTCTGGTTTGAGAGTTGTACACCATGGGAAAAAAAAAAAGGGGAAATAACATCACCAGACTTTCATATCAAACTACGATTTACCACGATTCTTACCAGTCTACCACGTACCCTTCTTTACTAATCTCGTAGATAAATAAAAAATAAATTTTATCCTTTAATCCGAAACGAGAAAATTATATACCACTTATGACACACGGTAAAAGGACGGAACCAGATATGTAGTCGGTAAATACACAGACCTTCCGTACCTCCATACACCTCCCCGAATGGAGAGGGTCACCATCTGTGACCGTCAGAATGACTGGCTAAGTCAAAGTGTATATACTGTCTTTTAAACATGCACGTTGACTATGGCAGTTATAAACAAATTTTTTTTAGGAAATTTATCTTAGATGTCATAAAACGTTACTCGACTCTCACTCATACTTTTGAATAAAACATGTTGTATCTCCAAAAGACCAATACCTTTATATTTCTAAAAAGAAAATTTTCTTAGTTTTACAAGATGTAAAGGACTGGAAAAGTCAAGACTGTTCGCCGACAGTCTGGATACGGTGAAACGACTATTGAAACTTTTGAATTTGTCAAGTAGACGGGGGAGTCATATTTCCGTTACACAATTGTTACTAAATCTTTCATTGATGAAAGTCTTTCGTAAATCCCATTCCTCTCTGGTATACCCTTCTCTTTTTCTTACAAACCTTTATAAAAGTGGAAATATTCTAAACTATTACTCCTTTATACTGTGAATTTTTTGAGTATAGAGGCACGAAATTTATGAACTTTTATCTTAGAAGTTGAACGAATTTTTAGAAGATTTATCAAAGACTCTCAAAACTGGGTAAACAATTTTTTATATTTTTAAAACGTAGAAGGATAATCAATTTTCTTGGCAACTAACTGTAGTCTTTTCCACCTTTAGATAATCGACTTAAAGTTGTTCTTAGAAGTGTATTAACCAAGTACTTTGACTCCTATATATATATATATATAGAACTAAATCAGTCGTATCGGTCGTTACGTGAAAAGCGTAGAGACACATATGTACTTCGCAGAAAAACAACAACAATACTACCGGTACAACTTTATTCGACTTGGGATCTGGAGTTTTGGGGTATAGTGTTTCGCGATTTGTTCATAAAAGCTTTCGTCACCTCCGTTAGGGTTGTGTAGTCAGAGTGGTAGTAAGTATTATTAAAAGTACCATTATCATTTTACAAACACAGTAAGTAATTATTATCTTTTATTTTTGATTATACCATAAAATAGAAATAGAGTAAAGTAATAACGGAGTAAAACATTATTACGTTACTACAATTATTCATAAGAAACATTTCTTTATATACTTGAAACATTCACGTACGAGTTTTTGACCAAAAATGATACCCATACGTTAGTTCTGGGAAATCTCTGGGTGACCAGTGACCTCACACATTTCAACGTCGACAAAGTATTTAATAAGAGTAGAGTTGGAGACTATAAGTGAAAGGGCAATGGAAAATTTGGTCGGAGGAAACATGGGTTCTCAAACAAACGAATCTGGGTCGAGTCTTCGAGTGTCTCAGAAGACACCCAACCACGTAGGTACACCCACCTCAGGGACACCAGTCAAAGAAATAAGGAGTCATTAAATGGGTTACGGAAGATCTAGAAAGATCCCGGTCCTAGGGACTTGTCGTCTAACTCTTAAGGGACACCCTCGTCGTCATTCCACAAACTCTACTACGACTGTCTACTCTTTTAGAAGTCTATTCGTCTATCGTAATGGTACCGACTCGCCACTTTCCACTCCCCCTGTCAAGAATGTAGTTTTACTAGTCTTACTGGCACCCCGAACTCCTAGTGACACACACACGAACACGAATCAACGCAGTCAGCACAGGCTGAAAAACACCGAGGTACCTGGTGTCGGGTGGTCCGAGGACAGGCACCCTGACAGGTCCGTTCTTATGACCTCACCCGACGGTACGCGAGGAGGTTCCCTAGAAGGGCCAGGACCCTGACTTGGGTGTGGAGGACACAGAAGACGTGACGTCCGTCTAAGAAATGGTGACTCGGTGGTCCCTTCGGGCCACTCTTAGTAATGTATCTGTCTTTGGTCAACCAGAAAAGAGTAGCACAGAGGTCAATGGAGAGTAAAGAAACAGAGTAAAGTAGGGGTAAGAAAGGAAATAGGATAAAAGCTGTAAGGAGGGTGGCAGAAGGAATAAATAGGGTTAGAGAATAGAGTGAGAAGAGGTGTAGGTGGAAGGTGCAAGGGGAGGGACCCCTCCCTCCGTCTCGATCTTACCCCAGTCCGGTTGCAAAAGGTTTGACGACCAGTACTGTGTAATCACCCAGCTCTTTAGTTAAATCACCCAGTGCCTTAGTTAAATTTCCCAGTACTGGTCTTGCAAAAAAATTTACCTTATCTGCTTTTAGTTTATCTTGTCACAGGTAGTTTGTATCATTCCTATTCACGATAGACATTCTGATATATACACGGACATACACACACGGGACCCAACGTTGTATTTTGTATAGTCAACGGCCGTCAGGACCTCAGGACCCATCTTACTTGTGCGACCGGATCCCCTCTTACTCTTACTGACCGTATGTGACCCTCCTTCGACTGAAGTCGAGACTTGAAGACCGAGTGTAAAGTTCGGAACGATTACTGTAGTAGACGAGGAAGTGATCAAAAATCAGTTCGATAAAGAGTCAAGGTTGTCAAACCGAAGCTGTCGACAAACAATTGTCAAACCACACTGTCGACACCCGACCATCCGTCCGTAACCTGTGTCTCATTCCGATTGACCTTGACCTTAGTTTCGAACCGAACTACACTCAGATCTGAAGAGTCGGAGACAAAAGAGTAAACACGTGGTCTAGGTAAGAAAGGTTAGTCAATAAAATAATTCCAAAACAGTAAGTCAGCGATTCAGCACAGGTTGAGAAGACACTGGGGTACTTGACGTCGTACGGTCCGAAGGGACTGGAGGTGATAGAGGGTCTCTAACGAGTCTAAGTACAGGAAGCTCAACCACTACGATAGATAGGTAGAGTAGGAGACCGTGGGGAAGAGGAAAACGGAAGCCAGAAAGGGTCGTAGTCCCAGAAAAGGTCACTCAACCGAGAAACGTAGTCCACCGGTTTCATAACCTCGAAGTCGAAGTCGTAGTCAGGAAGGTTACTTATAAGTCCCAACTAAAGGAAATCCTAATAATTCCATGTGTACCGTTTATTTAAATAAACGTGTCGAGAGATCCCACGACCTCCACGGGGGTACTGGTCTCCCTTGGTCTGAGACCTCCTGTGCAGAGGAGGTCCGTAAAAGGTCGACGGGTTTCCCGACCTTTCTAGTTTTACAATCGGGTGGACGTGAGGTAGGGGTCGGAGTGACGTACGGCGGTGAGGGGTCCACCCTTTGCGACAGGTCTACTGGTGTTATGTGTTTGTCCAGACCATTATAAACAGGGACATTTGGACACACATCCAGGGGTACGACCCTTGTATGTTTCTACGCTTTCTGCAGTTACGGTAGATCTTCGACTGACAAATCGTCAACAGGAGTGGCGGACGTCAAACGTTCTCTATGACACACCAAGTCCCGGTCGACTCAGGACTAGTCGAAAATAAACGTCACCGGACAAAAAACGGACGCCGGGACTGTGAACTTTCAAAGAAAAGAAAGACACCCTTGACTTGTATTGGAGACTTTACGGAACATTAGAACTATAAAGAGTCAATATCTGTATTTGGACTCCACTCAGTTCTGAGATTACCGAGAGGTTTACGGCCTAAGACGACGTAAGTGGCACACGTGGCTTCCCTCATTTTGATTAATGACGGAAGAATTTCTCGACTCGGACCCACCCATGTGGGAACTTTCACCGGTCGTCTTTACGAGGTAGGAGGGGTACGTCGACGGACGTGTAGAAAGCCGATCTTGCAAACTACGGGCTCCTGGGGACGGAACCCGGTAATCGTTCTTCCGATCAGTAATAATTGACAAACCGTAACTAACTACTGTGGTTCGAAAAAAAAAAACCGGTGTGTACCCGACCACCTTCCGCGGATCAACTGGGGACCTTAAACCTCAAATAGGACGGTACTTTTGTTTCTTTATTTAATCTCGTTACTTGTCTTCGGGGATACCAATTTGTGTGACCAATCTCGGTGAGTGATTGGAGATGACTAACGGAGGGGTTTTGGTGTTTTTGTGGTTTCTTAGGACGGAGAGTCGGGAAACCAAGAGTGAGGGTCTAAGGACCGTGAGAAGGAGAGATCTGGTAATTTTACTTCTCTCTCTAAAAACAGGANTCTAAAAAAAAGAAAAGAAAAAAAAAAAAAAAAAAAACGGGAAAACTCGGGTCACAGTGTCTTTCTCTACCACAAACACTTTGTAGAACGAAATATTTAAGTCCTTAAGGTCCAAATATATTTACTAGGAAGAAATTTTATACGAATATATTGTCTGACATACAATTATCATGGTACCTTTACCGTGGGGTGAGGTCATGAGAACGGACCTTTTAGGGTACCTACCTCCTCGGACCATCCGACGTCAGGTACCCCAGCGATTCTCAACCTGTGCTGACTCGCTGAAGTGAAAGTGAAAAGTGAAAGTACGTAACCTCTTCCTTTACCGTTGGGTGAGGTCACAAGAACGGACCTCTTAGGGTCCCTGCCCCCTCGGACTACCCGACGGCAGATACCCCAGCGTGTCTCAGTCTGTGCTGACTTCGCTGAATCGTCGTCGTCGTCGTACAATTCTCATGGTACCTTTAGAGAGACGTATCTTGTATTGAGAAAATTGAAACAGTCCAGCATCAACTACAAAGAATTTTCACTCACTGTGCACAATAATTTACTATAGGAAAGTTGAGTTAAGGTGTTCGTAAACAATAACTGGATGATCTCCCTGACCGTTCACTGTCAAGTCTAGACTAACCGGTGACGAAAACATTTATTTTGAAACAAACCTGGGTCAGTGTGGGTAAGCACCTGTAGAGTAGATACCAACGAAAATGGTGGTGTCGTTCGACTCATCCACTCTGTCCGGGATACTGGAGAGGTTACAGACTTCATATTTGATAGACCGGAAAATATCTGTTGTCACACCAAAGAGGACTTGATGATATACAATTTAGAGTTCGAGTCCCCCTTTTCTCTCGACCTATGTTTTCTTCAGACCGTCCCGGGAACAGGAGACCCTCGGACTTTCAAGTACCCCCTCTTCCTAGAAGAAGTATTTCACACTCGACGGTTGTCACCAGTCAAAAGACGAGTCGATGTGCCACAGACAGGAGTGGGACCCGGAGACGAAGGTAGAACGGTAGACAGGTCCTACGGGGTACTGGAGAGTGGTCTCTTTAGAACACACACGAAGTGTGGACGAAGGGGAAGGGCAGTGAGGGTGGGGGTGTGAGACGTGATGTGAGAGCACGAACAAACGGAAACGTCCGGGCCTCCGATTAACATGGTACGTCCACAAGTTACTCGTAGACCCTAGAAGTCTACTTAGGGGTGTGACTAAACGCTTTCTTCCCCCTTCGGAGGTACTTTACTGGAAGAGTAATGGTTAAATTTTCTTTATAGGGTTCGTCTCGGGTCCGCTTTGAGTACTCGACCTTGTGTGATGTACAGTAGAGTCCGGTTCTGGAAGCGTACTCGAGATTTGGTTCAAGGTTCCTAAGGGTTCTATTACTTTGGTACACCCAAGGACAGAAGATAGCAGACAGACACAGACACAATCAGTGGGTCAGTACAGGCTAAGAAACGTTGGGATACCTGGACGGTCCGAGGAAACAGGTACCCTAAGAGGTCTGTTCTTATGACCTCACCCATCGGTAAGGGAAGAGGTCCCCTAGAAGGGCTGGGTCCCTAGTTTGGACCCAGAAGACGTAACCTCCTTCTAAGAAATTACAGACTCGGTGGTCCCTTCGGGTGACAGAAGATATGTTCAGTGATAAAGACCTCTTATAGAAAACATGTAAAAACCAACATATCTCTTTTTTTTTTTTTCTCCCGGTTTATTGTATAAGAAGAGGACGAAAGGGTGATTGTAGAAGATTTGGGGTGGGGATGTGTTTTCCTTAAAAAAATTTTTTAGTTTTACTCTTGTTATTAAAATACACTATCCTAATAAATATGCCGACAAGAGGGGTACTACTTAGGTAGGTCCCCGAGTCGTGGAGGGGGGTCCACGGTTAAGTATTTAGTCCTTTACGATAATGGGTGACCGACATTTTAGTCTCGGGTGGGGTTGTGTCTCCTGAGTAAAGTCCTCGTCGACGGTGTAAAGGTCCCATCTTTACTCAAGTCTTTTTAGGTGGACCGACAGAGCTTCCTCCTCTTTACAGAAAATAAACTATTCATTAGTCAGAAAGGAAGAAAAGTTAGGGAAGAGGGGATCTTTATGTACCTTAATTACCGTGTCTATATACGATAAGGTGTCTTTATTATTATTGTTTCGATTGATCTAACTTCACCCCATTTCCCGTACTCACTCCTACCACGTCTAAAGGATCCTTTGGAAAGGATCATCGAATTTAGTCAAGTATTTTTTTTTCGAACCTCTGTTAAATCACCTTCAGGGGGAAAGACCCACAGAGGACGTTTGTGTCCCGTCCGTCTCTTGGTTCTTTTTCTCAACTCTTCCTCCCTCAGTAGCGTCTTTTCTGACGTTTCACTAACAATCACTATAGAGGTTACATTAATCCATGAAGTAAAAATAGAGTTACCTATACACAACCTGACTTTCACTTTTACAATCAACGAGTCATCTGAGAAACACTGAAGTACCTGACGTCGGTCGGTCCGAGGAGACAGGTACCTTAAGAGGTCCGTTCTTATAACCTCACTCATCGGTAAGGGAAGAGATCCCCTAGAAGGAATGGGTTCTTAACTTGGATCCAGAAAACGTAACGTCCACCTAAGAAATGACAGACTCGGTGGTCCCCTCGGGCTTAACCTTACCCCTCCCTGGTATTTCTCTCAATTTCTTTCTCTTCTTTCCTCTCTCTTTACTCTTCCTTCCACCTCTCTTTCAGAAGATCCCCATACTGGTATCAGTCAACCGTTACCCTTTCTATGTCGTTTTGCCCACTACGGACACGTAGAGACGCCAAATGTAAGATCTCCGCCACCACGATCTGTCACTCGTTCATTAGGGTATTCGTCGGTTCTATTGAAGAAGATCACGACTCACGATACGTCCTCAGTGCACCGTCTGACCTCGACCTTGATCGTTATCCCCCGTCCAAATCCGAACCACCGGGTCCTTCGAGAAAGACTTATCTCCCGTATACTTATAGTTTATAAATACTCCTCTTGTCAGATCTGTCTCCCTTGTCGTTCACGTCTCTGGACTTCGTCCCACGTGAACCCCGTAAGTTTATTCTCTTTCTACCAACGGTACCTCTCTCTGCGGTCCCCGTTTACCTTCGGGTACGTCTACACATCCTCTGTTGAAACCTTAAGAGGTTGTCCCGGTCCACAGACACTGATTGAAATAAAAAAAAAAAAAAAAAGACCGGAGTGGTACACTGTACGTCCTGGAATCAAGGGACTGGTCCTTAACTTGGACACGGGGACACAACCCTGACACCTCAGAATTGATGATCTGGTGGTCCCTCCGGGGTTGGTACTGATTAAAACTAGATTAAGTACACCGTCTCGTTGTTTGTCCTTTAACACGTCCTTTTTTTTTTTTTTTTTTTTGGCCCTTTTTGGAGAGAAGACAAATAACGGACTTGACCGGAAACGGACTCGTAGGAGATCTTGTCCTCTCTCTACAAGAAACTATTTTGTCGTTGTTACTATTCTCGATTATCAAGTCAAGTCAAGTCAAGTCAGCGAGACAGCACAGACTGAGACGTTGGGGTACCTGCCACCGTGTGGTCCGAAGAGATAGGTAGTGGTTAAGGGGATAGGTAGTGGTTAATGGCCTCGAATGAGTTTGAGTACAGGTAACTCAGTCACTACGGTAGGTTGGTAGAGTAGGAGACAGTAGGAGAAGAGGAGAGTGGGAGTTAGAAAGGGTCTTAGTCCCAGAAAAGTTTATACAGTCAAGAAGCGTAGTCCACCGGTTTCATAACCTCAAAGTCGAAGTTGTAGTCAGGAAGGTCACTTGTGGGTCCTGACTAGAGGAAGTCCTACCTGAGGAAATCCAACCTAAAGGAACGACAGGTTCCCTGAGAGTTCTCAGAAGAGGTTATGGTGTCAAGTTTTGGTAGGGTTCCCTGAGAGTTCTCAGAAGAGGTTGTAGTGTCAAGTTTTGGTAGCTAAGAAGACGCGAGTCGAAAGAAATATCAGGTTGACAGTATAGTGTAATGACGACCTTTTTGGTGTCGAAACTGATCTACCTGGAAACAACCGTTTCATTACAGAGACGAAAAATTATACGACAGATCCAACGAGTATTGAAAAGAAGGTTCCGTGTTCGCAGAAAATTAAAGTACCGACGTCAGTAGTAACGTCACTAAAACCTCGGGGGGTTTTATTTCAGAAAGTGACAAAGGTAACAAAGGGGTAGATAAACGATACTTCACTACCCTGACCTACGGTACTAGAAGCAAAAGACTTACAACTCGAAATTCGGTTGAAAAAGTGAGAGGAAAAAGTGAAAGTAGTTCTCCAACAAATCAAGAAGAAACGAAAGATGGTATTCCCACCACAGTAAACGTATAGACTTCAATAACTATAAAGAGGGTCGTTAGAACTAAGGTCGAACACGAAGAAGGTCGGGTCGCAAAGAGTACTACATGAGACGTATATTCAATTTATTCGTCCCACTGTTATATGTCGGAACTGTATGAGGAAATGTGATTATCAATGTATAACGAATTACATTGGACTGACTCGTTGACTTGACTTGACTTGACTTGACTTACAATGGAACCGTCACAGAAAAACATACACACACATACCTCCCCGAAGTACAAAACAGTCGAAATGACTTCGTATTAATTATATTTTAGTGGACAATTTCACGTGTCAATATACCATCACTACAAATATTCGACTAACGTTACCACCAGTGTACTTAGATATGTCCGCTATTTTACTGTCTTGATATCTCTGTGAAGTGTCGTTACAGTAAAAGAACCAAAACGATGATGTTAAAACATGTTACATTAGTAACCCCCTTTGACCCACAACCTATGTACCCTGGGAAGACATAATAGAAACGTTGAAGAGTTCTTAGATTTTAATAAATTTTATAAAAAATTAATTTTTCGTTTTATTTTTAAAATTTACATCTATCTCCTTTTGTTAAAATTAATGTGATGTGATTAGTAACAACGTCTCTTCTAGGTGGTAACCTATGTCTTTAATTACCCGTTTTCAATCTCCTCTTCGTCCTATAAACATATCAGGATTACATAAAGAAGGTCTATGAATAAGTGAAATTACCCTTTTTATCATTGAACTGTCACCTCTTTGGTGGAATCAGTTTCAATTGTAGTAGTCATTGTTCTGTATAGTTATACTACTCAAGGAACTCGCTTACGTGACTGTTCCTGTATCATAGCGAAAATATTGTAAGAACGGGTTTTACGTATGTAAGTAAGATTAAAACGTTTTCGGAGTCTGGTTGGGTTTTACTCTCTGTCAGATCTTTTATTGACTGATCATAAACACTTTTCGCAGGTTCAGTGTTTCTGTTCCTTTCTAACAAATTTTAATGTCTACTGATTCTTAATGTATTGACTTACCTTACACTCTAAGACCTTTCCTTATCTTTTAATTCATCTTCTCGACCACTTTAATCTCAGTCTGGATCTCAAATCAATCAAATGGTTACAATTAAAGGACCAAAGGTATCCACGTTGTACCAACACATACAAAAATTATAATCCCTTCGGACTCGCTTCCCCTATACCCTTTATAAACACGATCAATACGTCGAAAAGAGATACAAATTTTAATTAAGTTTTATTTATCAAGAATTGTAAAAATTCACTTACGTCATTACATCAGTACTGACTTTAGGTCTATGCAACAACAAGTCGACGATTGAGTAAAGGTTGAAAAACGCTGGGGTACCTGATGTCGTACGGTCGGAGGAGACAAGAGAGGGTCTCAAATCAGTTTAAGCACAGGTAACTAGTCACTATGATAGATTGATAGAGTAGGAGGTGGTGGGGGAAGAAAACGGGAGTTAGAAAGTGTCGTAGTCTCAGAAAATGTTACTCATCCGAGAAGCGTGGTTTCACAGCCTCGAAGTCGAAGTCGTAGTCAGTAAGGTTACTTATAAGTTCCAACTAAAGGAAATCCTAACTGACCAAACTAGAGGAACGTCAGATTCCCTGAGAGTTCTCAGAAGAGATTGTGGTGTCAAGTTTTCGTAGTTAAGAAGACCGATATCTGCAAAGGTAGGGGAGTGAAAAAAAGTCGATATCTAAATTTCCAAAAATAAAAAGATAAAACATTTCTGAATCAATAAGTCTAGTACGATGGGATTCTCTGTACGTTGTTGATTGTCTAACGACTGGATAGGTAACTCTTTTAATGATTTGTGCATTTTAACAAAGAGTTGTCCAGATGTAGAATTTTAACGGTCACTCTATCGAAATTTTTCGACTTAAAGGGGATAAAAAAAAGGTTTTCGTAATTTGTGGTATGGGAAGTCTGTGTAAAGAAGAAGAGATCTATAGTTAAAAGGACTTTGAAAAGCTTATTTTCATCGTTATAATCGAATAACATGTGAAAACAGGTAAAGAAGGTCGAAATACAGTCAGAGGTCTTTAGTGAGGAAGGGGGTTTAAGGAAGGGACGAGGTAGTATCAGTTTGGGGAGGGGATAGTGGTTGGGGATCTGAGTGCCTAATAGTAAGATAGTGATATCAAACGGTAAAAATCCTCAACCACGTTTATTTAGTACGTTATACATCAGAAAACACAGACAGAAGAAACTGAGTCGTGGTATTAAATTCTAAGTAAACACCAAAACGAGGAAAATAACGACTCAACATAGGATACTATACCTATGTGGAGTCAAATAGGTAAGTAGATAGTTTACTATAGACCCAACTAAGACAAAACCCCCTTTCACGGATATTTGTAAGAGTATGTCCAAAAATATACTCTTATTCAAAAGGAAAGAAAACCCATTTATAGGTTCTGACCCCAAAGACCCATATAATACTCTTTGGTGATTTGACAAAAGGTCGGACCGACGTAAAATGTAAAAGTGGTCACTTGATACTCTCAGTACCAAGAAAAGAGGGTAGGAGTGATTCACAACAGACAAAAAAAAACCCCCCCCCCGAACAAAAAAACACCCCTACAAAAACAAGACCCCCCTCCAACGGGTATCTATACATCCTTACAGAATAGTATCAAAATAAAACGAAAAAGAATTACTGACTCCTACCATTCGAATAAAAGTAAACGAATAAACGGCAGATATATAACCCGAAGAGTCCGCCGCGTCACCATTTCTTAGGTGGACGGTTACGTCCTCTGTGTCCAAACTAGGGTCCCAACCCTTCTAGGGGATCTCTTCTTTTACCAGTGGATAACGTTATCAGATCGGACCCTTAAGGGTATCTGTCTCCTCGGATCTCCGATTTCAGAAATCTCGACTTTGTCTTGACCTGTGCTGACTCACTGACTCGTACGCATGTACATGACATAGAAGTGACCACTTCTCAGACAAGTCCAGAAAGCGGTAAAGATTTTTTAGTCTTACAACGAGAGGAACGACCACGTAAAACTCTCAGAAATACATAAAACGAAAAACCCCCGAGTTTTTAGTGACGTCTACCACTAACGTCGGTACTTTAATTTTCTGCGAATGAGGAACCTTCTTTTCACTGGTTGGATCTATCGTACAAGTTTTCGTCTCTGTAATGAAACGGTTGTTTCCAGGTAGATCAGTTCCGATACCAAAAAGGACACCAGTACATACCTACACTCTCAACCTGATACTTCTTCCGACTCACGACCTCTTAACTACGAAAACTTGACACCACAACCTCTTCTGAGAACTCTCAGGGAACCTGACGTTCCTCTCGGTTAGTCAGGTAGGATTTCCTCTAGTGGGGACCCTAAAGAAACCTTCCTTACTACGATTTCGACTTTGAGGTCCTGAAGCCGATGGAGTACACTTCTCAACTGAGTAACCTTTTCTGAGACTACGACCCTCCCTAACCCCCGTCCTCCTCTTCCCCTGCTGTCTCCTACTCTGCCGACCTACCGTAGTGACTGAGATACCTGCACTCAGACTCACTTGAGGCCCTCAACCACTACCTGTCCCTCCGGACCGCACGACGCTAAGTACCCTAGTGTTTCTCAGCCTGTACTGACTCGCTGACTTGACTTGACTACATAAAACTTTCGTTTGAGATAGTCCATATACTAGACATTTATAGAAGAGGGTCAGACACCGTTCTAAACCTGTGTAGAGTGTCTTATCGTTTGATTCCGTGTCTCTCCAATTTGTTGGAGGGCTTCTAATGTGTCAAGTACTCAGATATGAGAATCGGGGAAAGAATACAACGGAGACATCTATGAGAGACAAAATCCACCTCTGTTTCGATCTATTAGTCGTACTGGTCCAGGTGAGGGACCACCGGGAAAGGTGGACTCCGTCGAAGTCTCACTGGGACCGCATCGGTTACCCTTAGAAAAGTCACCCTAGACGATCTCCGGGACTACGGAAATATTCATCATACGATGATGTCTTGTAAATAGATAGTTACCTCCCGTACGGAACCGTCGGAAAACCTAAGGTATTTTTACTAGTGAGTGATTAATTTTATAAAATTGGCGTATATCTTTGGTGTTTAAGTCTTTTATCTTCCCTTTGAGATAAAAGATTACGATCGGTAAAGGACCCAAATAAAATCAGAGGAGATGGACTAAAATATGTCGGACCGAACCATCTGGATTAATCTATGAAGGAGTTCACAAGTCCTTCAGTCACGGACAGTGTTGAGGACGTCCCCTACACCTTCTTCTATCTGTAAAAACATCGAACTCCAAGACGTCCACTCTGGGGACCTTAGGTAAAGGACGATTTCGGGACAGGGAACAACTTTTAGACCTCGGACGGAGACTAGTAAACCCTATAGGCATCAATCCATGTTAGATCTTAATGTCTCGGGAGATGTATGACTTTTTTTTATTTTTATTTTATTTTTAAACCTAAAATGGGGGTATTCGTTATCACTAAGTGACCTCATTAAATTCGATCCCATTCTGTCACTGTATGAACTTTCAGTTTGTCTAATAAGACTACCGTTGTATACTTCAGTTTCAACGAGTCAACACAGACTGAGAAACGCTGGGGTGTATGTCAGTTACCTTAAGAGGTCCGGTCTTATGACCTCTCCCACCGACGAGGGAAGAGGTTACCGTTGTACCACTTACTTAATTTTTTAACCTTTGGTTTTCAATCACTCTGGTTCATTCTTATACAAACGATAATCACACGGTCCATGAATAAATTAAATTAGAAGTGTCGTCATGATGTTTCATCAATAAAAAATAAAAAGAAAATATCTACTCTTTGACTCTCCAAACATCAAATGGACTCCAGTGGGTCGACCATTACCCATTTCGACACTAATACTATCAAGGTAGTCTTAATACCCCACCCAAATTCCGATATGTCTTCATATCCAAATTCCGTACAAATCTTCCCATTTGTCGGAATCACTATTGTCGTATATCCCCTTGACTTTCTCTATTTCCTAAAGTTCTACTAAGAACCCCACAAACCGGGTGACCCGAAGGGACCATCAAGTCTACCATTTCTTAGACGGACGTTACGTCCTCTGGGCCCAAGCTAGAGATCCAACCTTTCTAGATCTCTTCCCTTACCGATGGTCATAAGAACGGACCTCTTAAGGTACTGTCTCCTCGGACCCCCCCATGTTAAGTAGCCCAGTGTTTCTAAGTCTGTATTGACTTCATGAGTGTGTTGAGAGTCGTTTGATAAGAGTCTTGGACCAACATACTACTACAGTACTTGAGTCTATTCTTTCTTCTTTAAGTCATCCCTTCGCGAAAGGTTGGGATTGCAAAAGGGAGAGAAACATTGTTTACAGAAGGGGGACAAGAGACTTATAATGGGAGAAGTTTGTATGTTCCTTAAAAGACAGGTGTCAAAAATTAGAAGATAAAGAGGGACAGTAGAACAAGGACGTGGAGGTAGAAGTCAGTTTGAGTTCCAGACGCAAGAGAAAATTTGATGTCGGGACAAAGAAAGGAAACGGTGGTTTATGAGACTCAGACAGCAAATCTGAAAGATGAAAGTACAAAAGGTGACGGTTGAGAAAGGAGTTGGGAACGTTAGACCGAAAAAACTACTCTGATGAGAGAATTTTTCCATCGGACACTGACGGAGAATTGGTTTAGGGTACCAGAGACAAGTCAAGAATAGGAGAAACTGGAGACGAACTACCAATGTAGGTAGTAAACTACAGTCACCAACTGGAATGGCACCGAAGAAGTATGTAACATCTTAAGACTAGTAGTATTTAGGTTATATCTAAGAAAGTGGTAAAATTTTCCTTAAAGTTTTTATATGAAGTTACGGTTTATCTTTGAAGTTGAAAGACCCTAGTGAAAAGGTATCAAAAGGGTTTGTTTGGTTGTATGTTCAGTAGTGACACCCCTGTAACAGTTTATATAAAGTAAAAAAGGGGTTCACTAGTTTGAAGGAAAGGAGGAACACATAAATAAACTACAGAAACCATCGTCGTATATCAAATAACACTATCAGAACCGAAATTCTGTAGTTTTACGAATTGGTTCAAATAGTAATCCCCATCTTATCCTATTCGGAGTTTTAAAGTCTCTAAATTATGTACTGTAAAATAAAGAGTAAATAAGTCTCAAATGATACCCGGGTCGTCAAGAGGTCTGTTCTTTGAAAGGTTTACCCTTGAACCCCTATCTCCGACTAAGGTAGAACTAAGAAGATATAGTCTGTGCCAGATATAGTGACGACGACGTCTATTTTCTCTTCTCGACCTTCCAATACTTGGAATTTACGAGATCGAATCGACAATATGTATAGCGAAGATGAGTATGGGGTATCCGGTCCTAATAAGTCCCGAGTGTATTGACGTCCCCGGGTATACTGACGTACCTCAGACCTTTTGAGTCACAACCCCACGGACTTTTCCTTTCTTCTCGGTCTACACTTACTGTGACGATGACGATTCAGCGAAGTCAGCACAGACTGAGACACGCTAGGGTATCTGTCGTCGGGTGGTCCGAAGGGACAGGGACCCTAAGAGGTCCGTTCTTATGACCTCACCCAACGGTAAAGGAAGAGGTTGAGTACTTTCACTTTTCACTTTCACTTCAGTGGGTCAACACAGGTTGGGAGTCGCTAGGGTACTTGACGTCGGGAGGTCCGAGGAGGTAGGTACCCTAAAAGGTCCGTTCTCATGACCTCACCCAACGGTAACGGAAGAGGCACTTACTGTGATGAATAAGGATTACCTGATTTTTCCAGGTTTCTTATAAAGGGATATTACAAGGGATTTTGAAATAGGAGACCGATACCCTATTCATAAGAGAATCGAATGTAACTAGGACCTACCAACACGTCGTTGAGATGAGTCTCGGTCTTTTTCTGTAAGGAAGTATAACACGTCCGTGTAGTTTACTACTTTGATCACTGAGATATAAAGTCGTGGTCGTGAACTCCTGTCGAGGGAGTGTAACATTTATTAAGACGGACCTGAAGTCTAAAGAATCGGCATGACTAAAGGACTTAAAAATTTATCTATCTCTGTATGCATATACCAGTTTGTGAAGTCAATTTTAGGAGTAATGAGGGTAAGTAGATACGGTGTTTAGACTCGTTGAATGCTCGTCTTTCCCTGTCTGGTAGTTTTACGGTAGGAGAGATTCACAAACCAACTGTTCAGGTAGACGTAAAATTCACTGTTGCAAGTGAACACTCCGACATGATGGAAAGTGGAATTACTTTGACGGTTCATTAAAACCTTGGTACCCCTTTTCAGACCAGGATCGGGGGTCCCCTATATAACTTATTGAACAAAGAACGACTTGAGTTAGCCAGACATTAAAGGTCTGCAAAGACGATAGTAGACACTTAGACAGGGAGAGAGGTCCGAGAATAAACCTTTGGTAGGGACATCGTGTATATTGAATTCCTCAGTGTCCGTGTCGTTAATGACTACTGTCTATAAGTGTACCCCGTCAAGGGAGGTATACACCATACCTTTAATTACTTGTAAATAAAATACCGTTTCATTATTGTTTTGACATCCATTTTTTATACAGGAGTAAAGAGACATATATGTATAGAGAAATATGCATCATAAAAGAGAGAGGTTTATTTGTAAATCCTTCTACTCAAGTCGAAAATCTTTCGGATTCCCACTTGTCTTACCTAAAGACTCGTACGACCACAAGATCTAATAAGGACAGTTGGGGAGTTCGTGCAAAGAAACACTAAGGGTAATCTCCACCCCCGAGTCAGGACTGAAACGTAGTGTATGATTCCCGTCGAGGACGAGCGAAGACATCGGGAGAGATAAACGATGTAAGAAAGGAGAAGACAGATCACTACCTTTATAGTCTGTAGGGTCGTCACACAGGGGACAAGTAGGTTTGGACCGTCGTAGGGTCACTTTTCTTTTCCCGTTGTTCTACTTTAGTGAGAGAGTCTTTTTATTTATTTGTTTCGGTGATTTCCCTGTACAAAAATCTTCCCACTTTCAACGAGGGGAGGTCGGGGGGGTCTTTCCGAAAAAAACCCCCCCCCGTCTTTTTTTTTCACAGTCTTGTTGTTAGTGGTCCATCGAAAAACAATAAAGATGTGATCTCGACGTAGACGGGGAAGAATGACCGAAAAAGTCCTTGTGGATTGGGGAGTAGTCTTGGGAGGGGTCGAGGCTCCGTTTCAGTTACACTCCAAGGTAAGACGAGACCCGTAGTCGTAGTCTTAAGAAGTTGAGGACGGGTAGACATTACAAACGAGGAGTGAACTGTGTAGATCTGTGTAAGGTTTTTAATTCTTGTATTCGAATATCTTATTCTTGTGGAACATAAATATATCGTGAAAGGAATCTCCATGATGGTTTCACTTTCGTTTTCAGTGAGTCAGCACAGGTTGAGAAACTCTGGAGTACCTGATATGTCAGGTACCTTAAGAGGTCTGGTCTTATGACCTCACCCTTCGGTAAGGGAAGAGGTCCCCTAGAAGGGTTGGGTCCCTAGTTTGGATCCAGAGGGTGTAACGTCCGTCTAAGAAATGGTCGACTAAGAAATGGTTAACGTAGAGTGGCTCTGGGGGCGGTCGAGAGTTGCTTCCGAAAGGGGGAGACGACATTCGTCCCTGTCGGCTCGGCAGTGACCCTCACTGAGGTCTTTCCACTTTGCTGGGAAGAGACGGCGTGTACGTGGTCAGTCCGGCCGCCAACTGTGTGTGTACACGGAGTCAACTGACTCCTTCGTCGTCCATTGTAGGTTCCCTTCTTCCGACTCTGGACGTGAGGTGACTCAGACCGTCGAGTGGAGGAGGACGTCCTTGGGTGACGAACTCTACGGGGTTTTCTCTCCTAACGAGGTGTCCGTGGACGAGACACACGCTTACTCCGTTTTCGTGTCCCACGAATCGATGAAGGGAATCGTCGGACACCTAACCAGGGGAGTTGGGAGTTCACTTTCTCAGGACACACGGAGGGTGATCGGTGTGAACGAAACGAAGTTCATTAAAAAGTATTTATAAAGGATAAGTTCAGTCACTAGGTGTCTATAAAATTTTCAACGGTACCCCTGAAGGGACCGTCTGGACTCCAAATCTGTGGCACGAAGGTGACGTCCCCCACTCCCAAGTTAAAGACCCACCCCTTGATTCTAAGGGTGTACGTCGTGTCGGTTTTTTTTTTTTTTTTTTTCAGTAGTACGCGGACTACTCCTATTTTGCTTCTTACTGTCTCTCACCCGACCCTCACATGACGGAAACCCTAACTCCCGTTTCCCCTTTTACCGGTCCACCGCGATCACCATCTCTTGGGCGGACGGTTACGTCTTCTGTACCTTCTGAGTCCAAGCTAGGGACCCAACTCTTCTAGGGGACCTCCTCCTGTGCCGTTGGGCGAGGTTATAAGAACGGACCTCTTAGGGTGCCTGTCTACTCGGACCACCCGGTGTCAGGTATCCCAACGTCTCAGTCTGTGCTGACTTCGTTGAATCGTACGTGCGTGCTAGGGTGGTGCGACATCTCGAGGGGGAGACTGTGAAATGTTACACGAGTACCGTTCGCGTCTCCTCACGATGGACGTTCCTCTCTGGTAGGGTATATAAAGGGACACAAAAAGTGTATATACATATATATTGGTTCTTCGGTCCCGTTAGAACTGTCCAATCCTCCAAAGTACGGTCGGTGTATCACAGAGTTCCGGGATGTTCGGTACCTCACCGTGATCTCCGACCGTTCAAGTATTTAATAGGAGGGTCAGTTAACGTAAAAATTAGTCCCACACATGGTACTAGTGATTACCGTGAACGAATACCCTACTTCGGGGTCATAAATAGAACAAAATTAATATAATCTTTCTTCACTATAAGTTAATTGGTTGATTAGTACGTTCGATTAGTTATGACCAGGACCGTCCTAAGAGGTAAACGGGTCGAGGGACACGACCCACCGTCAGGTGTGAAATCTCAGTCTACCGTAATTGAGAACTACCGGTCCCAGTACGATGATTCTACATCCGTCCTCTATTTTTAAGCAGAGAGTCTGCACCCGTCTTTGGGTCTCCCGAGAAAGGAAACAGGTTAAGTCACTTCTAAACGTCGTCCACAATAACTTATCCCCACAATAAACAAGATATTACACACAAAAGGCTCATACATACGATTCAGTGTAGTCAGCACAGACTGAGAAACGATTGGATACCCGATATCGCACGGTCCGAGGAGACCGTTTTTATGACCTCACCCAACGGTACAGAAGGAAGTCCCCCAGAAGGGTTGAGTCCCTAGTTTGGGTATAGAGGAAGCGAGGACATAACGTCCGTCTAAGAAATGACGACTCGGTGGCCCCTTCGGGAAGGTTCATGTATCTTCCTCGATAAAAAGAATGGAACACCGAGTATCTAGATTCTAGGGATATAGGACATTGTTCGGTCACCGTCTCGAGATTTATACTTCGTCTGGGTGAGTACCTTGTCGTGCTTCACAGAACGGTACAAGGGATCCCGACGGTCCACTAAAGATTGATATGGTTCAGTAGGATTATCGTTCATCTGGTTTGACGTTTCGGAGGCGCTCCCTGTAAAACTCTATTCACAGGTCCCAACACTCGTCGACCCTGTGTGTCACACAGTCCTCGTCTCGACAAGAGTCCCGTTTCGGAGCTACTCGGTCTGTATGGAGAACGGGGTACGTGTGGACAGGTCTCTATGGACGGAAACTCTGACACACCAGGTTTCGACCGATCCTTCATCAACCACTGGGCTTTCCTTTCACTAGGGGAACCCGATACGAGTAATACAGAAGTGGAAGGAGTCCAAGGACGATTTCCGTGTGTCCCTTGAGTACATCGTTGGGTGAAAGGTTCCATTTGGTTAGTGACTGAAAACTCGTCGTGACGGGTCAGTGGACTAACGAAAAAGACTGAACATCCCGTTCTCAGTCATATCTCGAATGGGGACTTACGAGGGATTCAATTCACCCCCAATACGACAAGTGACCTGGGATACGGGACACTATCAAAGTCCTTGGGAGTGAGAAATGTCTCGACTCCTGGAGTTGTCCTTAGAGACATTTACAGACGAAGTTCCACTCCTACCGTAACCCTCTCCTTTTTTTTCATAGGTCTCTTCTACCCTGTGACCAAAGATCGTAAGGGTAGGGAAGTCGAGTGTTAACCGATTGTCCGTCGTCCGAAGGGTCCACCGCGATCACCATTTCTTGGACGGGTGGTTACGCCCTCTGTATTGTCTGTGTCCCAGTTACGGACCCAGCCCTTCCAGGGGACCACTCCCCGTATTGTTGGGGGAGGTCATAAGAAGGGACCTTTTAAGGTACCTGTCTCCTCAGACCGTCCGATGTCAGGTACCTCGGCCTGTACTGACTCACTGAATGTACGTCGTATCGGGGTTACGTTCAAATTAGGGAAACGGCTGGTCAACGGGATTTTCCCCTTAAGTGAGGTTACTGGTGTCTGACGTAGGTTCATTACAGAAGTTTACGTGACTTCAAGGGTTCCGTGGGAACCTTCCGTTCATCCTTAGTGAACAACGTCGGTCTTTCGACTACGACTACGTTCTGTCGTGTGACAGGAAACCTCCTGGTTGGGTTCGTGAGGTTAAGAACTCGGAGACACCCGTCGACTGAGGGACGACGAGGTCCACCCGATTCTTAGCTTTGGACTAAGTAAGATACGTCGACGGACTTGGGTTCATGCCCAAAAGTTTTCAAAGTGTGTCTCTTTGTAATCTTCCTTTTCTTAGAGTTCTGACGATAAGTAAAGGTTTGTAAACTACTCAACGTTAAGTAATTCTCAAAACATCCGAATGATTAAATTATTCTCGTTCACCACTGGATTACAGTCTGTTGTTAGTCATTAAATTTCCCCTGTTTTTTTATTCATTTTGTCAGTAATGGATTGTGTCACAAATTAGTTTTCCGTGGTCTTTGAAAGTTGAGGTGTCATCACAAAAATTTCCAACCTCTATAGTTTACGTGTGTCAAAACCTGAGATAGACCGTCCGACCTTTTTACCTGTCTCAACACTATTAGTCGACACTACCTTAAATTTTCAGATTGGAGGGGTGGTAAACGTGGGGACACACGTGTGTGTGTCTGTGTTTGGGTGTGTGTGTGTATACGTACATCCCTCGTGTGAGAGGGAGCTCAACCCAATTCAAACCCAAGGTCGGGTCACTTAAAGCCCTTCGTCCCGAAGTGGAACCGCAAACTCCAGACGACTCGGGGTACAACTATAACTAAGTTCAACAAGAACTAAAACTTGGTAAGTCCCGAAGGGACCATCGAGTAAACCATTTCTTAGGTGGACGTTACGTTCTCTGGGGACAAGCTAAGGACCACAGTCCTTCTAGGCGACCTCTTCCTTATCCGATGGGTGAGGTCATAAGAACCCGAAGGGTACACCGAGTCAACCATTTCTTAGGCGGACGTTACGTCCTCTGGATCCAAGCTAAGGACCCAACCTTTCTAGGGGACCCCTTCCCTTTCCGATGGGTGAGGTCACAAGACCGGATCTTTTAAGGTACCTGTCAGGTACCCCAACGTTTTTCAACTTGTGCTGACTCGCTGAAAGTGAAAGTGAAACTTGGTAAGTAGAAAGGAGAGAAAGATTACTAAAAAAAGGAATAAGAGTGAAGTAGGGAAAGGTACGATATCCTGGAGACACACAGAGGTACAGAAGTGACAATTCCCTCATTCGTATACAACAAGATACCCAAGAGGTTCGAGAGACCCACGGGACAGGTCCCACCCCAGGAAAACTGCCAACGAGTCCTGTAAGTACGGGTACACTCACCGGACCGTCCCAGGGCCACGTGTCGTGAATTCCGACACAGGACAAGAAGTTCCTGACAGGGTAAGTGTCCAGACAGAACGACGTCCATGTGTCCTACAAGCGTGGCTCTCAGTCTCTAGGTACGAATGGATCTCTCCTGGTACACCTAGAGTTGACGGACGGGAGAGGACCGAGAGACGAAACAGAGTTTGTCTCTTACTGGGGTTAGGACCGAAGAACGAGAAACGGACGACGGGTCAGGAAAGATGTCTCATGGGACATATACTGATGGGTCAAGAATTGACAAGTTGAGTACGACTGTCAACAGGTAGGTTCTTACTTAGTATCAAGGGTTTCGAAAGGAAACTGAAGTTTCTACGAAAGAACGAGTTGTACTGGTCGACATCGGGTCATGAATTGGACCCTATCTCTGGGCCGTTTACGAGTTATTGACTATTCGTTTTATAGTGAGATTCATATACTTTAGTGAGGTAGGCAAAACTAAGTTTACGAGAGAGATATATATATACGGACTCAACCCGAAGGGTCCACCACGATCACCATTTCTTGGACGGACGGTTACGTCCTCTACATTCTCTTCACCCAAACTAGGGACCCGGTCCTTCTAGAGAACCTCCTCCCGTACCGTTGGGTGAGGTCATAAGAACAGACCTCTTAGGATAACTGTCTCCTCGGACTACCCGATGTCAGATACCCCAGTGTTTCTCAACCTGTGTACTAGCTTCGCTACATCGTTTTCTTCGTCGTACGGACTTAATCCGCTCTGAGTCAAGTCAAGTCAGCGAGTCAGCACAGGCTGAAAAACGTTGGGGTACTTAGCGTCGTGCGGTCCGGAGGGACAGGTAGTGGTTGAGAGCCTCAAGTGAGTCTGAGTGCAAGTAGCTCAGACACTACGGTAGGTCGGTAGAGTAGGAGTCAGCAGGGGAAGAGGAGGACAGGGGTTAGGGAGGGTAGTAGTCTCAGAAAAGGTTTCTCAGTTGAGAAGTGTACCCCAACGGTTTCATAACCTCAAAGTCGAAATCGTAGTCAGGAAGGTTTCTTGTTGGTCCCGACTAGAGGAAATCTTACCTGACCAACCTAGAGGAACGTCAGGTTCCCTGAGAGTTCTCAGAAGAGGTTGTGGTGTCAAGTTTTCGTAGTTAAGAAGTCACGAGTCGGGAGAAGTGTCAGGTTGAGAGTGTAGGTATGTACTGGTGACCTTTTTGGTATCGGAACTGNCGATAGATCCAACCAGTATTGAAAAGAAGGTTCCTCATTCGCAGAAAATTAAAGTACCGACGCTAGTGGTAGACGTCAGTAAAACTTCGGGGGTTTTATTTCAGACTGTGACAAAGGTGACAAAGGGGTAGATAAAGGGTACTTCACTACCCTGGTCTACGGTACTAGAAACAAAAGACTTACAACTCGAAATTCGGTCGACTGGGGATTTGTACTAAGTCTTAGTTGTGGATTCCGAAGGGTTTCAGTACTTGGATCCTTTACCACATCGACTCTGGGTTTGGGTTCAAAGAGGTCCCGATAAAGTTGTGAAATAGTTTGACAGGCGACAACGAGAGTGAGCAACGAATAATATATAAACGACAATAAAATTCGTACCAATTTTTCAAAGACAACATAAATGAAGACCCTAGATCGACGAGATCACCGTAGTTTTCCTTTTCTGTCGGGTCCATAAAGAATATCGGGAACAACAATTCAGTAATTAAGCACGGACTGGCAAACATTAAAGTACCTGACGTTGTACGGTCCAAGGAGACAGGAGGTGATAGAGGGTCTCAAACGAGTTTAAGTACAGGTAACTCAGTCACTACCAAAGATTGATAGAGTAGGAGACGGTGGGAGAAGAAAACGGAAGTTAGAAAGGGTCGTAGCCCCAGAAAAGATCACTCAACCGAGAAACGTAGGTTATAAAACGTAGTTTCATAACCTCGAAGTCGAAATCGTAGTCAGGAAGGTTAATTATAAATGTCAACTAAAGGAAATCTTAACTGACCAAGCTAGAGGAACGTGGGGTGTCTGAGAGTTCTCAGAAGAGAACGTGACGTTAAGTTTTCGTCAGTCAAAAAGTCACAAGTCGGAAGAAATACCAGGTCGGCAGTGTAGACAGGTACTGATGACCTTTTTGGTATCGAAACTGATATACCCTTTCGATATGTCGAAACTGATATAGTCGTTTCATTACAGAGACGAAAAATTATGTGACAGATCCAAACGGTATCGAAAGGAAAGTTCCTCGTTCGTAGAAAATTAAAGTACCGACGTCGGGTGGCCACGGGTATTTCGTTCACCGTCACCGAGTCCCTGTAGTTCTAAGGTCGTCTCGGTCTCGTAACTCGCCCCAATCTTTAGGTTGGGAGAATGTCTATCATCTCGTCGTCTTCCCGAGGTTTTCGTTCGCGACAGACGAAATGTCTAGGGACTATTGGTCGGGATTCGCTGTCGTATACAACGGGAAAGCGTCTTCCTTACTCACTCCAGGTTCAGTCCCTTTAAGTTCCTGTTCCAGTCCAAACCGGGTTCAACAAGTGTCGATAATGGGTTCGGGGTGTGATCTGTCAGTGAGGTGTTACTAGAGACCCGAGACACCGACGTAGACGGGTTACTACCTTCGTTAAACTTACGGGTCAACTTTCTATATCCCGCGCTTGAGGTCCCTCCTTCCAAGACTACCCTATATCTAAGGAATTATTGTTAATGGTGTTCGTGGTCCCAAAAGTTAAATTAATTCGGTAAAGGAGTCGAACGTCTTAGATACAGACTCGAATCAACGAAAAAGAAGAAAGAAAAGTCGAGAGAGAAAACATTACAAGAGCAGAGGAGTCAGAACGTAGAATCACATCGTCCTACAGACTTTACTACAACTCATCTACCTTTTTCTTTTTACTAAAGAGAAGAACACGGAATTACCTTCCATCACTTTCTTAACTTAGTTCTTCAATTATCAATGATAGTAAATACGAGGGATCTTTCGAACCGTGTCCGCTTGAGATTTAATAAAAAACGATTACCCCGTCACCCTCGTTTACTTTACTATAGTGCCTAGACAAATCATGAACGGTAGAGGGATCACGGAAAGGTGTGTTATGGAGTAACTTGGACGGACCGTTACGACACTTCAACAGTAGTAATAGAATGCATTGCCTACTCTTTCCAATTTACTGAAGAGCTTTCAGTGTGTCGACTACACACGGAGTCAATCAGAGGTTAGGTTAAAATTTACAATTTAAGCTACGGAGACGTTACTGAGATATTTGTTAAGATTTAAGAGTAAACCCCACAGGGAAAATTAAAAGGGAGGGTGTTTTAGTTACGTCCGTTTCCCGGTTAAACCATCCAGAACTCACAATAGGGGAAAGGCAGAAGTCCTTCTCTACGACTCCTCGTCACTTTATAAGGTTTGGTCTGGATGACACACTTTATGAGAGTGTTGTTGGTTCCGTTCCTGGTCTTAGGGATAAAATGTTCCTTCCTTGAGTCTGAGTTTCTATGATTCGTTGAACGGACTCCCGTGTCTAGACCGGGGTCGGACGAGTGACACTACCTATCCCACTGACGGTCGGACCGGTCACCTTTTACGACCTCCACGGGTGAAGGACCATTTGGACACGGTCCTACCGTCACTTAAATTCACTGGTCCTGTTTAAACGGGACCAGTCAGGACACCAGGGTAGTATTTTTGGTAAGTACAGAGACGGGGTGACTACCACCCAGTTGGGGTGCTCACGAGAAGGAGCGTCCTGTGGTCAGAGGGTAGAGACGACAGATCCACTAATCGTTTCTCCTGTGTTTTCGGGTCTATAGGGTCCCCTCTTCAAACCGGTTGAGGTCTTCTAAGGGGGAGGACAGACCTGTACGGTAAAAGTGGTTACGGGAACAAGTCCGACACACTTGTCTTCAGAACCCCTGGGTCCGAACTGACTCGCGACTGTTACTCGGCGAGAGGTTCTTCCTTCACTCTGAGACAAGGGTCCCGACTTCCTACACCAAGGTTTTCAGTGGACAACAACGAACAACTGACGGGGAGGGTAAGGCAGATTCGGATCCCCACGTCACAGTGTGTCTCCCCCACCTGAACTTGGGAACTGGAATCGGTCCCCAGTGTCTACTGTTCGTTAGAAATCCCAAGTCATCGGGGACCTACAAAACTAGGGGGAAATATGGGTCATTGAAAATGGAAGAAGAAGTCCATACAGTATCTCGAGTGTATCCTATCCCCGAGGGGGAACGGGGGTTTACCGGTAGACTTCGTTTACCAGGAAGACAGGAATTTCGTGTATTTACTATTGGGAGTGTCGTTATTATTAGCTAGTCAATTAATTAAATTTTCTGAGTATCGGGGTCCTTCGACTTTATATCTGTTGCGACACGACAGTGGCAAATAGATACGGTGACGGAGTAAGTCTGGGGACCTTTACCTCGGTGGAGTTTCCTGTCGGGGTGGTGGGACGGTAATACGTAAAGGGGGGTGGTGGTGATCCTTCCCCCTCTTTCGGGTAGTCCCAGAGGACAGTTCCCCAATCGACCTTTAGTTCAATGTTGGCTGTGGCACACAAAATCTCGTAGAGCCGAGGGTAGGTGACCGGGTCCCGTAGTAATTATTAGGTGTCGGATTACTGCCTCTACTTATACCCTCGTCCTCGCCCCCCGTCGGGTCACGTCGCTCCGCCTGCCTCTCTCACTGAATAATCGGGACGAGGTCCACATTGGAAGAGGGTGTTGGTTCGGCCCCAGTGCCACTAAATAACCATGTCATTTGTCTAAAAATATTAATTTTAACTAAAAACCAAAATCGGACCAAACTTTCCTGAACCAGTTCAAGTTCTCCCCTTTTTCCCCGTTAGATCCCTTTCCTTCCCTTTACATGAAAGTCAACGGGCATACAGAATCCAACAATCTTCTCCTTCCTTGGAGCGGAAAATATCAGCTCCTTTGATGTCGGACCCTCCAACTTTATAAACCGGTCAGAGTCTACACTCGCACTTGACCCTAAGCTGGACCCAGAGGAACTAGGGGCTCTGTGTAAGTAAAGGGACCCCCACAAACACGTGTGGGAGCGTCTCGGTACCATAGGACCCCACACCCACAAGTACCGTGTTCCTACGTATTGGCTCTAATAAACAGTAACTGAGGACCTGTGGACCGGTATGGAGCACGAGCCCGACCCTGGTGACGGTGGGTCTCCTACAAAAGTCTCCATCACTGACCCTGGCAAAAGAGATCCCCAGTCGACCGTTCGAAAGAGAACGGTCGGTCGTCGACGGACCCAGGAGACCCGGACACGGGAAAGCTAGGTGTAGAGTGTCAAGTCGGGGGACTCCGACAAATAACTTTCTCGACTCCCGAGACGTCTTCTACCACCTCTGTGTGACCCGACGGTGCACAGGCCGGGCACATTAAGTGGTCGTCCCTTACACGTTGTGAGGCTCACCGTCTTCGATCACAGACCCACCCCGCACACACGAATCCTTGTGTGGTTCGTCGTGCAGACCTTCTGAACCGACCGGAGGACACACGAGACGAGAGGTGGTGGGGGAGGCCGCTTCGGGCACCCTCCCTCTTCCACTCACGTGCGGGTGACGGTCCGAGGCGAATCCTTCGCAGAAGACAAGGCCGGACAGTGTCCCGTAGCGTCGGTGTAGTGGGGAAGGGACCGACAAACAGGGAGTCGGCCACCGTGAATGCCTACCGAGACCGGCATGGTAAAGAGGAAGACGGGGGGAGGGGCATAGGGGAACCCGTACAGTATAAGTCGGCACATTCTCGTCCCCTCTTATCTTGTGTAAGAAAAATTTTACTGTCTCCCTGTTATACAACGGAGAAAAGGATCGTATCATACAACCAAAAAAAATTTATCTGAAATTAAAAATCTCGGTAATATCCAAGTGTTATTTTAATTCGTCTTTCATGTGTCTCAGGGGTAAGTGGGGGACGAGAGGAGAGGGACGGACCTCGGAGGACTACTAGTTGTAGGGGGTCGTCTCACCACGTAAACAATGCTAGTTACTTGGACGTAATTGTGTAGTAATAGTGAGTTTCAGGTCTCAAATGTAGTCCCAAGTGAGAACATGTAAGACACCCAGAACTGTTTACAGCTTACTGCACACTGGTGGTACTATCATGGGATGTCTTATGAATGTGCCGGGATTTTAGGGGTCCCGGGGTGGATAAGTAGGAAGGGAGGGGTGACCGAGAACCGACGATAACTAAAAAATCACAGAGGCAGCAAAACGGAAAAGGCCTTCGATATGTCAACCTTAGTGTGTCACACATCTGCAAGTCCGACCGAAGAAAGTGAACTGTCTAATGTGAATTCGAAGAAGACACAGAAAAGTACCGAACTATTCAGCGAAGGAAAAATCGTGACCTATTATAAGACAACAGACCTATATGGTGTCGAATAAATAGGTAAGTGAATGATTTCCCGTAGAACCAACGAAGGTTCACAACCGTTAAAACTTATTTCGACGATGTCTGTAGGTCCGTGTCCAGACCCAAAAGTAGAGGGAGACCTGGTGGTAGGTGACATCCCTCTTCTGGGTTCTGAGTCCACGTTTCTGAAGTTCCTCAGGTCTACCCGTCTTCCTGGAACCTCTTGAGTGGAGTAAGGTGTCCACAGATCGGGTGTGGGACGTGAGTCCTCCCAGAACTATAGACAGACGATCACTGTTTCTCCTCCCCGGAGAAATTTTCCGACTCCTTGGTTCTTGGTATCGCTTACGAGGGTCAGGAAACAAAAACATTAATACTCATCTAATAGTACCATGTGCTCGTTGTTTAATCCCGGGGTCATCTCTATTCGTACCAAATTACGGCGCAGTTTGAGAAAGTATTCAGTGCAGACTAATGTAAATTACTACACTTGTTGAGAATAGTGAATAGGAAACTTACCCTATATTGACCATTTGTATAACTTATTGATCGACACGTCCCACGAACGTAGGTTGTCTTTTGTCCTAATCCACCGGACTTCCAGAGTGGGTCACGACCCTAAGGACCGAGTAACATAATCCAAGGTCGACGGCTCGGAACGTAAATATCAATGGAAAGAGAGGAGGGACACCTAAAGGAACCTCGACACAAGACCCACCCCCACCCATCAACAAGGTTCGTAGTCCAGTTTCGAAATCGAGTATATCAGTACGTACGCTCTCAGAGACCTCCTGACCAGTGTCCTCTGTCCCTCCTCGTGTACCCTCTTTTTCACCCAAGGTTTCCACCTCCGACACCAGTCCGTCCCAGGGGGGTAAGGACCTCAAAAACTCTTGTGGTCCGAGAGTGAGGACGGGGATGAGACGAGGGTCCTGGTTCGGAGGTCGTCGGCGGAGGTCCCTCTCGAGTAAATATACCGTCCTACTCACTCACTAAGACGGATCGTCAAAGACTCCGTAACTTTTCCTCTTTCCCTCTCTTAGTGTACCCCACCCCCACCCCCACTACAGTTCCACCCTCCTTGGTTGGGCCCACCCCCATCGACTAACAAAGGGGGACACCGTAATGACCACGGTTAGAAGTAAGACGAGGGTCGGAAGGAAAAAACTTGTACCACGAGAGGAAACGTTACGAAAGTACAAGGGAGACGAGGAACTTCCTCGGCACCTGTCTCTCAGTGGTTCCACCCTCTGGGAGATCCGAAACGACTCGGGTTCACTTGTCCTGTACCCCCGGTCCCGAGAACGTCTCTAACGTCCCCTGGGGGCGCTCCCTCTAAAGAGTAGTTGAAAAGACGGAGGTTGCGGGAGGAGAAGTTGACGTTTTTCCACCTAACAATTTCGTACACGACCGTTCCTACGGACACCCATAGACCAAAAACGACGTGGACGGGACACAACTTCTTCGACTCAACTGTCCTGGTCGACTCGTCGTGTCTTCTGGTCCTACCTGGGAGGGTCTGGCGTGGTAGATATCTCTTGGACGTCCTAGTCTGAATAAGGGGTCGTGTCGACCCCTTCTAGCGAGTTTCGGGTCGGATCCTTTTGGTCGGGTCACAAGGAAGTCTAGAGATCCTGGTGCTGACTCGTTGACTCTCGTTGAGGTCCACTCGTATTCGACGAATGGACCAGGACGGTACGACGGTCGCCTCACCTCAAGTCGAATAGACCTACACAACCGGTCAGACACCCAAGTCCGACGAGGCACGGGGGGTCTGGTGTGGGGACCCGGGAGTCTGTTCTGCACCTAAATGCTGACTCGGAAACCCCTCGTCGACGGGGTCCTGTACTCGGTCAAGACTTCAGACGTCAGGGGCCTCCGTCACTTTGTTAAGGTATTAACCATTTCAGAGGGCTTCAGTCCGTGTGGTATGGGAGGGCGAAGACGGTCCCACTGTGGCACCGTGTGACTCGATACCAGAGCGTAGGGCGGGTCTGACTCTACTCTCTTCGGAATAAACCTCTACACTCAGAACAGACAACTGTGTCTAGAACGGTACCTTCGTTCCGCCGGTCTCTCGTTAAGAGCCTCTATAAATTTACTCTGGAAGGTTGGGATAAGACGGAAGTAGGTAAAGGTACTACAAACCTCGACCGAGCCCGTCAACTACGACGAGGAGTACTCCCTCGATGTCGATGAACCGTGGACGTTCTCTCCCTTAAGGTCACCTCTTCCCTCCAACTGGTCAGGACCTCCAGTACCTGAGACTTTCGGGTCAAGACGGTGAGGGACCGATACGCTGGAACTTGTTCAGTGAATTGGAGGAGGTTGGAGTCGACATTTCGCCTCTGACAGAAACGACTGGACCGACAGAGCGGTCCTACGTTATCCCCGGTGTGTGTAAGTACGTTACCCTAACGAAATATTTAACATTTCGGTTCGCGTTCCCAGATCACAATACACTCCGGGTCAGACGGACAGAGACACGGGACCCTCGGAAACTAGAAGACGCAGAGAGTCTGAGGTCCCGTCTTTATGCAGTAGGAATCAAAGGTCGAGGGGAAGAGGGTACCGGTTGTGGTTCACAGGGTTTGGGTCGGGTAGTAGGCCCAGTAACCACTCCCTATTCCCTTCCTTATATTACGAAACTCTTTTGTGTCTACGAGCCGAAGACCTTTAAGACTAAAAGGACCAGACTCGAACCAGGTCCGTACTCACTTTACATGTAAAGTCAAACTCGGTGAACCGGATCTGGGGTGGAGGGGTGGACGGGAAGTAGGGTTCGTGCATAGTGCATGGGACGAAGAGAACAACTCCGTTTCGAAATACCTCCTACAGGTGGGAGTCGTTTACCACGGTATCCCTCGAACGGTTTCTTCAGAATCTTGGTTTTCGTCGAGGGGTGTGGGGGGTCTGAGGGTAGGTCCAGTCCGATGTAAGTGTCGTCGTAGGGTTCGTTCGAATTACCTCCTCTTTTCGAAAAACATTTACCCCTAAGGCGAGTACCGTGCGATGGACGGGATTTACCAGTGTAAAACAAAGGACCGACACCGCAGTCAGGACACCAGAACGCCCAAGCAAACGTTTGAGTCGTTTATGGGACACGGATTAGTACAGACCTCCGGAGTAGGAGTGCAGGGACAGTGTCGTCGTAGACGACCTACGACACGGTTGTGGTGGTACGACCCGAAGCGACGGGTTGGACCCGGACGGTCTGCACGGGACGGTTGGTGGTCTGGGTGTACGGTCGTGTGTCGTGCCGGTGAAACGAACCGGTTCTCGGTCGAGCCACAGGACAGGGTCGGGGTGTCGGTTCAAAACTCAGGTGGGAACACGTCTCCAGTCCCCTCTTTGACTTATGTGCCTACGGCGTCTCTTGGGACTGGAGCAAAGGACATTCTCAGTCTTCCAGACGGATCGAAGTAGAGTGAAAAGGACCCACGACACACGTTATGTCAACTAAGTAACCCTACAAAAAGGAGGAGAAGGGCGGTAGACGAGAAGTTTCCGTCTCCTTTCCGATAGTCTTTTCGTTCTCTCTCCTTTCCTCCTCAGTCCCCGGACCGACCTTTCAAGACTCGACCGACATCTTGGTTTGGGGTCTTGGTGTCCCGAGGGAGTCACTTCAACCTCCGTAGTCCTTATTCTGTCTAGGACTTCAGGGTCGTGTTATAGAGAGTTCAAGTTAGAGGAAGGGGTGTGACGAATATTTCATTGGTTCCCGTCTTTACAAGGTGACAATGTTTCCGTGTAGACCTTTGGAAGTTTCGATTTGAAATGCAAATCCTCTTGCAACAGACAAAGTCATCCTCTTCGTTTGGGATTTCCACCCGGCCGGCACGAACAGTAGTGGCACGGCTATCGCCGGTGAATAAACCATACCTGCGAGGTCCTGCACACACCTCACAAGATGAACATAACGTAATAAATTAGCCGTATTGGAAACGTTTTGACCTTTTACACTTCACGGTTCGATAACTCACCGTCTCGTTCCCAGTCTCACCGTTAAGGAGCCCACGTTTCGGGTCCAGGATTGCCGACGTGGTGACCGAGGGGCCCATTGGGGGACGGGGCTCCCCGAGAGGTGAGGATCTGAGGAGGGTGTCCACGAGGTGGATGGCTCGAGTAGACAACAACCGTCACCGTAAACCTACAACTCCCGGTGACCAAGGACATTTTCTCGGGACCCACCTGTCCTTGTCTCACCGACTCCGAGGCCCGGTAGGGGGTCGGTACACAGGAGACTCTTACCCGTGGGCGTCCGGTCTTAGTCTGTGGAGGAGGAGGGTGGGGCTAGGGTCCTGTCGTTAATATAGACTGGAGCGACTCAGGGGTAGATTTATATCGGGACTGGTCTGCGAAGAGTAAAGTCTTCGTCTCTAGATGAGGTTCAGAATCAGACTACATGTAGTCTCAGGGGTCGACGTGCGTTACACTTTACTTACTCGATGGGTGGGGCGGGGTTGGGATGGGTGGGGACCTGTTACTTGGAGGATTACCTTTGGTCGACTGGGTGTCGATATCAGGTTGTCCCAGTCGAGGACCGTCTACGGTCACTCTCTGGGACGGAATGGAGGGGCCGAGACGACGGAGCTTATGCACTTCGAACACTCCTACTACAACGATTCACGAATGACGCACGACCCTAGATTGACAGTAGATTGTCGTCTTGTATAATAAAGGTAATATGTGCTCCTTTAACTCCGAGTTTCTGTATTTCATTGACAAGGGTCCAGTGAGTAAACTGTCCACCGGTTCGGTCCTAAGCTCGGATTTAGTCCCAGGCTTTCGGACACGAAAGGGTAGGATAGTCCGACCTAAACCGCGTCGGTGGTGAGGACTCGTGACTCCGGGGAATGAGTGGGGTGTCAACAGATATAATTATTATCCATCTTTACCGTTATTATTTGTGACCACGAAAAGGTCAACTACTAGTGTTCGACGTTAGTAAAAGGAAGACCATTATTCCGTTTCAGCGAAGGGACCACCGAGTCACCATTTCTTAGGTGGACGGTTACGTCCACTGCACCCAAGTCAGGGACCCAACCCTTCTAGGGTACCTCTTCCTTTACCGTTGGGTGAGGTCATAAGAACAGACTCTTTAGGGTACCTGTCTCCTCGAACCGCCCGGTGGTAGGTACCCCAGTGTTTTCTCAGTCTGTACTGAATCGTTGATTTGTTGTTGTTATTACGTTGCATATAAAGTCCAACTACAGTAGATTGACGAAGTTCGGACCGCACCTCTTAAGACTCGTAATGAAATGATCGTACACTCTACTCACGTTAACACGCCTTCAAACTCGCAAGAATCCATAACGGAAAGAAACCTTTACCTTACTTTTGACTGGAAAAGGTCAGGACACCGGTGACGACTCAAAAGGTTTGAACGATGGTATAACTCACGTCGTGAAAGTGTCGTAGTAGAAAGTCCTAAACTTTGTCGAGTTGACCTTAAGGTAGTGGAGGTGATCGAAACAAGTATCACTACGAAAGATTCCGGGTAAACTGAAGTGTAAGGTCCTACAGACCGAGATCCACTCACTCACTAGTGTGGTAGTACTATAGACCCAGTACTTCTAGAAAAAACATGTCAAGAAGACACATAAGAACGGTGGAGAAGAATTATAGAAGACGAAGACAATCCAGGTATGGTAAAGACAGGAAAAAGCTCGGGTAGAAACGTACTTTAAAAGGGAACCATAGAGATTAAAAGAACTTCTCTAGAGATCAGAAAGGGTAAGACAACAAAAGGAGATAAAGAAACGTGACTAGCGACTTCTTCCGAAAGAATAGAGAAGAACGATAAGAAACCTTGAGACGTAAGTCTACGAATATAGAAAGGAAAAGAGGAAACAAAAAGCGGAGAGAAGAAAAGTGTCGGTAAACATTCCGGAGGGGTCTGTCGGTAAAACGAAAAAACATAAAGAAAAGGTACCCCTACCAGAACTAGGGACAGAGGACATGTTACAGTGCTCGGAGGCAGGTATCAAGTAGTCCGTGACATAGATAGTCTAGATCCGGGAATTTAGATAGAGAGTGAAGGTGACATATTAGAATTCCTTAAACTAAATCCAGTATGGACTTACCAGATCGCCAAAAGGGATGAAAGAAGTTAAAGTCAGACTTAAACCATTATTCCTCAAGTACTAGACTCGGTGTCAGTCGAAGACCAGAACAAAAACAACTGACATATCTCGAAGAGGTAGAAACCGACGTTTCTTATATTAGTTAGACTAAAGCCACAACTGGTAGACCCCTACAGGTACACATCTCAGAAGAGAACACAACAACCTTCTCCCACAAACGATACTGGTCACGTAAAAGAACCGTTTTGAGATAATCAGAAACGGGACGAAGTAAGGTGTAAGGTTCCGGTTTAAACGGACAATGAGGTCCACAAAGAACTGAAGGATGAAAACGTAAGATCAGGGGATATTACTTTTCCTGTAGAAAAAACCCACAATCAAGATTTTCCAGCACATCCAGAAGTATCTTGGTAAGTTGAAGTCGAAGAAGTCGTAATGACCAACCCTGTATCTGAACCTAACGACACTATAACTTACCAAACGGAACCTTTACTTGTCTCTAGTAAACCAGTAAAAACTCTTACGTGGGTTCATGACGTAAAGCCTGAGAAAACAGTAGGTACTACCGATGAGGTAAAGAAGACTCCCTAAGGACGGACGTCATCATCTATATTACCAGTAGACTCAATTTAAGTGGGTAAGGTCAGGTAAAATCAAGCGACTAAGGATCTTACAGCTGCAAGTGGGAACGGTAGAGAACAAACTGGTGAAGGTTAAACGGAACTAAGTACCTGGACTGTAAGGTCCAGGGATACGTTATAACGAGAAATATCGTAGTCTAGAACGAAGATAGTGGTCAGTGTAGGTGTCGACCCATAACAAAAACGAAACCGAGTTAGGGAAGAAAGAAAGACTTCAATAAAGAGGTGACTAGAGGTCATGGCACAACCCGTGGATGACTGGACCCCTCAAGGAGAAAGTCATAGGGTAGTATAACGGAAAAGTATGACAAGTACCCCAAGAGTTCCGTTCTTATGACTTCACCGAACGGTAAGGGAAGAGGTCACCTGGTGTAAGACAGTCTGGAGAGGTGGTACTGGCCGGGTAGAACCCAACGGGACGCCCGTACCGAATCAAAGCAACTCAATCTGTTCCGACACCAGGATCACACTAATCTAACTGATCAAAGGACACTCATACTAAGGTCACACAGACGGGAGACTACGGGAGAACGTTGTGGATGGTAGAATGAACCCAAAGAGAATAGAACCCGCACCCCATAGAGAAGTGGCGACAAGGTCGTTTCGCGTCGGTGACGAGGAATAGAACTTGCTTCCCATAGAGGAGTGGCGGCGGGAAGGACTGGAAGTTGTACCCTATCGAGGAGATCCGGGAGGACGCGGGTACGTCGGTGGTGAGGAACCTGCACCCCAATGAGGAGGACCGGCAGTGGGGACCGGAGCCCACGTCCCATCGAGGAGAGCCGGCAAGGACGTGGCAGCGTCGGACCGTGGGAGACGGTGACGGGGACTGGAATCTGCACCCCATTGAGGAGAACCGGCGACGGGAAGCCCGTACCCCAGGAGGGTCGAAGACGGGGACTAGAGCCTGCACTCCATCGAGGAAAGTCGGCGTAAATCACACGGCCAAAGTCTCGTCCGAAGTCGTTTTGCACTTGACACTTGAAGGACTACAAGTTCGACCAAAATCTTTTCCGTCTCCTTGGTCTCTAGTTTAACGGTTGTAGGCGACCTAGAACCTTTTTGGTTCTCTCAAGGTCTTTTTGTAGATAAAGACGAAATAACTGATACGGTTTCGGAAACTGACACACCTAGTGTTCTTTGACACCTTTTAAGACTCTCTCTACCCTTATGGTCTGGTGGAATGGACGGAGAACTCTTTAGACATACGTCCAGTCCTTCGTTGTCAATCTTGACCTGTACCTTGTTGTCTGACCAAGGTTTATCCTCTTCCTCATACAGTTCCGACATATAACAGTGGGACGAATAAATTGAAGATACGTCTCATGTAGTACTCTTTACGACCTGACCTTCTTTGTGTTCGACCTTAGTTCTAACGGCCCTCTTTAGAGTTAGTGGAGTCTATACGTCTACTGTGGTGGGAATACCGTCCTTCACTTCTCCTTGATTTTTCGGAGAACTACTTTCACTTTCTCCTCTCACTTTTTCAACCGAATTTCGAGTTGTAAGTCTTTTGCTTCTAGTACCGTAGACCAGGGTAGTGAAGTACCCTTTATCTACCTCTTTGTCACCTTTGTCACAGTCTGAAGTAAAACCCCCCGAGGTTTTACTGACGTCTACCACTGACGTCGGTACTTTAATTTTCTGTGAATGAGGAATCTTCTTTTCAATACTGGTTGGATCTATCGTATAAGTTTTCGTCTCTGTAATGAAACGGTTGTTTCCAGGTAGATCAGTTCCGATACCAAAAAGGACACCAGTACATACCCACACTCTCAACCTGACACTTCTTTCGACTCGTGGTTTCTTAACTACGAAAACTTGACACCACAACCTCTTCTGAGAACGCTCAGGCAACCTGACGTTCCTCGAGGTTAGTTAGGTAAGACTTCTTCTAGTTGGGACCCTAAAGAAACCTTCCTTACTACGATTTCGACTTTGAGGTCATGAAACCGGTGGGGTACTCTTCTCAACTGAGTAACCTTTTCTGAGACTACGACCCTCCCTAACCCCCGTCCTCCTCTTCCCCTGCTGTCTCCTACTCTACCGACCTACCGTAGTGACTGAGCTACCTGCACTTAGACTCACTTGAGGCCCTCAACCACTACCTGTCCCTCCGGACCGTACGACGCTAAGTACCCCAGCGTTTATCAGCCTGTACTGATTCACTGACTTGACTTGACTTGACTTGACAAAGTTCTAGTATTCTTGATCTCTTCTCCGTCGAGACTTGGACGGATAATAAGTTTCAACAGTCCTACCTTATTTTAGCCCTTTCTATGACCTTACTTTAAGGACCTCCGAAAAGATCGGAAATTGAGGCTACCTTAGAAGGTAGGACTTTCCTGTTATCCCTAGATGTACAGACCTTTGACTCTCGGACTCTTCGTTCCTGGGGACTCCTCGTTCCTGGGAACTGGTGTTAGAGTGTCGTTCAATCTCCGATCAGTCTCCGATCCCGGGTCCAGAGTCCTGGGGATTTGGACTCTACGAGGTGGTGTAGTCCTACGGAGAAGTACCTTCGATTCGACTGGGTTTACCTTCACACACTACCTCAGACTTGCGTACCCCTGGTGTCCGTCTCCACGGGGAACGAGTCATATGGGTACCTCGTTACCGCAGGAGAGACACAACTCACCCCTACTTCATCAAAAGTATACCCCTAGAAGACCCACTCGTATACTCGAACGAGTCACTGGTCGATGGAAGAGTCTTTACGGGGGACGTGAGTTATACTCGATCGTTTACAAGGTTCCTCTTCTGAGCAGATACTGAGTCCCATGTATCTACAGATCCACGACCAATAACACTCTATCGGTTTTCCATGTCTGGTTAGTCAAGACTTAGGAAAAGTATCAAGGGTTTACAGTCTTTAGTTGTTCATATTTCTTTTTTATCACTGAAACTGGGATTTTATATAAACCTCGATCAAGTCAAGTCAAGTCAGCGAGTCAGCACAGGCTGAAAAACGTTGGGGTACTTAGAGTCGTACGGTCCGGAGGGACAGGTAGTAGTTGAGGGCCTCAAGTGAGTCTAAGTGCAGGTAGCTCAGTCACTACGGTAGGTCGGTAGAGTAGGAGACAGCAGGGGAAGAGGAGGACGGGGGCTAGGGAGGGTCGTAGTTTCATGAGACGTCTCTTGAATTTATTCGTCCCACTGTTATATGTCGGAACTGTATGAGGAAGAGGATAAACCTTGGTCAGACAACAAGGTACAGATCAAGATTGATAACGAAGAACTGGACGTATGTCCAAAGAGTTCTCCGTCCAGTCCACCAGACCATAAGGGTAGAGAGAGTCTTAAAAGGTGTCAAATAACACTAGGTGTGTCAGTTTCCGAAACCGTATCAGTTATTTCGCCTTTATTTACAAAAAGACCTTGAGAGAACCAAAAAGGTACTAGGTCGTCTACAGCCGTTAAACTAGAGACCAAGGAGACGGAAAAGATTTTGGTCGAACTGGTAGTCCTTCAAGTGCCAAGTGCATAACGACTTCGGACCGAACCTCTTAAAACTCGTAATGACATGATCGTACACTCTCACCCAACGGTAACCTCGATTAATCAACCCAAATTTTCTGATTACAAATTTTGTAGAAAGTTTTTAATAATATTAAACGATTCGACTTTTAAAAAATCAATACGGGACAGACACTTTTTACGTCCGAAAGGTCTCGACTGGAGACAATCGTCAAAATGATAGTGAGGTCTACATTAAGAGACGGGTTTTTATACAGACATAATCTTTATGTCTCAACAGAGAATTTCCATTTATAACTCAGAATTATATGAAAAGGACATTGAACAAAAATATTTAACTTCATATCAACTAAACCCCCGAAGAGGCCACCGTGATCACCATTTCTTGAGTGGACGGTTAAGTCCTCTGTATTTTCTCTTCCTAAACTAGGGACCCAGTCCTTCTAGGGGACCTCCTCCTTTACCGTTGGGTGAGGTCATAAGAACGGACCTCTTAGGGTACCTGTGTCCTCGGACCGCCCGATGTCAGGTACCCAGTGTTCTCAACCTGTACTGACTTCGATAAATCGTGCGAGTACGTCAACTAAACGTTATGACACAATCAAAGTCCACATGTTGTTTCACGAAGTATATATGTATACACATATATATATAAGGAAATAACTAAGAAAAGACAAGAGTAAATAATGTTTTATTACTTATCAAAGGACACGATATGTCATTTAGGAACAACAAATACAGTGAACGAAAAAATTGAGTTTCTACCCAGCACTTATAGAAAGGTACACTTACTGCGTTTGTATGGAAAAGAGTCTCATACCTGCAGCGTGCTAAATGAAATGGTCAGGGGATTCCTACTTGTAAAATCCCGGAAAGGCTTATCAACAACAGTGTATGCTTCGGTGTCACTAACAGGTGTCGGGACGGTGACGCACACACAAATCAACGAATCAGGACAGGCTGAGAAACGCTGGGGTACCTGACGTCGGGTGGTCCGAGGGAGGTAGGTACCCCTAAGAGGTCCGTTCTCATGACCTCACCCAATGGTAAAGGAAGAGGTTCCCTAGGAGGGTTGGGCCCTATCTTCGGTCCCTAGGGTGTAACGTCCACCCAAGAAATGGCAGACTCGGTGGTCTCTTCGGAACGTGGATATACGTCCACGATCATAAAGACCTTCTTTCTAAGATTCTCCTTCTGAACGACCCAGTAAAATCTAAAACCATTATTGATGTTTTACTAAGGAGTTTTTCCAAAATGATTAGATTTGGGGGGGTGACTGTCACATATTTCGTATTTTGGGGAACTTTTACGACCGTAAAATCGACGACAGGAAAGTATAAACTTCTTGAGACCTTTTGCGGGAGTCCCGTCGTAGAGAATTACTTTTCCAGTGTAAACGGGCACACCCGTTTCTACTACGTGCAGGTTCCTACCGAGTCTGTAGTCTCCTGGGGGAGGTGAAGGGGGTCGTCGTTTGCCTGAGGACGGGGGTGTTCCCCTCGAGTGCCTCCAGACACTCTCAAAGAACCGATGTGTCTCCGCCCGTCACTCTCACCTCTTTCCCCTAAATCCAGAGAGACCCCGTAGACACCAGAGACAGAGGAAGGATTCGGTCATCGTGGACCGACACACTCTTCCCTGCGATACCACTACCCTGGAGTTTCCGAGGGACTACTTCCCATAGTCAAAGGAAAGTAGACCTGTGGTACTAAAAAGGGTCCCAGCTTAAGGACCAAAACTTCCTTCTACAAACAGACGACAGGTTTCCTCGGTGGAGTGGTCTTTCCCCAAGACGTCCTTGTCGGCATGACCAAACGTTTGGACGAGGGCACCGGGTCTCTTGGAGACGGACATCTACCCACGTTTGTGGTAGGGACAATGGTCCGTGTGCACAGACCCGTATGTGCGAACCCGGTGACACGTGAGTAAACGTAGGCACACACTAAACGGGTGTCGGTGAGCACCCGGACTTGTCAGTCTGAAAACGACCTCTACGATGGTCGTGACGGGAGTTGTCTGCCGTCAATCTCACTTCCGACCCACGACCCACCTCCTCCGGCCGGGACGGTGAAGGGTGTTTCTCGACACGGTCCCTCGGTCTCCCAGAGCCGTATACGGAGTTTTAAGCGAACCGAGTCGTTGGTCCGGACCTATTTCCACAGTGGTACGGTCGGGGAGGAGGTAGGGGAAGAACGGACGTCCTTGTTTCCCGGGGGAACTCGTCCGACTCAAACCCTTTGAGTGTGGTCGTCCAGAGGTAAGGGACGAACCTACCCCGAGACAGTCGCCTCGAGCTACTTTCTACCGACCTGGGCCTCGTCGTGAAGCTAGGGTCCTGTTTCCGAGGAAGGGTGGACGACCCGAGTCCCCACCCCACCCCTCTCTCCAAGTGTAAGGAGAGAGGGACCCACACCCAGGCCCCGAGGTGGAGGAGGAAGTAGGGACTGGGATCCCGATCCAGTACTCGTCTATGGAACCCGTCCTCGGACATAGATCCCCAACCCACAGTTTCCCATTACAACCATCGGTACACCGGGACCTGTTTAGGACGTCGTCGACTCGAAGTGGACTTATTTACGCCCCTGACCGTCGATCTAACAAAGATCGACAGGGGTAAGAAACCGATGGACTACGAGTCTCGGCTGAGTAACCTTTTCTGGGACTACGACCCTTTCTGACTTCTATCCTCCTCTTCCCCACTATCTCCTCCTCTAATAACCTACTGTAATGGTGGAGTTACCTGGACTCAAACTCGTTCGAGACCCTCTATCACTTCCTGTCCCTTAGAACCGCACGACGTCAGGTACCCCAGTGCTTCTCAGTGTGTGCTGAATCTCTGTTTTGTTCTTGTGGGGGGGCGAAGACGAGAATTGGGACACTTTGTGAGGAGGTTAGGACCCATGGAAGAATGAGTGTACCCACACCCCAGAAAGACCCGTCCTACACCCACACGACTGACGGGTAGAAGAGATAGTCTACGTGGTCTGACCGGGTGGAACGTCCCAGAGGACTCGAGTGACACTTACTCTCGGGTCTTTCCCGGTTCTTAAACTGGAAATGAGTTTCGTTGTTTGACCACCGTTATTAGGTCTTTAATATCTAAACCCCCCTCCCATCGGTTCTGACAGTTCAGCAACTAGAGGTACCCCAGGAACCCTATACATCCTCGAACTGTCCTTGGTGCAAATAAAGAAGTAAGTAAGCACGTACCTTCGGAAGTGAGAGAATGAGTAACTCAGAGTAAACGACACGGACTCGACGCACGGTTCACACCACCCGACTTCTACTGAAGCGTGGTGTGGAGTCCCCCGCAAAGTGGACTCTTCCTACGACCTTCTCAACAAGAACCGTAACGTGATTGAACAAACGACAGTAACGTTACGTAGGGGTTTTGTTGGGAAGACCCACGAGGGAGAGTAGGGATCTATTCCCTTTCCTCTGAGTCTCTCCAATTCATTTAACAGGTTCAGTGTGTCCTTCACCGCCTAGGTCCTAAGTTTAGGTCCAAACGGAAAGGGGGTTTAGAGACGAAGATGAACTGAGACTCTCTTTGCTAAGGTTTGAGACAATAGGAGAGGTTGGCACGAATTTTCCTCGGCTCCCTGGACGGACCTTTTCCTCCCAAACGACTCTGGACGACAGTCGGAGAGAAATCCCAAGGATCAGTTACTATCTGGAGAAACGGGGGCACTTCCCCGGGGAACCGGGGACTTAAGTCGGTTTGGAAGGAGTAAATCAGTCGTCGGAGGTCACGATGCCTTAAGAGTTGGGACCTTGGACCCAAGCCACCTCTCTGATCACCAAAGAGTCAGGAGACTTGACACACGTTTGTCACCCACACACGACCGGTCTACGTCCGACGGGCCCGAAGGAAAGTCAAAGGTGGAACCGGCGGCGGGACGAGACACTGGAACCCGTTCGACGAGTCGGAGAGACCCAACACCGAAAAGGTAGACACGTTGTCCCTTACCCGACCGAGGAACGAACCACTCCCTAGACCGACTTCTCTTCGATCCGGTAACACCGTGTCGGGTGTGGTCCTCCGCGCTCCCACCCCATTAAAGAGTTCCGACGTCTTTAGAGCACCTCGCGAAGACCGGGTCGATGACGGTAAACGATTACTCCTCGTCGTATACAACTACTAAGGCCGCAGTTCGAGCGAGGAACCGACAGGCTCAAGGGTCTCGTTTGACCGAAGGATAATCCGTAAATATGAATAATTATCGTCGTTTAACGTCGGGAGGCGTTGTAGACGATGAAAAATAAACGTTTCTCGAAGGGTCTGATAAACATAATCATCATAAAACACTGCCTAAGAGACTTCATCTCCTCCGGACTCAGGAGGCTAGACTTTTCCTCTGGTCTCTCTGTATTCCTTCCCTGTCCCAAACAGGTTCCAGTGGATCTGTGGGTCTTCTCTACTCTCGAACCCTGGAGTCGGGGGGTTCGGAGTACGAGACCCCGACAGTAGGAACGATCTATACTCATAAATACTTGCTTGACCTGGGGTCTTGGGGGACGGATCTCCGTCCACCCCTGTCGCCACCACCGCGGGAACTAGGGCCCGTAGTCAGACGAGAGTTTTCATTCACTCCGGGGACGACTTACTCGGGTGTCGGTCTTCCGTTCGTCTTCTTTAACGTTTCAAGTTCCGTTTAATAAGGACTCCTCAGAAATAATGACGGTTCACCTATTTTAGTAAAGGACCGTGACCTCGGTCGTCCTCCAGTCTTGTCTCCCAGGACGTTCGTAGGCACGAAGGTCAGTCGAGAGGTGGAGACTTCTCGGTCTCAGAGACAGGCCTCAGAAAAGTCCGTAAAAAGAGTCCCGGGCACGGAGGGACTCCAGATGTCTAGATACCAGTATCTCTCACACCAGTCGTGTCCTCTATGATCCTTCTAAGTAAACAGTTCAACCAGGGTCAAAAATTATTAGAGAGGGTGTACCATGGTCTATGTATATTGGACTCACGAATACATCTGAACAGACCACGAGTCCTAACTTTGATGGACATGGTGTAACGGTGGAACGGGGAGGAGCAAGTCGGAGAGGGGAGAGGGGAAGTGTGGAAACGTGGGTCCACACTGAAAGAAAGACGTATAGCCCGGACACATAGTCAATCGATAACAGGGGTTTTGCGACACATTGTTTGGTGGGGGTCTGAGTCATCGTATGTTATCATTCGTAACTAAGAGTAAGAGTGTCTGGACGTCTAGGAAGCGTGTAGTCGACTAGATCCGATTCACTCCGTCAAGACGAACTTCGACGGTGTCGTCGACCTAAGGAAAGGAAAGACCCCCAACCCAAGTCCAGAGAGGTGTACCCAAGTAAAACGTCTTCTCCTTCGCCGATGGACCCCTTCGAGAAAAGTACCGTCACCGTCTTCGTACCTCCCGTTCTGGTTCGTGTACCTGTATAGAGTTTGGAAACGAGACACGAACGACGGTAGGGGACCTGGTCTAAGTCAGGACTCCGGTTCTGGTTCCAGTTTCCCACTCTTCTTGTGAGGTGGAGAGGTAAGTGGTACTCCAGTCCATCCTTATTCACACCCCCACAGTCTCCGATGAAATCCCTTCGTTTCTCAACCCGGAGTATTGTGTTAGACGGTCTCGGACACTGGTCGGAAACCTGGGGTAGGAGAGAACGGTCAGACGGTTCACCTCTTTATGGACGGTGGAGACTTGTTTCCATGAACCGAAGGGACCACCGAGTCGACCATTTCTTAGACGGACTTTAAGTCCTCTGGACCCAAGCTAGGGACCCAACCCTTCTAGGGGACCTCTTCCCTTTCCGATGGGTGAGGTCATAAGACCGGACCTCTTAAGGTACCTTACATATCAGGTACCCCAACGTTTCTCAGTCTGCACCTGCGCTGACTTGCTGAAAGTGAAAGGCTCGTTTCTCCTATACTCACTGACACAAGGTCCGGGGACCTCGCTGTCCTTTATTTGTGTCGAAGGACCCGGTCACGAGTCGGTGTTGTCCAAGTACCGGACCGTCACTCCCCGAATCTCCGGTAGTTCCCCTCTGTCCCGAGACGTTTTGGGGAAGTATCGGGGCGCCGTCGTCTTTTTTTCCGACCTCTCCGTTAGTGTCCGGTGGTTTCCTCCATGCATCTCTCCGAAAGGACTCTGGTACTACGATTGTGGGCATGCGTAACGACTCAATTATTAAAAGATGTGTTCCTGCCTGAAAAGGGTTGAGAGGAAGGAAACGAACCCCTGGCCTCTGCCTTGTCGTGGCCCCTGCCACTCATGGTCCGTGTCCTAGGGGTGTCCACCCGTCGAGCGTCGTCGGAGAGCCCCAAAGAATTACGCAGTAGAACGGAGTAAAAAAAGAAAAAACTGTTAAAACTTCCTTTAACCCTTTAATGCTTCGGAAAACTTGTAAATTTAATTGAGGGTGGTAGTCCGAGTCACATAGATGACATCGTAATCGTAGGTTAATATTCTCCTCTCTACCTCGTTATTGAGTGTAAATCTGGTCTTACAGTTTACGAATTTGTTTAATCTCCATGTGTGTGTCCGACCTACGAGATACATACCTTGTAAGGACTTACATTAGTCGTCTTGTCGTCCGTGGGAAACCTTACAATTCCCCTTGTCCGTCTCACCCTGGGATAACGGCCTCCTTTCGTAGAAAGTCTTATAGTCCCTTTGGTCTGTCCCCGACCCGACATCCCCGGTCTTGAGTTCCGCTGACACTTTTAAGAAGGTTGACGGGACTCGTGTGGGTCCGGGGTCCGGGTCGTCTCTTATTCTCAGATAACTGAGCTCACTTCTTCGACTATTTCTGGTTCCAGCACTTGACTTGAGGACACACCCGAGGAAACGAGACGACAGTCAGTGAGGAACAGAAGGATGGGGTCCAGTAACAAAACATTGAAGTACCAGAACGAGTACCCCGACCTGTCTATTTTCTCACCTCTACTACGAAGATAACTCGTATCAAAGTTTCGTCTGTGTTGATGTGACATAATAAATCCCTGCAAATGGAACCGCCAGTTTCCTATCTCGTTTGGTAACACTAAGGGTCCTTCCAGTACCTCCCCTCTATCTCTACTTGTGTGTCTACGAGGACCAGTATTAATCCCTACTCTTTACGACTCCGTCTCCGACTTAAACTCCTGTTAAACTATTTTGGTCCCCGGTAAACTGGTGTGTCCTTCACATACTTAAGGTTTGGAGAGGGGACACGGAGAACTTTCCCCACTCTACACTTCGTACCAAGACCTACCTTGTTCTGATTCTGTAATAAAAAGGTTTAGTCCTTTGTCTCCACGTCTCGAACTCTCACTGTCCAGGTGAATGTACTGTTATGTGCTATTCTCTGTAAGTAGGGTTTGAGAAAACAGGTAAACTCTAATTTAACTTATTACTAAGGATAGAAAAGTGAGTTCCTAGAGTCTTATAAAGTACACATACTTAAATAATAGTCAGATGGTTGTCTTTCGAAGAGGGAGGAGGGGGAACTAGGTCCGAGGATCCGTCCTTTATCCACAAGAATATAGGTGGGTTATCACAAAAATTTTACGAAAAGTCAAGTCAAGTCAAGTCAAGTCAGCGAGTCAGCACAGGCTGAGAAACGTTGGGGTACTTATCGTCGTGTGGTCCGGAGGGACAGGTAGTGGTTAAGGGCCTCAAGTGAGTCTGAACGCAGGTAGCTCAGTCACTACGGTAGGTCGGTAGAGTAGGACCCAGCAGGGGAAGAAGAGGACGGGGGTTACGGAAATACCATTTTATGCGGAGTGTATTTAAGCGGTAGAAAAGGTAAAATCCACAAACATAGTAGTTCACGTAAGAGGAACACGACGTCGGTAAGGGTGGTAAGAAGTGGTCGTCGACAAAGAAGAAGGGTTTGACGGACGACGACGACGACGACGACGACGATTCAACGAAGTCAGCACAGACTGAGACACGCTGGGGTATCTGCCGTCGGGTGGTCCGAGGGGACAGAGACCCTCAGAGGTCCGTTCTTGTGACCTCACCCAACGGTAAAGGAAGAGGTTACGTACTTTCACTTTTCACTTTCACTTCAGCGAGTCAGCACAGGTTGAGGATCGCTGGGGTACCTGACGTCGGGTGGTCCGAGGAGGCGGGTACCCTAAAAGGTCCGTTCTCACGACCTCACCCTACGGTAACGGAAGAGGCGGGTTTGACGGATAATTTATGATTGAGGGGTAAGGGAAAGGGAGTCGGGGACCACTGGTGAAAAATAAAAGACAGAAATACCTAAACTGACAAGACCTAGAGTATATTCACTGTAGCACGTTATAAACAGAAAAACACTGACTGCATAAAGTGAATCTTATTACAAAAGTTCCAAGTAGGTACGACATCAGACTTAAAGGAAGGAACGACTCCGACTTAGTACAAATTAACACACATATAAGGTGTAAAATAAACAGGTAAGAAAAAAAAATAGGTAAAGTCATAGGTAAGTAGACAGATACCCGTGAACCCACCGATGGAAGGCCGATATCACTTATTACAACGATACTTATAACCACATATTTAAGTTCAGGGACGAAAGATAAGAAACCCTTATACATGGGTCTTCATCTTAATGATCTATCATACTATTTAAGATTCAAATCAAAAAACTCCTTGACGGTTTGACGGGTTATCCAAAAACGGATTTCGACTGTCTTACCCATTCCTTCTGACGGGATGATCTTGGAAGGTGGGGTCCTCGGGGTGAGAGAGGGTCGTACCACATCTGTGTGTGTTTCCAGGACTCTCCACCACCGACCCCCGCACGCCACGAGGACAGAGATCTTAGTTACTCCCCCGTTAACGTCGGGGATTCAGTCGTGGAGAGGACCTCAGGTCGCCGGTCCCCTGTCGGGAGAGAGCAGACACCAGAGACTCTGGTAGGCGGTGATCCCATGTGAGCAGAGATCTATACTGTGCAACGATAGACTGAACAAGAGGTTTTTCTTCGGGGGGAGGTACTGAAAGAAAAAGTGGAGAAGGACACCAGACTTAAGGGAGTGAGTCAATTAATCGTACGGACCGTGACATCGACTTCTGAAATTAGTCGCACCCCACGAAAATTAATTAGCACCGAGACGTAGACCTCACCAAACACAAGGTCCCAGTCCTCTCCTCACCTCTACCCCCTACCCTCTCCGCCGAAACAAGCCACAGCCCTCGTCCACCTCTTCAATGCATAGACCCCTCTCTCTCAGGATCGTGGTTCCACTGAGGCTTAGACAGATGGTGGACACGTCGAATCGTTCCACACCGGTCATTGGTCTCGGCAATCCCATGTCTTACCGTGGGTCTATTTACCACCCGATTTAGATTAAAAGTTTTCGATAAATTTCACAGTCCGTTTAAAGACTACGAGAGGTCTAATGTACCCCACCCCTCACTCCGTTTCGTTACTACATGTAACCCTCAATACCTCGGGGGGAACCTCTCCACCAACACGACCTCTTATGACGGACTTTCACCCTGAAACCTATAAAGAGACCCGAACTGAAAGAAACCCTTTCAGGACGTTCCCACTTCCCTCCTCCGTGAGTCGAAAATTTATTACCGTCGAGAAGATACACCTGACAGTCTTAGGACCACCAAGGAGGTAAAATCGTAGGTAAGAAACTCGTCTTACCTCTTTTGGATCCATTTCAAGTCTTCTCATTATTGTTTACTGACTTGTATGTCTATCTTTCGTGGAGATTCTTTTCCACTTTCCTTCAATCCATCGTATTATTTAAGGGTCCTGAAGGAAGATGTCCCTAACGGGACTACTTTTTCGTTTTTTTTTTTTTTTTTCCAAGGATTGACTATATTATCTACCATCTTATTTAGGTCCTTCGACCCGGCCCTACTTCGTTACCTACCAAATCCTCGTTTGTAGTGTCAAGTTCCTCCTTTACTACACTAGTTCAAGGATTTTCTCCTTTCAAGAAGGACCGTAATTTGAGGACTGGTTCAAGTACTCCGGATCCTTCCGACAGTCCCGTCAAAACCCCACTACCCCCTCCCTCTTCACTGCACTGTCCCCCCATTTCTCACTCATAATTACTGTCGAAAGGAAAGAGTAGCCGAAAAGACTAGAGAAAGTGGTAAGTCATTGACCGACCCCTTAATCTTGATGATTGGATTGGACAGTCTAGTATCTGAAAGTTCCCTGAATACTAGGTACGACAATGACACATGAAAATGAATCTGCGGGGGGAGGGGTTTCGAACCCGAAGGGACCACCGAGTCTCCCATTTATTTAACGGACGTTACGGTCTCTGGACTCAAGTTAGGGACCCAGACCTTCTAGGCGACTTCCTCCTTTACCGTGGGGTGAAGAACCGACCTCTTAGGGTACCTACCTCCTCGGACCGTTCGACGTCAGGTACCCCAACGTTTCCCAACCTGTACTGACTCGTTGATCGTGATAACTACTGTTTCTACTGGCGTCATTTTTGAAAGTGAGTACTACACAAACTAGTAAGTGTTTCACTTCCTTTCCCTTTCACGATCAGTAAGTCATCACAGGTCTTAACTACCCCTGAGACACTTGACTACCCCTGGAAATAGAGGTACAACTTTCTATTCCCTTTTTTACCCTGAGTCTCTGTTATTCTAGAGTAACGGTCATTTGTCACTTTGATCTTAAACTTGGGTCGAGGTCTCCGAGTATGTGAGAAAGGTTGGTTTGCATTTACTGAGAACAAATTTTAGTTGTCTCCTCTCCGACAAGTCAGCGATTCAGTACAGACTAAGAACCGTTGGGGTTCTTGAAGTCGTGTGGTCCGAAGGGACAGGAAGTGATATAGGGTCTCAAACGAGTTTGAGTACACGTAAGTTAGTCACTACGATAAATTGTTAAGACCCATCACTATAATAATTTATGGCCAACGTTCTACAAAAATCTTTACACTTATATTTCCGAAACCTCCTCTAGTCTAAGTCGTTCGTCGACCGAAGTACACAACATGTGGGGTCTTAGGGTACTGTACCGGTAGACTCTGTCTAATGTCTAGTACAGGGACCCTCTTTGGTTCCTCCTATAATTAATTCAAATCTGATTCTTTGACGAAAACTAACTCGTTCGGCACTAAAGGAGAAATTCGGACACGCTTTATACCTCACGATCTGTTCGTCGACCTTGTATACTTTTGTAATAATACACGAATACAATGGTTGAAAGTAGTAGAGACCAGACGAAATAATGAAAAAAGTAGTGATCCGTAGGTCAAAACTTTCTAAAAACGGATGATTTGGTTGACATAAATAATTCATTATTATATAAAGGATAAAAATTATACCATTTATGTAGTGTCTCATACGTGTGTTTGTCTTTTGTCGTTGTTAGGTTAAAGGTGACCCGAAAACCTTTATAATTCTTATCGACACCTAAAGCAATGGTGAACACTTAAGGATCCTCAGGTACACGAAGCCAGACCCATGGCAATAAGTACACGAACGTACTGGTCACACAGATACGGGTAAATTACCCATCCCTTCCTTTACTTTCTCCGTTGTTCTTCGCCCAGTCAAGGACCGACACACAACTCAGTCCCCACATTAAACATTCTCCGACTAACAGTCCTAGTTAATGCTTTTACCCTTCCAACATACATGCGTCTCGGCTCCGTACCGGGTCCGACTACCGCACTCTCCAGTATCTTCCTTTCTATTTGAAGGTTTACACGTTTTTCTGTAGACTCTCACACCTCTTTCCCGGTGGTTCCGGTTCCCGTTTAGATATCCTTGTCCTCGTCCTTCGATTTTCCATGGAACCTTCTTCACTTGTGTGTACCACCAGCAATTCTAACGGGTTGTCCGTACACTCCTTTGTCCTTTCTATGTATTTCCCCTCTTATTTTAATTTCATCTTTTCTTTTTCTTTAGTGTACCCTAACCTTTCATTGTTAATTACTTATTAATTAAGGTTTTCTCAAGACTCTGATTAACTCGTCTGAGACCACGGTCAAGCGGACACGCACTCAATGTTCATCGGGGACGGTTCACGATGTATTAAAATACCTCCGTCTACGGGGTACTTCGTCGTCCCTTGTGTGTCGGAGACGTAAACGAGTATTTCGTGTCTCCGAGTCGGTCTAGTCCACTAAATAGGAAGTGGTACAGATGACAGACTGCCGTTCTTTAATTTTTCCTATTGGTCGGACCTACCCTGCCCTCAAATTTCCTTTTACCTATATACACCTAAGTGCATATACATACCGACTCAAGGATACGACAAGTGGACTTTGGTAGTGTTGTAACACTTACGACACTATATTAGCGGATACACATGTACGTACAATTCAGCGAAGTTCAGGTTGAGAGACACTGGGGTACCTGACATCGGGTGATCCGAGGAGACAAGTACCCTAAGAGGTCCGTTCTTAAGCCCTCACCCAACGGTACGGGAGGAGGTCCCCTAGAAGGTTTGGGTCCCTAGTTTGGACTCAGAGAATACAGAGAATACAGAGGACGTAACCATCCGTCCAAGAAACGGTGACAGAGGTGGACCCTTCGGGTATTAACGGATATGGGATTTTGTTTTATGTTTCAAACTTTTTTTTTTTTTCCTATTCGTGTAGTTTAAGAGAATCGAGTTCGACTTTCTAATCCATTCTTCAGGAGGTGACTCTATTTTTCCATAGGGTTTACCTTTTCTTACTAATCTTGGAAAAACATTTCTTCTTTGACCATTTTCACCTCTTCTTTCTGGTTCCGAGATCCTTCCTTTAATTTTAAGGTAAACTAGGACCCATAGTAACAATTCATGGAGGATAGAGAGTCCGGGACTCTTTAGTACAGTTTTCTGTGACCCCGTTTCGATACAACCTCTTGTTTCTTTAAGTTTTCTAGAAATACCCCTACGTCCTTTATCTTCGTAAACCCGATTTGTCTTTACAGTACACCTTGTAAAATGTAATTGTTCGCCGACCACTTTCACTTCTATTTCAAAACCCCAACCTCTCCTTCGGAGATCAGTACTTCTCTCACACCCATCCTTCTCTTTATCGTTGTCGACGAGAAATTTTCGAGGTCTCACTTGTTGAGACGCTCGGTCAACCGGTTGTAATACTCTTTCTCTCTCACCCGTTTACCGTCGTACTTCACTCACCTAATGTGGAACAATGTCTCCTCTCCTTCCATGACCTGAACCCACGTTACGAGAGACCTTGGTGTTTTTACTACTTTGGACTTCCTCTTCCAGACCCTTACCCCCACTTTCTCTTTGCTTACCTCTTTCTTCTTCGAGGATACAACTAATGTAACTATTCTCTTTACACACTACTTAACGTACAAACATCACTATAAACTCCCAAACCTACCACCCTCTTAAATTTACATGTCCTATATTTATAGAAACTATTGTTACACTATATTTAAGAAACCGCAGATAAGGGTCTCTGAAGATTCTTTTATTGGTCACGAATGCACCGGTAGACGAGTTTATGCTAGGGAGGTCCAGGGAAAGCCCAGACCCCAAGATCCGGGGAAGGACGATGGCGTGTCAGAATCTACTATGTGGGCTGCTCTATTGTAGTTAAGGACCGTCTGAGGTCCGACAAGATGTTCTCGAACTGGAGACAGAGAGGACACCAGGACGGGATCGAGTGGTCTCAGGGGCACCTCAGGACGCCGGTCATAGTCTCGACGTCGCTCACGGAACCGAGCCCGCTGGGGGTGACACCGACCACACACGAGGTGTTGTGCACTCATGGAGACCCGTAAAAGGAGGACGAAGGGCGTAGGGGTCCATTAAGAGAAGGAGAAGTAGAAGAGGAGACAGCGACGAGAGGAAGCTAAACTGGAGAGAGAAGAGAAGGAGGGAATAGAACGAGAAGGAGGGAACATAGGAAACATTTAGAATAGAGGGAAGAACACAAGACTGAAGTGAAATTTAACAATTGAAGGGTATTTTTACATACCTTTACAGTTGCACCCTTATCACTACTCAGTCCTATACCCCAGTGGACCCTAGTAATGTGAGATTCCCCGACCTCCCTCTAGAGACCTGTAACACCAACGTCAAACTGACGTCTGACTGTAAGGTCCCGACTTGTCGTTCTTTTTCCGTAACCTGAGAAAAAGAGGTCCGAATGTACCGGCGATTTAGTAAATACACCAATCACTAAGTTGTCAGTGAATTGTCTGAAGTCACAGAGGGGTCTTAGAAGACCATAAACTCCCAATTCAAGTTCACACATCGTGGATTTCCGAGAGGAACTCACTCACTCACTTCAACGAGTCAGCACAGACTGAGAAACACTGGGGTACTTAACATCGGATGGTCCGAGGAAGTAGGTACCTTAAAAGGTCCGCTCTCATGACCTCACCCAACGGTAAAGAAAGAGGTCCCTTAGAAGGGTTAGGTCCCTAGTTTGAACCCAGAGGACGTAACGTCCGTCTGTGAAATGGTACACTTGGTAGACCCTTCGGGTCCGAGAGGAACCCCGACAGGTTTATAAGTTGACCGACAGTCTCACGGGACACGGGCCGTAATACTCTGGTCACCCACTTTGAGACGGGATCAACCGCGAGGGTGGAATACGGAGAAGGAACGACCGAGGTAAACTGAGAGGTCTTCACCTTTCTTCCGTCACCACGTGTCACCTCCGTTTACCTAGGACTTTTTACTTGGCTCCCTACTTTCATCCCATATCTATTGGTGGGTCTGTATACCCCTCTCGACTTTCGGAAAGAATCACCCTAGGTTTCTTGGAACCGGAACCGTACCGACTGACCTTTTTGGTAGTCATCAACCTAGGGTGAGTCACCTTGAACCAGGGTCAGTTCGAAAGTAACGTCCTTGGGGTCCGAAGATCAATTGTCAACTTTGTATTGTACGATTCTCAACCTATACACATGCGCACGTACGATTCAGTGAAGGTAACACAGGTTGAGAAACGTTGGGGCACCTGAAATCGGACGGTCCGAGGAGACAGGTACTCTAAAAGGTCCGTTTTTATGACCTGTGTTCATGGTATTTAAATTTTTTTTTTTTTTTTCTCTCTGAATTCTAAAAAAATGATTCTCGGACTTGACATACACTGGTTACTGTAAATGGTCAGTAAAGGTTGATATTCTTCCACCTCCGTCCCAGGACGGAGTGAGATGGGGTCCTCACGGAGACTTTCAATCTCACTGGATAATTTAAGATTGTGTAGGAGGGGTTTCCCGGGTCCTACCCGTTGGAGGGAAGAGACCCACTGTCAGAGTCCGTAGTGCTCTGGAACTCAAACGATTCCTTTCCAGACTTTCAGGAGTCCGTATAACACCCCCACCCCTTTTTACCTCCGGGTAGCTGGATGGGACTTTATGTGTATCGAGTCTCTACTGGCCTTTCGACCCATGTCCTCGTATGAGTTTCAACACATAGGATTGTCTTGTCACTGCGGACTCTAACCGGCCGTACGTCTCCTACCCTCTCCGACGTAAGTCTTCGGTCTAGTCGAGACTAGTTACGTTTTCTCAGTGGACCTACTATAAAATGTTCCGTTACCCTTTCAGCAAAAGAAACAGGGTGAGTCACTCCGGAGAGTCTTTCCCCGACACGAGGTCTAGGTACGGAAGGAATCCCCGGAAACCGTCGACCACAAGTCGAACCGGTTCCAACCGAGTCGACGAGCACCGCACTCCGAGAGTGTGGACCGTAGCAAATTCCCGCTAGTCCTTTCGGTCGGAGGAGACTGTGAGATACGGACACCCTGGGTTTCCGGCCAGAGACACAGTCGAAACTAGGACGGACCGTTACGGTCGGGCGGGGCGTATCGTGCCTCGGGACACTCCTCGTCCCCGGAACTCCGAGACTCTGTCGTCATGCCCCCCGACGCTCATGAGGGTGGAGGGGCGAGATCTCGACTCGATTTGCTCTTACTGTCCTCGTCCAGGGTCTCCACTGAGGATGGACCGGAGTGAAAGGGGAGTCATTGGTTATGGACGGAGGACAGTTCACCGTCTTTTGCCCTCACCTGACCCAGGTTCCACTTCAGGCCTGTCAAGTACTTTCTCCGGTGGTCGGACGTGACCCTTCGGGTCGACGAGAGAAGAGTCGCACCGGATTTCATTTACCGGTACCTACACTTGAAACCCGTGGACGACGGTTCAGGTTTGACGTGTAGGGGGTCGACACATCGGTGGACCCCGTCGTAGGGTCGAGGTCTCACGGGACGGCCGAGGTCCACACCAAGAGGCACTGGAACTCGGAGGACCGACACCCTTCCTGGACCACGAGTCCCGACACGACTACATTTCGGGTTGAGGGGCCCTCGTGAGTCGAGTACTCGTAGGATCTGGGTTCGACGGACGGGAGACACTGTTAGACATGTACCTAGGAAGGAGGGAGGGACTCAATTATTGGTCCTCTTTGGGGACCGGGTGTACCATTCCACCTCTTCTCACCCAGGGACCTAGAAGATTCTACGAAACTTAGTCCTAAATTGTAAATTAAATGTATCTCACTCTATTTATCTACGAGACACATGTCAGACTTTTTAAAACTAGTTACGTATTTGGTTACATTAGGTGTGGGGTAGTTCTACATGTTATAAGAGAATAGTTCTTTTCGATACTGTTTGGATCTGTCGTACAATTTTCGTCTCTGTCGTGAAACGACTGTTTCCAAACATGTCAGTTTCGATACCAGAAAGGTCATCAGTGGATGAGTATACTCTCAACCTTGTACTTCTTCCGACTCACGGTTTCTTAACTACGAAAGCTTAACACCACAACCTCTTCTGAGAACTCTCAGGGAACCTGACGTTCGTCTAATTTGGTCAGTTAGGATACCCTTTAGTTGGAACTTATAAGTAACCTTCTTGACTACGACTTCGAGGTTATGAAACCGGTGGACCACACTTCACGTGTGAGTAACCTTTTCTGGGACTACGACCCTTTCTAACTCCCGTCTTCTACTTCCCTGTCCTCTACTTCCCCTACTGTCTCCTACTCTACCAACCTACCGTAGTGGTTGAGTTACCTGTACTCAACCTCCCACGAGACCCTCTATCACTTCCTAGCCCTTCAGACCGTACGACTAAAGTCACCCCAGTGTTTCTCAACGTGAGCTGAATCGTTGACTTGTTGTTGAATAGACCTTTCAAGGGAGTACGGGACAGAATTAAGAAGGGACCCCCGGAAAGAAAGAATAAACGAATTCAAGCCCCGTTTCGGTCTGTAACGAAGAGGATTTATACGTTAAACGTAGGGAAAGTAGACTTTGTCTACGGTTGACCCGTAAGTGTCGACGCTTAACTATCTACTCCTGAGTCCGACTCGTCCTCCATTCCCTCGTCCGACCCCAACCCGTCTCCGTCACCCCTTCCTGTTCCTACGGTCTATTGTACATCTACGAGGTAGCCCCGTGGACTCAAATGATCCCTCCACTTCTGACGTCCCCGAAGTAGTGAAGCCTCCGAGGTACGGGTATGTGTGTCTGAACAGGGACATAGAGAGTGTGGTCGGGACCCGGAGGACACGGTCCGTGAGACGATCCGAGTCCGTGTGTTTCCCTGGGTATAATCTGGAAGACGGATCGTCGTTCAGGGACGTTTGGTCCGGACACTAGGTCCCTACCCCACTCACAGCGTCAGATATAATCTTAGTCGTGCGAACAGTTCAAACGTGTCGTCCGTTCTGGGACACGATTCACGACGCTAAGGTCGGTCGGGTGGGGTCCTTTTAGGTACGTTTTCTCGTAGCCATTACCCCAAGGAACAGTAAAGTTCTATGCAGGTAAAAGAGACAGTGAAAACGGTTGAAAAGGGTACCAACCTCTCTCACTCCCCTACCCCTTGAGACGTCCTTCTCTTACTGTCGTCCACACACACACACTCTCTCTCTCTCTCTCTCTGTCTCCTTCCCTGTCTTTGTCTATCTCCTCGTCCTCCTCTCGCTCGTACACACTTCGAGTTCCTCCCCGGGGGTGGTTGTCCACCGAGTCCACCGACTTTCCCGACAAACATGGTCGTTCCCGTGTCCGCCCGATGTCTGACTTGTTCGAATTCTTTACGAGCACATTAACTTTGGGAGGGAGGACAATGAGTGGGAGTTAGTCCGGACGGTTGGGTCAATGTGTCTCCCAGTGAGGACAACGGGAGAGCGTCCGGGTCCAGGGTCGGGTGTCCGAACGACCCAAGGTGACGATTGTTTTCGAAATTGTTTCACCCATAGATAAACAGGCAGTGGAACTCGGAAAAAAAAAAAACGTCCCGGAGGTGGGATGACCAGGGATCGGATAAGACAGAACCAACTTCCTTTCCTTTACGCTATCGGGTGGATATCGGGACTTCGGGTCGGAAGTGAACAGGACCCGGACCTTGGGAGGGAGGTTGGTAGTCCAGGGGTTCGGGGGAAAGGGTGAAGGGGAGGGTACGGGTCCGGTTCTTCCATTGCCCTAGGGGGCGTCTGGGTCGGGGTAGCTAACCGGGTCTGCAATGGAAAGAAGTCGTCCCAGTAGTCGTAGTGGGGACCCTCCGAATACATTGGGTCCTGTAACTGTCCCCTCTCTATTCTAGTCGAAACTCTGTCAGAAAGGGAAGGGCGGGGTCCCTGGGGAGGAGAAACGGTTAAAGGAGAGGACCTTCCTACGGGAGGGGTCCTACGAACCGTACCCAGTGAGAAGTCCTGAGTGAAACATATCGAAGACGGTTCTACCTTGTTTCCTTTCCTTTCCTTACTTTTCTACGACGATGAATCTCGTCTTCGTCACCCAATTTGATTCTTCTTGGACAGGTACCTGTCTGGTCCGGACCCGAGTCAGAGGAGGTGATATATTACCGACACTGTTCTCGGCAGAATGTCGGTGTGGAACTTTCAATTCCTCTTCTACCCGCCCGTTGGGGACCCCCCGGCCCTTCATCGAGACTGAAATCACCGTCACATTCGTCTCCGACACACAGAAGGACGAAGTCCGTTGGGGTTGGTCGGTGTGGAACAGACTTTGTCAGCACACACACACACACACACACACACACACACACACACACACACACACACCGACGGGGTCCCGATGGACCCTTTCTCGCTTCTCTCGTCAAACAAGGTAACAACTAAGAATAAAAAATCAACGATTCAGTATAGACTGAGAAAACGCTGGGATCCGAGAAGACAGGTACCTTAAAGGGTCAGTTCTTGTGACCTCACCCAACGGTAAAGGAAAAGGTCCCCTAGAAGGGTTGGGTCCCTAGCTTGGGTGTAGGGGACGTTACCGTCCGTCCAAGAAATGGTGACTCGGTGGTCCTTGATTTACAGGGGAATCAGTCGAGGTTTGACTAACGTTTTACGTTCAGGAAAACACGGGGGTCCTAGAGGTTGAACTTATTCCAAGGAGAATTGAAAAGATATTTCAAGTAAACTCTCGGGGTGGAGGTAAGGTAAAAAAGGTTGAGGAAGTACAAGATTTGTGTCTAAGGGGTTTATAACGTGAAGCTCGTACTGGTAGCACTTTCCAACTCCTGATCCCTTAGTGGACACCCCTCTCCGTTCCTCGATCAAGACTATAGGCTCCGGACGTCCATCTGGGTGGGACCTCCCGGACCCCTCTACCTGGTCGTTACTACATACGGGGGGCGACTGAGGTCAAACCTCCGAGTGGCTCAAGCCTGAGTGTTTATCGGGGGGAAGGTTTAACTTTAAACGAACGGTCCGGCCGTCGGGACCCTCAATTATAAAGATAACGGTATAAATCCTTAATTAAAGACCTCTTGAATTAGTGGTGGAGAAAGAGATAGGGAGTGGGGGAAGGAAGAAGGTAAAGAGAGGAAGATTAAAAGGTGAACCGACCCTTGAGAGGTCGTCACTTTCAAGTCCGAATCCCCTCCGCCATCCTCGACGAAGTAATCTGTCCTATTAGAGTAACCTTGGTGACTGAACTTATTATTGGGGAGGTCCCCGGCCTCGGAAACAGGGGTTCCCGAAAATCGTAGAGACCTTACCCCGACCTCCTGGGAGGCGTCTCTTTGACCTCACTCCCCCTCTCCCTTCTCTTCGAATCGTCCCAGTCTGAGGTTAGGGCCCGGACCTGACAGAACGGCCCCGGGTGAAGAACGTCAGACACAAGCCACCCCCGCCGGAACCACGACTGTCCTTACCAACAGATCTTTGAATTTCGGTATGCCGTACGAGATAAACTCAGGACGGACCTTTTACCTACTTCGTCCCAGAAGGCGGTACGCGTTCAACGGGGGTGGTACCTTACGTCTCTACGAAACCCTTCAGGGACATCGAGGAAACTTCCTTTCTAGATTCGGTCGTCGTGGTGGAGGGATGGTCCCCAGTATTTACTTGGGAAACGTGTAAAGGGTCGAGAACGGACCCGATCACTCCATAGTCTCACGGTCTTCGTGGCTTCGGTAATGGGGTGGTCTGGGACATTCTTGGGTCTTCCTTAGGTGAGAAGGGGAGGTAAAGGGGTAGTGAAAATTCCAGTTAACAGACGAAAACCTGTAAGTGTCGAAGGCGGGAGTGTCCGGGACTCCCTATCATCTTTACAGTTTTGTAAGGACTGTGACTGGAATTTGAACTGAAAGACACTTCTCTCGACTCAGGAGTTATGGGAAACTGTCGACCCTCCTTGCGTCTCGATGTTGGGTCCGAAAAGGAGAAACGAGGGACGACGGGAGACCCCGACCGGGAGGGAGTAATTCTCCTTTTCACGACAGGGATAGGAAGAGAAAGGTAGAAACTAAACGAGGTACCCGGTCTGACTCTCCTCGAGACGTGAAGTAGTAGTCGACGCTAAACCTCCCGAACCTACCTCTTCCACCTCCTCCCTACCCTGTCATCGTAATCGAAAATAACTCCTGAATAATATGTAGTCGACGACAGAAGGTACGAAATGAGTGTAGGAGAAAATCGGGAGTACTTATTGGTGTACTCCATCCATGATAAAACAGGGGTAAAATATCAACTCTTTTGACTCCGTCGTTCAAGTCAAGTCAAGTCAGCGAGTCAACACAGACTGAGAAACGCTGGGGTACTTGACGTCGTACGGTCCGAAGGGGCAGGTAGTGGTCGAGGGCCTCAAATGGGTTTGAGTACCACTACTCAGCCACTACGGTAGGTTGGTAGGGTAGGAGACAGGAGGGAAAGAGGAGGACGGAAGTTAGAAAGGGTCGTAGTCCCAGAAAAGTTTACTCAGTCGAGAAGTGTAGTCCACCGGTTTCATAACCTCAAAGTCGTAATCGTAGTCAGGAAGGTTACTTGGTGGGTCCTGACCAGAGGAAATCTTACCTGAACAACCTAGAGGAACGTCAGGTTCCCTGAGAGTTCTCAGAAGAGGTTGTGGTGTTAAGTTTTCGTAGTTAAGAAGACGAGAGTCGAAAGAACTATCAGATTGAGAGTGTAAGTATGTACCGATGACCTTTTTGGTATCGGAACTGATCTACCTGGAAACAACCGTTTCATTACAGAGACGAAAAATTATACGACAAATCCAACCAGTTTTGAAAGGAAGGTTCCTCATTCACAGAAAATTAAAGTACCGACGTTAGTAGTAGACGTCACTAAAACCTCGGGTGTTTTTATTTCAGTCGGTAACAAAGGTGACAAATGGGTAGATAAATGGTACTTCACTACCCTGTCCTACGGTACTAGAATCTCATTAAACGGATTCTCATGTCTCGTCCTACCCTAGAACTTTTGACTTTCGATATCTACCGAAGGGACACGAACACGAGTCCCAATCAACGAGTCAACACAGACGGAAAAACGTTGGGGTAACTGATATCGGACGGTTGGAGGAGACAGGTACCCTAAGAGGTCCGTTCTTTTGACCTCACCCATCGGTAAGGGAAGTTTCACTTTCAAAATCAGCACAGACTGAGAAACGCTGGGGTACCTGACATCGGGTGGTCCAAATAGACAGGTACCTCAAGAGGTCCGTTCTTATGACCTGATCCATTGGCAAGGGAAGAGGTCCCCTAGAAGAACTGGGTCCCTAGTTTGGACCCAGAGGACGTGACGTCTGGATTTAGACGTCCCTCTACTATGTACCAATTAACGTCCGAGAACCCTCGGCACCTTTCTACGTCAGGGTACTTGAAGCCCTCGTCACTCGGTACGTCGATCTGGGACAACACTCTAAGAGGGTGGGTCCAAGGAAACATTGGGGACTTCGTCTCCTCTCAGTGGAGAAAAGACGGACTTGAGATAAACCATAGAGGACCACTACAAACCCGACTTTCATCGAAGTAAAAAGGAGAGAAGTATTAAATTAGTTTCGGTAAAAAGTCTAGATGACTAACGAGAACCTTTATCCTTGAAGTTTCAACCCCTCAGTCACTTATTAACTTCAAGCATGGTCGAGAGACCCAGACGACAATTACCCTCATTATTGTGATAATTATCGCTACAGTCACGTCTGTGGGACCTTTTCAGGTATTGTAATCGAATTACCGACCTCCATTACTTCAGGCGCGTCTCCTCGATCCGACCATTTAATTGAAGGGTCTGAAAATCCGTCTACGGGAACAACGGTGCCCAGACGATCTCGGCGGGTCCCCGCGGAACCTCTGCTGGTGTGAGAATCGACTGGAAAGTGGGAACCCTACACTAAAGATCTACTCAGGACCTTGTAAGTGCTCAGAGTCACTATAAGTTTCACGAAGGTCCCCGTCCGTTTTTGTCTCTAATCGGGTCTTTTCTTCTAACCTCCTTTTAAAAATTGAACGCAATTTGTGTCTTCCCCTGTAGTCTTACCGTTCCCTTTACCCAAATCATCTTCGAAACCCCTCCGTCTCTTGTCACCCACTCTTACCTCCCAGGTCTCAACTAGACACAAATTTACGTCCGAAGAGACTAATCGACCACTGGAACTCGTTCCGCTCTTCCTTTACCATTGGGTCAGGTCACAAGAACGGACCTCTTAGAGTACCTGTCTCCTCGGACCGCCCGATACCAGGTGCCACAGGGTTTCTCAGTCTGTACTAATTCCTGATTCACTGAATCGTACGTACATACGTAACTCGGACGAAGGGACTATCAAGTCAACATTTATTAGACGGACGTTAGGTTCTCTGGGACTAAACTAAGGACCTAGTCCTTCTAAACGTCCTCTTCCCTATTCGATGAGTGAGGTCATAAGAACCTGAAGGGGACACCGAGTCGGTCATTTCTTAGGCGGACGTTGCGTCTTCTGGACCCAAGTTAGGGACCCAACCCTTCTAGGGGAACTCTTCCCTTTCCGATGGGTAAGGTCATAAGACCGGACCTCTTAAGGTACCTGACTCGGTGAAAGTGATCTCGTCACTGGGACCCGGTGTCTCGACCTCAGACTTAGATCGAGTCGGACCGAGGTTTCGTGTGTGACTTGAAGATGTGAGACGCTAAAATTAGTGAGGAGGTGGGTGGGGTGGGGGAGCCAGGGAGGATAGTGAGTGTAAATGGAAACAGACGACCCGTCTTCCATACGTCCCCTAAGGTTTTATTCAGTCCGTATCAAGGAAGAAAACTCTTCAAGTGTGAACTGTCCTCTCCCGACGTAAATCAAATTATTAACGGTATGTCAGGTTTTTCAAGATCTACCGTCCTTTACGGGTGTCACGACAATTAAAGTGAAACCATCTTCGCCCAACCACCCCTCTCCCCGCGGTACCGCTCCCGTCATACCAACTTGGTACAAATGCCCCTATGCTTCTTCAACCTACTCCCATTATACCACTCTCCCCGTAGGTCTGTCTCGTCGACCCTACGTGTTTTCGTTCCTTTAGTCTTTCTCCTCTTTAGACCTTCCTTGTCGGAACCAAACGTTTCCTCTCTCTCCCGCCACTTCCGACTCTTACTCCCCTCTCCCCCCTATCTTTCCTGAAAGTGGACAAAGACACTTACTCCTCCGGGACTCCCGTGAAACCCCACTGAGAGTCCCCAAACGTACACCGTTGGTCACTAACCTTAACGGAAGAAGGTTTCACCCGCACTACCTCCAACCTGTCCGACCACCTTCCTTTGATCTTCTAATCAGGACCCGTGGAGGATCAACGACGACCGTTACGGACTGGAGGCACGGTCGGGGAGCCCCCTGGTCCTCGGTGTAGGACTCAGGGGCACCCAGCGAGACAGGAGGGTCCACGTGAGCCTTCCTCGCGACACTCGCCAGGTCTCTCGGGGCTTCCAAGCGGAGGCTCCACTTCGTCACGCAGGCCGACTGGCAGGTGGGGTCGTTGTAGAGGCAAAGAGTCATGTTGCAGGACCACTCTGCGACCCTGCCCTAGTTCCCTGAACCCCTTCTCGGGAAAGGGGTGGCTTTCCCGGTGTCTGGGTAGGGGTGGGGGTCCTCCCGACCCGACACAGACCGGTCGTTTCGATGGGGTCTCGTCCCGTCCCCAATTCTTACACAGGGACCCCTACCCTCTCCCCTTGCAAACGTCCTTATGACCCCTTCTCCGCGACACGTATTACCTATCTTTCCGTCCCTTTTGACTCTTTTCTGGACTTCGCACGGGCTCTGTCCCTCTCACACCCTTGCGGTAGGACGGACACTCTACCCTTCCTACGTCTCCCTCTTCGGCCCTGTGTCCGCGGACCCACTAACTACAAGGGCAAAAGGTTTTAACTTCTATTACCTTAGTACGGGTAGAAAGATGGATGTTTAGGGGATTTGTCAGTAAAGGTAAAGGACCCGGTTGATGTAAGTCTGCGATTCAAGAAAAAAGAGACGGAGAATGACAAATGGAAGAGGTAGGCGAGGCAGCATTTGACCCAGAAAAGGAGAAATACAGTTATAACGGTGTACGAAAAGAGAGAAGAGAAAGACAGACTAGAGAGAACGGGAGGGAGAAAGAATGAAGTAAGGGTAAAGAGGAGGGTAAAGAGAGAAGAAGAGAGAGGGGTGTGACCCGACAAGTGTCGACCAGGACCTCTGTATGTTACAGGGCCTCGACTGTCGACCGCAGTTGACGTGGAAACTCCTGGACAGTCTCTACCTACCCGACCACTATCCGTTAGTCTAGGTCACAATGAGGGGCCGTCGGTTCCTCCACGGAGCCTAGTAGTTCCTCTTGCCACTCGCCAGGGGTCTCCGTTTCGACCCACCACTCAGAAAGGAGGACGACGAATCTGGTCCTCTTGAGTCCTGTCTACGTCCCCCAACCCCTCGCCCCTCGTGTGTCCTCCCTGCCCAATCTCCTTTCCCACATGGAACCACCCCTACGAGGTCTTTTTCCCCCTACCCCACAGGGAGGTGACGGAAACCTTAACTTTGGCCCACTCGTAGGTCCTCAGTCGGAGTGGTGCCCACTCCTGGTCACGGTTCTCCCGCTCCCTCCCTCGCCGGTCGTGTCGTAGCCTCACACGGTCGAATCTCTCGAACGACGTCGTACCCTCCCGACCGTACCCTCCGCCCTACCCCACGTCCCCAGTAAACCGAGGAATGGAGGACGGACGTGACGTCCCGGATACTGGAACTGACGACAGGTGTGGTAGGGGTTGGGCGGGTCGGAGGGGTCTCGACGGACAGGTACCGGCCGACGGTACCCTTCCTACCTCACCTGTCTCCGGGTCGCGACCCTCCGTGTTCGGTCGGACCCGTCGGACTAAGGTACAACCAGGAGGTAAACCCGAACAGTGTAAACAAGGCTCGACTAACTAATTACTCCGAGAACCCCTTCCGAGTCTTGTTCCCCGGACCCCAGTCCCGACACTTAATTTGTACCCGGAGTCGAGGAAGGACCACGGTCGACTCCTCAGGTCCCTGCGGGCGGGCTCACCTCGGTGGTCAGGTGGGCTCCTCCCTCACAGTCTCAGAGGGGAATGTCTTCACCTTCCCCGAGCACCCCACGAATGCATGTACGTTTTGAGGAACACACTAAACACCGTTGTAACGGTTCACGGATGTGTAAAGAGGACCATCGATCAGTTACGCACACAAGTGTTAAGACACGCCGGACGTACCTGTAGTATGTACACTTACGTGTACACTTATGGACAGTCACACACACACACACACACACACACACACACACACATGTCCTTTCTTGGACCATTCGTTTACTCTCCACCTACGACCCCGATCTCACTCCTTCGTCCTTCTCTGATCTCGATGACAGACGCCGGTAAGACAAGAACCTAATAAGACAAGACGGGACCTGACCCGGGTCGACTAAGGTTCAGGAAACTCTAGATTCGTGTGGAGGACCCCTCACCCGACGGGAAAGGGTGCCCCACAACGAGAGTCACCCTGGACTGTGCGCTAACACCGGGAGGTGGACTGGAGTACCGGCTGAGACGGGTGTCCCCTGGTGGTGCAACAGGTCGACGTCGAGTTCAGATTCCTCTGCCCGTACTGGAAGCGGTCGTGGTCGAAACAGAAGATGTTGACGTCACAGGTGTTAAGCATTCACGGGGGGTCAGAGTGAGTTGAGGGACAAAGACCCCAGTTTCAAGTAGGTTTCTATCCTCCGGGGTGGGAACAAGGTAGAATGGTAGACTTTCGGGACATTCCACTGGAGAGTGGAGGAAGGAGACCGTGGGTACCCCAATTACCTTCTCCGATCTTACTCGTCTCACTCTCGGACACTCGACCCCTCGAGGTCCAGGGAGTGGGTATGTAGAAGAGACCGTATTTGGACAGATTGGACTAAGTGGAAGGTGGTAGACAACTCCTCCCCCACGAAAAGTGGACGCCTTGTCTCGTCGGTCATGGGATCCACTCTCTTCCTCAGACCCCTCGGTCTCCTTCGGGGCACACACACTCGTCCACCAGGGTGCAGTGGACTTTCGAGTCGAACGTGTCAAAGGGACGTCTCCCCAGTCCTGAGTCGACCGTGCCCAGTCTCCTTCCGAAACCGGACCCCACCCCAGACCGAGAACGAGTCCGAGGTCGAGACCGAGACAAACTGACCTCGTAGACGAAGGACTCCCTTCGGTGCCTCCTGTCTCCGAGTCCGACACCGTAGTCCGGTCGATCAGGTGTATCGATAAGACACGGGGTCACAGAAGACATTTACTCCTGCACCATCAAGAAGAGGACGCCTGTAGTGGGTGTATGAATTGTCGACTGTACCACCCCCGAGCCAGGGTAACTGACCATGCACCGACTAACGAACGGTCGGGGGTGGCTACCGACACTCTCGATTTTCTCGATAATGTTCCCATCGTGAATCTAGGTACAGACCGGGTAACAAATCCGTGACACGTGAAATGACAATAATATAATAATAATAAAGGAGAGATTTTCCTACCTAAACCTGGTATGACTCTTCCATGTTTGGAAAGAAAGTGGTATCTTTGGAAAGAAGTCGATTTTAATCCACACTTTCGGGTTCTATGTTTTACTTACCTTCATCTTCTACCAACTTTCAATTCCCGTGGACCTTGGGGAGACAGATCCTTAGGGAGTGTAGAGTGTGTCAGAGGTCTTTTCGAGGTACCTTGAGGGTCCCAAGGTACCTCGTGTCAAACTTTTGGTGTCTCGGACTAGAGTTTTTCGAAACGACCGAAATTGTATTACAAGGCAGAGGAAGTGGTATATCCTGTTCGATCAATTGTAGTGGTTTCTATAAACCCCGAGATCCGACACCCGAAACAGACCAATACCGTCGACACTCAGGTCTCGAACCGAGAGAAACCTCGGGGTACATTGTCCGTCGGTAAGGAGGGTCGGCTAACCTTAAGAGAAGGAGGGAACAAGGTTTCTCGAACGGTACCGAAATGTGAATCACTGGATTAGGGAGTGAGGGGAAAACGGAGAGATCCTTTCACTTCAACCATCTACTTTCGTATAAGATTCAAAGGTAAGTCAGATTGTTTACTGAAATTCGAAGGATACACGTTCTGTCACACAGTGAGTAATCTGTCCCTCCTAGTTTTTTATTATTGTACGTTTCTAAGTTAGGGATGGGGGGTTCTTAGTTCCGGATCACCCGTTCGTCTATTTGTCCTGTCGTTTATTCATTTTACATTATGTCGTTCTGGTCATGACAGAGTCTCTGTCTTTGTTTCCCTACTCACCCTACTTCCAAAGTCACTCTGGTTGAGAGGTAGTCAGTTTCTTCGTTCTCCTCTACCACTCCGTCTTCTTTACCATGAGGTCCATCTTCCTGTCGTGTCAGACAAGAACCGACTTCGTGGTCTGTGTACGACCCTGTCACCCGGACCTGGTGTTTCCCTAATCGGACGCACGGTTCCGTGAATCCAAACTGGAAAATCTTCTTCCCTTGGTACAACCCAAAATTTGTCCTTCCACGAAAATAGTTCAACGGAACACAAAGGACCCCATTACTCATCTCCAACCCAACGGTTAAGACATTCTCGAGTAGTATAACTCCCCCCGTCGGAGTCCTGGAAGGGGACGGTCCCACTCAGATACAGTCGACTCTGAGACCTCAGTTGACCTTAATTTTGAGTTAAAGTGACAAACAGGATTAACGATACCCAAGAGACCTACTCGGGGAGTTGAGGTCTGGAGTGACAAAGGGACAAGTCGGTTACACTCCCGGTAGGACATTTTAACCTCCCACCAACTACTCCAGGACCCCCTAGTCCAACAGTTCATGGACTGATTTTCCCTCCTACGGTCTCTGAGAGTCGAAGGACTCCTGAACCTCTCCTTCCCCGACCCAAAAATTGGTCTAGACGAGAAGGACTCACACATTCCCACCAAAGAGGATGGTACTCTGAGCAAAACGATCCGAGATCTCAGAATCCTAAAACCGAAACCCGTGTATGTCCAAGATACTACACACGGAAAGGCGGAGACACGGGTCCACGGACAGGACACACCTCTCGGGCATGGCGACGGTGACCACATTTATGGCGGTGCAGACGTGGGTACTGGGGTTCAGAACGAGGAAGGTCCTTCCGGCCCACTTCGACGGACTCCATCCAGGGTATCGGTCTCGGTACTCACGACGGACGGTACTCGTTCCCTGTGTCTTCCTCCGAAAGGGAATTTTTCTCCTTTGTCCATTTAGGTCCTCCTGGTGCGGGAGCGAGAGGTTGGGGCGGAGAATTTCCTAGTAAAGAACTTTCGTCATTTGTTCGTTTCAAGAGGTGAGACCTAGTCAGGACCCCTAAGTCAATGTCCGTCCTCACGTAAGGTCCAGTGAGGTCGGCCGTACTGGGAGGTGTGTGGTCCACTCAAGGTTTTGTTAAGGTCTCTACACACACACACAGGACCTTTATTAACATGTCTCGTCCTAACATACATCTCTGGAGATCGAAAGGAAACCTCGTAAAAGGTGTTTCGACTCGACTCTAGCTTCTCCAGTTTCTCTTATTCTTACTTTTCTACCAGTGATTTAGAAGGGGGTGGGGACGGTCTCACCACCAAGAGTTTCACACCCGGGGTCTGGTCGTCGTAACCGTAGTGCACCCTTGTACATCTCTACGTTTCAGAGGGTCTGGTCCACTACCGGGGAGCCCCGACTCCGCAGACGCTAAGTCGACGTGCCAGGTGAGACACTTAGTGCCGGGTCTCAGCCCGAGGTGCTGGTACCGTGACAAAGATAAGGGAGGATAGAAATAGAATAGGGACGTTTCAGAAGTAGTAGTATTATCTGTAGGAGATACGGACACAACAAAGGAGCGACTATTACATTCGAAATCCCGTCTCTGGAGTTCCCATTACCCACATTTTAGTGAAACCTTTTCAGATGACAACAAGTTTGTACTACCACGAGAAACTGAGGTTGGTACCCCAGTCATCAAGACTTGTCTCACCAAATCTTACGACAACGAAGTTTTCTACCTCTTCGCTATACATATAGCACAACCAATCTGGGGTGACCTACGTCCCTGTCCCGTGAGAGAGTCGGTTGCGACCTGAGTCTGTCCGAGACTATAACGGGGGTGGGGGGCCAGAACCTACATGGAAGGTCGGGAGAAGTGTGTGGGTGTACTCACGGTACTGGTATACCGTTTTGGAATCGACCCTCTCGTCTCGGAAAGGTCCATGTCTTTCGTATTCCCGAGAAATCCCCTGACCTATCCCGTACCACTCATGTCTCTCCGAGCGGATCCACGGGGAGGGGGAGGCCGATCTAAGGGTGGGGTGGTCCTTGGGATTAAATCCGGTATGGGAATACCTGTCCTCCCTTCGACAGAACAGAGACTTTCCATCCTTGTTGTGGGGTGGTGGTCGTAGAAAAAAAAAGAAAAAGAAAACGGATGTGACCCAGAAGCAACGTTACATGTTCGAAGAGAACAACGTCTCACGCCCGAGATTTCGTGTGTCCAAGTCATCAACGTCGCACGTCCGAGAGATCAACGTCGTACACCCAAATCAACAGGGCTTCGTACACCCTAGATTCAAGGGGTTGTTCCTAGCTTGGGAGCAGAGGACGTAACCCTCCGTCTGAAAGTTGGTGACCTGGTGGTCCCTTTACAGAGTGGTGGTCGTAGATGACCCAACCCGAGAGGAATGGGTCCTTTTAATTGACTGGACACGGACCGTTACTCCTTAAAGGTCGGGACCTAGGGCAAGAGGGTCCTACACGACCGGTCCGTCCTGAAGAGGCCCGTCTCTCACCCGTCTCGGCAGGTACATCTCCCCTTCCGTTCCTTACCGCTTCAACAGTTCATTCTCCTACTAGGGTCGACCCACCCCTAGTTTCCTTGTTTCTTCTGTCTTGTTTCGTCTTTACACTTTTGCAAGAAGTCCCAGTAATTTACTAAAGCCCCGAAAACTTTAGGTGGTCTATCGAGTCAACAGAGACAAAACCAGAGTAAGAACCCGGAGAGGTGTGTACTTTAGGGACGGTCTATGTGGTCGGACCCTTCGACCTGTCTCCGACTTTAGGAGAAAACTGACAAGGCTAGTTCAGGGAACATCCAAAGTCTGGTCTTGTTCTTCTCCGGTACCTTTAGAGATCTGGGAGATACTGGGAGACGGAGATGCTGGCCCAGACAGACACCGACCTTTACCGACGAGACTTAAGTATTAGGTCTCTTCTCGGGGTCTGGATCTAGTAGGGAAGTACCCCTTTCCTTCTTTTCTTCATTACAGGACCGGAATTCATCCTTACATTCAGATTAAAAATACCAATGTAAGAGACGAACGGAACTTGATTCTGTTTCACCTCGATTTCGATTATTCTGTCTGTCCCCAGACCGTCGGTTCCCCGTGTAGAACCGTTCTTCTGGGACTTTTTTCCCACATGGACCTGAAAACAGAATCTCACACTCCAGTCCTCGTCTTCTTCCCGACCAACTGGGTGGTTCGGTCCCCGATTCTTGAATTCTTCATGTAGAAGAATACAACGAGTCTTTGGGTGTTCATTGAACTGCCCTCGTCTCTGTTTCTCCAAAAGTCTGACGGAGACCGAAGGGTCTCACCACATAGACCGTCCCTAAAGTGCACGTCTCTCCGGGTTCTTATTTTACTTTTGTCTCTGTTAACTCGATAGACCACCTAAAGTTTCCGGGGATTAGTAAATTAATGGAACTTCCTCCAAAAGTGTAAAGACGAAAAAGACAGAATAACCGAGGAGAACAGGGTTCAAGGAAAGAAAATTTAGACATTTTCCTCGACCGTAGACGTTGAGTCTTTCTCTCCCCCTTTTTTTTTGGTCTTTTCTTATTTCGTTCTCGGGTGGTGCAAAGGGTCACGGTAAGTCGTTAGAGGTACTTTCTTATTACAAAAGTTCACGGGTCTAGCGTTCGGTCCGTGTCGAGGGTAGACATGGACCAACACCGTTTCCAGTGACCCCTAAGTACCTAGCAGTCTCCCACACCACGGTCCCAGGAACTTTCTTCTTTTTCGGACCTCCTCGCACTACCTACCGCCCCGTTTCTCCTGATTCGGTGATGTCAGGTCAGTGATAACAACCCCGTTCGGTAGTGTCACTGTCCGAGGGTCTATCGAACCTTAGTGGTACAGAGAGAATGGTGTAGTGACTTACCTTAATTGTAACCGAAGAGAAAGAGAACCTACGAATAAATAAAGTTCTCTTCCTTCGAAATTTCGACGCGAGGAGGACCAGGTTTTGAACCTCTGACGTGATACGGGTCTAGTTATTGTCTGGTAACACTTATACTGCGTTTCTCCGGTCTCAAGTGGTGAAGTAGCACCAACAACGTTGTCGCAGAAGGACCTCTGGCATGGTTCTTCTTTTCTTTATTCATTTATATACGCCTATAACCGACTAAGTTCGGTAAAATCCAGTCGTCTTCTTCCAGTAACAGGAGTCTCTAATTTTTTTTTTTTTCAGGACCGACGATTACCTTTATACTACTAAAAAAAAATACAGTAACAAAACAGAAGATATAAAAACAGAGAGCCTTCTCGACCATTGTCCTTATTCCCTATTGTTTCTTTAAATGTGTAAACTTACCACTGAAACTCCTTCCGAGGTCTGTGTTATTGGGTCAGAGGTACGGTCCCCTTCTCAAATAAGTACCGTACCATGAGACTTTGTAACAGTGTCCAGTGGAGAGTAGGACGGAATGGGTGACGACTCGTAAAGGATGTGTGTGTCGTAATACCCTCGAAATTGTCTTCTGAGAACTCTCAGGGAACCTGACGTTCCTCTAGGTGGGTCAGGTAAGCTTTCCTCTAGTCAGGACCCACAAGAAACCTTCCTTACTACGATTTCGACTTTGAGGTCCTGAAACCGGTGGAGTACCTTTTCTGAGACTACGACCCTCCCTAACCCCCGTCCTCCTCTTCCCCTACTGTCTCCTACTCTACCGACCTACCGTAGTGACCGAGCTACCTACACTCAAACTCATTTGAGGCCCTCAACCATTACCTGTCCCTCCGGACCGCACGACGTTAAGTACCCCAGCGTTTCTCAGCCTGTGCTGACTCGTTGACTTGACTTGACTTGTCATATATTTTAATATACCACCGAGTCTGTCATTTCTTAGACGGACGTTACCCTCTGGGTCCAAGCTAGGGACCCAACCCTTCTAGGGGACTTCTTCCCGTACCGTTGGGTGAGGTCATAAGAACAGACCTTTTCGGGTACCTGTCTCTTCGGCCCTCTCGATGTCAGGAACCCCAGTCTGTGCCGACTTCCTGATCGTGTGTGTGTGCTCTGGCCATCTAGATTACCCTGGTAAACAGGTGCACTAGCGACTCCAAGATATTAATAGTCACCTTTACTAAACCTCTTGTAGTTGCTCTTTGGGTGTAGGTCCTTCACCGGAATGGCCCACCCACAGGTTCCCACCGGATCCAGAGGTCAAGACGGGTTGTTCCCCGAGTGTATCGGAGTCCAGACATCGTAGGGACTTGAAGATCCGGGTTTGTGTGGGACCCTTACTTCCCCTCCGAGTCCGGGTCGGTAAGAAGATCTTCAGGGATCCAAAAGTAAACGAAAGGTGGAAACTCACACACCTATATCTGTCTCCGGAAAACAATCGGTTCTTCCTCCGACGGTCCACCGGGAAGATGAGGGGTCGTCGTAGGACATAGGGATTCTTCTAAAAGTAGGTCCGCAGAAGGTCAAAGTTGTGACCGAAACAACTGACTGATAGTGGTGCGTACAACTTAATGGAGAAAAAAAGGGGACTTGTTTCTCCCGTAAGTCCACTTCAATAACCAGACCTTGTCTCTTGACCAGTTAGTAACAACAATAATATAATTACCGTTCATAAGAGGTCATTAATGTTAATAATCTTTATCTTACGGGTTATCGTACACAGCAAATATCAGTGACATAAGGTCAATGTTCCTTACTAAAACAAAGTTGATTACTACCGTAACACTATTGTTGGGACCCAGAAATCTAGGCGACGGTCTAGGGTCCATGGCTGTTCTTATCCTTCTCCTTCTACTCCCTTTCGAGTTCCCCCTAGTGTCTCAAAAGTCAGAACAGGAAGGTCATCGTCGACTCTGAGGACCGAAGGGTGACCTTACCGGAAAGTTGCCCCGTCGATGGTTGTTCCGGTACGAGAGCGGAAGTGGTTCCTCCCTCCCCGGTGACCGGAGGTTCACCTAAACCTTAGGAGACGATCCACTGGACTCGGGGGGTAGTTCGGGTGCGTGAATTATTGATGCTAAGAACTCCTTGTCTCCGCTTGAAGGTACCCTTTCGTGTACTTAACTCTTCTTAAATAGGAGCTTCCTGATAAGACGACAATAAAGAGTAGATTTGACTTACTGTCTCAGTCGATGTCAACTACGACACAACAAGCCCGAGGTCGGACCGACTCGAGTATCTCCTCGAAGGACGTCAGGGAGAAGGACTTCAAGTTGGTCTCGGAAAGAGGTCTCTTGGCGACACTCTAGTCTTCTCCGTCTTACTTAAGATAGACTAAAGGTTTCGACACGAACTTTCGGAGAGAGGTTCAGGGGATGGTGGGGCTGTCGTGACTCTACTTAGGTAACGGTCCTGTCCATAACCCTTTGGACGTCTAGGGTTCCAGTCAGGAGGGGCCCTGACGTCTTGATCATTCCGTTCCTTTCAGGTCCGGACCCTGTCCGACGACTTTAGTCGGGATACGGGTCTCTATTCCGTCCGGTTCCCGGACAGGGGGTCGTCCTGAACTTCTTCGAGTCCAGTGGAACAGTCACTGAGACGAGGAGAAAAACGTTTCCTTGATAAGGACTCTGGGTTGAGTTCCTTTGCTTTGGTGGGAACGGTACGGAAAGTGGGAGGAAACTCTTTTGTTTCGGTTTGGGTAGAGGTCTTGAACGAGTGGGGACACGGAGACGGGGAGACGTCCAAAGATAATGACCCAACGGCAAAGAGGTGAGTTAACGTGAAAGGTAGTTAGAGTAGACGGGGAGGGGGACGAATTCCAATACCCATAAAGGAAAAACATAATAATGAACCGAGGGAGGTATTTGGCCGGGCAGCATCTAGTGCGATTACCGTAATATTTGAACCCTTTGTCACTTCTTTTATATACCACGTAACGTAAAAACATAACCCGTGGGACCCAGACTCTTTCACTCACATTTAAACCCCCAACTCTGACCCCGACTGAATCGAAACCTTAACTACTGTCGACTCCACTGTACCCCCCTCCCCACTGGACGTTTAATAAATAAGGAATCGGTGGGAAGGTACGACGGGGGTGGGTCGAGGGGGAGAGGGCGGGGTCTTGTAGTGTAGGGGGATCAGAGCGTCATTGTCGACTCTCTTAATCTCGGGAGTAGAACATTTGTGTGATCCCCGACATTTAGGTGTCGGATGGTGGTGGGGGAGGGGTCCGTGGTGGTCGGGACCTCCGTCTGAGAGGAGAGGGTCGACCCGTTGTGAGAAATGCAGGAACAAGTTAATAAATTTACACGTTACTTTGGAGACATATTGCGTCGGTTACTGTACGACCTGAACCATCTGTCTTTCCGCACAAAAAACGGGAGTGCACAGCCGAACCCCAACTGCGACGGGGCATTGACCAGTACGACAGAAATGAAGGTACACGTAAAGTCACCTTTTCACCTTTTATTTTGTACGTCTTCCGATCTACCACCTGGACCTCAGGTGGCCTCGGAGAAGGACTTTCGGTTCTGGAATTTCTATAAGAACGTGAAGTTCCGTGGGAAGAGGGGTGGGAGTCGAATAAGAATCTTGACGTCTTACATCGGTACCCGTTTTGTCGGAGGGGTCCTTAGACCGAGAATTATATCTGTACTCAGAGGTTTATCAGAACGATTTACGTCCACAAAAGATGAGAGGTCCTCGACCAGGAAAGTTTACTGACAAATTTCTTTATAGAAGAAACCTTTTTCTCCCCGTCTTACAAAAATTCCTTAAGTCAACATTCCCCAAAGTAGTAGTACACCCCTATTTTATTCTACTACTACCCTCACAGAACAAGTACCAGTAACACCCCTGACTCACTCCATTGACCAGAATTAAAGAACGAGTACCTGTACCCCCACTAGTATACACAACACGAAGCTTTGTTCTATCGTGCACCGTTTTACACACATTCCACTACCTTTGTCACCCAATACCCCACTTCGGAACATGAAGAACGTGGCACAATTAACACACTCGATCTCATTGTCCTAGTGTGTGACGGATAGTTTCGGCACAGGCGGCCATACTGATACGGTCCAACGTTATAATAACAAAAACAGGTCAGTGAGTCAGTACAGGCTAAGAAACGCTGAGGTGTCTGACGTCGTACGGTCGGAAGGGACAGGAAGAGACAGAGGACCTCAAACGAGTTTGAGTACAGGTAACTCAGTTACTACGGTAGGTTGGTAGAGTGAGAGTCATATAGTCAATAATTTTATAAAGGGAGAATTATCCATTTACCGTGAAGGTCCTCTGGTTGGAGGGGGTGTTCCATGAGGGGGGGGCGGAAGGTCGTACGTCACCAGTTATAAAACTTATGGTGTGACACTCGATGAACTTGTTCATAACAAATGGGGGTAAAATCTCTACCCTTTTGACTCAGAGTCTTTCCACTATACTCCTACACAGGGTCTAGTATATGACCCAACTATTATCTTGACCTTGGTATGTTAAGTGACTTAGATTTGGTCGGAGAAGTAAAATACCCATTCCTCTGGGTCTCCCAAACCCTTGAACAGGTTTCGGTACACCAACCGATCGGCTCTAGGAGAGAGTCTCGTGTGTCTTGGAAGACCTTCTCCCCTGTCGGCAATCTACTCGTCACTTCTCTCGACCCTGGAGAGATGGACAGACGGAACACAATCCCGTGAACCTCGACAACTTTAACAGCCGAGACTTCAGTTCTTCACCCCTTATCCGGCCCTTAACTACTCTCAAGTAACTTTTCTTCTTTTCTTGTGTCTCCACTCCGCCCTCGTCCCCTCTTTCTCGGAATCCTTTCCCTCACCGACTCTCTGGTCACGTCGGACTCGGCTCTCCCTGTTTGCTCCTTTCTAGGTTGAAAAATTCAACTCGTGAACGAGGAGACACGGTCTGCATAATATGTTCCATCAAGTACCTGAGGGGAGTTTACTGGGAGGCCCCTGCCCAAAAATTAGGGGTATCCATCCCTTCGGTACGTGACAAGTCTGACTTTAATCGTTCTCCTTCTTCTATCTGAACGTGAACATGTCTTAAGGGTTTGGTCCAAGAAAGATCAATTCTTTCGAGTTTCCACTCCTGGCACCGACCTCACGATCCCCTGTCCCGGAGTCTCTTTACAAAGTGCCTCTTTACACCTTCAACGAGACTTTAAAGGGGACTCGCCTGAGTCTCCACCACAACATAGACCCTAGAGTCGTGCTCCGATCCGTCCCAGACCCCACACTCCTCCTCCGTCGGCACCCTGTCACCAGGGGGGTACGGAACAACGGACCCCTCTTTAACGGTAAAATGAAAGTTAATCCTCCCTGTGACACCAGTTAGTCATCGCGGTGGTCTCCTTTTGCCCGGGTCGGGTCGGGACTGAGAGAGGTTAATAATAATTACTTGAATCAGAGTCTCGACGGTTGGAAAAATATACGTTTTATCCGGAAATACCCCGGTGGCCGTTGCTCCTGAGTAATTTCTTGTTTAGAGTCTCTCTTAGAATGTCCCCTTCTCTCTCTCCGAATTGAAGGTAGGGTTTGGTCTTGTCCAGGTCGGGGGTCCACTCCTAGGCCGAGTGGTGTCCTCCCAGAGCTTCCGGGGATCGGGATTTGAGGAGAGACCCCCTTAGAAAGACTGGGTGGTGGGGTAGGATTCCACCAGGATAGACGGTCCCTCTTGAACGGAGAAAGTAATTCTCCTCCCTTCTACCGTCCCGTCGTAGACTCAAGAAGTCGACGGTCACGTAGACGACTGTAACTCGGCAATAAAAAGGAGAGGGACGGAACCAAAGAGGACACGTTTCATCTTCCCTAGGAACCCAACTGTCTTCTGAGACTCTAAGTCTGTGGGAACGACATAACAAGAACTCGACGGTATAAAAGGACATCCTGAACCTCTACTCTTTAGGGTTGAGATGAGGAGAGTTAGGTTTATGTTGGGACCTGCGCCGAGGAGCCCGTTTACACACATAGTCAAGTCAAGTCGGTACTTCAACACAGGTTGACGCTGAGGTACCTGACGTCGTGCGGTCCGAAGGGACAGGTAGTGGATGAGGGCCTCGAATGAGTTTGAGTACAGGTAACTCAACCACTACGGTAGGTTGGTAGAGTAGGAGACAGTAGGGGAAGAGGAGGACCGAAGTTAGAAAGGGTCGTAGTCCCAGAAAAGATCACTCAGTTAAGAAACGTAGTCCACCGGTTTCATAACCTCAAAGTCGAAGTCGTAGTCAGGAAGGTTACTTATAAGTCCTGACTAAAGGAAATCCTATCTGGCCAACCTAGAGGAACGTCATCGTCCCCCGTTCCAGTCCGAACACGACGAAAACCTCTCCCTCGTGACGGTGCCAGAGTCCCTCCTCCCTTCTCACCTCAGTCCTTCCCGGGTTGGTGAGCCCGAGTGTTCAGGGGTGAACCGTAGTCAGAAGAGAGGACTCAAGGGTCGTAGTGTGTAGAGGGTGAGGTCGGGCTCGAAGTAGGAAAAGTGTTTTAGTAAGTAGAACACAGGGTTCAAGAGTACAACGGGCTCGTCTCCCCGACTCTATCGTCGTCTCCATTCCCGAGTCCTACCTGGAAATTCTGGGAGCTAGGTGCACCCTGGAGTTCCAGGACCTCTGGGTGTACGAGAACTCGGAGTTCCGGTGTTCGTCCCAAGTCCGAGGTAGGGAAGAGGCGAGGACGAAGAGGAGAGACAAAATGAATCAATTTTGACCCAGTTTTATGTGTATAGTATTTTAAACGATAGAATCGGCTAAAATTCACGTGTCAAATCGCCGCCATTCACGTAAGTGTGACAACACATCGGTACTGGTGGTAGGTAGAGGTCTTGAAATAAGTAGAAAGGGTTGACTTTGACACGTGGGTAATTTGTGATTGAGGGGGACTTTGAGGACAAGGTAGAAGACAGAGAGACGTCCACTGATGGGACCCATCACAAACAGGTATCACTAGCCGAACAAAGTGAACCGTCTTTCAAAAGTTCTAAGTGGGTACTGAATCTCACACAAATTTAAGGGAAGGGAAATTCCGACTTAGTATAAGGTAACGTACAGATATATAGTAAAACGAATAGGTAAGTAGATGCTACCGTGGAGGCAACAAAGGTGGAAAACCGACAACACTTCCTACGACGACACTCACACCCGTAGTTCATAAAGAACCTCTGGGACGAAGGTCAAGAGAACCTACGTTTGAGTCTGCACCTATCGACCCAGACGACGAGGACCAGACCGGAGAGAAGCCCAATTTCCGCACCTATGGGACCTTCTTTCCTCCCCGAAGCAAATTACCCAGGACCTCACGAGGGGATTCCGTTCCGATATCCCAGTACCCTTTCCTACCTCCACTCTAGTGGGATTAGTACCTTAGTCCTGACCAATCTCGGTTTACCCAGGAACCTAAGGTGGGTGAACTGTCTATTCGTTCAACTCAGAGTTCACTCCTACCTACACATTACACCAGCCCGAAGGCACCGAACAGTCTTCGAGTCACCGAGATCTCGAGGAGGGGAGGTCAACAGTTACTGTCTCCCCGGGTACAAACGAAAGTCTGGATCCCCTATGTCGAGGACCCACGGACTAACGGACCCTGGGGAGGGTAGTCCCAGAGTCCGGAAGGGAACCGGAGAAAGAACGGAATGAAATGACCCCTTCTCTCGACTCCAACCCCTAGACTCTCAGACGTCACTCGGGCACCCCGTCATAGGAATACTTCCTACATACTCGGCACGAAACTGGTAACTGGACGGGTCTCGGTAGACAGACCACCCGGACGGGGTTTCTCATAGTGCGACCCTCCTTAGATCCCTGCCATTTTGGGTGGACTGGGCCCTGGAGTGAAAACGGGTCCGGTTCCGAGAGAAGGTGGGTCTAGGACTCTTAGGTCGGTGTACGATCGCGGGTGGAGGGTCGACCCGTCTCGCGGTATGAGGAATGAACTGGGGAAAGACGGAGGTCGGGAGAGACCTGTCTCGACTAACGGGTCACTTTCCCCCGGGTCACTAGGTGGAGCAAGTAGGGGTTTACACGAGTGTTTAGTCGTCGAACGGGGTAGTCTCCTTCGAGTCACACACAGACGGTTCCCCGTGAAGGGACCCCAGTCCGTCTTCGAAGACCTAAAGTTTCCGGAGACCCCGAGTAAGGTCTTGTAGGGGTTTACGGTCTGAGTCGGGTAGAGACCTTCCAGGAGAGTTTGAGTGGACCCGGCACCAGGTCTGACTGCAAAATCTCGGAGTCAGGGCCCGAAACCTCAGTGACACCCCGACGACCGTACCCAGGAAAACAGGGGCACGAACCGTCGGACTTTAGTTCCCTTTCCCCAACCGTCGGGTTTTACTCTGTCCTGGGGGTCGGTCGTCTCAAGACAGACGGTCCCATCTTGGGGGTGGGAACTCTCCCCTGGTGACCCTCAGACCTGGTGTCCCCGACCGCTCCCACCCCACCCTCCAACTGGAGGTACCCCTCACGGAGTTCCTGAGCCCTGAACCCCACGACTCAGGGGAACGGACAGACGACCCCCGACCCCCACACGTCGTCACGTCTCCCTCGACACACCCCTCGGGGACCCTTCCCACTCTACTACACCTGGTAGACCCATTACAGTCCCCGAAGACGGGGAACCCGAAGGACATGGGGTCGACTCGGCGTGACAGATAGGTGTCCTGACGGGGGTCGACGACGCACACCTGTTCTAGGACCACGGACACCTCCACTAGTTCGGGTAGTGGGAGTTCCGGTTCTTGGAGGGCGTCGGCGTCAGCCCCGTCGCACCGATGCTCACGCAGGAGTTGTAGGTCCCGTCACTCGTCTCCCACGGGCGGGACGCGAAGTTGTCGAGGTCGCACGTCACGGTTTTGTGGAGGCACTCACGGGCCCGCGTGACCGGGGACACGGGTGGGGGCGGGCGGAGAGAGAGGACCGGACAGTCGAGTCGTCCCGTCCTGACGGGAGTTGTGGTCGTCTTGACAAGTCGAGGGGAGGGTGGCGAAGGCGGTTGGGACGGCCGGGTCGGTTCGAGTGGTACGGAAACGGACGTCCACACTGGGACAGCACCACTGGGCTCCCCGACCCCCGGTCGGCACCCGGACGATTTGTGGCAGACACCCGAATCTACACAAACGTCCCGAGACAGAAGGAAGGACTCTCCTCGAGACCTTTGAGACCCGGGTCTGAAGGATGGTCCCGACTGGACTCCCAGAGTAGACTCGAGTGTTTCCGGTGGGGGTAGTCCGAATTGTGAGTGTGTCTCCGATAAAGGGTCGTGTACTCCGAAGACTCGGTCCGGTCGTAGGTGTTTCTACGACCTTGTCCTCCCTCGACCGGCCCCGATACGGCGCCTCTAGGTGTACTTGGGACGGGTCATAAACCTTTACGTGTATTTAGGTACGGTCTAGTTGATACCGAGTAGACGGGGGATGACGGTTGTCGGAAACGGACCAGGGACCAGTGGTGTGTCACACGGGATTACCTCGTGGGGGACGGACGGACGGCCGAAGGGGCTATCGGAAACTGGAAGAGAAAGACCCGATGAAGACTTGGGCCTACGAGTCTCTGTTTGTCATCCGAATTTGTGAACATTGTAAAAGTTCGATATACTCTGGATGAAAGAAGAAGTACCATGTCTTCTCTTTGACCTCCGGGTCTTCTTTCCCGGCCTAACCCAAACACACCGACTCTCAATATGTTAAACCCCCTGGAAGAAATTCTTACTTTATGTAGTTAAGTTTACTCTATGTGTCCGTCCGGAATCCTACCAGACACGTCCGAGCAAGTCCCGGGATTTCGACTGGGAATCCGAGGTAAGTGAAGTCCCATTGGGTAGTCCCGTACTACCAGTTTAGACGAAGACCAGGGGTCTCCGGGGTCACGGTCGGGTGGGAACGAGTTCCAGTGTGTCGATCACTAATCGTCCCGATCTGGACCCGTGTCCCCAGGGGAGGAGATGGTGTGACGGACGACAGTAAGTACGGTAACGAAGACCCATGAATGTCCACTACTAACATTAATTCCTACACTACACCCTGGTCCTCTCGGGGACTGTTTCGAGAAGGGCTCCGTGGGGCGAGAAGGACGTCCTTCGTCCGATCCCCACTTACCTCGAGGCTCCCCACTTGTACGACCGGGTCCCAACGAATAGTAAATCGTTGAGGACCGTGAGTTGGAGGGTTGGAGACTTTGGGGTCTACACACGGGTGGAGAGAGTACAGGTGCAGAGGGAGGAGGGGTCACCGGTCCGACACAACGTCTGAAGACGTCGTGGGGCTTAATTTAGACGTTCCCTATGATTTACGGAGGACGAAAGAGTACTTAGGGCTCCGACTCGTCTGGTCCCGACTCGTCCGGGGGGTCCCAGGTCGAGTTTAACAAGAGGGGTCTACTCCTGCAGGGTACCCTTTTCATTCGGACTCAGGGTGTAAACTGGGTCTTCATCCAAACGTCCCTAAAGTCCGAAATCTCCTTTGTCCGAACACAGGAGTCTCTTCTACGGGGTCCCTAGACCCGGGGTCTCCGCAGTCCTACCTCCTGTCTCAGACACCGGAGACTCAGGGACCCGAAGTCCTGGGACACGATCCGACTCAGACACCTTATGTCCTTCGATGGGGTCCATTATCGGTCCGTCCAGCCCCGGTCCAGAGGAGGAGACACCACGGGGGAGACTCAGGGATCACGATCGACCATGGTCGCCCTATTCCTTTCCGTGACGACTGGGGGTCGCACCCGTGGACGACCAGACTACAACTTAAAAACCCTCGATTCTTTAGTGTCCAGTGAGTCGACGAACACACCCTTAAAGAGTAGGATCTCGGACTACGGGGTCCCGTACTACCAGTTTAGACGAAGACCAGGGGCCTCCAGGGCCAGGTGCCTCAGGGCGGGTTAGTCGGTCGGAGGTCCCATGCGCCCGAGTCCGTGGACGCTTAGACAGAGGTCCTCAAACCTCTGTGGCCTAGGTACCATCTTCACACTGTGACCCCGACCTCCGGACCTCGGGTTCCGAGACTGCCGGTTCCTCTCCTCCACTGAAGATTCGAGGACTGGGAGTCCTCACCCCCTCCCGGACGCGACTGGAGACCCGGGGACCTGAACCCCTAGAAGGCCTCCGGAGGGGTGGGTACCTGTCATAGTCACGGAGGTTCCGGGACGAGGGTTTTATCGGAAAAAGGAGGACGGAAAAAGTGAAGGTGTGGGATCATTCCTTCCATTACCCTCGTAAACAAAGAGATGGTAAAATTTCAGAATCTTTGACTCCGTTGTCCTCCACATGGGGTGTTCCTCACTTAAGATCCTCCCAGGTCTTGGACGACCTTAGTACGTCAAGTCCTTCCGAATAGTCCTCGGAGAGAAAAGTCCTCCTAGTCACCTTAGGGTCAACTTTGCGGTAGACCCGGTTCCACCACGAATGACAGTTCACTGAAGGAATTTTTTTTTGTGAACCCAGTAACAGTCACCGTTCGGAGGGAATTGGTGACATTATCTTTTGTTGCAATAGTAGTCCCGTCCTTCTCTGGACTCATAAAGGAACTAGGACACTGTCTCCGCCCCTCCCCTAGAGGTTTCAGGTCTCTCCCGTCCACTGGACGGACTCTAGTGTGTCGTTCAGTATCGGTTAAATCTTGAATTTGGGTCAGAACATTGTGTGGGGAGTAGTTTCCAATCCGGTTTTGGTCGTTGACTCGTGAAATATCTTCCCAGACGAGACGGAGTCTCTCCTACCACCTTCTGCTCGGTGACAACAAAACAAAGGATTTACTCGAGAGACCTTATCCCCGTCCTCCTGTCTTCCAAGATTGTCTCTTTGGTTGGGGACGGGGGTGTGGGGACCAAAGACTACCGTCTCTGTCCTCCCACTGGTTCTCCAGAGTCTCCTCTCGTCTTCTCTTCTCTACCTTTTCTCTCTGTACGCTTGTAAAACGTGTCCCATTCGGGTCCCGACCATCCGTCCGTCGAGTGAAGGTCGGGTGATACACCCCTGTCCGGACCCGGTTAGTGACATCGGGAGCCCCCGGACATCCGCCTTTTAGTCCCGTCGGGCGTCCGTTGTCCCCCTCCTCCCTCGTTGACACCCACAAACTCCGGAGGAAATCTGATACCGAGGTCTTTACAGTTCACGACGATTCTTATCGCCGGTCAGGGCGGGACGTCAGTGGCCGGTAGTGCTATCAGTCACCCGGCGTCTCCCCACCTCCCGACCGACGTGACGTCTACATTCCGGGTCGAAGGTTGTCGGGTACCCCTCGGAGTGTTGAAGAACACCACGGGGTCAAATGGCGCACGTTTTGTTCCTACCCCTCTGACTACCCCCCGCCTCTGTACAAGGGCGAAGGACGAAATGACCTTGTGTCGACCCTCATACAGACGACTCGGAGACTCCAGGACCTCTACCTGCGTTGTGTATACGCAAACGTACGAACGACTTAACGAAGTCAGTACAGGCCGAGAAACACTGGGACCTGACATCGGGAGATCCGAGGAGACAGGTACCCTAAGAGGTCCGTTCTTATGACCTCACCCAACGGTACGGCAGGAGGTCCCCTAGAAGGGGTGGGTCCCTAGCTTGGGGACAGAGGACACTGAGGACGTAACCGTCCGTCCAGGAAATGGTGATCGTGGTGGACCCTTCGGGACCGTAGAATACAACCACTATCTTGACTATCTTGAAAGGTGGTTTTATAGAGTCTGTCCCCTTACCGACCTTCCTTCTTACAGCTTTAATATGTCTTCAACAGAGAAACGAAAATCTTCCAGCCCTTTGACTCCAAGTGTCCCTCACTCATTGCAGTAGACACTCGACCCGGTGCCACTCGGTCTGGAACTAACTCTGTGAATTGGAGGACCGGGGACCCTCGGACTTTGTGAAAAGGAAGTCGAGACCCGAAACACGTCTAATTGACGGGTGACTAATGTGTCTCGATATATTTACGATTCACCTCACCTCCACCCCCCACAACCCCCTACCCTTGGTCACCAGGTCCGAGGGGTCGTCCGACGAAGGTCTTCCTATATCCAGTTTCCCCTCCCTCCCGTAGAGGTCCTTCGTTTCACTGAAGGGGCCTCTGGATCTCCCACCACCCCTTGTGCCGCCAATTACTAAAGACAATTATAAAGTCTTAACTCCAGAGTCCTTCCCCTCCTCTTTCTCCTTCGTTACGGGTCTTGAAGACTAGGAATTTCGGAATATTAAAGATAAATGCAGTTTTTCTTTTACACACGCGTGTGTGTGTGTGTGTGTGTGTGTGTGTGTGTGTGTGCAGACTTGTGCACTCACAAGAGTAGACGTATACAGAGGTATACATGACTCACAGACCGTGTATTTGTGGGTTATCCGTGACGATAATAAGGTGTACTTGTATTTGAGTCCCTAGTGTTCATACAAGAATGTGTCGTGGGAAGTCACATGGGTGTGTCTAAGTTTATGTGGCATTATAAACCCACGGGTAAGAGACACTGTCCGTGACATGACGGGTCTCGTAGTCTGCCAACAGAGCTCGGGAGGGCTGTCAGGGCACTCCATGCGTGGCACACATTAAGGATAAAAAGTGCACCTCTTGGACTTTGAGTCCAGGAGACGGGCGTGAGTGTGTCGGCCAGTGACGCCACAGGGAAGTGTCGTCACGTGCACACACGGGTACATACGAGTGTCCGTGTGTGTGCAGACTTTCGTCTCCGCGTGTCTGGAGAAGAGTGAAGGCGTGCGTACACTTCTCTAAACACGTACGTCTGTGAGGGCTCGTGTGTACCCGCCAGCCAGAACGGAGCGAGAGACCCCCTAGAGCCCAGGAAGACGTCTCCCGGGACTTCCACAAGAACCAGTAACCGATTGTGTGGGCACCCGGTCTGGGTCTGGGTCTGGACTCTCCGTCCTTGGACCGAGGCTACGACTAAATCCGTGACGGTCGTAGGAAGGATCTCCAGACCCGACGGACTGTGACCAGGAGTGGTAGACAGAGGGTGACCCCAGAGTCTCCTCCCCCTATCCTTCCTACTCCGTCTCCTCGAACCGGTGTCCCCTTTACCCTTCCCCCACAGACCTTTCACAAGAGACGGAGGGGCTGGGGGCTGAGAAGAGGATGTGTGTAGGGGGAACCGTCCGGAGACAGAAGGACGACGATCGTCTGACGCTCCTCGTCACTAAGAGATCTAAGAGATTGAAGTCGTCGTGGTCCGAGCGATCTCACGGAGGGACCTTCGCGAGGACAGAGGTCCCTGAGGTTAAATCGTCCAGACCCATCCCGAGACCTTAGACGTGAATCATCTGGAGTAAGGGGTGGGGACTCCGGGGGTACTGAGACTACTTCCGTCAGGAAAAGAAAAGAAAAGAAACAAAATTCTTTTGAGTCCCGTTGAACCTTACTGGGTGGGTCTACGTTTTGCGAAATGGAGACCCCTCAACTAATGACCGGACGTTCCGTCTTCAGAATACTCAGTAGTCGACTCAATGTCCTACTGGTTTTTATAAGAGGTCATAATAAGGACGTCCTCATCCTTCGAGACGAAATAAGATGCCGAGTCGGGTTTGAGACTGGGACCGGGTCCTCAGTAGCCAGTTCTCCCTCTAATACGTTCTCACACCTACCACCATATTTGGTGGCGGTGTCCCCCTCTCTGTGACGTACACCGAGGGACCGGGTCCGTAGTAGTCGTTTCTCAGACGCTTTTGGGGAACACACGATCCCATCTCGGACTTCTTCCGACCTGTGAGTGGGACGAACACTAAGACACACTCCTGTTCCAGTGTCGTAGGAGCAGTACCTCGCGCGAGACAGTGAGTCCTTATATCCTGTTAAAGGGTCCAATTCTATTGTAGAGGAAATCTTCGGGGGCACCTATCCGACGTCTCGTCTCCGGGGGCTCTGGAAGACGTCGGACTTGTAGGCTCAAAGACTCGACAGGAGGGGCGTCCCTTTGTCTCGCAGTCGACGGACGGTGTTAGGGGTACCGGGTCGGGAGGTTTGTATTTGACGCAATTCTCTCTGACGACCGAGACGTTTGTGTTGAAGTCTGGTTCAGGGGACCTGCCTTGAGAAGGTTGTTTAACAGATGGGGGTCACGGAGGAGGCGTCTTTTGGACAAAATCGAAGTTAGAGGGTAGGGTGGGGGACACCACCCGTCTTAGATCACCTTATTACTCTTTTAGTGGTCCATCCTAATCTTCGTGATGGGACTCGTCTGTCGTTCAAGGACACCGGACGGGAGGAAGAGGTCCCTACCTCTTCCCCTACGACCGTCTTCCGTCTACTCCCGACCGTACGACCCCCGACATGGAGGGTGCAGGGGAGGAGGGGGGAATCGTGGTGTCAGGGAACCCTATCTGGGTCAGACCCCGTCTCCGTCCCTGTAATCTCCTCTCGACCCACCCCTTTGTCCCGGGTCTCCGGACCTTGTCGAGGGGTAGGTTGTCTGTCGTCGCCCGACCCCGGGAGACGGACTAGAACCTCGAAGACCACAGAACTGGGTCTAAAGGTCCAAACACGACATCCTACTGGAATCGTAAAGGGTGGAGTGGAGACTCGAGAGTAGGTAGGAGAAGAGACAAATTGGGGGTCGGTGAGTGGGGATTTCTCTCCCAATCGTAAAGAAGGGGTAAAGAGGGGAAGAGAGGGACGGACACTTAACTGGTCCGAACCGGTCAAGGGACCATTTCGCGGGTGGATGGGACTTGTACAGGATCTTTACTTTCAAGGGTTTAGTGTAGCTCCCGGATGGTTCTGGATTTCCAGTCTTGAGGGGTGGACCCGTGGGTCACTCTTCGTTAGAGAGGAGAGAGTGGATTTGTAGGTCTCCTTCCGAGTCGACCGTCCTTGTCCGCAGGTCTCTTCCACCGGTTCTGAAGTACATCAGACGAGGCACTTGGGTGTAAGGTTTACACACAGGATGGGTCCGGGCCGAGGAGGGGCCGAATCGAAGAACTGGGAGACGAGACTAGGGGACTCTGTCCGTAGGGGTGGAACGAACGTGTACGCACATATACACACACGAGCTCTCACGAACGTGCACGTGTGTGTGTGCGAGTGTCAGAACCAGACAGGACTCGGGGTACGTGAGAACACCCGTGCGGAGTGGGGTATCTTTAGAGATACTGGTCGAAAGAGGAAAGAAGGGTAGGACCGGTGTCATAAGGATGCTTCCCTACCTCTAGTTGTTGGACGGCCACCTCGACTGTCAACACACCTTACCCGTGAAGTTGTAACTGTTGGGCCGAGTCTTATTTCCACGCCTTCCGCCCGGCTCCTCCGCCCGTCCCTCGTCGAGGGTAAGTCCCGCCACGGTAAGGCACGGGTGGGAGGTACGGAGGGGTCGTGGGGGTGACGGGACACTGACGAGGTTACCCACCCGTCGAGGACCCTCACGTCATCTCCCTCGTCCCAATCGTCCCTCGTCGATCGATTGACCCGGGGACGAATACCCCATCTGAAGTGGAGGGTCGGTACAAGAAGACGGGTTCGGAAAAAACGCGGGTTTTCCGTCTCCCCTGTTCCGACGGGCACAGGGTATGTCTCCGGTCCTGACGCAAGGACCAGGTGTAAGGACCGAGGGGGGACGGGACGGGGGTGGAGGTTCGGGGAGAACGGGAGACGGACGTCAAGTGGAGATATTCACGCCCCGGTACGCACTCTCGACGCCCGACACGGAGTTCCGTCTGGGCCTGAAGCTTACGCCGACCACGGTCTCGGTTCCCGTCACGTGGGAGGCCGTCGTGACGGGGCAGGTGCTCTCGGTCACCGACCTCGACAGCCCGTGGTTGTCGTTCACGTGCTTAGGGGCGTAGTGTCTCCACTCGACACGAGGAGACCCGGGACAGGACGGGGGGCCGACCCGGGACTTTCGGCACGGACCGTACCACCGGTCGTGGGGTCACTGGTGGTCCACGGGTCGACCGACACCCGTCGGAGAAAAAGGACGTTTAGACGTCGTCGAGATCCGAACCGAGTCTCGGGGAAGGGTGTAGTCTCCTTCAGCTCTCGACTCTCCCGCGTTGAGTCGACAGGACACCACAGAGGCACACGGTCCTTCCTGAGCGTCAGGAGTCGAGGGGAAGGACCAGAGGTCCTCAGAGCCACTACTCCGGCACTCCGAAGTAGCCGCCGTCGAGTAATTCGTCAGTCGGGTACTCGGGTCCGACGCACCCACGGTCCCGTACCGGTCGGGACCTCTCCGCCTCCAGTCTCGTCTCACTTGTGTCCGAAGTCCCACTCGTGTCTCGCTCTGGATTCGACATTCTGCTGTCTTTGTCTGACCCTCGTACCACTCCCCCTACCTGCCCTGTGCCCGTCACGCCGGTCCTCGTCACTACCCGTCCCGTCTCGATCTCTACGTCTATGACCCCAGTGTCTCTAGGGACACGGTAGTCGATTAGGGTTGATTGACAACCCAGGGTACCGCGATTAAGTAGTATAGAGGTCCGGAGTTGAACGAGTGGACACGGTACCCTAATTCGCGGGTGAAGGGTCGTGTCCCTGTCCCTAATATACTCATTTAAGCATGTTTACGAACCGACTACGGGTCGAGTATCCCTAGAGTAGTGGAAGAAGGAGGAACAAGTAGTAGTCGTGACAATTTTAGTAACAATTTCACACATAGATTCGGGAAGTGAAGGGACCACAGAACTGTCGGTGTGAGGAAGTCCTGTTGAGGAATTCCATGGGGGATGGAATTACCTTAGGGAATGAGAAAAACATTTTATTCCTTCTCTGCACGGACAGAGACATTGTCATGCAACAGACTATGTAGCTGAGGACTGTGGGTCCCAATTCGTGTATCATCCACGGAGCCACGAACCACGACTATTACTATTGCAGTGTCGTCCCTGTCTCCCTTCTTCTCCTCTTCCTTCGAGTCAGACGGGGAGGTCTCACTCACCTGCGACCCGTAGGTCGCGACCCATCCCAGTGTGTGCGGACGTAGACGATGGGATCGTTAACAACGACGAACAAATCAGCGGTTCAGTACAGACTGAGACACTGGGGTCCCTGACATCGGGTGGGCCGAGGAGACAGGTCCCCTAAAGGGTCCGTTATTATGACCTCACCCACCGGTAAAGGAGGAGGTCCCCTAGAAAGGTTGGGTCCCTAGCTTGGGTTCATCGGACGTCGTCGTCTACCCAAGAAATGGTGACTCGGTGGTCCCTTCGGGTGTCAACGTCCGACTTGCAAACACACCACGAAGTTCAGACACTTTATCGACGGACAGGAAGTGGTGTAGACCCGAGTGTCGTTGGGACGACACACCAAAGGATCCCGACGGTGCTGGTTCGCGGAATTTGTTATCTTTGTGTACCAGAGAGTCAAGGTCTCCGACCTGAACTGTAGTTCCACAACGCCCCAACCAAGTAAGATGCCCGACACTTCCCGTCCCAGACAAGGTCCGAGGAGATGGGTGGACGGCTACGTCCTCTGCGCCAGGTCCGGGACCCAGTCCTTCTAGGTACCCCAACGGTTCCGAGTCTGCCCCGAGTAGGTGATTTGTTGTTGTCGTTGCTGAGGAACCGAACGTCTACCGGCAGAAGAGGGACACAGAGAAGTACAGCAGAAAGAAGATATACACAGAGACACGTTTAGAGAAAAATACTCCTGTGGTCAGTGCAACCTAATCTTGGGTGGCCTTAATGGAGGAAAACTGAACTGATGGAGGTATGTCTGGGAAAGAGGTTTCCAGTGTTAAGACTCTACGACCCTAAATCCTTGAAACTGTACGTCTAAATCCCCCTGTGTTACGTTGGGTACTTAACCCCCAATAATAGTGGGAGAGGATGTATTTTCTAGCTGTGACTCTAGATAAGACTGGTTTCTTATGTAGTTTCCTCAGGACTTTTCGTCCGGAGAACTAACGACAGAAGGTGGGCTGTTTCCGTCTCCCAGTAGGTGAGTAAGGGGCCGACGAGGGGAGTGTTCACTACGTCCGTGTCATCCTTACACATTTTGTCCTTCCCGAACTGAGGACTTACTCGTCGAGGAGGTCGTTTCGTCGGAGGACCCGCACCGGGGGCCCACACCCGGAAGGGGGTGTAATCACGGGGGGGGTGGTACAAGGGGGGAAGTGAGAGGTGTAGGGACCGAAAGGTCTACAGTTCTCTCGAAGTAAGTCAGGACTGAAGTCAGAGGACGTACTCAGTCTTAGAGTTGTTATCAAGAGTTTGGTACCTTGTTATGAATACGTAAAATGGATGTCTTAATAAACCTTTTCCGTCCGTCCACCTACGGAGACCAGGGTGCAGATATACTCCCGGGGAGGAAAGGTCGGTGGGAGATGGGAGTCTCGGGTATCGTTCTTTGGTAGGGGGCCCCGACGGAGCGTCCTGACGATTACCACATAGACCGCTTTTGCTACCCTGAACGAAAGAAGAACCGGACTCTGGTTCTTTTAGTGTCCCTCCTCTGTCGTTTACTTTGTTTAGAGGGACGCTGTTTCCGATAAATGACGGACGTATGATCATAGCCGGGAGGTCCCTAGGCCCCGTGGACTCCTAACTCGGTCTCTATTTTGAGGGAAAAGCCCTGGTGTCCGACCTCGACCTTATAGTACAACGACGACGACGGTCCACGGTCGCCGCGGAACCCCTGACCGACCCGTCCGTAGACCCCTCCTGTCTACGGGGTTGGGTGGGGGGAGAGAGACCGTTGGAAGGAGTGTGTCTTTGTTCGGACAGAGGTTTCTTAGACAAAAAAAGTGACGTCACCCTTACACACACACGTTTGGGAACGGCTTACATGCGAGTGAATGTCTAACGTGTGGATACGTACACTCTTCGTCTTTACAGAACTGGAAACATCCACTTGTCGGATCTTTCGGGTCTTTTCGATAATAAGGAAGGGGTAGAGAGTGGGAGGACGGTCCTACTTTAGGGATGAACATTGGGACCTTCCTATCTCTCTCAACCATTATAATTCTTCATGGGATAGACCTGAGGAGGTTAACACTAGGACAACTGTAACTGTTTCTCGGTCCACGACCACAAGTCACCGTGGTTCTTGTTCTTTACCCGGGAAGAGACCAGACAGTCTACGGTCCTCTCCGACCGTACCTCACAGAAGACGGTAAGTCCAGTGACACCATACCCGAGTATTAATTTAGTATACTTCACACACCTCAGGGGTGGTGTTTCGTCCGGGAACCAACAACTTAAGATTGTAAGGTTAGTACCCAAAAATCGTAGTCACTACTACAGAATCCTCCCTTTCGGTCAGTAAAACCGGTTCAAATACTCTTATTTCAGATTTAATTTGGGTAGAGGAATCTTTGGTTTGGTCTATTACTGTCTCCTCGACACTGTTTGTGAAAAGATTAAGGTCCTTCTACGAACCTATCAACCCCACAAGTTATGTTAATGTTGAGTTCTTTACGGATGCCACGATAGTGATCTTTCAGGTACTCTTCCCTCCGTGGTGACAGACACGAGAGTCTCTGAGTCCTAGACCTTTCCTCCCCCGTCCCCCTACCGTCACACTTCTTAGCCTGTGTTTACGATACTACTTTTCTCGTAAGTCTCCACAGGATTTTAAAGCCACCTCTTTCTGTCTCTCTCGGAGACCACTACCCCTTCACTGACAACTGTTCCTAGACCTCTCCACCCACCTACGGTAACACACCTCCCGACACCCAACTGTCCTCCGAACAAGTAAAAGTAACTCTTACCTCGATTGTGTTCGTCATCACGTCGACGACGATGCACCGAAGTCAGCACAGGCTAAGAAACGCTGGGATATCTGGTATCGGGTGGTCCGAGGAGACAGGTACCCTAAGAGGTCCGTTCTTATGACCTCGCCCAACGGTACGGGAGGAGGTCCCATAGAAGGGCTGGGTTTCTAGTTTGGACGTACAGAATACAGAGAAGTAACCGTCCGCCCAAGAAGTGGTGAGTCAAGTCAAGTCAAGTCAGAGAGTCAGCACAGGCTGAGAAACGCTGGGGTACTTGACGTCGTGAGGTCCGGAGGGACAGGTAGTGGTTGAGGATCTCAAATGAGTTTGAGTACAGGTAGTTCAACCACTACGGAAGGTCGGTAGAGTAGGAGACAGCAGGGGAAGAGGAGGACGGGGGTTAGGGAGGGTCGTAGTCCCAGAAAAGGTTACTCAGTTGAGAAACGTACTCCACCGGTTTCATAACCTCAAAGTCGAAGTCGTAGTTACTTGTGGGTCCTGACTAGAGGAAGTCTTACCTGACCAACCTAGAGGAACGTCAGGTTCCTTTAGAGTTCTCAGAAGAGGTTGTCAAGTTTTCGGTAGTTAAGAAACCACGAGTCGAAAGAAGTGTCAAGCCGAGAGTGTAGGTATGTACTGGTGACCTTTTTGGTCTCGGAACTGATCTACCTAGAAACAACCGTTTCATTACAGAGACGAAAACTTATACGATAGATCCAACCAGTATCGAAAGGAAGGTTCCTCATTCGCAGAAAATTAAAGTACCGACGTTAGTGGTAGACGTCACTAAAACCTCGGGGGGTTTTATTTCAGTCGGTAACAGAGGTGACAAAGGGGTAGATGATCACGGTGGTTTATTTACGACCATCCGAAACTAAGGTTAAAAGATACTTAATGGGTCATTGTAACGTCTAGTGTAAGATAGAGAAGAAGACACTTTGTCCTTCCCCTTGTTCCCCGAAACTTGGGACGAGGATTTTGGTATGTGGGTCTGATGAGAAGGTCTTCGAGGACGGGTAAGTGTCTAGGTCTGGGCCCACGGGAACACCTGAACTTGAGTTGAGTTCCTTAACCCACCTCCCTTACCCCACTTCTTCCCCTTCTCGGAGAAGGACACAGTAGTCGTTCCCCCCACTACGAAACAGAACCATAGTCTAATAACACGAAGGAGGAAGGTCTATTAGGGTCACTGTCCGGGGTCCCTTCCCCCGTGGTTCCAATGGTAGGCTCCCCTCTTGGACCCGGACCTTAAGGCCCTGTAGCGGAGGGTGCAGTTCCACCGCCCGCACCTCACATCGGGAAACCACCTACCGATGTAGGGACGGCTTGTCATTCACCTCCGGAAGTCTCTGTACCCCTCCCGTCCCTACTCTTCAGGTATATTTATCTACTGACTGCGACTGTAGAAGGGACCAGTTGTCGTCTCCGAGAATCTCGAATACCTGTCTTTTCTTCTTACAGGGAGTGGAAGGTCTCACACACACCACCCCTGAGGATGTTGCGGGGTCGAGGACTTGATCGGTCGACGGTGTGACCCCCTTCAGGTCTTTCCCCTTCCCCTCTACCGTCCCTCTCTTCCCCTTTTACTAGTAATCGAGAAACTCCCACACCTCTTCTCATCCTCGTTCTACCTAGTTTTAGTTTTAGATATCATCATTCTGAAGTCAAGGAGGGCAACTGAGGGAGACTACAGAGATTGAGGGGTCAGAACAGGTGAGAGCCAATACTTTTTTCGATCAGGATATACTGGTAGATACCTCCGACTCTTACCTGGAGGTGTGTGTGAAAGTACGGAAACCCCTGAACCTAACAAAAGGAGGTCGTTTTAGACGACCAGGTGTCTCTCCGGGTAATCTGCGTACTAGAACTGGTACCGGAACTGGAGATTGGATGGACCCTTCCCTCCAAATACTTAGTACATAACGGAACATTTATTCATTTCTGTTAAAAGGTCGGGTCGTTTGTGTCTGTACTTTATTTACAAGTGGTCGTGTCATCTTAGATATAAGATGTGGGAGATATAACGGGGAGGGTCTCACTTTGGAACGGTGAACAGTGACACACGTATTCAAGAATTGAGAAACGTTCCAGAGTGAATCCATCCACTTACGTAGATGCGACACAACCGATTCAGAAGAACGGACCCTTTAGGGTACTTGCCTCCTCGGACCGTCGGACGTCAGGTGCCCCAGTGTTTTCTCAGCATGCACTGAATCACTGATTTGTTGTTTTTATTGTTTCCTTTCGTTTTGAGTAAGTTAATCACCAAGTAGAAGTTGCGGACCTTTTTCATACTCTAGTCTAAAAATAAAGTGTAATATGTGGTTTTAGTTAAGATCTACCTAATTCTTCAATTCCCATTTTACATTTTGATATCTTCCTAATCTTGTTTTACGTCCACTCTTAAATAAACTAAAGTTCTTTCCCGTCCACAAGGTCCATACTGACGTTTTCTTTTTTATATTTCCTTTTATAATCCTCTAAACTCATGTATTATGAATTTTGAACACGTGGTTTTGGTGACACACGTTTCATCTTTATACTTACTACTTGGCTCTTATGCCAAGATGGGACAATGTCATACGAAAAAGAATTGTATACTTCTCCACGATATCTACTTTCCGTTAATAGTGTTTTAATCGTTTCTCACACGGACACGCTAAGTGTTCTGTTTCTTGGTTTCAGTATATTTTTTACAAATTATCGTCATCATTGGTCACCTTACGTTTAATTTTGTCACCCCTGTTAAAAATTTTCAATTATGGGGCAAGTTTACTCTCCGTACTCTTTATCGTGTAAGTACGTAAGTACAGTCCTCCCATTTAACCCTGCTGGAAGGACCTTCCGTTAAACCTTTACATCCAGTTTACAGAAATCGGACCGGTATTATGAAGATCTTGAAAGGGGTTTATTTGTCCTGTGTGTTTATAAACGTTCTTACACATAAAACCGGATTAAATATTGTCACTTTAACATCTTCGTTAAACATACAGATTTTTATCCCTTAATTAAATTATTTAACAACATATATGGATCTTGTCATTTGATGTGTCGTAATTTAAACTACGACATCCTCTTAGTACTGGTCCGTATATGTGTTCAAAATGATTCACTCTTGTGTCCAATGGTTCGTCTTTTGTCTCAAATATTAATTAAACCATTTTCTTTTCGTTCTGACCTTTGTATTTGTGGTTCTACAAGTGTCGTCTATAAAGTCCCCTACGTTATCCCCACGTATATATATATGCCGTCCACTAAAAAAAGGAAAAAAAAAAAGTTGGATGGTACATAATTAATACATTAACCCTGTCTTTTCGTATATAAAAAGATACGGAGTCAAGAAGCAAATATTTTACCTCTAATAAACATAATATATAAACGTATCTAGATCTCTTTCAAGACGTGTCTAAATATGTGGTCCTAAAACTCTGTCTAATCACTTCTTTCCGTGCAAACGAAAAATGAAAACATGACAAAAGTTCCCATACTTGGTAAGACCCTCACTTTGTTATTGTTAAAAAATTTCCCCCTCTGCAAGTCTGAGAGGGAATGGGGAAGGGGACGGTCTACCTGATCCTCGTCTTTGGTTACGGCCCCCGTCAGGTACGGAGCCCTCGTTTCTCGAGGCTCCGCTCCTGAACTTTTGGAACCCAGACGAGACTCCAGGCATGACTACCGACCCACGGGAACCCATCCAGTGAAATAGAGAGATCCGAGACGGAAGACATAACGGATTCGACAAACCGACTTGGAAAGGGACGTGAGATTAAATCTTGACTCACCTGTTAAGTACTTAACCCCTGACTCACAGACCCCAGGAGAGGTCCCGTGGAGCAAAAAGGTTCCCGGAGGTTCCTCTGGGGATATCTAGTGTGAAGTAAAGGACTCTTGGTCCCTCCTCGGGAACGGTGTCCTTAGCCACAGAAAGCGGAGGAGGAGGGGACGGGTAGGAACTCTGCCATGACGTCTCCTCCGGGTCCATCCGCACCCCGGGTGCCCAGTGCCGTCCCTCCGGACACTGGAGGAACACTAGGTACCCCGGCAGAAGAGGGGGACGTCCTAGCACACACTCTACCCCCTCCGGTTCGGGTCGGTCGTGCGGCCGAAGCACCTCTAGACACACCGGCACACAGCCGGACTCAAGTACCGGTCCAGGAGCGTCGAGATAATGAAGTACCACTCAGGACTGGTGGTCGTCGGACCGACCCGCTCGCGACCGGTGGTCGGAGAAATGGCACTGACGACCCGGGAAGACCTAGAGACACCCGTTTGGGTCCGGTTCCAGAACCCTCAGGGCAGGACGTCGCGGACTCTCAGCCCCTCGGGACCCAAGTATAGGACTGGGACTCCCCGACCCGACCCGAGGTCCCTTCACCGAAACTGAGAACCCGGGGTCACAGGGGAAGACCGATTCACAGTCGGACTGGACCACCCACTCCCACACCCGACACGTACCCTTGAGAACCCTAAACTTGGGACCGAGACGGTGAATTATTGACCCACTCGAACCCGTTCACCAAATGGAAAGACACGGAGTCACAGAGGTAAACATTTTACCCCTACTGCTATTGTCGTCGATGGGGTGCCACAACAACGCTTCTAATCTATCTTATCCCACTAGTGAAGATCGTAGTGATGGCACGACTAAAGATCATGACGGTGAAATGGATGACCCGGGGCGGGAAAGGGACACACGACCGTCGGACGGGGAAGGTAGGTAGTAGGGGTGAGTGGTCGTAGGGTCAGGAGTTGGAAGAAGTGGGGTCGAGGAGTGGGCGTAGAGCGGGTGTGAGGTGGACGGAGGAGGGCGTAAGAATAGGGACGGGCGGGGTTGTGGGAAGGGGTGTAGAGGGAGGGGTAGGGTGTCGAAGACGTCTGGGGTGGTAACGGGAGTGTGAGGGAGGTCAGGCCTGGGAGGGGTCTGGGACTTTTCCGACGGCTGGTCGGGACCGGTCCCTAAGACGTCCGTCCCCTGGTAGGGGACGGTGTATGCGCCACAGTAAATGTTTTGATAATGGTAGGTCAATTGAAGAGTCCAATTACTGTCTACACTACTCTAGTAAAGGAGCACTGAGAGTCGACGAAAACCTTCACCTTCGGACTTTACTACCTAAAATGCAGACCCGTAATTTACGGGACTTTATACAGTACCCTCGGGTAAAAAGAGGAAGGAAGGAAGAAGGGAGAAGAAAGTTGACGGAAGGAGGAGAAGGAAGAAGGAGGGAAGTCGACTGTTGGAGCATAGTGGAATGTGTCATGGAGAGGGTCCCAATAAACTATTTATGAACGAATTAACCAACTTACGAAATTAAACTACCCGGACCGAACGTCCACTATGTTACTACTTAGTCTGGGGTACGTTGGGGAGGGAGTGTGTCGGGGGTCAGGTCTTCCCCTCTCCTCTACTTCCTGAGGGGTCCTCCCTACATGTAGTCCACGGGGAGGGACGGACGTCGAACCAGAGAGGTAAAGAGGTGAGACGAGAAACTTTTGGTTGGTTGGAACACTTGTGCCGACTGTGACTTGGGTGTGGGTTCTTGAGTGCCTCTTCTTGTGTGTGTAGTGCCTGAAGCACCTACACATCAAAATGGATAAGCAAATCGTAAACATGGGTGTGGAGCAAGACTTTCCCAAACTCTCTTAAAAGTTCAATTTGGGTTATGTGAAATTCTGTTGATCACTATGTACGTATATATATAAATATATTTACATACATTATATGTACCCGAAGGGTCCCCCACCGGTCACCATTTCTTGGGAGGACGGTTTCGTCCGTTACAATTCTATAAGTCTAAGCTAGGGACCCACCCCTTATAGGGTGCACCCCTGGGTGAGGTCATAAGAACGGACCTCTTAGGAAGTCTCCTCGGGCCGTCCGATGTCAGGTGTCCCCAGAGTTTTTCAACCTGTACTGACTTCACTGAATCGTGAGTACGTACGTATATTATATATATGTACATACATGTGTCTGTGACAGTAAGGTCGTCTCGACTCTACTCTTCGTCTCTCTCCGGCTCGGCCCCTCTCAGTCACCGTTACGAGGGGTGTACAGACTCTCCACACCGTGTCCGTCGTTACGAACCCGTACTTTGGACCGAGAGCTAATGGACCGTCGACACCACTTTCCCTCCTGTGTCGACGTCCCGGTTTCGTTCGCGACCCGAAGGAACCGGTCAGTCTCTCGACCTTGCCACAAGTAGGGCACTAGAGAACCGTCTCTGGTTCACTTGCCATGGTCCTTGCCGGCGTCGGAGTGCTCCGACAAACGAAACACGGAGTCGACAGAGACCATACAAAGGTCGGTCCGAAGAGTTTCCGGTAACAGGGGCCTACAGGACGGTAGTTGAGGGTATGGGTACCCTCCCATCTGGGCGACAGTCGAGGACATTTGTCACACAGGGGGAGTGAACGGGTAAGGACAGTGGGCCCGGGTGGTGGAGCCACCGGAGCACTGAGTCGTAGGGGACTGTAGACTACAGTCAGGGAGGTAGTGGTACAGGACCTCAGACTGAGAGGGGTAGGGGACACGGTAATGTGACCGAGGGAATTTAGGGGCGGTAACCGGACTCGGGTAAGATTAGGTCGGTGCAGCCCCCTATGGTAAAAGCAGTACAGTCGGGGGTCGAGGTCCTGTCGGGTCCCACGGGTGACGGAGATCTGAAGCAGGTTTAAGGAGCCAGACGAGACGGGTGTATAGGTTAGGAAGGAGTTCAGAAACTCACCGGGCTGAAGGAAGGGAAGAGACAGAGGAAGAAGACGACAAGGAAGACACGACAGACGAGAACCCGAATTGAGGATCTTGGACAGGACCGTCCTCTGTAAGTTTTCGGAGAAGGAAGACGAGAGTCCCTTCCAGTCAGAACGGTCGTACTAGTAAAGATGGGACCTCGTCCTATACCAACCTACATCTCATAACTCCCTTCGGAAGTACCTTCCTCGGTCTTCCTTTCCGTCCTAGACAGATTCTGTCTTATGTCGAAAGGTATACCTAGAGCTCATCACCCTCCGACAAGGACCGTATTCCACACTGAACCTTCCCGTGGTTTTTACCCTCGTCTTCCCTCGGTCCTCCGTCCCCAGCTACCCTCTCCTTCCCGATCCTTCTACACTCCACACCGGTATTCCGTTTTTACGTGACCAGGTTCCCCAGAACCCTTGGGTCAGTACCCAGTGAAAAGATAAACTACTTGATAGGACACCTATGTGTTGGAGAACCCTTCTCGAAGTCCTTCCCCCTTACCACGATCACAGGAGTCGGAGGTGGATATCGGGTCCAACGTAAATTTCTAGACTAGTAACGCACGGAGGTATGTTGACGGTCGTTGTCTCGAAGATCCTCAAGTACCACCCTTACTCCTCGTTTTCAAGGGGTCGACACTCAGTGTCGTTCCTCCGTCCTTCCTGTCTTACGAGGAGGTAGTACAAGGGGAAGAGGGTCGTGGAGTCTCGGAAGTAACAGAAGGGTGGGACGATCCGTCGAATGCCCCCGTGAGAACCCTGGAGGGTGTCTTCGGGAGGACTAAGTCGACCCCTCGGGGAAAGACCGAGGACCCCTCATCCCCATGAAGAGTCCCGGACCACTACGACCCCTCGGGGGGGTGGGTCGCGGTCAAGTCAAGTCAGCGAGTCAGCACAGACTGAGAAACGTTGGGGTACCTGACGTCGTGCGGTCCGAAGGGACAGGTAGTGGTAGAGGACCTCGACCGAATTTGAGTACAGGTTGTTCAGCCACTATACTAGGTTGGTAGAGTAGGAGAAAGCGGGGGAAGAGGAGGATGGACGTTAGAAAGGGTCGTAACCCCAGAAAAGGTTACTCAGCCAAGAAGTGTAGTCCACCGGTTTCATAACCTCAAAATCGAAGTCGTAGTCAGGAATGTTACTTATAAGTCCTGACTAAAGGAAATCCTACCCGACCAACCTAGAGGAACGACAGGTTCCCTGAGAGTGTTCAGAAGAGGTTGTGGTGTCAAGTTTTCATAGTTAAGAAGTCGCGAGTCGAAAGAAATATAAGGTTGAGAGTGTAGGTATGTACTGATGACCTTTTTGGTATCGAAACTGATCTGCCTGGAACAACCGTTTCATTACGTTCAAGTCCGGTTTCAAACCCAGACGGAGTCAAAGGGAGGTGTTTAATTCGGTTCGAGACTACACATCCAAATAAGTGGGGTTTGGTACTACGGTTCCGGTTGTCTGGGGTTCAGTCGTGAGAGCCCGAACAATGGTCAAGGTAGGGATCTCTAGAGACACTTCCTACCCTCGGTCCCCTCCTCCACCGTTTTTTACGGTTGAAACTACGTCTAGGTGACTCTTTATAAACACTTCGTTCGGAACGTATTACTTATTAAAGAGTGGTAAAAATTTGTGGACGGGGATAGCGGGAGAGGGCCCGGGGACCTTATTAAGGCCCGGGACAATTGGGGTGTGTCTTTACGGTGACGTTTCGGTCCTTATGAGTGGAGATAGGGAAGATGGGTAGTCCGACAGTCTTTTAGACAAAAGACAAAGTGAAACCGGGGATGGGGATTCAGTGAGTGAGTGTGGGGGAAAGGAGAGACCCCTCCAGTCGTCCTCGGTGGAAACTTTCGAGAGGGCAATGTCTGACGTCCTGTTTCCGTGGTAGCCACTCTCCCATCTTGGTCTTTTAACAGTCCGCGAAGACTCTTTTGGAAAAAAAAAGTAAGAAACATTAGTCTCTCCAATTCACTAAACGCGGTCCAGTGTGTCGCGCTAGATCCGTTTCGACTCTTTTCCTTCCGAGAAAGGCTTCGAAGAAGGGTAGAAACGCGCCTAGAGTCCCACTCGGTCGTAGTCTCGGTCCTATTCGGAAAGGACCCGAACCACCCACGGTGCCCTGACGGTCCAAGCTCTAGTCGTCGCTGGCCCACTCGCCCGGGCGCTTGCGCGGGCGCGCTACCATGAGCACACAGGGCCGCGCAGGGGCGGGCACACGGGTCTCTGTCGGCTCCGCGCGGGGACAGTCCGGCGGCCCGACGCCCGAAGCGAACTGTGAAGAGGAGGGGAACACAATAGCTAGCTCCGGAGAGGCTCGCCTCCACCGGACGGGCGAAGCTCCTCGACTCACCCAAGTTGAAAACCACGACTTAAGAAATTCCCTCATCTCATCCCTCTTTAGAATTAAATTTACGTCTATGTCCGAAGAGTGGACCCTGATTCTTTCAAAAAAGGTAATTTTACGATTACTTTCTTGTTTGACTTTGAGGTTTAGGAGTCGAGTGTCTCGGTAGGGGGCGGGGGAGGGGTGGGGTGGGGGTCAGGCTGAGAAGTGGGGTAGGGAACTGGAAAGAAACGACGAAGACGACCCAAAGGCACCTTGAGCGTGTAGGACACCGGGACCGAAGACCCTCGAAAGTCGTCGAGAGACACTCTCCGGACACCTGCCCCGCTGAGTGGAAGAACTTTCCTTGGGTACGACATCTGACCGGTCCCCCACTTGAGGTCGGGGCCTCAGCACAGAGTCTGGTGACGAAGTGAGACGACGACGGTTCAGCGAAGTCAGCACAGGCTGAGACGCTGGGGTATCTGCCGTCGGGTGGTCCGACGGACAGGGACCCTAAGAGGTCCGTTCTTGTGACCTCACCCAACGGTAAAGGAAGAGGTTACGCACTTTCACTTCAGCGAGTCACCTCACGCTGAGAATCGCTGGGGTACCTGACGTCGGGTGGTCCGAGGAGGTAGGTACCCTAAAAGGTCCGTTCTCATGATACTGGAACCTTTAAATTGTAGAGACTGAGAACAGAAATTCTACCCGTTACTACGGATGGAACATCTTGACTATCTCGCTAATTCACACATATATATATATATATATACTTCCCGTATACATGGACGAACGACCCTCCGAACGTACTGATTCCTAAGACCTTCCGCCGAGGTCCTACCCCGCGACGGGACCCGGACGGGTCTTCGTAGGAGTCCGGTCTAGGAAAGGACGTGTCTGCGACTGAGAGAGTCTGAACTTCGGATCGGCCCCCGGGTCCAGGCCTCCGTGTGTCCACTGGTAGTGTCCGTGGTTGGACTTACGCCCGTCGTTACACCACCACTACAAGCCGTTCGTCGGGACGGAGAAGGTGTCCATTGAGTGGAGTCCCCGTCGAGGTCCCTAGGGCCGCGTCTCCCACCCGCCCCGACTGAGGTCGACTGGAAAACCTCCACGAAGAAGGAAGGACTCTTTCACTGGTAAGAGAGACTCTCCTCTGAAATACCCGTACGAACCGACGCCGAGTAAGGCCCCTGGACGGTCCCTAGGGATGGCACCTACCTGGACAGTACGACAGAGGATGGTAAATCGGACCCACGGGGGTATGGTGGACGACACGTCCTGGGATCCCAAGGTATCCTGTCCCAAACCTTAGATCCCATAGACGGGGGACCCAATCGAGACCCGTCGATGATGTCTCGGTCGGTCCTGACGATTTTGGACCGGCTCCCAGTGTCTTGGAGGTTTCCGTTGACTGAAAGAAAAGGAAGGAGACCAAGGTCCCAGGTCAGGGTCCTCCTGTGTGGAAGGTCCTTGGTCCCCGGTCCTTGGACCCCACCCCACTCCCAACCCTTCCTCCGCCCTGCACTCTCCATGTAGATTAGGTATCGATCTTCTCCACACCAACCGTCCTTCGAGACGTCTCTCTCTAACAGGAGACGTCTCTCTCTAGCAGGACCCTCTCGCGATATGACTCCCGGACTAGACTTAGTCCGGTCCGGTCTGGAACGGACTCACAAGGTCTTTTGTACCGAGACTGTGAACAATTTTACCATTCTTTCTCGAACAAGTCCTGACGACGTTATCCACAGTCCTGATAGCGTTACCCCGATCTCTAGTCTGAAGTTTATGTCGTCTGTCGACCCCTAAATATCGGTTCCTCGTCACTCCCTCCGACTCCTACCTTTGAATGATTCTCCTTTGTTCCAATTCTCCTAAGAACGATTTGGCTGAATTGTTCTGAGAACGACTTCCGTCAGTTCCACTAGTCCATAGTTCTCACTCCCTCCGTCTTCGACGGGTCTATAGTCCCCATGAATCTATAATCCCACCCCACCCCCTAAGAATGATTTGACTCAATCGTCCTAAGAACGATTTTTACCCTCATCCGTTCACCTTCCGTCCCGGGGTCTTTCTTCGGATCAGTTTTTTCGTCCGAGGCTCCTTGGACAGATATCAACCCAGTTTCTCTCTCAGAACTAGTCATCTAGAGTCTAATCATCACAGGTCCCGTCGCGAGTGGGTGACGGGGGTTCCTCAGACTACTTGTCCCTCCCCACGTCCTCCCGGGACTGGGGTCTGGCGCCAGGACGGGCTGTGGGTCCTAGCGTCGAGGGACAGAGGGGAGGAGGGAGGTCCGCGAGAGGTAGGAGGTAGCAGACGTTGTGTTGCAGGAGTCTACTCCACGACCTTTACTTCCACTGACACGTCCACCTGTCCCGGTTCTAGGTGGTCCTGGACAAGAAGGTCATGCACCTCCTAGGGTGGTAGCACGCCTAGCTCGGGCTCACCTCGTAGCAGTCCACCCCCGACGGGGCTGGAGCCCAAAGGGGGGAACTCAGAGTCTTTGGATCCTCTACCTGACCCGCACCACACCCAGTCTGCAAGGCCGTCCCCAAGGGAGAAAGATGACTCTTGCGGAGACTCGCCCTGGGCCGGGACCTCCGGTTTGAGACCGGTCGTCCTCGAATGTCAGGGGCTAAACTCCTAACCACTCGTTGATCCTTTTACCACTCGCGAGACCTAAGACTTAGGTCGTTAGGCTCAAGTTTAGGACCACCCTTAAAACCCGAAGGGTCCACCGCGATCACGATTTCTTGGACGAACGACTACGTTTTTTACATTCCCAACGTTCGAGCTAGGGACCCATCCCTTCTAGGGGACCTCTTCCCTTACCGTTGGGTGAGGTCATAAGAACCGACCTCTTAGGGTACCCGCCTCCTCGGACCTTCTGATGTCAGGTTTCCCAACGTGTCTTAGTCTGTACTGACTTCGCTGGATCGTGTTTGCATACGTGCCCATTGATCCTCCGACCTGCCCCGACGACTCCCGTAGGACTACCGTACCTACGAGGGACCACTAGTAACCCTTTGGAAACATAGTTACGGACCCATCCCCCCGTCCCACCCTTCATCTGAATCCCAATCTTCCTGACTCACATTGAGTCGAGGTGACGAATCGTCGGTTCCCTGGAATTTCTAATCGATCGAAGGGACCTAGGTTCCAAAGAGTATCCTGGGGCTCTCCTAATACACTCGTTGTTTGTGTGTCACGCCACGGACCGAGGGGAGGGGAGGGGAGGAGGGGTCGGGGGTAGGAGTCGGGTGGGGTGACCGGTGAAGTCGAGATCTCCGACAGACCCCAGTCCTCTGACCCGTTTCGTATTTCTACACCAGAGGTGTTCGGCTCTCCCCAGTTACTGCTGAGGTCAGGTCTTTTGTCAGAAAATTTGTCCCAGTCATCTGAGGTCGGGTCCCCGGTTTAGACCGACAGACGGACTAAAGTATTTATTTCAAAATAACCTTGTGCCGGTACGAGTAGGCATATACAAAACAGAGATCGACGGACGAATGGTGTCGTCGTCTTGACTCATTAATGCTGTCTAGTATACCGGGGTTCCTCGGACTTTCTAAATGCGAGACCGGGAAATGCCCTTCAAACGGTGGACCGGAATGTGTGAGTCTGCTTTCCGTCGGAAACCCTCGGAAACAACAGGAGTTGTCAATGAGACAGATTCCGGGTCCGGAATGTTCGAAATTGACATTGGCCTTTCGTCTATTTATATTCTGTGTCTCTCCCCGTTTCTCGGACATTTTTGATAAGGTCCTAAACGGGGGTCCCGGACCACTCAGGTCCTTCAACCGTGACGGGGGATAAGAATCTGTTTGAGATATCAAGAGGTTCCGTAAGTGTCGGACCAAATTAAGTCGAGAAGGAGTACAGCGACAGTGTCTTTATCTCCACAACCGGAAGGACCATGAGCCGTCAGTGGGGGTCAGTGGGAGTGTAGTTCACCTTCCGACCTCCACACAAGACTCACCAACCCCGAGGGGTAGGGTACGGTCGCAGAGTCACCGTGACTCCCATCCTGTCACTGTAGGTCCGAAGGTTACGTTTCGATGGGTTTCTGTTTAGGACACTAGAGAGGATAGCCGTTAGGAGGTCGACTGGGTGCGGGTCCGACGCTCTCGGGACCTTACAAAGTATAAATGTAAGAATGTCCTCCAAGGACTCATAGACTCGGAGTCGGAAAGGGTCCAGGGTCGGTCGACTTCGGAGATTCCACCTTTAAACATCACACTAACAGGGCACGAATCTGAAACCTCCCAGACCATCTTCTGCCAGACCTCGTTCCGGTCACACTTCTTTCAAGGGACTCTGACCCTTCTCGTCCCCTTCTCTGGGGCCCCCCGATGTCTCTTAGTCGACCGAGTCCAGTCCTCCGACCCCGTCCCCCGTCGTCCCCCCTTCCCCGTTCTCCCGGCACGACGTCCAAGTCGGAGGTACCCCACAGGTACGAGACTTACTCGAGTCGTGTCCTGCCGACGCCTGTAGACCAGTAGTGACAGAAGGGGAACCGACGACTCTCGAGTAGGAATAATAATATGTCAGTGAACAGTAGAACAGGGGTACTTGCAGTAGTACGGGGGGCCATTAGTAATAGAAGTTACGGTCTCGAGTCGGACTAACCGGCAGTAGTAGTAGAAACACGAGTTCTCAGTAACGATAAGGGCAGGGACAGAAATGTGCGGAAGAAGAAAGAGGGGCCAGTCACCTTTGTGTGGCTAGCGACACACCCCCTGAGTAGACCTGGAGTATGTCTTGGGGGTCTAGGCCCGGTTCGTACCTCCCTTCCTCGTGTAGTTACACTCTGGGCCCGATCTCCCGAGCCTACCCCGACGGGATCTCCCACACCCCGAGAGGCCCCCGAGTCCGTCCGAGTAGAGTATGTGACTACTGAGTAGCACACGTTGCGGGGACCTGTGACCCTGTCACCCTACCCCCTCGTCCGTACTCCGGTGAAGGTGTGTGACCGATCTCCGTACCTCTTTGGGTAACGAGGACCCAAAGACTCCAAAGTCTAGGAAGAAGGAAGGAGGAGACTAGAGGACACGGTGAGGAATCGAATTTCTATCGGATCACGGACGGTGTCGACGACACCCGTCTCGTCTCCATCCCCGGTCGACGTCTCGAACAGGAACTTACAGGTCCGGTCCGCTAACCCTGGGTAGATATTGTCAGGGCACAGTTGTGGTGCGACATGTCGTGGTGCCTCCCTCCGGGCCACCCACCGACCCCGACACCCACACACCTCTGGGCTCTGTATTTGGAGGAAGAGACCGAGGAGGGGTCGAGACGCTCCAAGACTTGCGGTGACTCTACTGGACGGTCCGAGGTCGGGAGTGAGACCCCGGGCTGGTGGTCAGGCTGGACTGTCTCTCCGGGCTCCTCAAACCGAAGTAGGACCTGTTACAGGTCAGGGACGATTAGGAGTTGTACTGGTTGAAGTGGATGATGGGGTTGGGACACAAACTCCGGAAGTCGGGGAGCCCTTAGGACCTCGAGTTCGGACCGTGTGGGTAGTAGGACTTCCATCTAACTACCCCCTCCATCCTTCATACGGTCCCCTCCGAAAGGTACAGGGTCCTTTTCCGGTCCTCAGTGCCGGAAAACGGTCTAGAGTACCACCACAGTAATCGATCGTCTCTAACACAATGTCGCGTCTGATACCATTTGCGAGGGATACTCAGACATGATTCTACACGTGAGAGAAACACCCAGTGTTTTCGGATCAGTCCCGTCGACCTAGGTACGACGGGTAGACTGAGGGTCGAAACCGGACTCAGGTCCTGAACCCTCCAGTTTCTGAGTATGACGAAGGAGAACGTTTCGAGAAACGTTTGGTGGAAGATACCGAAGAGACGTCGTACCTATTATTTAATTAAAATTGAGTATAGTGTTAAACTTAGTTGACCATCACTGACTGATGTCGAGACACAACTCTCCCTAAGACTCCGACGGAAACCCTCTTCGACTTTTCTCATGGAACTAATAACTAAGGGTGACTCCTTTCCCCTTAACATCACACCATCATATCCACAATGCTTAAAAAACTTGAATTAATCCCTTCCACCGGAGAGGTGGTCGAGGGGTCTTCCTACCCCGGAGCCCCACCCTCCTGCACCACTGGTCGGTTATAGACACGAGGACCGAGACCTCACCCTTGAGTCCGCGAGGAGAGGCACGTCCCGTCCTTAGACTAGGGTGGACACCGACCCCCGTTGCACTTCGACTTGATGTGGCACGACCAACCCCTCTTCGGCACGCGGCAGTGCCACAGCCTACACGTCGACGAGACGCTCAGGGGGTTGGAGTAACCGTCCGTGTTTCACTACCACTCCGACCGTCCTGGATGGGGCCTACCCGTCCGTGGTCCCTACGACACCCTCCTCACCAGGGCGAGGTAGGACCCGGTAGCCCCGAAAGGCTCTCCTAAGACCGAAAGGACTTGCAAGGAGGACCGAGCGGGTGTGTGGGGTCAAAGAAGAGGGGTAGAGTGAAGTTTAAAGAAAGAAGAGATAACAGTAAGAAAGGTATGACCGACCACGATGTCATTCCCGTTACGGTTTGTCGTAGGTCACTACACGAGTCGGTGGACAGCCCAAAGGGTCCACTGAGTCACCATTCCCTGGGTGGACGGTTAGGTCCTCTGTATTTTCCGTATTCAAGCTAGGGACCCCAGTCCTTCCAGGGGACCTTTTCCCTTACCGTTGGGTGAGGTCATAAGAACGGACCTCTTAGGGTACCTGTCTCCTCGGACCACCCGATGTCAGGTACCCCAACGTCTCAGCCTGTGCTGACTCGTCTATACGTGCGGTTCAGTGGACAATCTTCGTTCTCCACGAAGGGACCTCCTCTTCACAACAACTGGGTCCGACCTGTATTGTAGTGCGGGACACGGACTCAGTAGTCAGGAGTCCTATCCTACTCAGAAGCCCCTCGGTCAGAGACTCCAGTACATCATAAGAACGGATCTCTTAGGGTCCCTACACTCTCGGCCCACCCGACGGCAGATACCCCAGCGTGTCTTAGTCTGGGCTGACTTCGCTGAATCGTCGTCGTCGTCCTAAAAAAATCTAAGGTCAACTTACGGTAAAGGAGTACTTCTACCGGTACAAACGAGGGCTTATTTTATTGCGCACCGAAAAGGTCAAGACCCCCTTTCGACTCGGTAGGTAGGAGGGAGACGGGGACTACCGGTGAGCAGACGAAAGTACCGGTCACTATTAGGAGGAGGGACCTCGGTAAAGGGAGTAGGCCGGGACCACGGGCCGAGTGGCCACCGAACCTAGACAAGGGACCCTACGAGACAGGGGTGTGGGTCGAGGGAGAGGGGGCCGCACAGAAGCGGTCCGGGCTCAGCCACCGTACCTCATGAGGGGTCCCTACCACATGTATCGGGGCCTGTCGGGCGAGTCGGACGGGCGGTAGCAGTCGTAACGGCACCGGCCGCCGGAGGAATAGTAGAAGTAGCACCGGCACGAGTAGCGGATGTTCGCGTTCAGGGCACTCTCACTGGACTGAGACTTCGCCGACGTTTACGTCTACCTGTTGGACCTCAGGGCGCACCGGAACCTCACGTTCCTTCCATACCTCACCACCCCTCAGCCCGTACACACGCGCACATACACACACACATGTAGAGTATATGGCCGTCGTCACCCGTCACGATCCGGACCCAGAGGACGGAGGTCCTGGAGATGGAGTTCGGTCCATCCCTAGTAAAGTTTGGGGTGATCTCGGTAAAGATCCGAAGGAACCACCGAGTCTGTCATGTCTTAGACGGACGTTACGTCCTTTGGGTCCAAGCTAAGGCACCTCTTCCCTTACCGATGGGTGAGGTCATAAGGACGAACTTCTTAAGGTGCCTGTTTCCTCGGATCGCCCAATGTCAGGTACCCCAGCGTTTCTCAGCCTGAGCCGACTCGCTGAGTGTGATCACGGTCTCGGCAGAGGTCGGGTCCTAGGACCGACCCTACCGAAACCGTGAGAGAAGAGTCCCTCTGGGCACCCACAGAACGGTACTGTGTGAGTTCGTTAGAACTCGAGAGAAGGAAGTCTTCCTTGCATTCCGACCTCCCGACTAGACTCTAAATCTCCTTTCTCATAAAGTGTCGAATATAAAAAATTTTTTTAATGGTTGTGGTGGTACTTCACGTTAGTCGGTGTGATTTAGGTTCTTCCTTTAAAACCTCAGTCTGAGAGCAGTGGGGGTCCTATAGTAAGCACTCAGTGGGGCGTTCCCAGATCCGACGAAGAAACACCTCGAAAGATGTACCTCACGAGTCGGACATGGACCCCGAGGCCGTAGGGGTGGTCCCTCCGGTGCCAAGAGCCTACCCCTTCGCCTGGAGAAGGTGGGAGAGAGGTGTAGGAGTCGACAGTTGTGTCGTAGGCGGAACACCCTGACAATTAATGGCGGAAAATAATATAAATACGACGAATTAAAAAAAGAGGCGTTACATGAGAAGGGAGATTAATCCACATCACTAATCTTAGAGAAAATACACACGGTCCGCACTCCGAAACTTATAACCTCCGTGAGCCACTGAACTTCCTTTTGACGTCTGGATATTTTTCGGTTGGCGGAGGAAGAGGAGGACGGTCGACTCGGGGGGTTGACCCTCCCCCCGTGTTCCTCTCACACTTCGACTCAAGGAAAACCTTTTGTAAGACTTCTTCCTCCTTAATCGCCAGTGTGTCACCGGAGGCCGAGTCCTCTCTCGATAGAGAGCAACCACCCTCCTCCACTATCTCGTTTCCTGTGTATCCTAACCGGAATTTCCATAAAAGTCCGTACGGGTCTCGGCCGAGAATTTGTGACTTTCCCGTTTGACCCAGGTCCCTTCCGTCGGAGGACTTGTGAACTGTTACTCGGTCCGGTAGTGGGTGTGCGTCTGAGTCTTCTCCGGCCCGGACCCGGGAGTAAGACCGGACTGGAAGCCAACATATTTGTGTGTATACACACACGTGTGTGTACATGTCTGTGAGCCATGAGTCCACTAGTGAGTACGGGAGTGTGTGGAAATGTGAGTGCGGGTACGTGTGTGTGTAAAGGTGTCTGTCTGTGTGTGTGCACACAATGAGCCGTGTGTGTACTCACGAGTAGTCCCGAAAACCACTGTCATGAAGGGTCTTTCCGAATGAATGAGGGGAAAGTGTGTGTAACCACATTCGAGTGTGCATAACCACGTCCAAGGTAAGTCAACACAATCCCAACGAGACGGAAGACTTAGTGAAAAGAACCGTTCCCAGAGGGACGAGGGGCACAGTCACACTGGTCCCCATGTCTCTCTCTCGTTGTAACTTCCCCAGATGTCATCGAAGACTCCCCAGGACCCTGGAGGGACAACAAAACAGTTCGTTCTTCGTAACCATAGGAGTTCCGAGACTCGAGGTCCCAGTGTCCGTTCTTCAGTCGTGAAGACCCCCGGTCACCCCGGGTGACTGTCACGGACCCGTCGACACAATACTAGTACAGTAGTCGTCTCGGGTGACGACCGTGTCCTGACAGTAAAGTTCCCGGGACCTGGATGTGACCCGAACACGTAAGGAAGACTCGAGTGTTTCCTAAAAAAAGTATGAAAACAGACATATTTGTCTTTCTTCGTAACGGATTAGTTGCAGGTGACGGACAAGAAACGTGCACATAGAATTAGGTAGAACCAAACCACACACACACAGACACACACACACACGTACACACACGTACACGTGTGTGTGCAAACGTACGTACACACATACTCACGTAATCGTGCACGACTCCCTCTTCTATCTCCGTCCTTCCTGGTTCGTGTAATGGAGACTGTCGGAGGACCCCTCCTCCCGACATGGGTCCTGTCTCACACTAGTGTGTCGACACACTATTACCCAGGTACATGCCTTGAAAGAGTTCCCCGGTACCCCCAATCAGAACGTCGAGTCCTGACAGATCTCCAGACCCGACAGGGGTGTCTGTCACCATGGGTAGACTTTTAGTGCTGACTGGTGGCCCATCGTAGTGGAACTCGTTCTGTTCTGTTTCACTCCGGGACACACAAATAGGCCCTCCCTACATAGTCAACCCGTCTCGGAAGTAGACCGGGGTAAACCACTAGACTACCGAGCCCGTTAGACGCTCCGGCTCTTGACCCTGAAACCTTCTTTAGTAAGGATTGAGGGTATTCCTTTAGGTGTCATTTCGCGTCTTAGGTCTCGTCTGGTAGTGGCCCTGGAGAGGGAGTGTGGGGTGCAGGAAGGTGTAGGGGCCTGGGGAGGCACATAAGACGTTCTCGGTTTCGGGAACAGAAGTCTCGCCCTCCGGGAGCACCGGGGTCGTTGTCTCGTCTAGACACCTGGAAGACCGGGGGACAGTACAAAACTTCCCTACACCGGGCTCTGTTCGAAGAAGTAACACGGAGAAAGGGAGTAAGGATATAACAAGTGGAACCGATGTAATTTGTCGGGAAGGAATAGGGATGTGATGACACCAGGTAGCACGTCCAGAGTCCCCGGACCCTCTCCCAAGACTCACAACGCTCCGTCTCGTCGAGAACTCGACCGGGGTGTGTCACCAGAGTGCTCGAACAGAGACACAGTCGGAAACGGCTCGACGTCTGCCTGTAGGTGCTCAACTGGTCACTGGAACTGCCTCGGCCCTAAGGGAAGGACCTGATGTCTTGGATGTGGTACGCCCACGATAAGGGCCCTTAGCTTCTGGTGGGACAGGAGGCCCTGGAGCTCCACTCTTCGTCAGCGGCACCAGCTCAGGAAAGGGCAGTGTCACAGTCACGTCTCTCTCTGTGACCACTGGTTCAGGTCGGTGGCGTAAGTCTCCTCCCAGTCGACTCCGGTCCCTCCCCTGTTCTGGAACACCACGGGCAGACAGGGAACCCTGCTTTCGTTAGAGTCTCGTCTCCACTCTCATCCCGAAACCCAGAATTCCCTGACACCTAGGGGACTCTTAATCTACCTTCGGTTTCTGGAAGAGAGGGACTGTTTTTAACAGGTGCATGTGTCTTCGTCCTTTAGAACGGTTGTTACATCCCCCAAACACTCGGGAACAAATTCTTTGGTTTCATGTTCTCTGAAGTGGTGAATCAACCACGAGTTATTTATTTACACCTTTTCCATTGACGGCACGAGTCCTCCCTCCACCCTTGCACTCACTATTCTTGCATTGACGGAAACATGGTCGTCCCTGGAGTAGGACACTTGTAAAATAGGGTGAATGACAGATCACACCACAGACCGAATACGTATATAAGTATAATGCGAAACAAGACTTTCCCTAAACCTTACTGAATATTTCTATTTGTGGTCTCTTTTCGCTTTGTATATTTACTCCTTTGGTCCCGTTTCATCATTAGGATTCCTTATTAACGGGACTCAACTGACGACTGATTATAGGACCTGGCCAAAAGTCATGAAATGTGTATGTGTAACCACATTGGAGGGTCCTCGGGAGTCTTCGTCCGTGTGGGTAAAGTGTCCATTACTTTGATTCTAGTGTGTCACCCCTCCCTCACCCCGACCCTGAACTCAGGTGTCCATTTGAGGTCTCAGATATAAGAAGTCCTGCTCCGACGCGTGAACCGAAGACTCTCTGATACAGGTACAGTACCAAATACCGAGACCTCTGAAGAAACCTACCTAGTTTTTAGCGGTCGGTCTCGCCGTACGTTCTATTTTGATTAAGGTACAAATGTAACAGGTATTGGATCTTTGTCTGGACAGTGAACTTAACGTGCCAATTCGTCCACGACTGGGGGCACCCTTACAGACGTACCCAAGAGGTTCCTCGGTGTCTTGGACACACGGGAAGTCCTTTGTGTTCAGGGGTCACGAATCCCGGGTGCACAAAGAGACTGAACTAACACCTTACTTCGTGTCCTCGCACACACACAGCCCCGCACACACACAGCCCCGCACACACACAGCCCCGCACACACACAGCCCCGCACACACACAGCCCCGCACACACACATCCCCACACACACACAGCCCCACACACACGCACACACATACTGAAAACACACCTGTCATGTATGGAATAAATTGAAACAGAAGGTATGGAAAGTATAGAAACAGAACGTATGGAATAAATAGATAACACAGAAGGTCGTTCTCACGAGTCGTGTATCATCCGGACGTCCTTGACGACTTACTAAACTGATCTACTTACATACAGACAAACTTTATCCCATCTTTACCGTCAGGATCCTTCCCTTCAACACAAACTTGTATGGGTATGGGGAGTTTTATTCTTAAGTTGAGCCTGCGTATATATTTCAATAAGAGAGAAAAAGTGATCGAGCTTTAAGGTTCATCTAAAGGGAATTCGTAAATTGAAAATTCAGTCTAAACGACTCTGGTGAAGATTCGTCGTAGGGACCTCCCTTCGGACTTATGAAACCTCGTCCCGACCCCGTGTCGGAAGAAGGTGTGTTCCACAAAAGAATGCCTACGTATGAGTGAGGTGTGACGAAAGGACTGGTCCGGATACCGGGTCTAATATTTCGTGCGGTGTACGACACATACTAGAATAAGGAGTAAACTAGGACAGAGTACAGAAAGGGTGGACGGGAACGTGGAGGCATTTATAAAACAAAACAACAAAATTCTAAAACCTACACCTGGCAACAATTTCAGAAATAACTTAAACAATGTTGTAACGAAGACAAAGTACAAAACAACAAAACCGGCACTTCGTCCACTCTAGAATCGAGGGGTTGGTCCCTAGTGTGGGTGTAGGGGACGTAACCTTCCGTTTCAGAATTGGTGACCTGGCGGTTCCTTCAGGGAGACCTCTACAAACCTAACAGTCCGGACCGAACCACGACCTTATCACTAGTGGGTTCTCGTCATGTACGGCTTCCCGACGAGGTCCACCACCTCCCCTCAAAGTCCCGAGTAGGGGGCTGTCCTACAACACCCACCACCACGTTAGCTTGTGCCGTGACGAGGTCTCTCGTGACTAGTATGCGTCGTGAAGGACCTTGACACGTCACGTGTCGGACGGAGTGACAGGCATCGTCGGGACAAACGGGTCCTGGCCTTAGGATTACTAAGGGAGGGTAGCGGAAAAACTTGACATGGGTCGGGAAACGACTTTCGACCACCGTAGGAATGGGTCGTCGTGAAGGAGCGCGGAAAGGAACTCTCGATCAAAAGGCTCTCTTCGACCACGTGTTCAGGATCGGAATTAGGAGTCGTTCCACGTGTCAGGTGATCGGGATGGGTCGTTCGACCCGAGTTGTCTGTCTTTGAGACCCGGGGGAGTGTGGGTGGGGTCCAGTAGTTCGTACCTCGGTCGAGGGAGGGGGTGACACGTGACGGGACCGGGAAGGACGGAACAGGGGGACGTCTCCCCGTGGGGGAATTGTCTCCGAAGACCCCGACGTCTTACTTACCGTCATCTTAGGAAGGAGACGGGTCTTTCGAAGTCCTCAGGAACAAGTCATGTCAGGTCTCGTGACTTGACATGAAGTGAAGTACCCCTGTGGTGGGTTGGATGTCCGACCTGCGTGTCCTCCCGTGCAGGTCCCGACGTGGTGGTCATCAGAGACTGCGCGGGGGGGTGGGGGTGGGGGGCGGGGTGTGTGTGGGTAGACAGTCCCCGACACCTTACTTGAGTCAGGTACCTCCCGACGTCTTATTTCGGAGGCTCTTAGTCCCGACGACCTAAGACGGCTACTGGACTGGTCGGACACACTGAGGGACCTACGAGAGACCCACCTATGGGGTAGATACGGACTCTGGCAAGGAGACCGGGGGTCAATGTTCAGTGGAGTACAGGACGGTATCGGAACGAGGAGTACCCCGTGGAATTTTAGAGGGGAGGTTGGACTCCGAAGACAGAACAGGAACGGAAATAGTGCTCCCCTCTGAAAGACCAGGATGGGAGGACAAGTCCTTCCTCAATTGTCGGTCGAAGTGACTAGATGGGCTCCGCCTCTGGTCCTCTACCGATTAACAGTCCGTACCCGAGACTTAGTCCGTCCAGTGTGTCTGAACATTTTGAAGACCGTTATATATACATTGTATTTTAAATGGTAAAGTTGGTAAAAATTCACATGTTAAGTCATCGTAATTCAAGTGAGTGTACTAACACGTTGGTAGTAGTGGTAGGTAGAGGTCTTGACAAAGTAGAAGGGGCGGATTTAGAGACATGCGTAACTTTTGATTGAGGGGTAGGGGGAGAGGGTCAGAGACCGTCGGTGGGAAGATGAAACACAGAGATACTTGAACTGATGAGACTTATGGAGTATACTTTCACTTTCAACGAGTCAGCACAGACTGAGAAACACTGGCGTACCTGATACGACGACGACGACGACGACGATTCAGTGAAGTCAACACAGACTGAGACACGCTAGGGTCTCTACCGTCGGGTGGTCCGAGGGGGCAGGGACCTTAAGAGGTCCGTTCTTGTGACCTCACCCAACGGTAAAGCAAGAGGTTGCGTACTTTCACTTTTCACTTTCACTTCAGCGAGTCAGTACAGGCTGAGGATCGCTGGGGTACCTGACGTCGGATGGTCCGAGGAGGTAGGTACCCTAAAGGGTCCGTTCTTATGGCGTCACCCAACGGTAACGGAAGAGGTGCGTACCTGATATGTCAGGTACCTTAAGAGGTACGGTCTTATGACCTCACCCATATCGGAAAGGGAAGACGTCCCCTAGAAGGGTTGGGTCCCTAGTTTGGGTCCAGAGGACACAACGTCCACCTAAGAAGTGGTCGACTCGGTGTTCCCTTCGGGTTCTTATGACCTCACCCATCGGATAGGGAAGAGGTAGTCTAGAGGGGATGGGTCCTTAGTTTGACCCCAGAGGACGAAACGTCCGTCTAAGAAATGGTTGACTCGATAGTCCCTTTGGGTATAGAGCATGTCAACCCTAGTATCTCATAAACAGGAAGACACTGATCAAAAAAGTGAATCGTTTTACAACAGTTCCAAGTGGACACAACATGACACACTATCTTAAAGAAAGGAAAGTTCCGACTTATTATCAGACAACACACATTTTGGGTGTAATACAAATAGGTAAGAAGACAGTCACCTATGAACCCGATCATACTTATTACGCCGATACTTTTACTCCCATGCTTATAGTCAACTTCGGGGACGAAGGTAGAAAACCCAAGATATACATCTTGTGTCCTCAAAGAGTAAAGGTAATTTAAGCAAGTAACTAAAGAACGTCTGTCTTTAGCGGAAAATGACGAGGTGCAATCGGACCCCGATACACTCTGGGTCGGAGGATATGTAACAGGTCTCTAGAGTATGCCTAGGGAGAAAAGAGTAAACAAAGGTCGTAGAGGGACGAAGACCTAATCAAAGAGGGACAACCAAAAGGTCCAAACCTTTGTAAGGGTCCCTTCGGTGGCTGATTGGATTTCGTCCCAAAGGTGGAAGAGCCCACGACCCTACCCGTACTTACCGACCACGAACACTTCTTCTACCCCAGGAGACCGAAGTCCGGCAGGGCCTCCGGTCCGGTGGTCCGGGACAGAAAATACTGTTAGCCTCACGTCAGGTCCGCAAGGCTATTCCCCGGCGGGTCTGTGACCAATGTGTGGTTAGGAAATTTCTGTGTCTCGTCTGTCATTAGCGTGTGGAACAAAAGGTAGATAGGAACGGAGGATTTGAGATTGGATAACCCAATGTTAATTTTAAATGATAGGTCAAAATAAGAATGTCTGAAGTTGATTTAATAGCTTGGTAGACCACTTATTTCTTTGAGAACAAAGTCTCACGGTAAACGAATCCTCCACCCCCGCCGTGCAATGTCTCCCCTTAACAAGACCCATGAAAAGTGGTTCTATGAAGTGAAGGAAGACGAGAAGTATTTTAACCCCTCTTTTACGGACGAAAGACGGGGACCTGTGACACGGTTACGTAATCCATGCAACCTAGTCACTTTTGTCGGTTCCCTCCTCCCCGTCCATTATTTTGACGACGACAAATTCACGCAAGACACACACGGTTCGTGAAATGTATGTAATAGAATAAATTACAAGTATTTTGTAATACTGTATCCGTGAGTATAAGAGTAAAATATCTACTCCGTCTTCTCGGGTCTCCACTGTCTCGGAAGGAGGCACATGCTCAGACAATCGGAGAGACTAAGGTATACGACCGACGATGCCCCTACGAGAAACAGACGTCCAGTAAAACTACTTAGAAGGACGGGTCCCGGGACCGGGACAACGGACGTTCCTCGTACGTCGGTCCCGTCCCTCAGGTCTCGGTAAGGGGGCGGAGGAGGGGGAGGAGGGGACACGAACCGTGGGGACAGGAGGAGGCTACCGTGGACTCGAAGTCCTCCGGGTCGTACCCCCCTGAACCTCGACCGACAGTCAGTGGTGGGGGGTCCGGGTCCCCATCCTATGTGACCGGTTCCTAGTCTCCTACCGGTCCCTGATCATCGGTCTCTTCGACCCCAAACCGTTACGTCGGGACGGGAGGTGGTCGACGGACCGGAACTCTTTGACGTCACGGAAGGGACTCTCCGCCGATAGTCCCCCAGCGCTGAGTGGGAGCGTTCCAATACTCTCCCGAAACAAACTGGCTACACACGTTACACGGTCCTGACAGGAAACGTGTTACGTCCTCGGACTCTTTACCACAATAGAGAGTAATAGTCCTGTTTAATCTCTCTACAACAAGACTCCCCAGGTTGCACGAGTGTACACACCCTCCCCGACAGAACCCCGCCCCCAGTCGTCCTCTGTCTGTCAGTCACCTGTCTGACACCGGGACGGACTGCCGTGTCGCTCCACCGACACAGGGGGAACGGGAAGGGAGTTCTCGGGGACACCTCACACCCTGAGTTTCTCGGTCCGGTCTCGATTTGACTCTAACCTCTGGAACCCCTTGTCCTCCCAACGGTCCTTCCCGATACGACTCTCGGTCCTACTTGAGGTCTCCCGGAATCGGTCGTGGCGGGACCGAGACCGCTCAAGGGTAGAGAGGACTTGACTGGCCTCTCGATGGTCGGGAGGTCACATAGTCGTGTCACCGTTTCCTTTACGTTTACCCGGGTTAAACCTTTGGGCGGACGAGGACTGGACACACTCGAAGACTACGGTCCGTTGTCCTCAAGACACGCACACGAAGAGACGTGTCAAGTCCCCAGTCCCCAAGGGGGTGGCTTCCCTGACGTACTGAGGACCGACTGCTAGCCTCCCGTTCCGGATCCAGACTGACCTGAGACGAAGTCGGTCGTGGTTCGGGACTCGGGTCTTGTGTCCCGCCGTGGTATTTACTCGCAGTCCTTGAAGCGTCGAGACGTAGGCGGTCGAAACACCTGGAACCGTTTGTCCCAAAGAGACCGGTGGAGGCAGGTCAAATTTTAGAGATCTCCCTTCGTCGTACGTGAGTTATTGGCCTGACACCAGTACGGTTCCCAAAAGTGTAGAGAACAAGTCGCGAAAGTCTTCGGGGCCCTTCCCCTTCCTGTGACACGGCGACGGGTGAAGCACCGGGTCGAGACTGTGAAAAGACAGAACCCTGGAACCTTTCAAGGAATAGGAGTACCCCGAGACCCCATTATTCCCGGGGACGGAGCATCCGACAACACACCTAATGTACCAGTCATAAAGATTTCATACTCCTTGGCACGAACCGTATCTATTCTAGACATATGTATAATCGACACCATGGAAGAACAGTGACTATTTCCTTGACTTAGAGGATTCCCAAGACGTCAAGTATTCACCGACACTACCTCAATTACGATCGAGCTGCCTATGACTTTGACACAGGAAATGACGAGGAATATGTCGTGAGGAAGGGTTCCTGGACCGTGTAGAGGAGGGGTGGGGGTCCCCATCCCCTGTATAGGAAGTTCTGTCCGAAGTTTCCGTGGAGGTTGTCCACGGGGGACGGGGGTCACGAAGGAAGGTCTCTTAGTCGATACGAAGTAAAGAATTTACTTGAAAAATAAAAGTACCTTCGTATCTCTGTCTTTCGAAGGGGCCACCGAGTCTGTCATTTCTTAGACGGACGTTACGCTCTCTGGGCCCAAACTAGGGACCCAGACCTTCTAGGGGACCTCTTCTCTTACCGATGGGTAAGGTCATAAGAACGGGCCTCTTAAGGTACCTGTTTCCTCGGATCACCCGATGTCACGTACCCCAGCGTTTCTCAGTCTGTGTTGACTCGCTGATTGTGTGTGTGTGTGTGTGCGTGTGTGTGTGTGTGTATACCTGTCTCGTTACGTGTTTAATAGTCTTGTGTCGAGTCGCGTAAAAGGGGTTCACTTGTGTCGGCAGTTCGTCGCGTGTCTGACTCTTCGTCTTGAAATGTCAGAGATTTTCAAGGGGACTCGGGAAAGGTCCGTGTCGGTGACGGGTCTTTTGGGAAAAAGAAGGTAATGACTTCTTAAAATTAACAAAATAAATTTAGACCCAAATTTACCATAATGTGTCATACGAGAGAAAAGGTGGACTGAAAAAAGAGAGTTATACAAATGTTCTCAGTAAGGACAACAACACTCGCCGTCATCCGGGAAGTAGGGACAACGGGCCTTCGTGTAGGAACCCATTTACATGCTGTCAAGGACCCCCAGAGAATAACAACGGGCTGGAGACCGGTAAAGACTAAACCCCGTACTGCGTACCATGGTCCCACGAACTGGAGTACGTCGAGTCTCGACGGTGAGGGTACGGACCGAGTCAACGATCGAGTACAAACGACTCACCTACCCTGTGGAAACGTACCTAGAGGGTTTACCTGTCTTCTACGTCCGTCCTTCTATTTTGGGAGAAGGAGGAGGAGGGGTAGTACCTCGTCCCAGAGTCTTCCTTAAGATCCTTTTGCTGTTTACGATCTCAATCCGTCACGGACTCTCCGAGAACCCGAATTCGAAGGGGAAAAACGTTCACTTACTTGAACCCGGGCTCTTCATTTCCCTGAACGGGTTCGAAGGTACCGTACCCCCACAATCTCACGGACACCTCGGGTCTTCAGGACTGAGACTCCGGTGACTAGACAGTCGTCCTTATGGTCGTAGTCTCTACCCAGTCGTAACCCAGTCGGCTTCCGGGTCCAAGCCACTAGGGGGTCGGTCCCCGGCCCCTAGTCTTCGGGGGTGTGGGACCTCAGTGGACCGTACTGGACCTCAGTGGACCCCGATACTACCACCAGAGACGACCGCTCCCCGGGGGAGGAGTTGAGGCATGATTGCTACTGTAAGAGGGACAGAGACCTCTGTCACTGGACCGAGCACCCGACACTGTGCCCAATCCATCCGTGGATCATATCACGGACCGAGATCTATTCCTGAACCACCGTAGTCGGTACACCGGACAGCACTCACTTGCCCTCCAACCCTCCAAGGTATGACCCGTGTCGGTTGGGGAACCCCGTAGGGACCCCGAGCCGGACGGAGTGGGGCAACACCCTCCGTTAGTTCTGAGGGCGTGGGGACCCAGAGGGGAAGTCCAGGGTCCGATGGCCGTCCTTGCACACCTCTTTCCGGACTTCGAGAAGCGAGTCGAGTAGTTGTTGTTCCACAAGGACGACAGGAAGTAGGCGTGCGACCTCAGAGTCGCGTCGAAAAGGTACGCGCTAGCGCCGTTACACCGGAGCGAGTAGTACTGCCACGACGTCTCGTTTAACCTCATACGGTGGCTGCACGACTTCGTCGACGACCGGCTGGAGTAGCTGTTCTTGGACCTCTCGTTCTTGGTGGGGTTCGACGACGAGTCCTCCATCCTAGTACCGGGCCCCCCGGGGTAGGTCTGGTCGTGTGGTCGGACCGGGAAGACGGGAACCCTCCGGTCCCACCTAGAGGGTCCTCGTCGGTTCAGGGGGTCTCAGGCCGTGACTGGACCGGTCTCCGACCCCACCTGGGTACGCGAGAATCTTCTTGAACGGGGAACACAACGGACACTGAATTGGTTCGAGTAGAAGAACGGGGTGCCAAAAAGAAGACCGGGCGATGACTGAAAGGTAAGAGGAGGGAGACGGGAATGTGAGGGGACTAACTCGGAAGGATGGTCTTAAAAAGGGAATACCTAAGAAGTCTCCAGTAAAAGGGTGGGGCAGTGGAAAAGGTACGACGACGACGACGATTTAGCGAAGTCAGCACAGGCTGAGACACTCTGGGGTATCTGTCGTCGGGTGGTCCGAGGGGGCAGGGACCCTAAGAGGTCCGTTCTTGTGACCTCACCCAACGGTAAAGGAAGAGGTTACGTACTTTCACTTTTCACTTTCAGTTCAGCGAGTCAGCACAGACTGAGAATCGTTGGAGTACCTGACGTCGGATGGTCCGAGGAGACACGTACTCTAAAAGGTACTGACTTGAACTTAATCCCCTCTATGGGGTTCGGGGAGACCCATGGGTGGAGTGGTAATGTTCTACCGTCTGAAGTCGGGAAACATTGAGAGTGACGACAGGCCCTGGTCGTTGTCTTCGAACTGGGTCTCGAACCACCTTTACGTCTGGGAGTCCAGTGGGATGTGGATGGTCTAGTCTTAGTCGTGAAATCACTCCTTGGATCCCCTAGACTTACACGTAATTTTAAACTCTTCGTGACCAGGTCAGTCACAAACTCAAGTTCCAGAAATCACCGTTGAACGGACTACGTTGTGTCGTCCATAAAGGACCGTAGACGACACCCAAGACGCTCAAGGTCCAGGTGGAGAGTTTTGGCACCCTACGGAGTAGGAATTGTGACAAACCTTAGACGTACCCGTACACACGCCTGTATTGGTGTACGGTACCGAAACGAACTCCTTGGTCTCTGGGAGACGGAGACAGACAACGACAACAAGTCAGCGATTCGTCACAGGTTTAGAAAACACTGGGGTACCTGACATCGGGTGGTCCGAGGAGACAGGTACTTGAAAGGGTCCGTTCTTATAGCCTCACCCAACGGAAAGAAAGAGGTTCCCTAGAAGGACTGGGTCCCTAGCTGGGGGACAGAGGACGTAACCGTCCGTCTAAGAAACGGTGACTCCGTGGTCCCCGAAGGTAAGTTTGACAGGTACGTGAACTTCTGGTAAAGAGGAGGTCTGATAACAAGGTAACGGAAATCGGAAACGTATCTACTTCAACCTTGGACGGGGATGGAGACGGGGTATAGTTCGATACTACAGGTCGGGAGACGGACCTGGTGGGGTGAATAGCGGACGGAGACGGACCGGGGACGGAAGGTAGGAACCAGAGACTCACCCTCTGTCCCGAAGGACGAGTCAGGTCACCCATCAGAACCGAAACACTTCACAAATGAAGACCGAAAAAGAACCATGTCACCCGTAAACGGTCCGTATCGAGGTTTTCCAACGAGGTATATCCGTGTTAGTATGTCGAAATCTTCGTCGTTCCATCTAATAAAACGAAAGACAAAACGAAAGTGGTGCGTCGGTGGGTGGTCGTATTAAGATCCCAACGGGGACGGGTGGTCTTGAGGGTGGTTGTTGAACGGCCGCTCCAGAGCGAGACCTAGGCACACAGAGGACGCGAACAGAAGGTGACCGAGAGAGGGTCTACGGGAGAGAGGAAGGACGAGAGGACGTAGAGGAAAAGAAGAAGAACAGGAACCAACGAGAGGAGGAAAGTTGTCAAAAGGAAGAAGAGTCGAAGTAAATCACGACCGTCGACAGGTTGGCGGAACTCTCAACTCCACAATCATAGAAGACCGTTGACGTTGAAAGTTCAGATAGGTCTGTATGGACTACCTTAGCGAAAGAGAGACCTTGACCGGTGTGAGAATGACGTTCAAACTTACATCAAAAAGAGAATTCACTTACGTTGGTTTTCACAGGAAATCAACCAGTACGTCGACACTACAAGAGTGAAGGGTTTGTCTTTTTTTTTTTTACCAAACCCATCATCGTACTTTCTACGTTTAATCTGAGTTCTTACTTTAGTGATAGTAACGATTATTTTGAGATCTTTCCGAGGGTCCTCTTCAAGGTTTCATGTACTTTCGGAGAATTTATCCTGTTAAACCTATAGATAACCTTACTCGGTTCTAAAGTCGAGGGACAATGATGAATGAGACCCTCGGAAATCGAATTCCCTACCAGAGTCAGATCAGATAGACCGGAAGAAGGTACTGGGTACGGGGGACAGTGGAAAAAGGTAGGGGTCGGTTTACTCATAGAGTCCCCAAGAAAATAGAAAAGAATGAGATACCTTGTGTGGATAGAATATTTAAAGAGATTCTACAAACAGTCACACTATCGATACTCGGTATACACTGATAAATTTAGATTCAATTTCATTTATTTCATTTTTTAGGGCGGAGAGGGGTAAAGTTCAGGAGATACCGACCACCGATAGTCTAACCTGTTGTGTCTTTCACGAGAACCTGTCAACCTGTACTACGATCTCGTATAAGAGTGTCCTTGAGTGACTCCTCGGATGTGGGTCTTTCAATAGAGGGTCGAACCATCCGTTTCGAATAGACTGATTAATAGAATTAGTAATACTACACAGATCCTCAGGCACCTTGAGTCCATAGGGAAGGAGAACAAGTCAACGAGTCAGTACAGGCTGAAACGGTAGTATATCTGACATCGTGTGGTCCGAAGGGACAGAAAGTGATAGAGGTCCTTAAACGAGTTTGAGTACAAGTAACTCAACTACTGCGGTAGGTTGGTAGAGTAGGGTAACGGGGGAAGTGGAGGGTGAAAGTTAGTAAGGTTCGTAGTCTCAGAAAAGGTTACTCAGCCGAGAAACGTAGTCCACCGGTTTCATGACCCCGAAGGTCGATAGGGAATGACAGAATTCTAAAGACTTTCGGAATTCGTCGTTCTAGGTCCATCTGAGCAGGACGGGAGGACGGGAACTCCAGATTGGTCGACGGAGCCAGAAACAGAACGAGACAACCCAGGGAGACACTGACGACGGTCCTGGCTTAGTCACCGACTCTTCTACAACTGGTTGACCAAGTGAAAGGAGGAGATGTTCAAGGAGTTCCATACTGACCTACGCCCTCCCCTAGAGACCCGGACGGAGTCGAAGGGGTGGTCGGACCCGTGGTTGGACGTCCGAGGGTTCAAGTATACCGGACCGACGATCTTAGGGTGGCTCTTCACCACAAAGGGAAGAGTATTAGTACCTCTCTTGTCCGAGGACTGGTAGAGTCCTCTGTCTCGGGGTGTCAGTCCTGACCGAACTCTCCGTACCAGGGGTGAAAGAGGGTCCACTCCCATCTACTCGAGATTCTTCTGGGAACGCAAGGGTAAAGTTCGACTTCTGTCAAGTGGGGAAGAAAAGGAGAACGAGAGGAGGACGGGACCGGGATCGAAACCTGAATGACGACGACTACTCCCGGGACCCGTCCATGTCTTAGTGCACACCACCGTCAATTTGACGTCTACACTGACCCTCCGCCTTCTCGACGAACCGGAGGTTAATGACTGAACATTCCTTAAGTGTGGTGACTCCTGACTGGAGACAGGGAACTACCCCGTCGTCTCTTTCGTCCCATGTCCCCCCTTGACCCTTTCCCTGTCTGTCCCCGCATCCCGGTCTTTGTACTTCTCTCCCGAGATCTTGTCTTCACCCTTTCTCGTTCTTCCCCTCGTCTTCTCTTAGTTCTGTCTCTTCACCTTTCGTCGGGGAACCTCTCTGTCTCCGGTACCCTCCGGTCCGAGGCGTGTACACCCCAGGAGGGTCGTGCCGAGAGGAGGTACACGTCCTCACGCGGCCCCTCGGGGAGAAGAGCGACAAGACGCGATAGTTCGTCGTCTACCTCTTCCCCGGGTAGCTACGGTAGTGCCCACTCCGGGCGATGAGAGAGTCACTCCTGTTCGAGTAAGCGGTCGTCTAGCTGATGTTCTGGGACCATTCGGTCGGAGGGCCGAGGAGGGGTACTGAGACTAGGGCGGGACCAGGACACGTCGGGGACGGGTCGGGTCCCCTTCGACCCTTACGACTGTTCGGTGGAGGGGTGACGTGTCCCGGTCGGACCGGAAGGGGGACACGTACCGTGGTGGGGCTGAAGGAGTAGGGTTGTGTGGTCCCCTGGTCACAGAGTCTATATAGACTCGCTGTCGGTCTCTGGTTGCATGAAGGTCCGACCATGGGACCTAACATTCCACCATTGGGCAACGGTTCTCGACCGACTCACACTCGGGTTCCTTACTGTGAAAGAGTTGTCAAGAGAGACACCTCTTGGGTGCGAAACGTCTACTCAAGGTTTATCCATCGTCCATCGCATACTTCCTCCCCTTCGGTCTTTACCAACGAGTACCAGGGCTTCGGGTGTGAACGTACTGAGTCCGACATCCTATCCTACGATCCGATTAGACAAATTCCACATACAGGTCCCTTGTCCACCTATGGACAAAGGTGTGATTCAGTTCAAATGTGAGGGAAAGGACGATTTTTGTCAATAGGGGTGTTTCGAGTCGTGAATCCTCGTACCAAACCTTGGTCCGTCTGGACCTAACCTCGGGGCTAAGGAAGACTGGTCGACCCTCTAAACCCCGCCCTGAGAATTTTTATTTAGACTGAAACCCCAAAAATCGACTTTTTTATCCTATTATTATTTTGTCCCTATTACCGTGATAAATGGAGGGTCTCGACAGATCTTCTACCTCACACTAGTCCACATGTTTCGGGACTCGGGTCCCAGTTCCGAGGGGTGACGACCGAGTACACTCGGGACGTGGAGAAGGGGGGTACTGACAGACGGCCACGGGTGAGAGAAAGGTCCGATCCCTCGAGTGAGAACCCGAAAAGACCCTCTCTCGAGACTAGAGGGTGGTCCGGAAGAGGTCCTTACTCCTTTCTTCCATCTTCTTCACTCACTTTCAGCGAGTCAGTACAGGCTGAGAAACGCTGGGGTACCTGAATATGTCAGGAACCTTAAGAGGTCCGGTCTTGTGACCTCACCCATCGGAAAGGGAAGAGGTCCCCTAGAAGGGTTGGGTCTCTAGCTTGGGTCCAGAGGGTGTAACGTCTATCTAAGAAATGGTCGACTCGGTGTTCCCTTCGGGTCTCACTCTTTTACTCTATTTTCTATCGACACCTCCCACCATGTACCTCCCTCGTGTTCTTACTTCCACCTTCTCTGTCTTTACCTGTCTCTTACAACAAGTCAGTGATTCGACACATGGTAGGAAACACTGGGGTACCTGACGTTATCCGGTCCGAAGGGACGGGAAGTGATATAGGGCCTCAAACGAGTTTAAGTACAGTTTAACTCAGTCACTACGGTAGGTTGGTAGAGTAGGAGACAGTGGGGGAAGAGGAGAACGGGAGTTAGAAAGGGTCGTCGTCCCAGAAAAGGTCACTCAGTCAAGAAGAGAAGTTCACCGGTTTCAAAACCTCGAAGTCGTAGTCAAGAAGGTTACTCATAAGTCCCAACTAAAGGAAATCCTAACTGACCAAAATAGTGGATCAACAAGTTCCCTGAGAGTTCTCAGAAGAGGTCGTGGTGTTAACCTTTTGTAGTTAAGAAATCACGAGTCGGAAGAAATACCAGGTTGAGAGTGTAGGTCAACCTGGTATTTCTTCCTGTCTCTTATCTGTTCAAATTTTACGTGAATAGTCCTCTACTCTATGTGTTGTCGGACTCCGTTCCGTCTTGACCCGTCTTCGGGACTCGGCTCCTACTTAGGGTCTGGGGCTTCGGTCGACCCCTCTAGAGGGCCGGTGAGACTTGTGTCGACCAGGACGACCGACCGTCACCACGCTGGTACTACGTGGACAGGGTGAGGTAGGAACCTCCCGGGACTTCTAGGGTTGTCCGTAAAGTCACCTAGACGGTCCTGACCGAGTCAACTGTTCCGAAGTTCCGTAGGTACAGACTTACTCCCGGGTCGAAGGAACGACAGCACCAGACGAGGTCCCCTCTCAGTCTCAGAGACTAATTGTACCCTTTCCCTTTTCTCTTTTTTTGAAGGTTTTTATTTCTGGACTTATCTAAAGAATTTCTCGATTTTTTTGATGAGAACTTTACAGAGGACGGACCAAAGAGGGAGAGTCGAGGGAAAGAAAGGGTAGAGTAGTCGCCAAGGGGTTATAACTTCGGTTGTGTTACTCAACATTATTGTGACACAGGGGTTTAACGTCGTACGAAATACGGTCTCCGGTTTGATAATCGTGTTGGTCGAGCCAACGTCTACTGAACTAAAGTTCTCTAACACTCCTTTAACCTCACCCAGTCCCTTCGCATAGGTGACTCCATCTTTCTGAACCCCTTCTCCGTGGCACTCCCTTCCCCTTCCTTTAACGTTGACAGAACGGACCTCTTTTTTTTACCGACGACCCTCTAAATTATCGGTGGGAGTCCGGACACTCTCCTTTGAGGGAGGGCACCTTCCCCCTCGTCGGACCAGTAACCACTCCTCCTCAGTCCTTCTTTCACACAATCGCCGTCTGTCCCGACTGGACTCTTAGCTCTACTTCCCCAGTTTATTTCAGGTCCTGTAGGATCTTAAGTCGTACTGACCTCCTCGGGTCCCGTGACACCGGGTTGACTACCATTGGAACGTGAGCCGCCCTCACTCTTTCCACGACTCTCCGAGCCGTTCGCAGTGGACTGTCAGTCTACGTGGAGGAGACACGACTCACTACTTAAGCTAACTTGAATCTGATCGTACGGATCCTGGGACGACGACCCTCACGGGTTCTCGGAGCGACCCTCGGACGATCTCACGATCCAAGAGTGGACCCTCGGACGGTCTTTCGTCTCAAAATCCGGGCCAGGAGGTGGAGGGTTTAGTCTTAGACGTAAAATTGGGTTGGGAAATCATTACCCCCGAAGGGACCACCCAGTCTACCATTTCTTAGACGGCCGTTACGTCCTCTGGGTCCAAACTAGGGACCCAGCCCGTCTAGAGGACCTCTTCCCTTGTCGATGGGTGAGGTCATAGACCGTACCTCTTAAGGTATCTATCTCCTCGGACCACCCGATGTCGGGTGCCCCAGCATTTCTCAGTCTGTGTTGACTCGTTGATTGCGAAATATTGGTAAAATCACTAGCATCAGTGTCCTTACAAACTCTTGGTTACTGGATCGTCTTGTTTGGGGTCCGTCAAACGAGACTTTATCGGGTCTCCGTACCTGTACCCCTTTCCTTGAAGGCCCCCTCGACCCCGAACCGGACACTGACCCTCGGGACAGGGAACCACCCTGGTGATGACGGAGAGGTCTACGGGACTGTGAGGTGTTTCGACAAGGGCACCCCGGTGGTACTTGAGGTCCCCGTTCGTCTTTACAACTCTGCCCCCGCCCCCCGCCCCCCCTCCGTGTTTGAGTCCACCGTCGAGACGGAGCACCAGAGCGTCGGGTCTATTTCGACACTACGACGGACCCCTCTAGTTGAAGGAAGGAGGGTTCACCGGGTCTCGTGTCCTCGGGTCCTGTCGTGTCTCGTCGTGTCTACCTGTCCGACACGAACTGGTGACTCCCCCGCACCTCGCCCACGGGTCTTCCGAGAACGTTCCCTTACCAACCCTCTCGCGTGCGTCTTCCTCACGTACCAGGTCTCAAGGAAGGAGGTAACAAAAGTTAAATTCTGTAAAACTCCCACTCTCAAACCAAAATATCTAAATCCTCCAAAAGAAGAAGAATTACCTTATTCGTACAAGACCAAACTCGAGTGTCGTCAGACCAGCGATTACTTTCCGTCCGTAGGTCCCCGGTCCCGAGACTAACTGCGGTGTACCTCGTCCTCCCCCCACCCCCCACCTTCCGGCAACAGACTTAGACACTTGGTCTGTACGTCAACCCTTTACCAACCCCCAACCCCCACCCCCCGCCTATACGTCACTTTCAAGACTCTACCTTTAAGTGTTTTCCGCGTCCAGCGTCCCAGTCCGTCTCCCACGTCCTCGGGCCTTACCGTCCCGGTGAATGGTCGTCGACCCTGGGTCTCGTGGGTCGGGCTGGTCGAGACCAAGAGGGGGGTGTGAGGTGGGGGGGCTTTTCCTAAGGTGTCAGAGTGGTGCATCTCTCTCGAGTGCGACTCTTATCGTTCTCTACGTTTCGACAATCTTTACCAGGTCTTGTAAAATTTCCTTTTTCCTATCGAACCACTAAATCCGTCTCAGAACCGAATGGGCTGATCAAGGTTTTTCTCTTGAACTTCAGGACCCGGTCTCACCGGAGGAGGGTGTTGTGGTCCAAAGTCCAAGCCTCGGTCCTGCCCGAACACCCACCGGACTTGGACGTCAAAAATCTCCCGCAGAAAAATAAAAAATTTCTAGTGTGATTCGAAGAATGTCTAAGAGGTTGGAGGTTAGTCGGACCTTGGGTGTGTTTTTAGTTTCGTATACTTTAGAAACCTCTTTCCTCGGTCGAAGGGTACTCTCACACTCTCTGTCTGACTGCTCTTTCTGTCTGACTGTGTGTCCCTACCCCGTCCCCAGAGTCCCCACCCACTCCCAGACCCACACGTACCTCTACCACGGATGACGTACACACACTCTGTCATCCCGCACGTCATCGCAGGTAGGAGTCTGTGTAACGGGGAGCGACGGAGGAGGACGAACCTGTAGCGAGGGAAACTATTTAGTCCGAAAATTACCTCAGAAAACACCGCTCCTTAATTTATATACGTCGAGGATGAGGACGTCACTGCGACTTCGGCACCATGGAAGGATAACGAACACCCCTGTCCTTCCCTTCTCCCGAATCGACCCCAGTGGGATGGGATGAGGTCAGATTGGGCGTCTCTACGCTCGGGAAGTCCTCTCCTGGAGCCCGACGACGACCGCTAGGGACACGGGAGGTCCGACGGGAGGGGTGCGTGGAGGAGAGAGGTGAGGTGGTCCAGGACTCGACACAGTTAGGGCTGTTGCGGTTGTCAGGGCTCCAGGGTCACTTCTAGGAGTTGACGCTGTGGTAATGAGTCCAGTTCCTCTTCTAAGACCTACGGTAGAAGTTCTTGCACGGGACGAGGGTGGCCGGGTTTCGACGTCTGTACCTGGATCCACTCATTCGTCGGGTGGGTCCTCCGACAGGACACTGACCAGTCTTCGGGGAGGATTTGTGGTCACCTCGGTCCCACGTGTCTCGTCCATACGTACCGGGGGTCCTCGGGTCCCCGACGAAGAAGTACCGGGGAATCACTCTTTATTCGTCTCTCCCCTGGTGTCAGACGACCGCTAGACTGACGGAGACCCCAGAAAACTCGTCACCTCCCCACCGTCACCACAGTACAGACGTCGCTTCTCCTAAATCAGACTTAGACGTACCGGGTTCCAGAACGGTGGTGGAAGAGACACGGGGGTCCGGAAAGGGAAACGGAGACACGACACGAAGATTAAAAACGACTGATGGTTTTCGTCCTCCCTAGACCCAGTCACTACCTCCTTCCTATCTCTTTTTACTCTATACTGTCGGATGGTACCTCGTCCCACTGTAAAATAAACTTACAAGGTACTTATCCAGCGTATCGGATATATTTGTTCCCGAACGGTGAATCCCGGTCGACTTGAATCTAGGTCAATGTCGAACGGACGTACAGTGAGTCACTGGACCCCTTTAGGATCACCCCTCGGGGTCCGAGGTTTCTCCGGTCCCGACTTGTCTCCGTCAAACCGTAGTACCTAGTCGTAGTGTGGACGGACTCAAACCCAGGACCAACGTGACTCAAGACACATTGGAACCAGATCAACGAATTGGAAAAACACGGAATCAAAGAAACGGATATTTTACCTTTACTTATTATCACGGACGGAGTAACATTCTTACTTTCCTCTCTTACGTATATCTTCGGAAATTACGTGACGGACCAGGTATCATGGAGGGTCCTTCATGACCGGTGATAATAATGACTAATACTTCTATTATGACCACTCCTTTACCATACATAGACAAACAACTAGGACCCGTACCTTCCTTTCCACAAATCCACACATGTACCAACTCAGACCTTTAATTACCGTTGTATCTCCCCTCTGCTGGAGGTCTCCGGGGATTACGTAGGTAGACGGGAGCTTCGACCGAAGTCGATTCGGTAGGTTCCGTCTACCCGTAGACACGATAAAAGATTTTAGGTGTCCCTTAAAAGTAAGGGAGGGTGACGGAGTGGTGGGGAGGGGGGTTTAAAACTCCGGATTTCTGAGTTTTAGTCCTTTAAGTGAGTGGAGTCAAGAATGACTAAGGGGTGGGGGGAGGAGTGGAGAGGAGAACCAACCGAGAACCGTCCTACACAAACCGGGACACGGGCCTCGAACCGTCGGTCCTCTTTCTCTCAGAGAGGACCGGCTCGTGTAAGAGGAGAAGGGAAACCTCGACAGAGACACATACAAAGACCCTGTTCCTCCTTCATAGACACTCTAGGAGTCCCATCTCCCATGGCCCGCTCACACAGGGGTCGTGACCAGGGATTCAACCTCACCGGTAAACACAGACACAACCCCCCTCAGATGGTGGTCCTTCTAGGGTGTCTGACTACCTCAGTTTCCGAGTCAATATCTTGGTCACCCTCTCTTCTATCACGGTCCCTTCCTTCTGGGGGTACAGGGATCGGGGTTCATTAATTCACTCGACTAGTTGGTACCCAGACGGTCCCTCTTGACTCAAAAGATGCCAGTGGTCCATCATGAGTGGTACGGAAAATAAGTAGACACTCTCGGCACCGAACAGTTTCAGGAGTAGACGTTATACCCACCCTCCTCTTGGGACCGGATCGTCCTGGTTCTCCTCCTTGATAATGTTCTTGGAAATAGAAGTACGACCTTCAACTCAAAGTTTTCGAACACGGAATCAAATCTTGTACCGTTCTCGAGTGACCCACCCACGCATGTCTTGACACGTGAAGACCACGAACCCTTACCCGACTGGAGGATACCCCCTCTCTCTGGTACAGTTCCGACCATCCATCTATAACAAGTCCTAGTTGGTAGGGGTGGACCTTCGCTGTGTGGGTCTTGAATCCTCCCCCTCCCTGACGAAAATTGAAATCTTGCAAACAACCCACGTTCAGGTCGTTTCGTCTAACAACTACTTTCCTATATTACTTAGACCTCACCTCCGTCGTCATAGGTTTCGTCTGTACCGGTGAAGGACGGTAGGTGAAGGACGGTAGATGAAGGACGACAAATGAAGGACGGTAGGTGAAGGACAACAGGTGAAGGACGGTAGGTGGTACTCACTTCCTTCGGACTCCCGATACGTCGTTTGTCCCGGACGAGTTCTCAACGATGAGAGAGTTCGATCTCCGACGAGTCCGGTCCCCGTACCACGAGTGGTCCAGGTTTCTCCCGTTTCCTCGGTAGAAAGAGTAGTGTCCTCGACGATCTACTCCGGAGTGTCTTCCGTCCCATTTCCCCTCTTTGGTTTCCTTCCTCTGTTAAACTCGTAGACCCCGGAACAGAAGGACCCCTTCACCACAGTATAACTTGAAGAGTGTTTCCGGAGGGTACTACCTACGAGAGATCACGTCCCAGATCTCGACAGGGGCGTTGAGACCAGAAGAAAGATGGTTTCGGTCTAAGGTATTGTTTATTTTATCCCGGAGGAGTCTCTGGGTTTACGAAGAAGGTGTTCTAAACGAGGGTGAGTCAACGTACCGGAGGCACCCCTCTCTCTCCGTTCCGTTCAAAAAGGGTAACACATCCACTTTCACGGAACTTTCGGACTTTCGTCAAATGTTTATATTCCACTCTAACAATAGTTTTTAATTAGACACGGTTTTCCTGTATACCCGAAGGGACCACCGAGTCGCCATTTCTTAGACAGACGACACGTCCTCTACGTCCGTCCTCTGTACTCACGCTAGGGACCCAACCCTTCTAGGGGACCTCTTTCCTTTACCGTTGGAAGAGGTCATAAGAACGGACCTTTTAGAGTTAGGTATCCCAGTATTTTCTCAGTCTGCGTTGACCTGTTGATTTGTTGTCGTTGTTACCCTGTGTCTCGTACATCCGTGTCTCTTCAGAGACTCCGTGTACGTAACCTCCGTTCTGTCGGTTCGTATGGGGAGGTGAAGTGAAGGGAGGTACGACGGAGAAAGGTACCGACTCCCGTAACCCGTTTCTGACGGGTGGGGGCGGACCGTTCCGTACCTGTAGACAGGGTCCGGTCGAATCTTTCTTTGTTTCCGTAAAATTTGCTGGAGACAATAATGGGATTCATGTAGGTCGAGGTTGGGGAAGGGGACGGAAAGTAGTAGTGACACCGTGGACCGGACCGGATCAGGGGATAAGCGTTGTGAAGACAAGTAACAAGGATCCTGACTTCGAGAGTATGGGACGGGTAAGGAGGTCGAAGGTGTCCGTAACTCCTTGGTTCTACCCCTTGAGATAATCGGTCACAAGAGGTCTCTTTGTCTTGGTCACCCTACCCTATACAAATGTATCTCTTTCCGAATAAACTTCTTTAACCAAGTACGTCAATACCTCCTAAAGTAATTATTACCTGGTCCTCCTTAGACAAACCCGACCGTATTACCTTATGGTATCGGACGAACTGAATATTCGTTGTCTTTTATTAAAGAGTGTTAAGACCGTCGGCTCTTCAGGTTCTAGTTTAACAGTCGTCTAAATTACAGGTCGTTCTTGGGTTAAGGACCAAGTCCTTCTTCTTCTATTACCGTGGGGTGAGGTCATGAGAACGGACCTTTTAGGGTACCTACCTCCTCGGACCATCCGATGTCAGGTACCCCAGAGATCCTCAGTCCCTGCTGACTCGCTGAAGTGAAAGTGAAAAGTGAAAGGACGTAACCCCTTCCTTTACCGTTAGGTGAGGTCACAAGAACGGACTTCTTAGGGTCCCTACCTCCTCGGACCACCCGAAGGCAGATACCCCAGTGTGTCTCAGCCTGTACTGACTTCTCTGAATCGTCGTCGTCGTCGTCATCTCTTGGGTGAAGGACCACGTATCTACCGGTAGGAGAATAACCCTGATATACACTGTCTTTCACCCGTTCTTTTGTACACGAGTCAGTGAGTTAGTACAGGTTGAGAAACATCGGGGCACTTGACATGGGGTGGTCCGAGGAGATAAGTACCCTAAAAGGTCCGTTCTCATAACCTCACCCAACGGTAAAAGAAGAGGTTGCTCGTAAGACCCTAGAAAAAAGTCAAGTCAAGTCAGTGAGTCAACACAGGCTGAGAAACGCTGGGGTACTTAGCGTCGTGCGGTCCGGAGGGACAGGTAGTGGTAGAGGGCCTCAAGTGAGTCTGAGTGCAGGTAGCTCAGGCACTACGGTAGGTCGGTAGAGTAGGACCCAGTAGGGAAAGAGGAGGACGGGGGTTAGAGAGGGTCGTAGTCTCAGAAAAGGTTACTCAGTTGGGAAGCGTACTCCACCGGTTTCATGACCTCGAAGTCGAAATCGTAGTAAGGAAGGTTTCTTTAGGGTCCCAACTAGAGGAAGTCTTACCTGACCAACCTAGAGGAACGTCAGGTTCCCTGGGAGTTCTCAGAAGAGGTTGTGGTGTCAAGTTTGCGTAGTTAAGAAGCCGCGAGTCGGAAGAAGTGTCAGGTTGAGAGTGTAGGTATGTACTGGGGTCCTTTTTGGTATCGGAACTGATCCGTCTGGAATCAACCGTTTCATTACAGAGAAGAAAACTTATATTATAGATCCAACCAGTATTGAAAAGAAGGTTCCTCATTCACAGAAAATTAAAGTACCGACGTCAGTGGTAGACGTCACTAAAACCTCGGCCGCCACGTACCCCGGACCGGGGTGGTCGCCCGTAACCGGGTCTCGGTGCCGACCCCCCCGGTAGATCGACCTCTTTCTTCCCTGTCCACTGGGCTAGACTCGGGTCGAGTCGGGCCGGAGGGAGCCGCCCCCCGCTCTCTGTCGTTCCCCTCAGTTCCAGTCTCTCCAATAGATCCCTCTGGGGCTTACACTATAGGGTATACCCCTATACCACTTTTCGGATTTGCTCCCTCTAGACCAGCTACACCCCACTTACCTCTTATAGATGACTGACGTTGGTGTCTCTCTCCCCTCGGGATTTAGATCTACCCCCATGCCCCACTGTCTCTGTTTACTTAAATTGAGTCTACTGGTAACGTAGATGATGACGCCCGTCCTTAGGGAGTCTTCTTTACCTCATCGGTAGTACCAGTTATTTTCTCAGGTTTTACGTCATGAACCCACGTTAGAGTTTTTACTGTCTTACTAGAGACAAACAGAGGTTCCGTTGGGTAAGTTATAGCGTCAATAGGTTCAGGTACGGGGTTGGTCATTGCGACTTCTTTGACTTCAACTTGTCAAAATACTTCTGGATGTTCTGGAAAATCTTGATTGTGGGGGTTTTCTACAGGAAAAGTAATATCCCCTGACCTTACGTTTTCATCTTTCAGTTCTTTGTGGACCTCACTGTCCGTTTAAACCGGAACCTTACGTCTTACTTCGTCCCGTTTCTGATTATCTCAAAACGGTTCTTTTATGTGACCAGTATCGTTTGTGGGCGAAGGTTGTTGTGTTCTCTTCTGAGATGTGTACCTGTAGTGGTCTACCAGTTGTGGCTTTAGTCTAACTAATATAAGAAACGTCGGTTTCTACCTCTTCGAGATATGTCAGTTGTTTTTGTTCTGGTCCTGGACTGAGTCCTAGACACCGAGTCTAGTACTTGAGGAATAATTGTTTAAGTCTGAAGTTAACTTCTTTCATCCCTTTTGACGATCTGGTAAGTCCATACTGGATTTAGTCTAGGGAATACTAATATGTCATCTTCACTCTTTATCTAAATTCCCAGATCTAGACTATCTTTCTCACTGACTACTTGATACCTTACTTTAAGTACTGTAACATGTCCTCTGTCCCTAGTTCTGGTAGGGGCACCTTTTCTTTACGTTTTTTCGTTTTACCGACAGACCCCTCCGGAATGTTTATCGACACTTTTCTTCTCTCCGTTTTTCGTTTCCTCTTTTCCTTTCTATATTCGTAGAGTTACGTCTCAAGGTTTCTTATCGTTCTTCTCTATTCTTTCGGAAGAAGTCGCTAGTCACGTTTTTTTATCTCCTTTTCTTGTCTTACCCTTTCTGATCTCTAGAGAATCTCTATGGTTCCCTTGTAAAGTACGTTTCTACCCGAGTTATTTCCTGTCTTTACCATACCTGGATTGTCTTCGTCTTCTATAATTCTTCTCCACCGTTCTTATGTACCTTCTTGACATGTTTTTTCTAGAAGTACTGGGCCTATTAATGCTACCACACTAGTGAGTAGATCTCGGTCTGTAGGACCTTACACTTCAGTTCACCCGGAATCTTTCGTAGTGATGCTTGTTTCGATCACCTCCACTACCTTAAGGTCAACTCGACAAAGTTTAGGACTTTCTACTACGACACTTTCACGACGTGAGTTATACGGTCGTTCAAACCTTTTGAGTCGTCACCGGTGTCCTGACCTTTTCCAGTCAAAAGTAAGGTTAAGGTTTCTTTCTGTTACGGTTTCTTACGAGTTTGATGGCGTGTTAACGGGAGTAGAGTGTACGATCATTTCATTACGAGTTTTAAGAGGTTCGGTCCGAAGTCGTTATGCACTTGGCACTTGAGGGATTACAAGCTCGACCAAAATCTTTTCCGTCCCCTAGAAAAAATGTTCCTGTGATTAGGGTAAGTACTCCCGAGGTGGGAATACTGGAGTCCGTGGGAGGGTTTCCGGGGTGGAGATTTACGGTAGAGTAACTCCCAATCCTCAGTTGTATACTTAAGACCCTCCTACAGATCACACTTCCGACAATTCAGGTCTTAGATATCCCTTTCGGTCGTCCGACCTCTGGGTTCCTTCTCGGTACAATGTCAAGTTTAGGTTTCCGTGGACGACGTCTTCAGGGAGGACGAGTCCCCTCCAGTTAGAAAACAAGATGAGTCCGGAAGTGGATTAATCTTCTCCAGGTGGATGTAATACCTCCCGTTAAGCGAAATGAGTTTCGGTTGGTTAAATTTATAATTACAGTAGGTTTTTGTGGGAGTGTCTTTGTAGGTCTTATTAAAAATTGGTCGATAGACCCACCCGTGACACCGGGTCTGTTCAACTGTATACTATCTTGATTGGTAACATTCTCAGTTTCGCTTCCTGTGTCTTGGACGGAAAGAAACTCAGAGAACCTTAGATCCCTTCCCTTCTGTAGGGTCCCGTCCTCAATTCCTGATACGACCCCGCTCACCCGGAACCCTCGAAACTTTCGTGTCACGATCCCGAGGGGTGAAACAATATACACTTCGACAGGAGTGGTTCAACTACGGGGAAAGGAGGGTGTCCATAACCAATATCCATGAGGGAATATGCCCTGAAGTCACCACCGGATCACTATTTCTTAGACGGACGGTTACATCCTAGGGACCCAGTCCTTCTAGAGGACCTCTCCAGTACCGTTGGACGAGGTCATAAGAACGACCCTTTAGGGTGCCTGTCTCCTAGGACCACCCGATGACAGGTACCCCAGTGTCTCAGTTTGTGCTGACTCACTGATTTATTTGGTGTTGGGACAATGTAGTGGTTTGCGGAGTTGGTTGCAGAGTATTCTCGGACGGGACCCCTTTACGGGTCGCGTCTCCCTCGGTATACCGATCCTCAAGGAGTAAGAAACGTGTCATCTTCCTCCGACCTGTGACGAGAAAGCCTCGGTTCCCTGAGAACAGAGGAGACAAGTAAGGGGTCTCCTGTATTAACTACGGTAAGACAAGGTGACGTGTCCTCTGAGATCGAGTCTCTCCGTGCCTCGGACCCGGGACCAGTATGTCGTCCTTCACTCTTGTTGGTGAGGGAAGGGCGTGTTCGAGGAGGTGTTCGGTACTGGAGGGTCAAGGAGACCAAATTACGTTTACGGGGTAGTTATCGGGGCCTTGAGGCGGTGGGGAAGACAGACTTACCCATATAAAAAAGTTTATTCATTAAGGACATACGTTGTTTTTCTATGTGATAGAAGACTTACTTTATATTTCTCAAGTGTCGTCGACAGCGGGGTCAAACGTAAAAAGCGACGTGGACTACCCTTCCTGTCTATTTCTATTACCCTAAAAAAAAAAGAAAAAATAAAGTGGAGGAAGAGAGGGACCTTCCACCTTCATATTGTTTAACCTAACACTCACACAGACAGGAAACACGAACCTCGGACCTCATCCCGTCCCCCGACGTCCGTCTCGACACTTCTCCAGTCTCGGTCGTTAAAAGGGAGTCACTACACGTATACTTATGGACCCAGTGGAAAGGATGGACCCAGTGGAAAGGAGGAAGGTCGGTGGGTAGGGAACGGAGAATTGAGAAGAAACTGTGTCGTGTCGTAGCGTGTGGTGGGACCTCGTGGTGGTCTCGGAGGTATAATAAGGTACAAGTTCTTATAGGTGATTCGAGATCGAGTGGAGAGAATCTAGCTCATCACCTCGTGTCGGACGAAAAAGGAAATCGAGAGGTCTGAAGGGGTTTCGCTGTTGATCGACCCCGTGGTGTGAAATGTCAAACGTTTCTGGATCCCGAACTTTCATCTACCGTGACAAGCTAAATCCCAAAGAAGAAAATTTGTGGTGTAAAGGATCAAGTGAATAAAATATAAAATCTTGAACGAGAGTGGTAGTTTAATAAGGAGAAAATTGGTTAGTATAAATCTACGAGGGGGGGGGGTTAAGGACTCAGTTAAAGGGTTGATAAACGTAACTGTGACTAAGACAAGACCGGAGAGGGGGGAGAAGAGGTTTCGACGAGGGAGGGTGTCAAGCCTCACCGACCCACGACTCCCGTAGGTCCGAGGGACGGTCCACAAGAACCCCGAGTGGACGTCTGTCCACACGTCGTCATCTCAACACCGAGGAGGAGATCGGAAGACGAGCCCTGGGACCAAACCCTCCGTCTCTCCCGGGACACGCCCGACCGCACACGTGGACGACTCTGGGACGAGTCGTGGGCCGTCCCTCCTTTCCGTCGGACCCCACCCTCACGTCCGTCGATCAAGATTTCAACCAAGGGACACCTAGTCTTCCCAACTGAGTCGGTCAAGATTGGTCGGACCACCCGTGGAGGAAGTAGGGAGATCGAGTGGGGGAGGATTTCGAAGGACTCCACCCAGACTCCTCTCTCCGACTACGTTTCTGACCTGACCCCAGACCCCGTCCGTCTCGAACCACCGACGTCTCGGAATCCCCCACTTTACTCCATAGCACACTCATACACGTACGCACACACGTGCACACACTGATGCGTACACACACGTCCGTGTACGCACGCGTGGGCAGACGTACGTGTGGTACTCCGGGACTCGATCACTCCGCTAGCACGAAGGACCCCCCCAAAGGGAGAGGTTCACTATGGACGACCACCCATCCCCTGGAAGGTCCTCGGTCCGGGTCACTACAGGACCCACGGTCACAAAGGAGGTCCCAACCGGACGTCTATTCGGGGAGGAAGGAGATGTGGAGTCGAGGGAGGATAAGGAGACCTGTGGAGAGTACATCCCCGTGGGGTAACAACGAGGGTGGGGAAGAAGAGGTTCTTGGAGGTCCATGATAGGATAGAGGACTCGTAGGGTGGGGTGGGGTGGGGCGGAAACCGGTCCAGGAGGGGAAGAACCTGTCCCGCGGGGGTGAGGACAAGTAGGTGGGGGCAGAGACCAAAAGGTCGAGTTGGGATCTACGAAATCTGTGATCTGATTCTATAATCATTTCATTACCATAAGGTCTGGAAAGAATTGAGTCAAGGTTTGAAGGAAGGAAGGGTGTTCCTGAGTAGGAGTGCTTAGGGATCTTCACCGTGTCTTCACCGTGGACACCTGGTCTTGTGGAGGGGAGAGGGGTTTATGGGGAGATGAGAGGGGGAAAAGACCCAGACACGCGGAAACAAAAGGACGTATTGGAAGGTGTGTCTCCGGAAGTCCCCAGTCCCGAAAGCACAATCCTTCAAAAGAACAAGTGGACTCATTACAGGACGGTCGTGTCACGGATCGTGTGGCGCCCGTGAGTCAAAACTCACTCACTCCAATCTCGAGATTCTGAAAGACCTACACGTAAGAGTGGTACCACCGTCATCCTCTACGGAGGACACAGGATCAGGGCCCCCTCGTCCCTCTACTGGACCAGGTCACACCCGTCCCACTACTCAGGGACGGAATCCTAAGTGACCCTGGTAGTGGCTCGAGTGTAGTAAACCACGGAACTCCGTAAAAGGTCAGAGTGACACGGGGTACCCGTCCGTTTCGACAGGCCCGTCGACCCGTAAGTAGGTCTCCTGTGACCGGTAACCGGGTCGACAGTGAAACGGGGAGTCGACAAGATTGTCCCAGTGGACCATGTGTCGTTCCACACCTGTGTTTTCTCTCTATAAAAATCACGACAAAAGTATCCGTTCTGTCTTCCTCGGATAAACCACCTTTCTTACGACTTGGACCCTACTCCTCTGGACCTATGACAACTAAAGGTAATGACAATAATCGTGATTCGGATACAACTTATACGTCTTCATGGGTCTCGTGTTTTAATCTATACGGGAACGAGCCCACGGCGCACTGGACCGGTCGGCAGGTGTAACGGTTCCTGTGGTCTGGACTTCTGACGTCCAGACGGAGCGGGAGTTGACCGGGTGGGGCGGGAACCTCGAGAGATGGTGACCCATCCCTACTCCCAAGTACTTCGGTCGGTACGTCAAACACCCGACCTGAGAAGGACCCTGTCTTCCTTCGGTCGTCGAAACTAGAAACTGGAACCGACAAGGACCAGGGCACACTCGAGGTGCCGGGGATGGAGACAGTTCTCGTCCAGAACTTCCTCGTGTCATCGTGAGGTCTTTCGCCTCGGATGGGACAAACTAAAAGAACTCTATGGGGTACCACTCAGACCCCTTTCTCTCAGGGATCGACCGAACCTATACCCCAAAGTCTTTTCCTCCCTTTTCTCACTGTACCTTTACCGTACACAAGTCCGGTGTCCACTCGAACTCCTGGGACCCGTCTCTTCTCCTTCTGACTCCCTACTCAAGTCGGGTGAATACAGTGAACCACGGTCCGTGAGGGACGGGAGTATAACGTAGGTGTGAGAAGGTAAGATCCAGTCGACCCGTCCGATGGGTGTCGGAGAGAAGAAGGAACGTACAGGGTCCCTACCTCGATGGTTGTAGTCCGAGGTTATAAAGACCCCAAGTAAGAAGTCCTAACCAAACCTCTACCTTGTCTCCAAAAGTGAAAAAGTGGAAAGACTATAAAGTCCCCCTTTTCCGTGTATCGTAGAAAGGACATCCTCCTCTTCTTTTATTGTCCGAACTCTCTAGATTCTCTCGAAGGAGTACCGAGTGTACCATTTCTCAGACGGACGTTACGTCCTCTGGATCGAAGTCAGGGAATCAGCCCTAGAGGACCTCTTCCCTGACCGATGGGTGAGGTTATAAGAACGGACCTCTTAAGGTGCCTGTCTCTTCGGACCACCCGATGTCAAGTACCCCAGTGTTTCTCCAGTCTGTGCTGACTCGTTGACTGTGAAGTGAGCTCTCTAGACTTTCGCCCTGATTCACAAGAGGTCGAAAGATAGTAGTATAACCACGAACCTTCTTGAAAAAATTGAAAAACTCTATTAACGGTTTTTCTGTTATCAGCAACGGAGGGACGACGGGTTCCCGTGGGGTGGTCTCCGTCCCCGCCCTGACCGTCCTGGTTGTCTGTCCCGTGGAGAAGACTGTCGGGAATTTACACACCGATTCGTGACTGTAGTCACTACTCTTCCGAAGGACGACGGGAACTGGTAGGACGACGGGTGACGTATAGTAGTGACTGGCGTTCGGCGTCGGGCACACCTTCCGTACATTGGGGTAGGCGTACCTGAACTAAAACACCTCCACCTTCACGACACAGGGTGACCCTAAGGACCTCGAGTCTCAGACCTCAACTCCCCTCCGTCGATGGGTGGGCGTAGGGTCACACCGGTGTCGGGTTGACAGGTCAGGTCGGTAGTGACAGGTGTGGGGGTTGTGAACTCACCGAGTGTGTACACCACCCGTGGTGTGACGTCTCGAGGTCCAACGTCACTGGAGGTCCAGACGGAAGGGTTGGACGAAGAAATTAAAGGGTCAGCATTTTGACCTTTTTGCTCACTATTAGTAAGGTCTCTTGAAAGCGAAACCGCCACTTACACGGGTCACTCGAAGACCTCCAGTCGAGATGGAAACGGGATCCAAGATTGTCGAGTCGAGTGTCAACTGGACATCGAACGACAGACGGGTGGTACCTCGTCGTTGGGTGCCCATCTTTTAGGAAAGTGACGAACCCTTAATTCGGTGGCAATGAGTGAGTGAATGAGAAAGAGGAGAAAGTAGACAAGTAGATAAAGTGAGAAAAGTGAATACATAATAAGTACATTATTTATGAGTAGTCCATGAATGACACAGGGTCCACGACCCGATCGGGACGACGACCCGTAGACCGCCGTAGTCAAAACATGAGGGTTCCTCTTCGGTAGTAGGGAACCGACGGGACTCACCCCCCTCCTACCGGTGTGAGACGGGATGTAAAAAAGTCAGCTCCCGTCTCTCCGTCGGACTGAAAGTGAACGAATGTATTAACGACCTGCGCTAAGTCTCGGTCCCGACGACGTATCCCGGCGTTTCCGACGTGTGACGTGTTGAAGTCCCGTCAACAAATCACTTCTTAACACGTAGGCCGAGGTCTTAATTCAGTGGTCGTCAGTGACGAACCAGGGGGGCCACCAAACCAAACAAGTGTAGGGGGACTCTCCACGATGTCTCGGTAACCGTTCCCTCGGTCACGTATGGTCGTTCGACCGGGAGACACCCACGGAAGGGGGTGAATCAGGACGGGTCGGGGTGTCGGAGAAGTCACTTCGCGTCAGGAGGTGGGAGCCCGGACCGGTCCTCTGAATCACAGGTCTCGACCCGGGACAAGGAGGAGGTCGAGGGTACACCCCGTACGTCTCGTGACGGACGGAAGGCCCGGGGGTAGGTACACGAGAGGAGACTGAATTACCGGACCGTGGCAAGTGTTCCGTTCTCCCCTCTGGGTACTCCGAAATAGTAAGTCCCGGTAAATAGAAACACGTTGACCCTGTTGTACACGGGGACGGAATAGGAACCGGGTCCGACCAGAAGTCAAGTCAAGTCAGCGAGTCAGGACAGACTAAGAAACACTGGGGTACCTGACGTCGTGCGGTGACGTTGGTGAGTTTTTTGTACGTGGATATGGATGGACGTATTTTAGATTTTGTTTTTTTAGGGTGTTGTCTGTTGTACTATTGTTTGTTTGTTTTACGACTACCGGTCCACGGGACCACCCCGTAGAGGAGCAAATGTATGGTGGGGTGGACGGGACTCTGGGAGTGGTGGTACTAGCTCAGGTCGACACGGTAGTTGTCGGGATTCACTGTCCACCAGGGGTCTCTGGAGACCTCCGGGGAGACGAGGTCACTTGGGTGTACCGTGGGAGTGCAAAAGGAAGGACCCTGTCGGGCAACGATGTTCTTCGGGATTTGGTCCGTCGTCTGTTCGAGCCCTCGATCTCCGTGCCTACACCGACAATCTTTATAGAGACAAGGACGACTTCCGTCCGTCGAGGGAAGGACCCGGACTAAGAGTAGACGTCGTGACCGGTGTGGTTCACGTGTTCCGTCCTTCCTTAGTCAGTACCAGGGAGTCGGACCTGCCCTCCCTTGTCCCCTCCCTTCGGCTTTACACGCAGACGTCTCGGTGTCATTTTTTAGGTTCCACCCCAATCTGGTCCTGACACCCATTGAGTGCGGTCGGGGGTGGGCGTGCGACCAAAGTCTTAGAGTCGTAGACACTCCGTGACTCACCCCAGTACCGACGAACCTTTGGTCTAAGGACCGAAAATCCGTCTGTGTGTACAGCATAAACTTAACTTTTCCGGCAAAAGGAAAGACCACACACGTACACTCGCACACACACACACACCTTCATCTACGCAAGCACGTACTCTCGACCGCACACAGACCGAGCGTGGACCCAGAGGTGCACACTTGAAAAGTCCTGTACTTACACGTACAGGGGTAGAGGTACACTAAACATGGTGTACACCACCACTCCCAAACCGCCTACTCTTTGTCAGAGAACAAGGGGGTACACCCTAGGTAGTCGCTTGGGTACGCAACATCCACAGACCCTGGGTACTCCTATTCCACCCTCCATTCGCATGTGGATACCGTAGTTTCTTTTAATTCACAACCTATCTAGTGATTCTACGACGAGCAGTATAGCTGAAACACCGACAAGAACCCGCACTCCTATCCAAAACGACCGGGGAGGTGTATGTAAAATGAGTTAGAGAGACGGTTCTGACCGGGTGGACGACCGAACCCAGGTTCAGTGTGGGGACCTTATCTTTCTCCCACGGATCACTACCTTAAACGTCAGAACCAGAGCAATCGAGGTTCTGGAGTGTCAGTTCGTTTCTCATACACTATCACCACTACGGTGGAACGTAAACGAATCATACAAGAATTCACAGAAGTGAATGGAAAAAAATTATGCATAAAAACCGGCACGACCCAGAAGTGACAACACACCGAAAGAGATCAACGCCACGTCTCCAAAGAGTGTCATCACCGAAGAGGACAGCGTCTCGCGTCCGAGATCCTACGGGCCCGAAGTCGTCAACACCGTACACCCGAACCATAAACGTCAAAGACCTGAGATCCCGTGTCCGAGTCATCGACACCACATGACCCGAATCAACAAGGTACCGTCCCGCTCTAGAAGGGTGTCCCTCAGTTTGGGTACAGAAGACGAAACCACCCTGCTAAGAAATGGTAACTCGGTGGTCCCTTCGGGGGACGGAAGAAGTAAGTAAATTATTCGTAACTGAAGAACGGCTACACCGGTGGGTGGTCCTTGTTCACCCGTCACCTCCACTGTAATAAGGATCCCGACAGTGTATCAAACAACCCTGGTCTGGACCCTCAGTCCCAGGGGGGCACGACTCTCGAAGGTGCGGGGAGGAGACCCTCGTAGACGTTCGTGGACAGACAGAAACCTACGTGGGACTCCACCACGGTACGTGAACGGACGTGTCCTCAGGAGTCCTAGGGTACCCTCCCCGGGTTCCCGGACAGACTCTACCTTGACAAGGGGGATGTCTCACCGCTGTTCCTTCGCCCCGCTCCTACTAGGACGTCCTACTTCTGTAGTGGTGATTCTAACTCTTACTGACCTTCTCTGAGTTGTGGGACCGTGTAATGGTCCACTCCCCTGGCACCTACCCCTCCCCGATCGTTCGATCCGTCGGTCCACGGACCCCCAGAGACAGGTACTTATTGTCCCGGTAGGACTCCAAGAATGGGTCGGGATTTGGGTGAAGAAGTGGTCGTGAAACACACGGGAATCACTGGGTCCCTTTTGTACCGGGGGGTCCTCTGGGACTGGAAGGACCTCTATCGTACGACCCACGCGCGAGGGCGTCCCGTACCCGTTTCTGGGACTCGTTTTGGGAAAGAATCCACTCGGGACCTCAAATTCCGACCCTCGAGAGGGTCCCTTCGTATTCCTATCTCCCACGACCACTCTCCGAGAACGGGCTCAGTGAGGGTTCTCACTTGGGGTGGTACCTGACGTTAAGATATAAGTCTAGACAGGAGAAAGTAGTTTCCTTTTGACTGTCGGAAGAGATAGGGGACCAAGAGCCACTCCGGGACTAACAGGGGTTCCTGGTGTAAGTAGGACTAACCCACCGTCAAAGACACGGGTCCGGGAATGGACGGAAAGGGACCATCCACGGTCTACCAAGTCACCACCGGAATCACAGGTTCGTTCACTGTCGGATGTTACGTCACTTGTTGAGGTGACAGAGGTCCTGGAGTCGCTCATTTATACCACTCAAGTAGTTTAGGAAGACCCCTTCTTTCCTACGGGGGACTCGTCGACACCAGTGGTCCCGTCGTGACGACCTTCTGTCACCCACGGCCCCTACCCCTCACCCCTCCCTACCCCTCAGTCCGTCCGACAGGGGGTCTTTCCTTGTGACATGGGTTTTCTTCCAAGGACCAAGACTCGTCCCTGAGACTACGGCCTCGAAGCAGGGACCTTTGTTCTTCTTTCAGATTGGAAGGACTCGTAGGATGTCAGAGATTCTACGAAGGTGTAAACACTATTGAGTAATAGTTTGCAGTCCAAGTATTATTAGTCACTTAATTTATTAATAATAAAGGGGGATAATACGTCTAATCGTTTACTATTGAGGCTACGTGTCTCCGATTTACTGCACATTTCCAGTGTGCGATACTTCGTTAACTCCCTTCCATGTTTGGGTCCAGAGAAGAGGAGCCCCACCCCTCTTCCCGTGACCTCCACCCGACCTACGAGACCACGGAAGAATAGTCGTTTTGACCGACTTTTTCGGTGCTCGAAGTACTCTACCAGGACCCTTTATCTTCTGTTGTGTGTTACCACGGACGTGTGTCACCCTGGACGGAAAGAAAAGGACGAGCCGTGAGTAGAGTGGTGTGGAGTGCAACGTCGTTTATTTACCAGGTCCGCTCTCTCCGTCAACCTCCATGTGTCACTGCCCCGTCAGTGAGTCGACGAATCAGTGGTCAATTCCCTTTGTCCTAGGGTCGAGAAAGTACTCGTGCACGATTCAACGAAGTCAGACAGACTGAGAAATGCTACGATACCTGACATCAGGCGGTCCGAGGAGACAGGCACCCTAAGAGGTCCGTTCTTATGACCTCACACAAGGGTACGGGAAGAGGTCCCTTAGAAGAGATAGGTAGGTCCCTATCTTGGACACAGAGGTCGTAACCGTCCACCCAAGAAATGGTGACTGTAGTGTCCCCTTCGGGGGGGGGGGTGGTGGTGGTGGGTCTCGAGAAAGTAACCATGAATTAACCACTGTGTCTTGTGTAGGACTCTGAACTCTCGAGAATGTTCCTTTCATGTTTTTCTCTGTTCGAACGTAAAAAATGTTTAACTTAGTATTCCCGACCTCTCTGCGTTCATGTTCTCCCTTCCCTTAGACTAACCCACCTGTTCTGTGTCTCTTAAAGGATCTCCGCCACCTTTTCCACAAGGTCAAAGTCCTTGCCTGTCTTCACGGAGGTTTCCGCTCTTCCTAGTCTCAACAGGAGTCCACCTCGACTCCACATAGTACTTGTTATCCGACCTTCCGACCCACCGGAATGGGCGGACCCCAGGAACGTAACCGTCTTTTGTACTAGGCCATGTGCCCGTCGGGACTGTCGGAGGCAAGTGCGTGTGGTTACTAGTGGGGGCTGGACCTTTCACCTCAGTTCTACACCGTGGACCACTTCTTGGTACTCGTGCCCCTAGTCTTCCTCCCCCTGGCCCCCTCGTTCTACCACAGACTTTAGATAGAGTGTGCTGACGACCGGTGATTCCATGTCCTGCAGTCGGTCCCACACCCGCACCCACCCAATACGCCACCCCACAGTAGTGGAGTGTCTTTACAGTCTCTACCGTTTATGGATCGTAGACACGACCACGGTGGGGAGTGGTGTGGAGTCAGTAGGTAGGTGCGTCCGGGAGGAGTAGTCGGACTAGAGGAAGGGTCGTGTCTTGGAGTCGTAGGAAGAGTTGGGTTAGGACGTCGGTCGGGGAGGGTATGTAGGTCCGACCGTACGTCATACTTTAGAACTAAGGTAGGGAAGAGAAGTCAAGTCAAATCAACGAGTCAGCACAGACTGAGAAAAGTTGAGGTACTTAGTGTCGTGCGGTCCGGAGGGACAGGTAGTGGTTGAGGGCCTCCAGTGAGTCTGAGTGTAGATAGGTCAGTCACTACGGTAGGTCGGTAGAGTAGGAGACAGCAGGGGAAGAGGAGGACGGGGGTTAGGGAGGGTCGTTGTCTCAGAAAAGGTTACTCAGTTGAGAAGCGTACTCAACCGGTTTCATGACCTCAAAGTCGAAATCGTAGTAAGGAAGGTTTCTTTAGGGTCCCAACTAGAGGAAGTCTTACCTGACCAACCTAGAGGAACGTCAGGTTCCCTGAGAGTCCTCAGAAGAGGTTGTGGTGAGAACGGGAACGAGTTTATCTCTGTGACCGGTACACGTAAGGACCAGGAGACGGTACGGAAGACCTTCTGACCGACATATAGAGGCCCCACAGCATATGTCAGAGATCACCACCTTTGACGTCGGGGTAGTCGCTGAAACGTCCGGGGGAAAGATTAGGACCAAGACCCCTGGGACACACGGACGTCAATCAGGGAGTTCCGGGCTCTGACCGGGGTCGAGGCGAGAGATACCTCGGTTTACTCATTTGACAAGTAATCGACTGCACTCATTACGGGCTTGTCTTGGTCGTCTAACACGAACAGACGAGACTGGCTCGCTCAACAAGTAATCGTAAACACTTTTCACGATTTTATTGTGGCGGCTTCCCACAATTTTGGTTTGGCGCCACAACCGTCTCCCTCCGAAGGAATCCGGGTCAGTAGTCACAATATAGATAAAAGGTGCACAGCCCCTTTACCTTTCGACGAGGCTCTGTCTACTCTCGCCCGCCCTCCTCCCACGTCTAAGAAACGTGTGCGAATGCGCTAAAATGGGTTCGTCCGGACCGACACACGACCGGAGGGGAGGGGAGGTGGTAGACCCTCCGGTCCGCTAGCATGTCGGGGCGGGAGTCTCGAGAGTCCCGCCCGCTCGACACAGACTCGAACCAGGGGAGGCGTCCCGTGCGACGTCTTCAAGCACCTGCTGGACAAGCTCTGGTAGAAGTCGTGCCGCGTGGCGCCAAGCCGGGACGGGGACCGGTAGTTCATGTACAAGCTGAAAGACCTGCTCGTCCGTCTGTTCGTGCCGTAGGTGCTGGGCGTGCAGGCGGTGTGGACCTTCTCGTTGACCACTCACTTCTCGTTCGCCTTCGGTGTTCCCCTCTCCGGTAGGGGCTCAGTGGCCAACCGGAACCTCTGTCCGTGCTTCGCCGGGCGGGCGGAAGGGGGAACACCGTCGAGACGCGTCCGCGAGAGGCCCCGAGGCGGAGGAACGTCAGGAAAACCCACAAGTGAAGGAGAGAAGGAAGGGAGCCACCTCAGAAGGTACAAACAGTACCTGTTTGTAATTTGGTTGATTTACTCGTTTGTACTCGTATGGTCGACAGTGTCGGTCCAGCGAGAGTGTAGGACGAGGGAGGGGAGACGGATATAGTACGACCTGGGACTCAGACGTTTCTAAACCCAGCACGGAAGACGGGAGGCACCCGACGTCCTCCCGTCGACAAACTTATCTCCCCGTGTACACTCCTACACCCCACGCACACACGTCGGCCCGACATCTGTCCGTCCTCGAGTGTCTCTGAGAATTTACCTCAAACCTCGTGTCGATCCTCAGTGGATCCACTTGTACCCTCACAAAGGTCAGGTAAGTTCTGTACCAAAAGGGAAAGGTCTTAAGGGAAACCCCTTCCCTGACAGGGTATTGATCCCACAGAAACTCTGCTCCCCTCGGAGATTGAGAATTTACTGTGAGACCCACAGAGTAGTGCCAGGGGAGAGAGGAAATCGGAAATAGACGGAAAGGGAAGTAAGCACGCAGCCAACAAAGTGACACTCTGACGTTCCAGTCTGTAGTCATACGTCGAGAGCACCGCCTTAGAACGTGTCTCGACCCTGAGTTATTTATAACTACCTCTACGTCTCGGTTCTACCAGAGATGAACTCTCAAGGTGGACCCCATTTCGGCAGAATATAAATCAGGGAAGTCAAGACCTTAGCGGAGGGTCATCGAAAATGTGTCAGGTGTAAGAAAGTTTCGTCGTGGACGGCTGACGGTCCTAACTGTACCATGATCCCGAGTCGGTCGGTGGGACTGTCGACGACGACGACGATTCAGCGAAGTCAGCACAGGCTGAGACACGCTGGGGTATCTGCCTTCGGGTGGTCCGAGGGGGCAGGGACCCCAAGAGGTCCGTTCTTGTGACCTCACCCAACGGTAAAGGAAGAGGTTACGTACTTTCACTTTTCACTTTCCCTTCAACGAGTCAGTACAGGGTAAGAATCGCTGGGGTACCTGACGTCGGATGGTCCGAGGAGGTAGGTACCCTAAAAGGTCCGTTCTCATGACCTCACCCCACGGTAACGGAAGAGGCTGGGACTGTCGGGTCCCAGGGTTTAGTTTTGGGCCTAGATCCGTCTTCAGTCGGACCCCGTGACTTTACAATAAGTCCCATCCTACGAGACCGAAGGAGAGAGGGGACTTCTTGTCACGTAGAAGTGATTTCAACCTTTCAGTCCGTCCTTGTCAAAACCTGGTATTTTGACTTCTCATCCCAACGAGGGTGTCATTAAGACCCATGTAACCCTCAAGAACACTGGAAAGCCTTTATTCTATCAATCTGAGACCTAGGGTAGATCAGGTCGTGACCCACTTCCGCCGAGGGAGAAGACTTTCCGGACGTCCAGACCGGAGAGGGTCACTGACGGGTATCCATTCTAACGTAAACTCCTGAAGGGACCAACAGGTCACCAATTCTGAGACGTGGGGGTTACGTCCCCCGTACCCAAACTAGGAGTCAGGTCCTTGATTCTAGGATGTAAGGTGTACCGTACCGGTCCTTTTTTTTTTTTTTTCCTAAAGTAAACTGAGACGTGTGGAAAAGTCTTACTGAGACGTCTCGACAAGGTTCCCGTACAGGGACTGGGTGGGTCAGACGAAGAGAGACGGTGACTCAGAAGGAAGGATGGTGGACTCAACTCACGGACGTCGGAAGTCTTATGTTCCTTACGGGACAGGTCTGGAACAGGACCCTCTCGACGATAAAGGTTTGGTACGGAACATTGGAAATATTCACGTAGGGGACTTTACCATAGATTCACTCGTATGTGGAGGGTGACCCGATTCAGGTGGAGGTTTTAGGTCACTTCAGGAACCCTCTCTCCCGTCTCAGAAGGAAGGGAGGTCAAGAAGGTTCACGGTCGACAAGAGTCTTTCTAGAGGCCAGGGTCACTTCCCGTCAGTCCGTCCTCATGGTTGAGAGTACAGGAGAGTGGTCTCTTGTGTGAAGGAGTTGGGACTGGCACCGGCGGACCCGTTCTGAGTCAGTCAGGTCCTTAATACTCTAGATGTATGACTGAATCCCAGGTAACAAGGACTAACCTTTCTCTAACAAAGAAATAAGGACCGGTTTCAACATCGAGTGGGAGAGGGGACGGGGGAAGGAGGAGTAGGGGTACGGAAAAGAGAAAATTTATTTGGAGGACGAGTAAATCGGACTCACCGACGTTAGTTGGTCTCTAATCACGGTGGTGATTACAATTATTATACGATTATAAAGTAATCCGTCCTCGACGACACCAAAGGGACAAACTAAACAGACAGTCGTGTTGACCGACTTCCTTCCTCTGACAACCTTTCTTTGTTGGTACACCGTTCACACCCGAGGTCCCAGGGAGAGACACAACTTGAAGCCCTTCGTCCTTCTACACTGACCTCCAGAGTAGTAAACCCGTCGAGACGTAGGTCCCGAGACTCGGGTCGAGAGCCCCAGAGGGGACCCATCGACGTCACTGGGACTGACAGGGGGCTCACAGTCTTGAAAATGGCAGGGAAATAAATGAGAAACCTAAAGGGTCCTACTTTGTTCCCGGTGAATTGTAACAATCTGGAGTCATGACCGAGGTGTCGTGCAAAATATCCTTAAATTATTTATGAACAACTGACTAACTGTCAGAACTTGTACTCCAGAATGACATAAACTCGTAAACAAAATACATATACGACCGACGACCCTCTATGTTGCTTATATCTTTAGAACAAGAACGACCCAACTTTATTACATTAAGCTTTCTGAAAATCAAGATTCTTCGTTCGGTTTGTGTATCCTTGTAATACTGACAATGGTTGATAATGGTTGGCACTCTTATCGTTGGTTTTGTTGTTATTTTGTAGTCCCGTGTACCGTCCTCCACTCCTCGACCCCCGTCTCCCTCCCTTTATTCACTAGGGAACGACCCACGGTAGGGTGAAGGACTAGATGTAGAGGTATCCGACCTACCGTCAACGTCCTAGTCTCTCGGTCGCCTTACGTCAGTGTCTCCTCGTGCACCCGTCCGAAATGCGTTACGGGGTCCTAGGAAAGATCGTTATCGATCTCCCAAATACCAAGGGTCTGGCGTGACGTACAAAGTACAGGACAAACAACTTGACTAAGGGGAAACCTCCATGACAGGAGGAGGAAAAGGAGGGAGCGAAGGAGGTCCGAAGTAAGTCGATTTCTTGTGGAGACATAGAAATTTTGTGTCTGATAAGTCACGCCAGGGGGGACACTTCTGAAAGGTCTGAAGACCTGTGCAGGGAGACCCATCGAAACTAGTGTGGTTGGACCCAGAATTTGACCTGGGGGAGGTAGGAGACCCAGGTCGTGGATTTTAAGAACTAACTCACGGACTGAGGGGTACTTTGGTGGTCTTGCGTCCGAAGAGTTCCTGGTCCCTGTCCAGAATAGTGTGACATGGGTGTCGCCGATCGTACCGAGAACCACATCTCATCCACGACTGACCTTCTTTTCCTCTCCTTCCTCTCGTGTATTGCCCCGTCCACCCTCGGTCTCCACCCCAAACAAGTCGAACGATCGAACCTCTACTCTTAGTCATTCAAAACGAACTTGACAAATCACGGTCCCGGGAGTGGTACATTTTTGTTCAACTAATCCAGTCCACCCCTCCTTCTCACACCGAAGAAGGTGTACAATGTCACTCCCGTCTCTTATTATTTATCGGATCTAAGATCCGATAAATTCTAAACGGTTGGTCTATACAAAACATAGACTGTACCCCCGTCTGTCACCTTCTCTCTCAATCTGTAAGGTACAAGATCGTGGACAGTACTGACGAAACTTGTGGTTTCGGAACCCGAGAGTCCCGGCGACCCCTCAGGATGTCAGGTCCGACCCGTAGTTGTGGAGGTCAAGGGTAGTTGCGACATAGAGACTTACCTGACAAGTTGGGACGATTAGAAGTCGAGGGGTCTTCCACTTAACTACCGTACCTCTTCCCGGGAAGGTTTCCGAACGAAGGGTCGGAAAACAGACGGAGGTCCCTGGAGAGACCCAGTCACAGGTCGAGGGGGTGGGGTAGAGGGAACTGGTAGACGGAAAAGGGAGATGTGTCGGACGGGGACGCCAAAACCCAGTTGTACTAGTTCTTGGGGGTCAAGCACAAACTGTAGGTGTTCTTGTCGTAGTGCCTGCGGACGGAGAGGCACCATCGGGTCTGGAAGTACCTGAGCACGAGGTGTAGCCTCGTGGCCGACCCGTTCCTGAGGGGGAGGTTGTTCGACGAGATACGGTTCCTGTAGGGGTCGATGTTCTTGACCCACCTCTCCACTCACGACCGGACCCCTCGAGTCCGTCCTGGGACCGACGTCGTCCGTTGAAGAGACCCCCACACATCTCCCCGGGGGAAGGGGAGGCGTCACCCACCCCGAACGTCTGACCAGGAACGTGGTTCGGGGTAGGACGTACCCCTGTGGGTGTCGGGCTCTTGGGTCACAACAGCCAACTTTGTTCTTACCCTGCACCGATCTTCAACGGTGTCACGAGACGAGGAGACGTACCTCCTGGGTCTAGAAGGATCCGGGTTCCTTCTTCATATCAGGCGACGACATTACGAGGGACTTTTTTATTTTTGTTTTTTCAGAAGTTCCCTGGCTTATTGTAGAACGGTGTGTGTCTGACCTCGGGACAGGGAGACCGTCAAGAAGGTCACAGGACACCCCTACAGTACCAATGGGACTTCTCGAAGAACGACAGGGTCAGGGAACTACGAGTCCGCTACTCGAGATCTACGAAGTCCGGGACTAGATTAGGTCGGAGTCGACACGTGGACACACACACCACCCCTCCGTGGACATACGGTAATTCGACCCAAGGAGAACCGTGTTTCGATTAAGTGCCATTTGTTGTAAGTATCAAACAGACCCAGCGTAGTCGAGGCATACGGTTCGTGGACTCGATCTGTTGGTCGACTTTTAGATAAATAAATAAGTAGTGTCGTCGAGACCTTATATTCTCCTGTCCGAAATATTGGAGTAAGACACGGGTACTTCCACTTGATATGTATGTCTTACCGACTCATTAGTCAGGTTCTACTGAATTCACCGGTTCTCTTTTCATCTAGGGGTTTAAGTTGACTGAGGGTTTAGAAAGATGGTAAATGCTAGGAAAATCTGTCCCGGAGACGGTTGGGTATACCACAGGTACACTTAATTCCTTCCACGAGGAAGGATGGTCTCCTACACCGGGGTGCGGTCTTATACACAAAACAATTCACTGTCCGACTGACAGTCGGGATCGAGTGGGGGTGGAAACACGTCAAATGTCGGACGCGTTGAGATGTACCGTTAAGACTAAAATCTCAGGGAAAGAGAAAGAAGGTTCGAATTTCTGTCCTTTGGACCTACCTTTGAGTCTAAACCCTAGAAAAACTTCTCAGTTTCTTTGGTCTTCAACAAGAATTCAGTCGTTGACTCTGTCTTACTTGTTATAACAAAACGAGTACCATCTCTGTGTCAGGGGTAGAAATATCAACTTTTGACGAAAGGGAACATGTCTCCCTTATTGGTTCTTCCCCACCCTATGACCGGTAAGGGTCAGTGTTTTTGACTGGTAGGGTGGGGCCAAGACGACTTTCTCAACGTAACAAAAGGGAGAGGGGGACAGAGAACTAGAGAGGGGGTGGGGAAGGACGACCACGGACACCACACGTAGGTCGGAACCGACAGTCTCTCTCTCGAGCGAGAAAACAGGAACATAGACTAATACAGACTCAGTGGTTTCTCGGAAAATGGAGGGGGACGCAGCGGTCACCGAGTGAGAAGACTGATGTCTCGACGGTCCTCACTCGAGAGGGCACACCAGTCGACCGAGAAGTCGCTTCTCTCTTTTCTTTCTCCGTCGTCGACCCGAGAACCCGTAGGGACGGGACCACGTCACAGTTCCGCTACCCTGGAGCCCGTCCCTCCCTCTTCCGGTCCTACTCTCCCCGACCCTCGTAACTACTTCGTAGACGAATCTCCTGCGACGGGAGTCTTGTCGCGTGAGACAGCCTCCACTCTTATTACGTTCACGGCTCGCTTGGCAGAGGGAGAACGAACCGCGATTTACTCTCCACCCCGTGTATCGACGATGTCCAGTGCTCAGTGGGGTCAGGTAGACCAATAAAAATCCTCATGGAACTACCAAAGGTAAAGAATAGAGTGATCAAAGAATCGTTGGTTACCGTAAGAGTCCTTTCAGTAGAAAGTGAACAAACCCCAGTGTTTAGGAAAGAGGAGAGGAAGACCCTACTCCCACGTTTCTTCTTCCCCTACTCTTTATCGTGAGGGACCAGACCTCTAGAACATATCTCTGGAAGAAGGAAACCACTAGTCAAGGTGGGAGGGAAGTGGTCCTCCGACCGAACGACTCCCGGGGCCGTCGGAGCTCCAGTCTTCTCGCTACCATCTTGGGGGAAAAGAGTACCGGTCCCGAAAGGGTGGGGGACTGAAACTCCAGACCGACGACACGTGTGTGTCCTTCAAGTGTGCATCCCGGAGCGACTACATCTCATACGAGATGTGCGTAAACCTCTCCCGGAAGGCAGACGTGGTGACTCTGTACCCCAAATGAGACCGACCGGGAGAAAGATCCCCCAACCCTGTATATACCTAAAGTCTCCGGAATGATTGAGACGACGAACCCATCGGGCTCAGTAGGACAGGGTGGATTCGACAGCGTGGAGGGTCCTCAAGAAGTAGAGGGATAGGGACGTGGTAGGGGCGGGGGTTGGAGGGTGGACAGGAGGGTAGGGTAGAGGGGGCGTAGGAAGGAAGGCGAACAGGAGAGTACGTAGGAAGTAGGGTAAGGACGGAGGAACGTCGTGACGACCAACCGTCGGGGCGACGTCTGACGGTCAGAAACGATGAAAGTAGGTTCATCCTCCCCAAAACGAATACCGGTGTAGATTTCATTCCCTCTTCTTAGAGAACCAAGGGGTCATCGTTGGTGGATGAGGTGAGTAGAATTCCTCGTCTTCAGTTGTCACAACAGTGGTTTGACCACACAATGTCAGTCATCAGTGAGGATAGAGTAGCGGTTATCGTCATTGTAAAAGTACGATCTCCCCAACGGAGAGTATAATTTATCTTTAATTAGGGTTATTCTCCTCTCACTCTTTCAACCAAATTTCGAGTTGTAAGTCTTTTGATTTTAGTACCGTAGACCAGGGTAGTGAAGTACCCTTTATCTACCCCTTTGTCACCTTTGTCACAGTCTGAAATAAAAACCCCCGAGGTCTTAGTGACGTCTACCACTAACGTCGGTACTTTAATTTTCTGCGATTGAGGAACCTTCTTTTCAATACTGGTTGGATCTATCGTATAACTTTTCGTCTCTGTAATGAAACGGTTGATTCCAGGCAGATCAGTTCCGATACCAAAAAGGACACCAGTACATACCTACACTCTAAACCTGACACTTCTTTCGACTCGTGGCTTCTTAACTACGAAAACTTGACACCACAACCTCTTCTGAGAACTCTCAGGGAACCTGACGTTCCTCTAGGTTGGTCAGGTAAGATTTCCTCTAGTCGGGACCCACAAGAAACCTTCCTGACTACGATTTCGACTTTGAGGTTATGAAACCGGTGGACTACGCTTCTCAACTGAGTAACTTTTTCTGTGACTACGACCCTCCCTAACCCCCGTCCTCCTCTTCCCCTACTGTCTCCTACTCTACCTACCTACTCAGGTAGTGGCTGAGCTACCTGGACTCAAACTCACTTGAGGCCCTCACCACTACCTGTCCCTCCGGACCGTACGACGTTAAGTACCCCAATGTTTCTCAGTCTGTGCTGACTCACTGACTTGACTTGACTTGACTTAACTTATTCGGGGTCGGAGGGAACGTACGTCCGTATCCAAAAGATGTATCCTTACTCACTCAACTGGGGACCCTTAACCTGATTTCCCACGGTGTGCAACCCTACGGTAGATAGTGGGCACAGTGAACACCTTTTCCGATTCTTAAGATTGATAAATTTTTACGGAGGATTTCTTCGGTAGTGAGTTTTATATTTTGACACTGTCAAGTGGGACCCTGGGGATGACCTCCACTTCATACCTGGAAAGTAATTGTACGAGTAAGTAGGTACTCAGTTTGTAAAATACCACAGGTCGTACCCACGTGACTTGTGAGTCCCACCTAATCTGAACTCGGAAGGGAATACCAGAAGTACCAGCTCCTTCTATGTCTATCCGTCCGTGGTACTTACCATGAACACCCCCGAGTCCTTCGTTCCTCGACTCCCTCCAGTCACTTACTTGTGTCTCCTTTTCTGAACACGTCCCGGAACTTTCCGTCCGTAGAGATGTATTCTCGGAGTCTACACAGAAGACACAGATGTAGAAGTAGGAACTCCACAACTTTCCCACTCCTATGCAACCCGAGGCGTTTTTGAAGTCCCGTAACCTCTAGGAGAAGAGTTAGTGACCCCGGTAGGATCTCTGTCTCTACCCACGGTGGCAGTGCGACCCGCGTAGAGTATCTTCAGGCACTTACACTTTGTGACGTCTGATCAGGTGTCGTCTCTTAGGTCGACAACCACCAACCGCCGACCTAAACATCGTCGAGGACCCCCGGTCATAGTCTCGGTGCAGTCTTGGTGCTACCACGACCGTAGGGTGGACCATACTGGTTCGTGTTGTTTCTTTCGACCCATTCCGGTGACCACCCGGGGTGGGGAGGAGTCGCCCGGTCAGGAACCGGTCGAGCTCCCACCCAGGGTCCTCTGAAAGTCTCGTGGTCAGGGAAGATCTCTGAGTGGACGTCTTTCTATAGGGTACCCTCGTTCAAGTTCTGCTCCTGAGGTCTAACTGGAAAGGAAAGGAGTGGCACGTCGGTCGTCTATTCTTGTGAACACACTTCAAGTAATTACCCCGTATTAACGTAAGAAGTGTTAGTTATTCCGCCGGGTCATCGTCTCGGGTCGTGTTTCGGGGACGTACCGTCCACCAGTCCTCTCTCGTCAAAACGGGTGTCGTGTCTCTACGGTCTCGACCCGATAGCAGTCCGAGTTCCCCACGTCAACCCATCTCGGGACCTCTCTTCGCCCCTCTCCAGTTTCGTTCCCGTCGTCTCTGGACGTCGGCCCGGGTGAATCGAGGTCCGACCTGACCCCTGGTCCTGCTTGACTTACAGTCGGTCTGGGCTGCGGGGTGTGAGGAGATCCTGTAGCTCGTAAGTTTTCGGTGAGTCGAGTCGGTACATCTTGAGCGACTTCTACTTCTGTACACCGGGTAGGGCCGTGTCCGAACGCACCCCGTGTCTGCCCGTCCCGGGAGACGTGTACCCGTCGTTTCTTCCCCACCCAGCGGGGGGTATTGAAGTCACTCATTAGTCTCGGGACGGGAGGGGGTGAAATGAGAGTTGAGGTGGGGTGTGAGAGAGGGAGAGAAAGAGAGTGTGTGTGTGTAAAAGATTTATGAGAGAAACCTCTTTGGCTGACCCGAAAATCACGTGCTGTTCCGTCCGGTAAGTCTTTCCTGTCCCACGACCCACAGACGACAAAGGCGCCCTCTGCTACACCAGGGACGGGACCCGAGAGTCCGACGGGTCCTTGGTGTGTCCAGCGCCATCCTCGGGGCTACGATAGACGTCTTTCGGACTATCTCGGTAGGAGGATGGACATTCCAAAGTGTTCGTCCATTGTCTTTGTCGTCCTCGGAAACGAAGACTACTGTCGCGGCAGGGTGGTCCCCCTGCGACCCCAAACGGAACGTCAGTCATCGAGACTGACAGGTACCACCGTCTCACCCTGACGGATCTCCTCAGAGACCTGGGTCGACACAGCAGTCTCGGCACAGACCGACGACCGGCCCTGTGTCTTTAGTCCCTCAGCAGACAAGGACAAGGGGGGTACGCTGGAAACCTGTACTGGAGAATGTCCTGTGTACATAAGACGAGCCAGCCGCACGTCAACGCTTCCCCGCTACCGTGTTTATAGTAACTCGCACTGTCCCGACCTCGGTGGCGACTGCGAGGTCCAGAGGCGATATTTCGCCTTGTAATGTAAATGACAGAAGGCTTTTGCACCGTTACTTAGGTCAGAGAGTGACCTCACGAACATGGACCCCACAGTAGGGGGTCTTGAGGCTCCTTGCACTTCTACAAAACCCCACCCAACGTCCGGACCGTCTCTCACCCGAGAAAACCTTACCTCGTCTCCTGGATCTCACTTTGTCCTGTTCCTCGACTCATTCCCCGGGTCACCGAGACCTCTACCCCCCACCCCCGTCCCCTTCTCTCCTGGGGTGTGACTTTCAAACACTTCTTTCCTTCAGGTGTACTCGGTCCCCACGCTGTCGGAAGCGCGTCCCGACACCGAGTTCGTCCCTTCGGTCGGGTCGGGACCGGATGAAAACGACCGGACCCCTACGAGACGCGTCTAATTGACCTTGGCAGTAAGTCCGTCCTAGAACTTGCACTACGACCTCACCGTGTGTCCACGGTGGAGACGGTCGGACAGTGGGTCGAGGTCACCCGGGGTCACCCGTCTCCACCTCCGCCCCTTGTCTCGCGTCCTGTCTACCCAAGTGCCAGTCACGTCACTCCCTACGCCTCCCTTCCTGTGTCCTGACCCCAGGTGCCACTCTGACTTGGTAGCGGAGGTTTTTACACGGGAGGCGAGTGGACTAGTTCGAAACTCAAGACCCTTGGGTCCCGGGTAGTGACAGTGGACACGAGTGGGTCCACTCTCACTCACTGAACTGATTTTGCAACACGGGGTCAACGAAGCGAGACCAGGGGTGGGACCTCTGACAGGGACACGAGGGCGGTGGGAGGAGACAAGATTCGACAGTCCGAGCGACAGGGACCGTAACTTCGGTGCGCGTAAGTCACACCCGGTTCGCCTGTGGCACTCCTGAGGACCCTCGCGACGGGACTCCAGGACCGGGATGGGGTGGGAACGTCCACGGAGAGACGGTGCACCGGGTCCCGGCCTTCGTGGGTCCTCTCCCACCGACAGAAACCCTGTGACTCCCGGAAACTAAGGAGTAATCCTCCGTTGTGTCGAGGGGAGACCACCCTCTAAACCCCCAACGACGTATTTTACAGTTTGACGTCTTTAATTTTTACATTTACAACCGTAGATTAATTGGTCAACTGTCCTCCCGTGTCGACGTTCACTGTCACTGACTAACGGAAGAGGGTCGGAGAGGGGGGGTTCGTGGGGGTCGGGGTAGGAAGAGGGGCGATCACGAGTGTCTGTCCCTGCTGCAGTCCCGCCTCGTTGACGAATCTTCTCGGAAGTCCGGGGACCTCCCCTGAAGGACGTAGACACCTTCCCCCACAATCTTCCCGGACTCTCCGTCTGACCTAGCGAGGACGCCCTCGACCCTCGTTTCGGCCACGTCCTCCGTCGGGGAGGAAGGAGGACCGGGGTGACACAGGAGAGACCGGAACAGACCCAGTGGCAACTCAGGGAAGAGGGACGGAGTACGTAGTTCTTCCCGTGAGACTTCGGGTCGACCTCCTCTCGGACGGCACCAGGGATTCTCCAGTGTGTGTCCGTAGGTGACCCGGGTCTGGGTCTCGACCCTCGTGGGTAGAGAGGGGACGCGGGGGGTGATGTGTGTGTGTACGTGCGTCCGTGTGTGTCAAGGAGTGAGGGTACGGCGGTGTCCATAATGAGTCTGTAGCCCTTCTACGGCCGGTAGTCGCTGGTCCTGTACTTGCGTATGGACCGACTCGTCAGGGCCTACGTGTACTTGCTCAAGTTGTGGTACTCGCGGGAGAGCCTCTAGAAGAGGATGCACCCGTTCATGTCACTCCTCCACTCGGGACGGGACGGGACGAGCCCCCGGGGCCCCTCCCGGACCCCTCTCTGGGTCTATAAGGACGGAGCTCGTCGAAGCCACGGGTTCTCGTGGTGGGGCCCGTGGGGGTGGTGGGTAGAGACGGCCTCCTTTGAGAGATGGTGGGTCCTGACCCCCCGACACGAGGTTTCTGACCCTGCGATCTTTACAAGGTAAGACGTTTAAGACGTATTAGGGAGAAGAAAAGTCTAAATATACAGTGCAGAGACAAAGGAAGTAACAAAAAGAGAAAAGTAATAAAAAAGAAAAAAATAAAAAAGAAGGAAGAGGAAATAAAGAACATAGAGAGAGAGACTGAAGTAAGAGAAATTAGTTCGTCAAGGAGTGTAAGTACCCGTCCGGTACTCCTTATCTTATCCTTGTCATACTATCCTATCTTAGTCTTGTCTTATCTTTGTCTGTCTCATCTTACCCCAGATAAAAATCAACGACTTTGGAGTAGACCCCAGTAACGGGGAAGTCTGTGCCGGTGGAAAACCGGTCGTGTTTCCACGGATGCCCTCAAAAGAACCGGTATGGTCACATCTGGTTCACCCAAGTCTCAGGTCCGAGGGGTACAGGATCGTCGTCGTGTCGGTGGGAGAGGCTCACCTTCCATCATTACCCTCGACTTCGGTCATGGGACCCAAGCGATGCAGGAGGGTCGGAACAGGGGCTCCCTCCTAGATCCTCGGGGTCGTCCCGGTCAGGAACACAGGTGTCCGGTACTCGACACTCGTTCACATCTCTTTCAGTCGTCACCCAGCCAATCCTCTCCCTGGGGTTTCGGTCGGATACCCGGTCACGACCAGGTCCTGTCAAAGGTGGACAGACACCGGTGAACACTTCATGCCTGCTGCGTCTCATCCGGTCATATACTCACGGGGACAGAGTAGAACCTTTCCTGACGTCCAAGTCAGGAGAAAATAGAAAAATACGTACAAGTCAGTACGGGTTGGCAAACCTGGGGTGTCTAAGATCGGACGGTCCGAGGAAACAGGTACCCTAAGAGGTCCGTTCTTATGGCCTCACCCGACAGCACGGGAAGAGGTCCCCTAGAAGGGTCGGGGGTCTAACTTGAACTCAGAGGACGTGTCGTCCGTCTAAGAAAGGGTGACTCGGTGGTCGAAGGGTTCAAGTGAGAAGATGACAATCGTACTTTTACAGGGTAGAAATACTTTACGATCCCGGTTAGTGACCACCAAGAACCGGTCGACTCTTCAACAGTTGACTGAACCAGAGGGGTTAATTTTTATCTAATTGACCCAGTCCTTTAGATCTCGAGACCCGCCGGGAGGAGGTCGGAAGTCGGAGGAGAAGGGAGGACGGCGGGGGGAGGGATGAGGGATCAAGGGCTGGGGTTCTGAGGACAGACAGTGGACGAGGAGGACCTCATCCGTACCACACTGTCCACGAGTGCAAAGAATGCACTGAAATAGGGGAGAGAACCTCGTTGGGTCTCTCCCTTAGCATCCAGGGTCCAAAATGTCTCCTCCTTTCCTCCCAAGTCTCTCCAAAGTACAAAACGGGACCGTAGTGGGTCGATCTTTGACCGTCTCGGTAATAAGTCACGATGCGGAGGACTCAGACTCGGTCCAAGGGTGTGTAGAAGGCCGTACACGGGTGTTAACGAGGGACAATAAGAGTGGGTGGTTGATAGATTAGAGTCATTTCGGACACATCCGCGACCGGTAATCTACAGACACTGGTCATTTCGAACTCTTAGTGAGAAACTCCCTATAAACAAAGAATTGTCCGTTTCACCTCAGTTTATTGAAAGACGTACACCTTAAAGTCCGGAACCCGACGACTACCGTTCTACGAGGAAAGAGTGTCCCATCACCCTACAGAACTATCATACTAAAGTGTTTAGTATGAAAGGGACTCTGTGATTCGTGGCATGAAAGACAACCCACACCTAGGGGGACGACAAATCGGATCTCCATTGTCGTCGTAGAGCCGTGTCCACGGAAGACGAGTAAGAGTCGACAGCATGTATCCGTCACTTTCCGTGTGTACATAAGTCTGTACGGCTGCACACAAGACCGTAGGACACGAGTGACTGTGTGCCTACGGGGGTTCAACCAAGGGACACAGGATCGCCGGGGTGTGTGGAGGGGTGGGTTCAGCACGTCCGACAGACGGAGGGGTCGTTGAAACACACCCGACGAAATGGACGCGAGCAGAAGGGTTTGAGAGACTGGTGTCGGGACAGTCACGCATGGGACTCTTGTGTCTACGCACGTGCGTTTGACCATTGGTGGGGCAAGAACCGAGAAGTTGTCTAGGAGCCTGGGGACCTGGTGCTACTGGTCACACCCTTCGTCTTTGATCGGATGTTTGATCTTGTTCAGTATTGGGAGTACTCGAATCTGTCGACTCTTGGCAGGAAGGTCGAGCGGGCGAGGGCGGAGGGGGTGGCCTCCCTCCCTGTGTGGTTCGGCACGGAGTCAGATCTAATAGTAGAAATGGTTCACGTTCAAGGCTGACCGCAGTCGTCGTAGGGGACTCGTCGCGACAGAGGGAGAGAGAAAGAGAGAGACGGACAAAGACAGAGAGGGCGGAAGGACCTAGGGGAGAGAAAGTCAAGGAGACGGTTGCGTTAACTTGGTTCGGCGACTGGGAGTCCAATCAGGTTCTACCGGACAGGAGTGGGGCGGTTCCCCGGACTGGACTTCTGTAGTCTCCCCGGGAGAAAGGGTCGACTGGGACTCGTAGTCGTCGTCCCGGGCCTATACTTACTCCTCGGTACCTACCTCCACGAAGACACGACAATGGGGTGGAAGGCAGAAAGGTATCAGGGGTGCACCCAGACTTGAACCGGACTTCTTCTCCGTCACTCGAGTCATAATAGAAGTGACCCTTCTACAGTGGACCGGGTCCAAAGGTAGAGGTGTCCAAGGGGGACGTTGAGACCCTTCTTTCCGCCGTGGAGGACGTACACCGACCTCACCCCTCGCACTCGTCAACTCCCCGCGGAACGTTCGACGGAGAGTGTACACCCTAACCGTCGTCTCCGAGGGACAGGGGAAACCTAGAAAAACCTCAGGAAGATTCGCGGGCATCCACGGGACGGACAGGCCAGGACCGGACACCTTTTGGTCTGTCCTCTTTCTTATCGTCAATGTCGGGTGGCACCTCTAGGAGGGCTACACCGAGTATCACCGTCTTTACATTATACGCCCTCCTCTTTTCTTCTCTCAACGTAGATAGACCTTCGTCTTGACTAACAAAAGGTAGGTGGGGGTACACTATTACTTAGTACCGGTATCAGTCTCCAGCCTAGGGGACGTCTAGGGGCTCGTGACAGATCTCCTACGCAAAGGTGGGAGGAATCAGTAGTGAGTAGTCCCCAGTCCCATTTGTGGTCACGTAGGTCCTCGAAGATGGAGGTCACCAGGGGTACCGAGGTAGGGGTGACAGGAACGAATCTTCAGATCTCCTCCAACCCCGACTGTCGGAGCGAGGACTGAGGGACGTCTCAGACCACGGCAACGATACGTCTACTGAAACACTGACCTGACAAGTCTGGAGGAGCCCTTAATAAAGTAGTTGTAGAGTCGACAGAGAAATCAGTGAGAGGAGGGAGGAGGGAAGACGTCAGTAGGGCCCTTCTTTGTGAACGTTCGTGTCGGAGAGTCTCTGTTTGGTTTCACGGTCGGTTTGAGTTGGGATCCAAACAGTGCAGACCCCTCCTGGCTTCTTAGTTCTCCTTCCTGGACAGGCCTTTACCCTCCTCCCTGTATGGTGACTGGAACCGGGACCGTAACACAGAGGGAGAGACAGGAAGGTAAGCGTCTATGCAGCAGAATCGGTCGGTCCGTCTATGCACGAGTCTGTACGTAGGATCCACTCGTCCCCGATACCACTCTCTGTCAGACTACCTCCCAGTACCTTTGGATATTGGAACTTTCCTGGAATCTACGGTAGAGAGGTAGACACCAGGTCAGAGGTGGTATCTGAGAGGGGTCCGTCGGGGCCACACTTCAACAAGTGGTGAGACCCTCTGTCCGTCTCCGTAGACACCCCAAACCTTACTCCAAGGAGGTCAGAACAGAAGTGTGGAGCTCGTAGTCTGTAGAAGGTGACGGTAGGTGAGGTTTCCCCGGGGAGCACCTTTCTCCTTCCCTGGTCTGGTAAGGGTCGTTGTAGACACCTTGTGGGATATAAACTTCTTACGATCGGGGAAACCTATACTCGTACACACACACACACACACACACACACACACACACTAGAGTACACGTGTACGCACACACACACACACACACACAAACACACACACAGACGGGGTTCTCATCCGTCTCTCGAGTCTTTAGAAAGACCAGGATAACCTCCCCTCGAGACTTCGTAAAGGGTAGAGACGGGAACGGGTGGTAAGTAAGATGTTGAAGTCCTGTAAAGTTATGACCAAAAGACACGACGCACGACCCCCCACTTCAGTGGACAGATATCCTTTAGTCCCACCAGTGACTGGTTCTCTTCGGACCTGCACTGACCTCCGGTCCGTCACCACTGTGTGTCGTCCCGCACTACACCGTAGCTCGCCCTGTTCACTATCCGTTTTGCGTTCATCGGATTAGTTACCCTTTTCCTCTCACTCTTCGCTACGTAAAGCTCACCCTTTTTGTATTGGTTTCCAGAGCCGTTTACTTCACGGTCCACTTCTTCGCACCTTAAAGAGGGGAACTAGTAAACTAAAGGAGGGGCCTTCGATGCTCCGGACCGTCCGGTTCTTCCTTCGTACGCCCTCCGTCCGACTCCTCCGTGGACCCGGCGATTGTATATAAACGTGTACACTTCCCAACCCCTCTTCTTTCTGTGTTTGTATAAATTGTGTCCACACGACTTACCTTCGACACTCACACACACGTACTCACTTACACAAAACTAAATAAAAAATTCAAAACGTGTCAATCTCTTTTTTTTACTTGTTCGTCTCTTTTTTCTGACAATGGTACCAAGACGACTTCGAAAAAAAAAAAAATGACCTACTAATAATAACAATAATAAAACAACAGCCATGTTTTGAAAAAGAGGGATACAAAAAGTAATATTCTCTTTGGAGTTTGGGTAGTCTCCTTACAGCCCTTCTTTCTCCCCTCCTCTTACCCGTTCAAAGGGACCAAAGGAGTACAGAGGACCCCCTCCCAAACCCCGTCCAAAAGAAATTAGCCACCCCACCAACAAAGACCACGAAACAAACGGGCTTCAGAGACACCGGACAACCCCTGCCTCTTCATCCTATCTCAGTACGTCTCGGCGTTGGGCAGAACGGGTATTCTCGAGAGAAAGGTAAGTGACAAACAGAAGGTAAAGAAAACAAACCTAAGAACCATGTGCACACTATGCAAAGTTTCATTTTTGTTCCGTCTCACTAGTATTTTTTTTTTTTTTTCGGGAAGAAAGGGGGTCTAGAAGAAAGGCTTGGAGGGGACCTTAGGGGTCGGAGGAGGACCGTCCGGTCTCTGGGGCACGACCGGTCGTGTGTGCTCTCTTCCCTGAACCCGTCTGACCCAGGACGTCCTCCCTCCAGAGAAGTTCCGGGGGGGAGGCACAGTGTCAAATACTCATCCCAGTGGTAAGACAAGTACCACCCTGGAAATAGACTGAGGATCTCAAGACCCGTCTCTCGTGTCCTCCTTTCCGGTACAGAGGAGTGGAAGGAAAGTAGGGCAGAGAAAGTGAGGAAGTTGGGAAACTTTGGTGGTCCCAGATTTTACCATGGTCCTCTAGTGTGTCAGTGTGTATTGGCTAAACCTAATCCACTCCTCAAATTTACAACCTCGTTTTACCCTACCATTCTCCGTCCCTCTTTACGACACTCCAGGACTTAAATTCTTACTCGTCTCTCTCCGACCCTGTTAAGCGACGTCCGACCAGGAGAGAGGGCTCCCGTGTTCAGAAGGGTCCACACCCGTATAAATGGTAAGAACAGGAAAGGACCTTCCTCTCTGGGACTGTACAGGACCAGTGGTGTTCATCGTTGTGACGGACTTCGACCGAAAACACCGACAATTGGAGGAGAACCGAAGAAAGTCACATAAACCTTAAGTCCCTGAACCCTTTTGGACCCGTAGGGTAACTGGTTCTTATGGTACGTGTGGGTCTCGGTCGGATCTCGGAGAGAGAGAACTCGGGTACCCGCTCACTCACTCCGGTCTCTATGACCTTTCTCTGTTCATTCAAATTTGTAATCTCCGTCTGACCGGTCCTGACCAGGGTCCGTCGTCACCCTCATCCCAGAGGTCGGGAGTGGAGGGTTGGGACCCCAGTCACAACTACACGATCGGGTCGTGACGGGGGAGGGGAAAGGGAGTAGCATCCAGGAGCTGGAGACTAGGGGAAACGTACAGACCGAGGACTCACACGGGGAAGGAGTCGTCTCACGAAGGTTGGGGGTAAGAACGGGTGGAGGGCGTGTACTCCGAGACGGGGTTCCGGTACATAGGTGATTCAAGTCCGCGACAAGTCGGAATCCATCTGTCGAGGCGGGAGTCAGGTCGGAAGACGCTGGTGGGGTCGGGACAGGACGGTGACTCGGGAGTTCCGAGGGACTATGCCGGCCACCAAAGGGGTCACTAGAGGCAAGGTGTTCCGTTCAGGATAACTACGAAAGTCTCGGAGTTGTTCCGGAGTAAGGGTGGGATGTTTGTCCCTTCGAAGCATACGGTAGACAGAGAAGAGAGTTCTGATTCCCTGTGAAGAGGAACTGGAGTGTCTTACGCTTCAGTTTATAAATCGGATCACTTCCAATTCCAATTAATAACAATTAGTTCTTATCTGCAAGGGTGGAGTGTCTCTGGGCACCTCCCTCTCCCCGGAACCCCTCCGTGAGACGTCTGTCTTTCGGGTATCTGTGAGAAAAGAACTGGGACCTGATGTCAGGAAGGTCCTTGTCGTGGCGGGGAGGAGGGTTGTCACTCTTGGGATCCCACCTGGAGACTCTCCGTGAAGGTACCTATTTGTCGGAGGTCCATGGCCTCAGGGGTCCCACGGAGGTCGTGGGTCGTCTGACTGGGTCCGTCTAGGGTGGACGAAGGACCTGGAAGACGAACGAAGATCGAGTACATCAGTAGTTCTTGGAAGAAAGTCGAAGGGTGAGAGGGACAACCGAGAGTCCTGTCTGGTGATTCCTGGGGAACAGAGAGTCGGGAAGGGAAACAGAAACTTGGTAGCCACCCAACAAACCCCAAAACACCAAATAAAAACACACACACATACAATTCTCAAACTCAAATTCCTCTCTCGGGTCCACACCTACATTTTAGGTTTATGACCCCCACCCCCGTTGTGTCTTAAGAAACGGACACTGAAGGTTCCCCGACTCCTCTTTGACCCTGACCCTCTGTCTCCTTTAGGGTGACCCATTTCTTTACCCAGTCCTATAGGGACCCGGCCCCGGCACGGTCCCCTTCGTCGGTCCCCGACGACTGTAAGAACCACGAAGGGACGTGGAAGCGACCGACCTCGTACGTCACGCTGGGACGAGGAGGGAGGGCACGGCGGAGTCGGGTGTCCACATCGTTTGCTCAGTAGGATGTCTCTCCCTCTGGTTCCCCGTCGACATCACTGCGACATCTCCGTCGAGGACCCTGTCCGACTGCGGGGCCCTCGGAGAAGGGCAGTACCACGACCTTTTGCCTTACTGGGTCGGAGGGTAAGTCTTTCCTTAGAGACGTCATTTTGAAGTAAGTCCTCTCTGGAAAAAAAATTTGATACTTAAACACAAGGGGTTATTTTAGTAAAAAATTAATTCCCCTCATAGGTTAAAATAACATGTTGCATTTCCTACAAAACCAACAGTTTCATTATGTATGAGTAATCTCCAGGTTAATTTAGGAAACTCATCCGTCCACTGATGGGACTTAGTTTTGTTTTGTTTTAGGGATTACTTATTTTTCTCTAAAGACAAACATGACCGTCTCTGCCACTCGACCCACCCCTACCCCCTCCCACTCACTGGAACCAGCCCACTTGGAGTGGAAGGGCGGTTAGACATAGGAGAAAGTGAAGAGAGGTCCGACGGGGACCACAACAACTTGGGGTCCCGAAGGGGGTTTGTCGTCCCTCTGGGATAGTCCCTAACCAGGACCTCCCTAGTGCTTCTGTCTACGCGTACCGTTTCTCCAGACACGTAGAGCAGGAGGTGGTCACAGAAATAGACCTTAGTCTTGAAGAAAACAACCATAGAAACTAGAATATTGAGTTCGTGTAAAGCCTTCCCGAGGGAATATTCTCATCTTAAGGTTTGTCTCCTATGCCAATTTCTCGTCACGTTTCCTGTGAATTCTTTGACTCTGTGGTGAAATGGTTTGTCCTGACAACTTGTGTCAAGTCCGTCTACTGGTTCTTCCATACGTACAGGGATACACAAGAGGAAGGAAGAGGGAGGGGTCACAAGGGCAGTCGAACAACCGAGCAATTTGGAAGGCAAGAAATTTCTCTTTTCGATCGAATGGAGGTTCTTAGAACAAAGGTAAACCTTTGGTACTGAAACACAAAATCCCACTTACTGAGAGGCGTGAGGGTAGTGAGAGAGTTCCGAACCGTAGGAACTCCGGCCTCCAGGACCGAATCAGTACACAACCGACGTGACTGGTTCTTGTTCTTGGGGTCCAGGGCTCTACCCTTCCTTCCCAACCTCCGTCGTCGGGAGGAGGGGTGAAATCGATCATCTCTGGTCGGATACAGAAAGTTGTCCCAGGACGGTTCAATGGTATCGTTGGTCCTTGAGGTCCCATGGTGTTGTCTATTACCGAGTTACTCGGTTCCCCACCCCCTTCTCCTCAGACCGGACCAGTCTACTGGGTGTCAATTCAGAGTTTGTGATCTCTCTCCTCCTCCTCGTCCTTTCCTACTTATCCACTATATTCCCTGTCCGTCCCCGGAAACTCAGAGTCTCTGTCCGCCGACTTTCACCATCCAACCAGTCAGGACAAGGGTAGTGGGTGAGCGTCGGAGTGGGGTGAAGACAGAGGTATTTCGAGGGTGGTTGGGAAACAATCTTGTTTCGTTTTGTATAGAAATCTGTTGTCACAATATTACTCGGAGTTTCTATACACCTACTTTAGATAATTTCCTTTCTCCCAGAAGACCAAACCAAAAATTTCTTCATATAGGTTCATTCTAATGTTTTTTTTTTTCTAAAATTTATTTTCAAAAATTTTTCCTTTGGATACGATAAATTTAACCTCGGGTCAACATTGAACCATTTCCGTTCGAAGACATGGAAACAATATTAATTAACATATGGACACATACATTTATATTCCGTAAGGATAAAACGTCAAGTCTTGTTTTTTTTTTGAATAAACATTATATCTTATTTCAAATAATTTTTTATTATTTTTTACGTCAAACCCTAAACCTTACAAAGAAATACACAGACAGACTTTCCCTCTCCACTCCGGTGTTCATCGGTGGTCACCGGTGATATGGGATACCAGACCTGTGTGTCGGGAAAGAGGAAAGTCGATACACTACAGACTTGAGGTGGTGGACTCTGCGTAGACAAATGAAGTCCGAGACAGGAGTCGATGTCTCGTCCGGAGAGTCCCCCGTTATTGGGACGGTTCGACCCCTTTCGTCTGCCTAAGGGCCAGTTACGGTAGTCGTCTGTAGTGAAATCATGTCTCGGCTAGTCAGAGAGTCAGAGAGGGTTGCTCGAGAGACCCGTGTGTGAGACCTCTCCTGCGTAAGGGGTGGGTTCAGGAGTGAGATCTACCGTCGACGGAGCTCCTCTGTCTCTTGCCGTCGGAGAACACTACAGATCTTTCCGACCAGGTGTGTGGGCCCGACCGACGGCAGACGTCGTGGATAGTGACGGACTAAGATTATTTCCGGACTGTTGGGGAGGTTCTGTCCCCAGGGGTCGGAGATCCGGGGTGCGGCCCTGGGGGACAGTCTAGTCGTCGTCGTAATCTAATTCTTATTTGACCACGGAGTCTGTTCTTAGACGGACGTTACGGCCTCTGGGCCCAAACTAGGGACCCAACCCCTCTAGGGAACCTCTTCCCTTTCCACTGGGTGTGGTCATAAGAACGGACCCCTTAAGGTACCTGTCTCCCCGGACCACTCGATATCAGGTATCCCAGTGTTTCTCAACGTGCGCTGACTCGCTGATTGTGTGCGTGTGTTTCACGCGTTATTTACGTCACACGACCTTAGTAGGGCTTTGGTGGGGGACGGTGGGGACCAGCCACCTGATTTTCCAGAAGGAACTTTGACCAGGGACCACGGTTTTTCCAACCCCTGGCGACGAGATTCTGGGTTCGTCCCCGCCTTGTGTACGACGGCCGGTTTCCCTGGGAAGAATACGAAGAAGGGATAACCTCAAGTCTTCAAGTCTGGACGACGAAGGTGTGGACGGTCTAAGGGGGCGACAGACCAGGTTGGACCGGTGGAGATCGTTGAGTTCCCGTCCGGACCCCCAATGTCCTTTGTCTGACAGTCACTTCCCCGACCACTCAGTGACCTCTACCGCGAGTCGGATGGGCACAGTTGATGTTCCTGAATTAGTACCGTCGGGAAGGAGTGCGCGGGCGGACGTGACTGGGACTAGGGAGTCCCGGGAAGAGTAGGGAAGAAGAGCCATCAAACGGAGGTCAACATGCTTAAGAGTGCCCGTTGTGTCCGCCCTATGTGGACTCCGAGTCTTGACACACTCGTGGGGTGTAGGTCTGTCGACACTGGAGTAGGGGGAAACACGGACTTGGGTAAGAGATGTGTCTCATTATCGTTTCTGGGGTGGGGGGTGGGGGTAATGACGGATCGTACCAGTTGACCTCGTTTTAGGACAGAGGTTTAGAACCAAAAAGAATAGACCTTTCTACCCTTATTATTGTGAAAGGAGTGTCTCAACAACTCTCCTAGTGTACTATATTCCGAAAGTTTCCTGAATCTCACTCAGGGTTGTAGAATGTTCAAAAATCGGTTACCACCGAAGTCGTGACTCACTGTCCGAGGACTTCCTTTCTGGGGTGTATAACTGAGAGACGGAGCACGAACCAGGACAGGGTTCTTGCATCATCAACGAGATTTTTACAGACAATTTACTTACTTATTTCAGTCACGTTCTTAGAGAGTCGACGGGTTTAAAACTTTATATTCTTATTTCGAAAGACTCTGAAGGGACCACCAGGTCACCAATTCTAAGACGGGAGGGTCACGTCCCCCGAACCCAAACTGAGGACTAATCCTTTGGTCTAAGGGTGTACGACGTTGATTCTGGACCGTGTCGGTTTTTTCTTTTCTTTCTTTCTTATGTCGAAGGGTTATTTTATGTCTTTACCTATTGACTTTTGCTATTCAGAGTGACCGAGACACTGTGTTGTGCAAGTGTCCACTGAAGAGTCTCCCGGACCAACGATGAGTTGAAGGAGGTCGTGGAGACGGAAAGAAAGAGCGTGTTAATCGTAGAATAGGACTCACCGATCTCGGAGATTAACGGACATTATGTCGTGAGTCGTGAAATTGTTTTGGTCACTACTACATACATGTACTATTAAAATAAGGGATTATTAAAGTGGAACAAAATTCAGGACAGAGGAGTTGAGTTATCATCTGACCCAGAATTGTAAAGAAAATAAGACTTGAGTTTCGACCTATGTATCCTTATTCTGTTTACGGGAGACAAAAGAGATTTCGTAACCCGGTGTTCTAGTCTATGGACTTCTTCTAGTACATTACTTTGGTTTAACTAGGATTACTGTTCCAAGAGTTCTACAGTAATCAGAAACCATAGGGTAGTTAATTTTTTAAATCCCCTCGGAACTCTTACATATCGTAGACCCTCCTCTACCCCTTCGTATATGTTCACATCCCCTCCTGACACTAGAACCAATTACGGGACACTGTTCTCCCAGTAGTCGAGGGTCCGTTCTTCCTTGACGGAATCTCCCTAGTTGAGTATTTTATTCAACTATATAGTGAATGTATGTAATGAAGTAAGTAAGAATCCTAGGTCCGAAGACGTCATCGACAGTGACGATGTGGGTAAAATACCTACTCATGTAACTCCGAGTTTCGTTATCGTTGAGGGTAGGGTGTTTGCCGTTTACTATTCCCACTACCTCGACCTTACCCTTAGATCCGAAGAGACTGAGATTTTGAATGTGAGAACTAACCTGACATAACATTGTTTGATATTTGTTTCCCGAAGAAAGAAGGAGAGAGAAAGGTACCATCCAACTAATAGTGGTATCGTGACCTTTATGTTTCCGGTAACGTCCTTTTACTCTTTTCTATCCGTGACCTAACGTTGACCTTTGATTTCGTCCCTCTCTTCTTATCTTTAACTTACTTTTGAATGTCTGACTGTAAGTGTCCCTACTCTACGACCGTCCGAGGGACCACCCTACGTGTTCTCACTACACCCTAGACCCAAGATTAGCAGTTGTGGGACGAATCGACATACACTCACCGAATCTGTTTAACTAAATATCGAGTTACGGAGTGAGAGGAGTAGACACTTTACCTTTATTGAACACTCTTTTAGCACTCTTCAGCACTCCGTCATGCTAATATATATGTTGCAAACTGATATATATGTTGCAGACTGCGTATCATTCGTGTGAAGCTTTTTCCATCGATAAAAACCTGTATTGGGACTAAATTTTGGACATTCATAGTGTAATTTTGTAATGTAAGGATGCAGACACATGGGACGTTGTGCGAGTGGCGGTGTTTGAATCAAAGGTAGGTAGTGGGCGGGAGACGGGGAAGAGGCCAGCGGTCTTGACGAGAGACATCGATGTGAAGAATAACAAACCAAACCAAACAAATAAATTAAACAAAATAAAAAGATAATCCGAAAGAATTCCAACTGCATGCAACTAAATGTAATAATGAATCAAAGTCCCCATGTTGTAAGTCATAAAAATGTCGAACCTGAGGTAATTTCGATGATGTTCTATTACAGACATTGAGGCACACGATGTGTCATGTAGGAACATAGAATAGATAAAAAAATGTACCATCGAGTATAGAGTATTAGGGTATAGGAATTAAACGGGGATGTTAAGGGCGAAGGGAAACTATTGACAATCAAACAAAAGATATGACCACTCAGAGAAAGAAAAACGTAAATGTAAATAAACATAATAAAAAATCTAAGGTGCATATTCACTGTTGTATGTCGTAGACGAACCAAAGGTAACAAACGTCTCTTTATGGATCTTTCTATAACGATTCTAGCTACAGTTTCTCGTACGACGGATATAAAAAAGGGTCCACAAAGTGCCAAGGTCCAGAATGTAAGTTCAGAAACTAGATAAAGTGCAATTAGAAAGACATACCACACTCTGTCACCAGATTAAAGAAAGGAAAAGAAAAAGAAAAAAACCATACGTCGGCAGGTCAAAGGGTCTTGGTAAATGTAGGAAATGAGGAAAAGGTATTTAATCAACAGATATATACGTTCCTAAATAAAGACCCGAGAGTTAAGACAAGGTAACTAGACATATAGACAAAAAGACGGTTATGGTACGAACAAAATAATTTATCGAACTTCAGTCCGTCACACTACGGGGGTCGAAACAAGAAAAAAAAAGGAGGACTAACGAAACCGTCAAACTCCCGAAAGTCCTAAGGTATATGTAAAATCTTAAAAAACAAGACAAAGACACTTTTTACAGGAACTCTAAAACTATCCCAAGCGTGACTTAGACATCTAACGAAATCCATTATACCTGTAAAACTGTTACGATTAAGAAGGTTAGGTACTCGTACCTTATAGAAAGGTAAATAAACACAGAAGAAGTTAAAGAAAGTTGTCGCAGAATGTTAAAAGTCACATGTCCAGAAAATGGAGGAACCAATTTAACTAAGGGTTCGTAAAATAAGAAAAACAACACTAACATTTACCTCGACAGAAGAATCAAAGGGGAAAACAATCGAGTAATAATCGTATATCTTTGCTTCGTCTAAAAACATATAACTAAAACATAGGACGGTGAAACGACATAAGTGAGTAATAAAGATTATCAAAAACCACCTCAGGAATCCCAAAAGCTTTCGGGCGATATAAATTGTCCCGCAGTGACTGAGGGGTGACCTTTGTAATAGGATACCGAAAAATATTTGGGACCTGTACTGTCTCCGGTGTCGACCTCCGTCTCCCTACCGGCCGTGCAGCCGTCGGTGGGGGAGGAGGATTGGTACCGTGTAGGAGGGTCGACCTCCCTCCAGTCGCGGTCGAGGGGGTCGTGTGCCAGACGCTCGGGAAGACGCCGTGACATAACTGGCTTCCCCGACAAAACAATTTCCTGGATGATCTCTGTGCCGAGTCTGTTCCCTACTCGTCGTTCCGTCGGAGTACTGTACGATGGCGTAGGTTGCTCTCTTCGTCCAGGAACACCCGACCCAGGTTCCCTGGATCGTCGTCCACCGACGGAGGGGCATCTTGGGGAGTCTCGGGGAAGACAGACCACGACTCAGGACGTCTGGCCGACGGGTGAACTCCGAGCAAGGAGGTCTTGAGCGTACCTGTGTCGGGGTGGCCGAGAGACTTTGACTCCGGGGTGACGGTCGTGGGTTACATGTTTGTCGGCGCTCCCGGTGGAGGGGAGTGTGCGGGCTCTCTCGGAATCTCCCCGAACGAATTCCGGAGACGGTTAGTTCAGAGAGTGACACCCGTGGGACTAGTTGGAAAGGGTCCCAACACCCCACCCCCCGACTTCGGTCCGACCCTCTTTCTCACCCGGGGGTACTCAATACTCCGACATTAAGATAGTTCCCGAAGACCTCTTTAACATTTGAGTGCCGGGTGTAGAGCGGGCAGGGGGTAGCGCGGGCAGGGGGACCGGGAAAAAGAGGGGTCTCACTAAATGTTCGGATATTAAGACTCCGCCCTGACGAAGAATAAAGTGTATTAGGTTTATAAAAGGGTTTCGTTGTAGTCAGAAAGAGAACCGAAGGTCACCGGACGCAGTTTCGGTTCCTCGTCGTCGTTGCGGGAGACCACCGACCTCCGGGTCCACCCAAGAAGCCGCCTCAAAGACCGTGAACACCCTTGGGTTCAGGACAGACTTTAGGTGACTCATGGTTCCCGGAGAGACCCCAAGTTCCAGTACGTCCACACCCGTTTTCCCTGAACCTTTGGCAACTAAAAACGCCGAGGTATCTAAGTTGACTCTTCGTAAAAAACTTGGGACCGAACACACCGTGAAAGATGTCTGGGATACTCAGTAATAGAAAACCGCCGACACAAATCGGGAAGTGTAGTGAAGTCTACCCGAACGGTCCACCACGATCACCACTTTTTGAGGAGGACGGTTACGTCCTCTGTACGTATTCTTTCCGTCCAAACTAGGGACCCAACCCTTCTAGGGGGACCTCCTGCCGCACCGTTGGGTGAGGTCATAAGAACGGACCTCTTAGGGGTACCTGACTCCTCGGACCACCCGATACCCGGTGTCCCAGCGTTTCTCAGTCTGTGTTAACTTCGCTGAGTGGTACGTACCTGTGTAGGGGAGTTTATGATTTCAGACGCACATTTACAAAGACGGTTGTGGCGTCGGGGAGGACTGGGTTACGTGGTGGGACTCCGGTCACCTTACATAGTAGTGGTACGGAACACCAAATACGAGGGTAGTAGACAGAGAGGGTAATCTTATACTTGAGGTCCTTCCGTCTCTGGTAGAGTCGAACCCGAGACGAGATAGAGGTCGTAGACCCTGTCCGAGACCGGAGTCCGTTCACGAGATCTTTACAATCAACTCCCTTTGTTTTTACTTGTTCGTGCACTGACTTGGACACTCGTCTCCTACCTGGTTCCATGACTGGGGTCAACTGCTGTCTCCTCCTCTCCTACCTGACGTTAGGACCGGGGTTCGAACTCGTGCTTCCGGTCACCCCGACCATGTCCAGCCGAGGGCGGCGGAGAGGGAATAACGATTGAAACGAAACCCACTTCCAGGTGTCTGGCGCCCGAAGTACCACCACTTTCTCCCATTGGCAGGACCTCTACCGGGGCCCTCTCCTGGTCTCTCCCCATGGGGACGTCCCATTAGAGAGGACGATGGCACTAGTTTCCGTAGAACAGTCGGACGGAACGCAGGAAATACCTGTCGACTCTACCGTTACACGGTGGTGATCCAGGGGTCCCGCGGACGGAGACCCTAGTTCTGGTGTCGATTACCAGAAACGATGCTTCTCATCACCGGGTCAAAGGAAGACCCCAGGTCGCAGGCGGGTTGGAAAGACTGAAGACGGACACAGCCCGAAAAGGGAAATTTTAGACGAGTACAAGAGGAGCCGCCACCGACCATTGATACCTTTGGTGTCAATCCGACAAAACGAGTCACAGAGATTTTTAACGGTTCACGTCCGTCGTTGTCGGGGGCCGAATAGTCTCTGGGGTGGGGCCGTTAAGGTATACGAGAAAACCCTGTACGGGAGACTGGTAGATTCTTTTACGAGGAGGTCGATGGACTCTACGTTCTGACCCAAGAGAAACATTTTTAAAAGTCAGGTAACGTCAAGGTTCAAAAACGTTTTGTGTTACCTTTGTTTACTCTATTTACTTTTCTCCTTATATCCATATGTGGACTATTCGGGGTTAAAAGATTAGTCATTTAAGCTATCTGTATTTCCCGAGAAAGATTATCGATATCTTCGAAGAGTTGTGAATGAGAGAGAAAGGTAGAATATAGTAGTACCCACTCGTAGTCAAACACCTGTCCGAAGTCAGTACCTGGTGTGAAACTTCTCACTATCGGGTCTTACGGTGGGTCCCAGAATGGGTCCAGGTCTCCGTAGAGACGGGTACGGACGACCGGGGTAGGTCGAACCTCGACATAAGTTCCTACGGGGTCCCACCTTCCACCCCGAAATGACCCTTGTAACTGTTGGGCGTCTTCACAGTCGGGAACTTGAACTCGTCTACGCACTCCCTTCGTCGGAACGGTACGGTCCTTGACGAGAGGGTTTCGGTCCTTCACCCCGAATGAGTAGATCGGTCCTCGTCAGAAGGTAAGAGACCTAAGGTCGTACCCTAGGTAACCGTGTCACGATCCCAGTGAATCTCCTCTAGACTGGCTCCAACGTGACGGGACGACGACGATTCAGTGAAGTCAGCACAGGCTGAGACACGCTGGGGTATTTACCGTCGGGTGGTCCGAGGGGGCAGGGACCCCAAGAGGTCCGTTTTTGTGATCTCACCCAACGGTAAAGGAAGAGGTTACGTACTTTCACTTTTCACTGTCACTTCAGCGAGTCATCGCAGACTGAGAATCGCTGGGTACGTCGGAAGGTCCGAGGAAGCAGGTACCCTAAAAGGTCCGTTCTCATGACCTCAGCCCACGGTAACGGTAAGTGGTTTATTCGGGTAGTGAGAGAGGTACGAATGAGGACCTTCTGTCGTATCTCAAACGTACCGAGTCTCCTGTAAGTAGTAAAAAAGATGGACTTGTAACTCGGAGGAAAGGGAAATTTTTTTTTTAACTCTAGATGAAAAACATGGGTAACATTTTCTGAGACTACGACCCTTTCTGACTTCCGTCCTCCTCTTCCCCTGCCGTCTCCTACTCTACCAACCTCCGTAGTGATTGAGTTACCTGTACTCCAACTCGTTTGAGACCCTCTACCACTACCTGTCCCTTCGGACTGCACGACGTCAGGTACCCCGTGTCTCAGCCTGTGCTGACTCTCTGACTTGGTTCGACCCGAAAAATGTGTCATTTAATACTTTTATGATCCTCATGTTGACACTCACAAGTGTATACTCATGGTTGGTCCAGTTCTACGTCTTGTGTACCGTAGAGGTGATCTTCGAGGGAGTGCGGGGAGGGATGATTTATGATTGAAAGGGTCCATAGTGTCACCATTTCTCAGGTAGACGGTTCGTCCTCGGCGTCCAAGTTAGGGACTCAATCCTTCTAGGGGACCTCTTCCTTTACCGTTGAGTGAGGTCATAAGGGAGTACGGGGAGGGATGATTTATGATTGAAAGGGTCCATAGTGTCACCATTTCTCAGGTAGACGGTTCGTCCTCGGCGCCCAAGTTAGGGACTTAATCCTTCTAGGTGACCTCTTCCTTTACCGTGGAGTGAGGTCATAAGAACGGACCCTTTAGGGTGCCTTTTTCCTCGGACCGTCCGATGTCAGGCACCCCAACGTTTTCACAGTCTGTGCTAAATTGTTGCCTTGTTACTGTTCGTTGGTCTGGTCCTATACCTGCGTTGTGTACGTAGTGGGAGTCTTCAAGGAAGTACGGGAAAGGATCATTTATTTTTGATTGAAAGGGGGTGGAGGACTAGATCGACGACAAGATTCAAAATAATGGTATCTAATCAAAATGTCTGAAGTATATTTGTTTGTTACATCTCAGTCAGATCAAAAAAGGACGAAAGGAAGTTATATTACAGAAACTCTGAGTAGACGTGACGCCGGACCATAGTGACACAAGAAAGAAAAACGACGTAACACAAAGTAACGATGACACTTGTAAGAATACGTCGAAAAGACACGTGTATATAAAACAACGAAAGAGTATTTATAAATCATCTCTTTAACAACCCAGGATCTCGTCTGGACACAAATCCAAAACTTCGTCTGTGACGGTTTGACAAAAGGTTTTGCTACCTTGTTTAAGTGTGAAGGTATCTTCTACAGATTCTTAAGTCCAGTGTGGTACGGAGACGTTCTGAACCAAAAACAGTAGAGAGTACAATCGGTGAGACGATCCACATATTACCGCAGAGTAACACCAAACTTAAACGTAGGTAGACTACTTATTGTCATGACTCGTGAAAAAGTACATGAATGACTGGTAGTCCTATCGGACAAATTATATTTCTTGTACGATTGAGAAAGTGGGAGAAAATGTTGTAGTCTACAAAAATTTTTAGTCTACATATCCACATACAGTCTCTGTAACACCCAAACCAAGATCTGGTGGTGTCATTTCACTCAGAGTGCTTAAAAAACCAAAGCGTCCATATACTTTCGATATGGTAGCAGTATGACGAAAGGTAATTCACACATTATTGTAATCCAGATTTTTTTTTTGTTATAGGTATGGAACCAAATTTTACAAATAACGATTTTTACGATTGGTATTGAACTCCGAAATTGTTCAACATTATAAAAAACGTTGTCATTGAGGTTTGTAGTGACTAGTCTCTAGTAGTGTTGTGTATATTATTGTTTTCAAACTTTATGACGTTTTTAGTTAGTTTTCACTGGGTCTCTGTGGTTCACTCGTTTACGACAATCTTTTTTTTTTTTACCACGGTTGGTAGAACAACACAGCCCCGACGGTATTTTGAAGAGAAACTTTTTTTATTCTGTCATAGACGTTTCATGTCATTTCGTTCAGTGTTAATTTGTTCCATACAGACAGAACGTTTAAAGAAGAACAGGTACCCGACGGACAAGTGATAAGTTTACTACTGAATTTACCTTTTTCTAGAAAAATTATATCAGGTAACATAATGAGAGGAGATTGTACCAATCATAAAGGCACGTGACAAGTTCTTTAAAAACGTGAGGGGTTCCAGTACCTCTACAGTAAACAATAGAATGTCTTTGAAAGAGTATTAAACTCCAACAACATAATGCCGACACCCAAAAGGACAAAAGTGTTTACCTTACAACGAACGAACGTGAGTCCGACAGAATCATTTTCCTTTCGTCTTGGAGACTCATATGTTGTTCCGTCTTTACTGACGGAGTATCCGTACCACTCACTCACTTTCAGCAAGTGAGCACAGGTTGAGAAACACTGAGGTACCTGACACCGGGTAGTCCGAGGAGACGGGCACTTTAAGAGATCCGTTCTTATGACCTCTCCCAACGGTAACGGAAGAGGTTCCATAGAGTGACTGAGTCCTTAGATTGGGTCCAGAGGACGTAACGTCCGTCTAAGAAATGGTAGACTCAGTGGTCCCTTCACACCATCCGGGTGACCTTACTCAACTGAACCCGGGTACTACCTCGACCTCTACTGGGTTTTCTTGTGCGGGTACGGGTTGAAAGGACGATTCTACCCTACTGTGGAGGAAGAACCGGGACTAGACACGATGTGAAGTCCCCATTACATTGACCAATAATTGACAACAACAATTATCTATTCTGTACATGTGTTCTCCACATTTTCTCGAAGTCGGAAGGGTACCAGGGATCAGTAGTCAGGGGAGGGGATCCTCGTCGACTACAGACAGGTAGAGAAAGGAAGGGTCTTTGTCGGGTACACATGAAGTACTACATTAATAAGGGAAACTGCAAACGTCCCTTGTACTCGAAGTTGAGTCCTTTGTTGTCGTACTCATAGATTTCGAACGATCGATGTACAGTCTCGAGGTCTTCGTCCCGAATACACCTAAAAGGGGTCCCCTCACCCATAAAACTATTCTGGTACCCGGTTTTTTCTTGATTTATTCCGTTTTGTCACTCTTACTTTCCCTCACTCTCGGACGAGACATTATTTCGCTAGGTAGACGGGTCGTGCGAGGTTGGTCAAAGGTCTAAGACCCGGGAGATGACCAAGGGTCCCTGGGTGGACCTGAACCGACCATTACGCACCTTCGGTAGCCAGGGTCCGAGTCCGGTCCTGGAGGAGACGACGAAGTCCCGGAAAGAATGAGCAAGAGTGATCCAAGGACCTTTGGAACCTAAACAGAGTTTCAAAGAAGAAGTAAAAAGTTTTATATTAACATATCCGACCTCAGAGAGAGGTGCGTCAAAGTAACTCTTCGAATCGGGACGGGAGACCTTGGTTCCATTCTCGGACAGACCCCGGTCCCGTCCCTACCTTCCCTGTATGTTTTGTTTCGGTGGAAAGGGTCGTACCTGTACACTTTCGTTTCCCTACGGACCCCTCTCCGTCTTGCGGGCCCAAAACAGACCCCCTTCACACCTTTGCGTCCTGGCCTTTACTCTCCTCGTACGCGTGTCCGAGGAAGTCCGGTCAGGACGGACCCGACGGTCGGGCCCTGTGCGAGGATTGTCTCCGACACTGGAGCCTCTGTCGGTACTTTCCGACAGAGTGAGGGAACCCACCTCAGTTGAGTCAACCGCCTCCTTCAAGAGGGAGGGGAAAGACCTTTCCCTTAGGACACACCTCCGCTATGGTGTCCGTCTCCGTCACAGACGATCACGGAGGTATGTTTTAGTGGTTGAGTGACCTGTACTCAAACTCGTTTGAGGTCCTCTACCACTTCCTGTCCCTTCGGACCTCACGACGTCAGGTGCCCCAGCGTTTCTCAGCCGGTGTCGACTCCCCGACTTGTCGTCATTGTTGGTATGTTCTATCTGCCAGAAGTGAAGAGACAAGTATCTTGTCTTAAGTTCTGGCATCTTCCCGACCAGAAACGGGAAGTCTCGAGTGTCATATTGGTTTATCTGGTATTTGCTCTCAATTTGTCTACTGAATTGGTGTGAAACTACTACCGTCTTTCTATGTGATGTTCTGTCAAGTGCTAATTAACCATTTACTCGTCGTTCTCATATTAATGGCATCGAAGTACCTACCTCGTCTATCGTTTCGGAAGAGTCCCCTCGACTCTAGACTCGACATGGAACCTCCCACGGAGTCAGTGTTTATCGTCTCTCGTTTCACTGACTCGGGTGTGTCCTCTCTTAATCGTCAGTGGGGTCTCGAGTCTCGTGGCCAGGGGACAGACGGGTTTATGTGCGTCCAGGACTGTAGGCCCTCTTCAGTTCTGGTGCGTGTTCCAGTTGTCAACCTCGTCCGTCCCATCGTCTTGAAGGCCAAGGGACCCAAACGAGGTCGTTACCGGGGGCGAACGGGTAAAACGGGTTAGTGGAAGGGGACGTCCTTCGATTCTCTCTCACCGTCCGTCCGGTGGTTAGATCTTGACTACCGTCCTCCCCGAAGTCGTTTCGGGGGTACACTCGTAGACTCAAGAGGAGAGGGTCAAGGAGAATCGACAGACTACCGTGGAGTCGGGTGGGGGAGAGTGAACGGGTGCACATTCGTGATTTTTGACAATAACGGTAAGGAAAAAGGAAGACCAAGGGGGCGTGAAAGTCCCCCTTTTTTTAGGTTTCTGTTCTTCTTTTAACGACGATTACAAAGGAAGGGAGGGAGGTAATCTCAACTACGAATATTTATAACTTCGCGGTTCGAGGTGGTTCGAGACCTCGTGGTGACAGACGACCGACGAGGGAGGGGGGAGGCAGAGGATCCCGTTGTGTAGGGACCTCCGTCTCTGTTCCTGGGACGAGACCCTTTCGGTCCCTACGTCCGTCCCCGGTGGACTCGTTAGACCCAGAGTCCCCTACGCCCCCTCGGAGGAGGATGACCCTATTACCCTCGGGTCTGACCCTTCACTAGTGTTTTAGACGTCGGGGGTGTCTCCGGGTCCCCTCGGACTGGAGTGTCTCCATCTCCTGTCCAAGTCCCTGGAACTTTCCCTTGACTCCAAGAGACCTTCTGTAAAACCCTTTATCTAATGATTTTTGTTTTCCCAGGACTATATTTCTTTTTTTGTTTTGTTTTGAACGAGTGTGGGCAGGGAGAGTAACTGAGTGTTCACTCTAGGTCTCGAGCCCTGAGTCCCCTAACGACTACTTGAGACGACAAGGTGTCGGAAATCATGTCTCTGGGGGTCATAGACTCCTTCCCCCACGACTCCCTAAACCTTGGGTCCGGAGGAGCTGAACGTCTGGGTCTCTCCGGCCGGTCCGGTCCAGGCAGCCACCGGTGTGGGAGGGGCACGTATATCCACCCTACACCTACCCATCTGGGTGCTGATCTGGGACCTTCGGGGGGTGCCCGGAGAGGAGTCGAAGTGTGTCACAAAGTCAAGAAGGTGAGTACGTCAGTTTGGAAAGACGAGTTTTTAGAGTTCCGGGACCCGTCCGGTAGAGGTCTCCACAAGACTCGGGTCTGTAGGAAACTCCCGTCCACACCCCCACAGTCCTGTGCCCGACATGTCGTTATTTAGTCACCCGGGTCGGGATCGGACACTGGTGTACTCGAACCGCACCTAATGGTATGTTTAATCTAAAATGACGGTAAATGTCAGAAGGGAAGGATTAAATGGAAAAGATGAAGAGAGACGGGGTCACTTGGAGAGAGAGTTGTAAGAGGGTAAGGATCTCCTTTTCTTTAGGAAAGACACACCTGAGGGTCAGACGTGCCTGGGTCGATCAAAACGAAAAGAGTGGACGGACTAGGTTTTGGCACTAAAGAGACCTGACGCGGGTATCTGAACTGCACTCAATCGGACTGGAACAGTAAGAACTACTTAGACATAAAACATTTCATGTGGACGTCAGACAAAATCAAAGTACCGGTTGGATGGTTTCAGACAGAGGAGTCACTCCTACCAGACGAACTACGTTTGGTATCACCAGACCCCTGAAGACACCACCAGGTCTCCGATTCTGAGACGCGACGGTTACGTCCAAGCTAGGGAAAAGACCCTTGATCTATGGAGCACGAGTTGATTTTCGAATGGTCGGAAACACGAGTCAGTGAAGTCGGCACAGACTAAGACGTTGGAGTACCTGATATCGGGGGGTCCGAGGAGACAGGCACCTTAAGAGGTCCGTTCTTATACCTTCACCCAACGGTACGGGAGGAGGTCCCCTAGAAAGGTTGGGTCCCGAGTTTGGACACAGAGAATTCAGGGGACGTAACCGTCCACCCAAGAAATGGTAATCACGGTGGAGAAATAACGCAGGCTAAAACACACGGGGTTCCTGACCTCGGACGGTCCAAAGAGGCAGGTACCCTAAAAGATCCGTTCTCATAACCTCACCCAACGGTAAAGGAAGAGGTCCCGTAGAAGGGTTGAGTCGTAGAGAACACAGAGACGTAACGTTCGTCTAAGGAATGGGTGACTCGGTAACCTCTTCTGTGGACCCTTCTGATGTTGGTTTTCTAGAGTGCACGACGTTACTTCTGTCTTCTAGAACGTACGTCGGGTCGGTTTATTTAATTAATTAATTTTTTTCTTTGGTATCGTAGAACCCGTAAAACAGGATTTGTCTGAGCCCAAGGGATCTAAATCCTTACTAGTCACCCGTCTTCCTCAAGGTGGTGGGGGCGGTGGAACCGGAGAGATCGAGATTCGATAGAGTAACGTCGTTGATCGATGCTTGGCAGAGACGGCTTTCTTTTCCTTTTGTCGAGACTCGACATTCACCTACTACCCTCCGACCGTGGTTCTCCGTTTACTCGTTCTTTATGTTATATTACTTATGTCCTAAGACTACTAACGATAAGTAACAGAACAGAAAAGGTTCGACGGTACCCGAAAGTAAAAGAGGGGGTTTCTGACTTTAACAGTGAGACTGATTTCGGGTGTCACGCTGAGTGTCTTGTTCCCCTCTAAAACGGATGGTGGATGGAGAAAGGATAAAGTAGTCGATCTTCTGCGACTTACAACTCGGACTCTCAGTTCCGGGTACTTCCTTTAAAGTCGGGGTAGTTTCTCACCACTCTAGAGTTTAGTCCTCGGAAAAAATAGAACGACTGATAAACTGTCGGTTTAGTTACGAAGGAAAAAAACACTGTTTAAAATGAGAGGGAGACTAGTCGAGTGTCGACCACCTCTCTCTACGATAAGAGGATTTTGGTGAAGGTACGAGAACTAACCCCAAAGAAGCCTGTTCCTCCACTCCTGGGACCGGCGAATACCAGTAAGAACAGACCGAAGTCCTCAACACCATCTACCATTCTAGGGACCCTTCGGTACCTTGTCTTTCTAGAGATCTTTAACCTGTCAATAAGATGAGATCCTCTCTCTAGTCGAATTTTGTTCATCTCCGTTTCTTTCCTCGACCCCCTTCCTCGTCATTGACAAATGTTACACGTTTCATAACCTTCCGTTGAATGTGTATCCTTCTTTTACGTAATTATATAATTAGACGGTAGAGAGACGAGGGGGTTGGAAAACTAGTGGATCTGGACGGAGTCAAACAGGGGGGTGGGGGTGAAGGACACTTGTATGTATGTAAGACTTCCCTCTTTAAAGGTGGTTCAAAGAGTCACAAAACTATCTTACTCCTCTTACCCACTAATCTTAGTTTCTCGGATCTATGTTCCCCTTTCGTCCCCCCCAATCTGGTTTTCTGATTCTAGTATATGTGTTGTCTTTGGATCTTTTCTCCCTCTTTCGGTCTTTCTCATTCTTTACGGGTTTCCTCGTACCTAATTCTCTCTCAAGCCTCCTGACCACTCTTCCTTCTAAGACCTCTTCGTGTTCTATCTGTTCTTACCGAAGGGTTCACCGAGTCACCATTGCTAGGGACTTAGACCTTCTAAGGGGATGTCCTCCTTTATTGTTGGGTGAGGTCATAAGAACGGACCCTTCAGGTTACCTGTCTCCTCCGACCGCCCGATGTCCGGTACCCCAGTGTTTTCTCAGCCTGTACTGAATCGCGCATTTGTTGTTGTTGTTTACCCTGTCTCCTCCTTCTCGGGAGTTGTCACCGGTAATCAAACCTTAAACATAAAAAAATTACCAGAAGTTCTCTCCGTCTATTTAAAACTTTAAAGAAAAGTCAACGGTAGACCGACGAAAGAAAAAATTAACTTTACGTCAACTAAATGTTTCAATATAATCAAAGTCCACATGTCGTTTCACTGAGTCTATAGACTTATGTATGTAGAAAAAGTCTAAAAAAAGGTAATATCTAAGAATGTTCTATGACTTATATCAGGGGACACGATGTGTCATCCGGGAACGGTATAAAGACAGACATGGAGAAATTTACTTCAACATATGTTTCTGACTTGGTACTCCCAGGTTTTTTAAATAAAAATTAGATTCCATGTTTTAAGTCGACCTAGAGTCTATTGATTGATTGATAGGATCTGAACCCTTTTACTCGTGTCTCGTGTTAAAGAGGAACGGTTGAGTCGATGCTCTCAGTAGGACTTTCCTCTCCCTCCCGCCCACCCAGTCCTTAGTTTGTTTATCTCTCATCAACGGATCTTACTTAGACTTGACTAGTCTGTAACTGTAGGAAAGTGACGAGTTTTTTACTAAGGTCAAAGAATCCTTTCAGTTAAATAACTCCGACCTTATTTCTACTTGAAGAGTCGAAGTACTACCTAAAAAGAAAAAGAAAAATTCATGGAATCAAGTCATGAGAGTGTATTGTGGTGGATCGTGTGGGACAAGGTATGGGAGGTAAGAGGACGTTTAACGTTACGACCGAAGAAGTAGAGGAACTAAAAAAAAAACTAAATCTCCAACGTGACTTACTCGGTGTACTCCAGAATCCTAAATGAAACCAATACCTATGGGAAATGAGGAATTATTCTACTTCTGTGTCAAAACAGAAGTCTCGGATAACAACTATGAACTACGAAATTTTATTTTAACACCGTGGACTGGGAAAACCTAGGTCACTTCGACCCTAATAGTACTTAGTTTTTATCAAAGTCGGGACCTCTTCCTTTACCGTTGGGTGAGGTCACGAGAAGGGACCTTTTAAGGTACCTACCTCCTCGGATCATCCGATGTTAGGTATCCCAACGTTTCTCAGCCTGTGCTGACTTGCTGAAGTGAAAGATAGAAAGTCGGTACTATGTGTTTTTACTTTTTCTTTTGATCTTTTCCTGAAGAGAAAATAAAATTCAACGGGACGGGATAAAGTAGGTGTACAAAAACTTTATTCTTTCCAGTATGTATTACGTTTTACCGTTCTCAAAATGTTACTTGTATGCGTATGGAGTGATTGATTTAAGAAGGTAATTGTAAAAAGAACTGAACGTAATAGTGCAAAGACAGGTACATAGTAGGGAGGTAAGTACGTAGTTGTGGGGAATAAAAAATAAAATGACACTTTTGACTTTCACAATCAGGTAGTCAACACAGGCTGTGAAACTCTGGGTTACCTGACATCGGGCGGTCCGAGGAGACAGGTACCTTAAGAGGTTCGTTCTTATGACCTCACCCAGCGGTAGGGGAAGTGGTCCCCTAAGAGGACTGGGTCCCTAACTTGGGTCCAGGGGACGCGACGTCCGTCTTAGAAATGGTAGACTCGACGAAATGGTGAATATAAAAAATTTCTCTACATTGAACTGTGTACTGTATCTCATTCAAATTCCACATGTTACACAACCAAATCATAAAATATGTGACGTCATACTAATGGTTGTATCATGATCAATTGTGGAGGTAGTGTCGTGTATTAATAGTAAAGAAAAACCACTGTCCCTGTAAATTCTAGATCAGAGAATCGTTGAAGTTTCAACTATTATCTTATAACAACAGATGTGAGCGATACGATACGTCATCTAGAGGTCTTGAATGGATAGATGATCAACGCCCAAACTTGGAATTTGTTGTAGAGGGGTCAAGGAGCTCGGGGGTCGGGGACCGTTGGTGGTAGGAAGTACACGCACGAGTCAGCGAAGTCAGGAAAGACTGAGAGACGCTGCGATACCTGACGTCGGACGGTCCGGGAAGACAGGTACCCTAAAAGGTGTTCTTATGACTTCGCCCAACGGTACGGGAGGACGTCCCCTAGGAGGGTTGGGTCCCTGACTTGGGGCAGAGAAAACAGAGGACGAAATATCCCGCTCGAGAAATGGTGATCGCGGTAGATCCTTCGGGAAGTGATTAAACATCCTTTACAAAGTACTCCGAAGAACTCGTAAACCTAGAAGGCCTCGAAGTATCCTACTGAACCCGACGGCACCACGGGTGTCAACCCTTAGTGGTACATGTTGGGGGACCCAGAGAACATTTGGGGAGGACCCACGCTGAACGAAGTGGAGAAACCGTGGTCTTAACGTCCGTAGGAGAGAACCCCAGGAGCCAGGACCTTAGTCTCAATTCGAGACTCGCTAGACGTCTTACACACTGCTCCCTCTTTACAGAACAAAAGGAGTACGAGAGATGCCCTCCCTTGTCGGTTTCCTTCCTCGACAGACGTAACGGACACCACATTCTGGTGGGCGGTCGTGTTTTATCCTTCGTCTCCCTTCATTTGTCTGGTTTAAGACTTTGTGCGAGTAGTCGCGTTAGACAGGAGACTTCCCAACAAGGAAAAAAAAAAAAAGAAAAACGTCACTCTCTAGCAACCTACGTTGGTTCGCCTTCCTCGATTAGTTGGTCGGAGTTACTGTCGTAATTTCTCTCCCCTCCTCCGTAGGTCTGACGGCACAGTTCGGGAGTGTCCTCGTAGTCCCGTCCCACGAGACGGAACCTACGTCTCCCGATAGTCGGAGTCCGTGTACCGAAGGTCCATGTACCTCCAAAAAGTAGTCAGTGATGTCGGAACCCACGGTCGTGGTGAGAGGATGTGCGGGTCACGACTTGCGTCCCCACCGTACCTACCCTTTATCCCACTACTACTATCACACCTACCATCACTACTGTTACTATATTTTACTCCGACATACATTTCATCCCAAAGAAATGTTGGAGGGGACGGATGTAGAGTTCTCACTGATTCTGGTCCATAAGTGTCGTGTTAAGACGTCTTGATTGGATCCCCACTCCGAAGGGTTCACCCCACGTCCTCTACATTCTCTGATCGTCAAATCTGAAGGGACCACCGAGTCTGTCATTTCTGAGACGGACACTACGTCCTCTGTGTCCTCTGCACCCAAGTCAGGGACCCAGACCTTCTAGGGGACCTCCTCCCGTGCCGTTGGGTGAGGTCATAAGAGTGGACCTCTTAGGGGTACCTGTCTCCTCGGACGACCCGATGTCAGGTATCCCAAAACTTCTCAGTCTGTGCTGACTTCGCTGAATCGTACGTGTGCGTGTCTTGGATCCCTTCTCATTTACACTTCGGTTCACTAGTTGCTCCGTCTTCCTCCTCCTTCCTCTTCTCCTCCCTAGCGGAGAGGAATCGTGTCGATTAACTTTAATCAGATTACAAGTATTTATAATTCTGGGTGTAGGACGGAATTACCCCGGCGTCCACGTCTCTAACCATTACCCCTCTCAGGTGTCCAAGTCTCAAAGACCAAACCTGGATTATTCTTACGATTACCTCTATTAATCTCTGGTTAACTAATAGTTCCTACTTGCGTCCTCACAGTACCCAACCATATATAATTTCGAGCTCCTGGTACACAGGACCTTCGTACTTGGCCTGACACTTTAGGGGTCGAAGAGTCCTACCCCACCCCTCCGAACCTCAGGACACGTGGGTTGGTCCCACTCTTTGTTTAAACGTTCCTCGTCCACCGTCGATTCCTTCGGGGATGTTGAAATGGAACTTCGTTTCCCAGTCGCCCTTTCGTTCTTTCTAAAAAAAAGGGAGACAGAGGGAAAGACATTTAGGGTTAAAACTCGGTACCAGGAGGAACCTTTGAGATAAGTTTTTATATTTTATTGGGATATGGGACACAGTCTTTCCTGAAACAGGATCTACGAGTGTTAGATTGAGTCCCTGTCGTCAAATAGGGAAAAGATGAAGGAGGGGACAAAGTAAGGGAGGAGGGGGGAACTGTGTTCTTATCCCTTCTGTCCTCTGGATTTATAAAACTTTCAGTCCGTTTCCTTACCCTCTCGTCTTACTCTGTTGAGCCGGAAGACTCGACATCAACATCATCATCTCAATCAACGAGTCATCACAGTCTGAGAAACACTGGGGTGTCTGACATCGGTCGGTCCGAGGAGACAGGTACCCTAAGAGGTCTGTTCTTATGACCTCACCTAACGGTAAGAGAAGAGGTCTCCCAGAAGGACTGGGTCCCCAGTTTGGACCCACAGGACGTAATATTCGTCTAAGAAATGACAGACTCGATGTCCCTTATAGGATTTCTAGACCTACACATTGTCCGTGTACACCGATGAGGGGAGTTAATAAGTTTTCGTCTCTATAGCGAAACGACTGTTTCCAGAAATATCAGTTTCGATACGAAAAAGGTCATGAGTACATGTCTACACTCTCCACACGGTATTTCTTCCGACTCACGACTTCGTAACTACGAAAGCTTGACACCACAACCTCTTCTGAAAACTCTCAGGGAACCTGACGTTCCTCTAGTTTGGTCAGTTAGGATCTCCTTTAGTTAGGACTTACAAGTAACCTTCCTGACCACGATTTCGATTTCGAGGTTATGAAACCGGTGGAATACACTTCTTGACTGAGTAACCTTTTGTTTTTGTTTTTGTTTTTTGTTACGACCCTTTCTAACTTCCCTTCTCCTCTTCACCTGTTGTCTCCTACTCTTCCAACCTACCGTAGTGACTGGGTCACCTGTACTCGAACTCGTCTGAGATCCCCTATCACCTCCTGTTCCTCTGGACCACACGACGTCGGGTGCCCCAGCGTTTCTTGACCTGTACTATAACTGACTTGTTGGTGGTGGTGGGACTTCCCTGAACGATAGTTCCCAGTCCGACTTTTCGTATGATCTACTTGGTTTTCAGAAAGTCTACCCCGAAGGCGTGACCCCTGCTTCACTGATGAGGTTCAAGGTTGTCGTTTACGGTGTCGATTCTTGACTAGGGTCGTAAGATCCTGTATATAATTTTAAATTTAGGGAGGTCTTTTCGAAAGAACTCTTAACTGGGTGGGAATGAGGTGGACAAAGGTAGAAAGGAGTGGGTTCAGGGTTAGAGGGGTACGGAGATACGACCTCCGTACGGAGGTAGACGGGGGATGGTATGAGGAAGGGAGGCGTGACGACTAGGTCCTGGGAGGAAGGAAGACTCGGGAGAAATAGTACGGGCCCCTGTCGTACCTCTTCAGGGGTGTGACATGGAGGGTCCGTCAAGAAAAATAGGGTACACTTTACAGTCCCTGTGGAGGACTGAAGGAGGACAGGATCGATGGGTCCACCTCAGGGTCGTTCTCGGGTCTCGGTAGTTGGACCACCGGTCGGCACACACGGACTTCCCCGTCTCAGTACCACTTACCGGTTTCGTCCCGAGTCAGGGAGGCCTCGGGGGTCTGCCAGACACCGTAGTCGAGTCGTTCGTGGCCGGGGTTTACTACGTTTGAGCGGAAGGGCCCTTGGGAGTGCCGGACTGGCAGTTTGCCGGACAGCTCGAGTACAACCGGTGAGACGAGTTAGATGGACGAACAGAGAGACAGTGATAAAGTACGAGGGGCTTGTGAGTACCTCCGTCTCCACTGAGGCTCGTCCCAGGGGGACGGGAGGGTCGTCGACGTCAAGTTTCATGGAACGGAAGGAACTGTTAAATTTCTCGTTCTTGACAGTATAGGGTCCCAAAACAAGAGTCACTTCGTAACGGTTAATTCAGAGGTCCCTCCGACACAGAAACCCCTCGGCGAGTTTCCTCCCGTCTCGGAGTTCCCGATTTTTGTTCTCCGAGGGGAGATCCCTACGTCTCCCCGGTCGAGGTTTCTTCCCCACGGGCCCCTCGACTACGAAAGAGAACCTGGAAAGATCTTCGGATCTCTGATTCCATTTTGGAGGAGGAGAAGGTCCGTAAACTTGGGGATTGGTTAGTCGTGGAAAGAGCAGTGTGTGTATGTGTGTGTGTGTGTGTGTGTGTGTGTGTGTGCGTACGTGAAGATGAGAGGATCGTCCATGACAATAGGGGTCAGTGTGAAGTGATGGACTCTGTGAAGTGTTGTTCTGTTGACGGGTTAATCTTCGATGTCTTCTTCAATAAACATTAAAGAGTCACACACCGGTAGAGACTACTTTGATGGACGAGTAAGAGAAGGTATAGTAGATTGAGATCAAGGATTTCCCAGGACTGTCCCGGGACGTGACCCCGAGCGACGGGTACGTCCAAGTGTCCGTCACTAGGATTTCTTCGTCTCTCCCCTAGGTCAGGATTTTTCTCGTGGAGAGTTTGGTACGATTAACCTAAAATTTCCACCCTACGTCAAAGCCGCCGTCTACGAAATGAATTGTTCTTTTACTAAAAGTTAAGGGTCATGTAAATCACCAAGAATCCTACGCCAAAACCCCCTTCCACTCCCTCGTGTGTGCACACGACCCTCCTCCCTACCTTCGACCGGACCCTGGTCCTCCTCGGGGACGACTTCCTAAATGGTCCTCCAGCGACTCCCGAAAGGGGGACCGGACACTTCCACCCTCCAGGACCCACACGTCAAACCCCTTTTGTATCGTCATCTAGGCCCTAGATGGAGTCTTTACACGACAGGGTAGGTGTGTCGTAGGTCTTCTGCAAGGGTTCGGGTTCTCCAATCCTGGACTACCTCCAATGTTCCTGGTCCCGACCCAGTCCTGACTGGAGACCTGTACGGACTACGACGAAGGGGACGTCGGGTGTCTATACACGTACCAAAACGGGGGCTATTTTGGGAACACTCTTCGAAGGGACCACCAGGTCACCGATTACGACACGAGGGTTGCGTACCCCAGACCCAAGTTGGGGACCAGTCCCTTGATCTAGGGTGTACGGCGCTGATTTCTAGGATGTACGGTGTTGACTCTGGGCCCCGTCAGTTTATTAATTTATAAAAAATTTTATGATATAATTTTTTGTGTGTGTAAACACCGTCTCGAAGGGAACTCCACTGTTCACCTTTTCCGTCTGCTCAGTAGAGGTTAGGTTCCTGTCACTTGTCAGAAGAGACAACAGGAGACCTGTCTCCCAGGACCGCCCGTGGAGACGTATAGGAGACCCAGGGGTATTTTAGACAGAGGTATCGGGCGTATCGACCCCCTCATACTGAATGCCACTGTCATCTTTTCTCTCTGGGACTGAGGGATCTAACCTTCAATAGCCACGTAAGCGGAGTAAGGGAGGGTGTGGTGGTGACGGAGGTAGGTTCGGGGTGCCCTGACGGTCGAGGAGGTCCGTCCCTGGTGCGTGAGACACTATCGAGGTCCCGGGTTAGGTCTCTAAAGGTGTGCGTCTACGAACTAGCGTAACTTAGCTCGACCTGACCTAATCGACCCTTTGTCAGGGACCGACACGACGCTGGACCTATGTGGTTATTACCGTCGGCAAGTACCTCCAGTCGGCAAGTACCTCCACCTCTCCGTCAGAAGACGGTCCGCTGTTCCTGTCTCTTTGTCTAATCTTCCAACTTAGTTTTCACCCCCTCACCGGAGTGAACTCCTCGCGATAGTTAGGTTTCCTTTATAGCACGTTACATTTCACAACTACCCTTAAATAGCCAATGGATAAACCGGTGCACATCAAATCTCCACGACGGCCGACTTAAGAGTTGTGTACCATGACCGGAACCTCTCAGTACTCCGAATTTAATTCACTCACGTTCCCGACACCACGTCTAGAGTTTCAAGTTTTTGAGTCTTTACGACCCCTCCCTCCCGGGTGTCCTTAGTGGATTATTTTGAACGTGGAAGTCTCCTTCCCTGGTAACCGTCCTTTCCCCTCCGTCTATAACTCACTTATTACGGACTCAGGGTCCGAGGACGGAGAATGTGGTCGTCGGGGAGGGACGAGGTAGGACGACATATTCCTTTCCACTAGACCCTATCCTGTGGGTACCCGACATTACTTCTCGAGTCCCTATCTGAGACCTCCGGACGGACCCAATTTCGATTCACCGGTTGACTAGTGGGGTACCTCAGGCTCGGTCTGAAGTCTTCTTTTGTGTGTCCGGACCCTTCCGGGTCCAGGGAGAAAAGACAGGTCACGGGGGAGGACCTGAGGAGATTGAGTGACGGGGTGCGGGGGGTGTGTTTGTCCCTTACTTGTCTCTCCTTTTGTGTGACCCGTGTCTCCGTCTGGTTCGGTCTTCCGTCTTGTCCGACCTTCCTCCAGGGCATCTTTATCGAGAACTCGGACGTCCTGAACGTTTGGGACACTGGTAATGACCCCTCTCCTCACCCCTTACCTCTCGTTCTTCCGTAGGAACACCACCTTGGGAATGGACTTCTCGGGAAGTCAGGGAGAAGGACGTAGTTCTGCTTCGGGGTGCAAGAAGGAGTCCCAAGTTGGGTGCCTCCGACCCCCCGGCCGCCTCCTGTGCGACGGTCCTCCACACCTTCACAGGAATCGCGACGGACGAGGTCTAGATCGACGGTTGGAGGTAGGACCAAGGTCGGGGAGTGTCGTCCGTTGTGCTCGGGGTGGAATCCCCGTTGTCCGAATTGGTGGACGTGAAGGGGGGTCTCGAGAGGTCCGTTCCCTCCTCTACCCTACGGTTCGACTCCCGTTCTGGGGGTTCCCTGAGTGCCTCGGACATTCTCTACTGACCCAAGGACGGCCGACCAATGGTTGTGTAGAGAGATGAGACAGTTACCCACGCCCTCCACCCCCTCACATCGTCGACGGAAAAGTCGGAAAGTAGGTAAGGGAGGTCAAGAATCTCCTACTTCATTTATTTCGTGGGTCTCGTCATTTGAACTCACCTGTACACCCAACATTAGGGTCGAGATGAGGGGTGGTCGACAACACTGGAACCCGTTCCTTGGGTTTGAGAAATTCGGAAACATAGAAGTGGACATTTTCCTTCGTCTGTGGAGGAGAGAGTCCGAGGACCACTCCCATTTCCTTTTATGACTTTGGCTACACGTCTACTCGGTCCCGGGTACTCTTCACAAAGTACGGGAAAGAAGAAAGCATTTACCGGTAACCTTCCGAACCGTGACGAGAGTCCTCGGGGAAATGGTTGGATTCTGTAGTACTCTTTCCCTTTGCCCTCGTTTATTATTGTAGACCCCTGTTAAACGTTCGGTCCGTGATACAAGTCACCAGTATTCCTAGAGGGTATTGAGAGAACAATATGTTATACGTTTTGGAGTCTATACTTCTACTGTGATAGGATTACCGTCTTTCTCTTCTCTTTGATTTCCCGCAGAACTACTTTCCACTTTCTCCTCTCACTTTTCCGACCGAATTTAGAGTTGTAGATTTTTTGTTTCTAGCACCGGTGACCAGGGTAGTGAAGTACCGTTTATCTACCCGATTTTTTACCTTTGTCACTGTCTGAAATAAAAGAACCTGAGGTTTTAGTGACGTCTACCACTGATGTCGGTACTTTAATTTTCTGTGAACGAGGAACCTTCTTTTCGATACTGTTTGGATCTGTCGTATAAGTTTTCTTTTTGTAATGAAACGACTGTTTTCAGTCATATCAGTTTCGATACCAAAAAGGGCATCAGTGCATACCAACACTCTCAACCTGGTATTTCTTCCCACCCGTGACTTCTTGACTACGAAAACCTGACACCACGATCTCTTCTGAGAACTCTCAGGGAACCTGTCGTTCCTTTAATTTGGTCAGTCAGGATTTCCTTTAGTTCGGAATTATAAGAAACCTTTCTGACTGTAACTTCGACTTCGAGATTATGAAACCGGTGGACTACGTTTCTCGACTAAGTACTCCTTTGTGGGATTACACCCCTGTCTAATTTCCGTCCTCCTCTTCACCTGCTGTCTCCTACTCTGCCAACCTACCGTAGTGGCTAAGTTATCTGTACTCGAAGTCGTTTGAGACCCTCCACCACTTCCTGTCCCTCCGGACCACACGACGTCAGGTACCCTAACGTTTCTCGAGCTGAGTTGACTCACTGACTTGTCGTTACGGTTGTTATTGAAAGACCTAACATTCACTACCTCGATACCGACACGAGAGTTGGTAATCATTCTCCTTCCGTACTTCTTTACCACGGGTTCCTCCCTCCGGTCCTGACGGACACCCGACGAGTAACTTAGGTCGGAACACGGACCTGAGACGGACTCCCGTCTCCTACGCCCCGACACTCCGAGCGAGAGTAGTGAAGACAGGGAGGTCCTCGACTTGACTCTAATTCGTACAAACTACTACCTATAAACAAAACCTTTAATGGATTACTCGATGTTCTAACAATAGACCGTGGGTTTACCATAATAGTATTGATAATGTTTAATTTAATCCGGTGGAAACGATTTAGTTTGTTTATTATTCTCATTAACGTTACTATTATTTGGTCTCCTAAGGTCGGGTGAACCAAGGAGTTCTACAAGAACAACTAAATACATAAGTGAAACCCGGTACACCCGACCTCTACTTTTAACTAAGGCAGTAGACAGTCAAGACAACAAAATTACTTTACGGAGGATACTTGTTTCACTTATACACATTACACTACCTGTCCAGACAATTTCTCTCTTCACTGAGATACCAAGGTCTGAAGTTTCATTGAGTCCGGGACAAAGAAGTCGTTTTGATGTGGTAAGAGATGAAAATTGAACGTCTGTCTCTACCTAAAGTAAAAACTGCAAAAATAGGTATCATATTCGCCTGTTGTAAAGGATGACCCTAACCGACGTTACTGGGTCTGCCAAAAGAAAATAGTAGTAATTTTACAACTTCGTGATGAAGTTTATTAAATAACGTCTTCTTTGACCAGAAGAGAGAAAGTTAATGACTCGTTAGTGGGAGAGAGAAGAATCAGTAGGGTAAGTTGGTGGCAGACTTTATTGGTCATAAAGTAAAAGTTTGGTTTCGTGGTCGGATCGTTTCCTTTTTAATCAAAACTTCGGTGTATGAAACCAATTCTACTAAGTCGTCTCTCTACTAAGACGTCTCTGAGACGAGACGTGAGTGGTTACGGAGGAGAAAGATTTGTGGTCCCTCCGTGACAGAGGGTTCGAGGAACTTTACTCCGACCCCGGCCGACACACGTACTCAAGACCGGTCACGCTACATTTGTCTCCACTAAATTGCGTGAAGGCCCGGACTAGGAGGTAGCGTCACTGGAACCTCCAATACACACGGTCCACAACATAGACGTTCTACTTCTGGATTCACTTTTTGAAACGACATGTATATGGTAGAAATAGGTGAGTAGAAAACTACCCGTAAAACCGACGAAGGTACAGGACCGCTGACATTCAGTATGAGGTCCTTTTCAATTAAAATTTTTTATAATTTTATTTTTCTATTGGTTTTTTTAGAAACTACGTGATTTGTGATTAATGACTAATTACATTAGAACGATACCGTCGAGTCTAAGTCGATTATAAACATCTGAAAGAAAGTACAAGACTTATCGTATATAGACTCCTATTTTTAGAGAAACATAGATAGGAGTAGTGATTGAGTAGATTAGAGAGGTTAAGACTAGTGTAAAAAACCAGGTTTTTCGTTAGTGGAAAACAAACAAACAAACAAAAAATTATTTTGGAGTAATCCTTACACAAGGAGACTGTCAAGTCAACCGTTATTTTTTTTTATTATTTCGAAAATAGAGTGTATTATTACTCTACCTTTGATTACCAAATCATGTAGAGACAGATATTAGGAGTGTTGTTAGGTTGTCTATTTATCATAATAGGGATAGGATGTCTACTCCACTAACTCCGAGTTTCTTCAATTTATTAACCAGGTTCCACTGTATTAACCCATTTCTCTTCTCGGTCCTACATTTGAGTCTGGAAAGACTAGGGTACGAACGAAAATGAATTCGATGTAACAGAGAAATGAGACCTTTAAGTTGTATTTCAATCTTCTTACAAGTGGTACTACGCAATTTCCCAGAGGAAACATAACAGTTCAGTCTGTTTACAATCAGCCTTCTGTTTCTTTATGTGGAATTTCCTCGAGTGTCCAGTCAAACAAAATTTAATTATCTGTAATAAAAATCTCGAAAAAAAATCCTAATGTCCTTTTCATTACTTTTAATGTCACTCAAAGGTATAGAAGAGAACGGATGGGATAATAATTATAGATTTTAATCACACCGTGGAAAAAATGTTAACTACTCGGTCATTACTATATAATAACAATTGATTTCAGTTATCAAATGTAGTCCCAAGTGAGAAACACAACATATCAAGATACCCGAAACTGTGGAGATATTCCTGTGCATGGATGGGTATTGTCATGCCATGTCTTATCAAAGTTATCTCGTTCTTGGTCCCTTTACAAAGTGTCCTCACCTTACAACCTGAAAATTTTTACCTATATGTAGTACTCTTTACGATCCGACCTTCTTCGTGTTCGACCTTAATTCTAACGGTCCTCTTTATAGTTATTGGAGTCTATACGTCTACTATGGTAGGAATACCGTCTTTCACTTCTCCTTGATTTCTCGGAGAACTCCTTTCACTTTCTCCTCTCACTTTTTCCACCGAATTTCGAGTTGTAAGTCTTTTGCTTTTAGTACCGTGGACCAGGGTAGTGAAGTACCCTTTATCTACCCCTTTGTCACCTTTGTCACAGTCTGAAATAGAAAAACCCGAGGTTTTAGTGACGTCTAACACTGACGTCGGTACTTTAATTTTCTATGAATGAGGAACCTTCTTTTCAATAATGGTTGGATCTATCGTATAAGTTTTCGTCTCTGTAATGAAACGGTTGTTTACAGGTAGATCAGTTCCGATACCAAAAAGGACACCAGAACATACCTACACTCTCAACCTGACACTTCTTCCGACTCGTGGCTTCTTAACTACGAAAACTTGACACTACAACCTCTTCTGAGAACTCTCAGGGAACGTAACGTTCCTCTAGGTTGGTCAGGTAAGATTTCCTCTAGTCGGGACCAACAAGAAACCTTCCTGACTACGATTTCGACTTTGAGGTTATGCAACCGGTGGACTATGCTTCTCAACTGAGTAACCTTTTCTGAGACTACGACCCTCCCTAACCCCCGTCCTCCTCTTCCCCTGCTGTCTCCTACTCTACCGACCTACCGTAGTGCCTGAGCTACCTGTACTCAGACTCACTTGAGGCCCTCTGCCACTACCTGTCCCTCCAGACCGCACGACGCTAAGTGCCCCAACGTTTCTCAGTCTGTGCTGACTCGTTGACTTGACTTGACTTGACTTCTAAAAGTTTACTTGGTTCATGGGACTTGTTTCGGTTTCCCTTCCTTACGTGTTCCGTAATAAGTTCTCCATCACAATCTACACCATATATGTATGTTATCTTATAGTCAAACAATTCAAATCAGTGAGTCAGCCCCAGTTGAGAAACGTTGGGGTACCTGACGTCGTTCGGTCCGGAGGGACAGGTAGCAGTTGAGGACCTCCAATGAGTTTGAGTACAGGTAACTCAGTCACTACGGTAGGTTGGTAGAGTAGGAGACAGTAGGGGAAGAGGAGGGTGGAAGTTAGAAAGGGTCGTAGTCCCAGAAAAGTTTACTCACTCAAGAAACGTAGTTCACCGGTTTCATAACCTCAAAGTCGAAGTTATCTTATAGTGAGTCGGTATTTTTTCTTACTTCGTGACGGTAAACGTCGTTCCACCTACCTGGATCTCTACTGGTATGATTCACTTCACTCCTTCTGTCTCTTTCTGTTTATAGTATACTACAGTGAATGGACACCTTAGATTTTTTTTTATTACTATGTGTACCGTCTTTATCTGAGTATCCGAGTATCTGTATCTTTTGTTTGAATACTAATGGTTTCCCTTTTCTCCCCCTCCCTATTCAATCCGTAAACTCTACTTGTCTATACGCAATGATATGTATTTTAACCTCTTCCTTTACCGTTGGGTGAGGTCATAAGAATGAACCTCTTAAGGTACGTGTCTCCTTGTACCACCCGATATCAGGAGTCCCAGCGTTCTCAGTCTGGGTTGTATTACTGATTTGGTGGTGGTCGTTTGTATTTTATCTATGTGTTGTTCCAGGATGACACATCGTGTCCCTTGACATAAGTCATATAACATTATTAGACATCACCCTTTCTTAGACTTTTTCTTATATTTACATATATATATATATATATATATATATATATATTGACTTAGTGCAACAAGTTTTGTAAGTTATGGACTTTTAGTGTATCGTAATATTTAATTGATGTGAACCTATTTTTATTATTATTTTAATTTTACGAACGAAGTCTTTTTCTCCTCACCAATCTACTCAAACAGAATTCGTTTCCAGAGTATAAACCCTTTTATTGTTGTTCCCACTTTTAAAAAAAACTGTGGTACTACACAGTCCGTTAGTGATTTCAAAATGTTCCCAATATTCCTAATTTATTAGATCTCTAGTTAGATATTGTATCCATGTATTGAGGGTAACAATTATTTTTTCATACGTTTAATTTTGAACCTTCCCAGAAATTTTTGAAGGAACTTCACTGAATTATTCATAAACCTTCTAGACCTTATGTCTGACCCGTCTTACTTGGGTCTCGGGAAACAGTTTCGGCGGTATGAGATTCTGGAGATTTTATTCTGGTTTTTTTCTATCATCCGTTTAATCTTTTCTATTGAACTCTAACTGAACCTACAGTCCGATTTTTCAACAAAAGAAAGTTGTTGTCAAAAGTTCTCGTCATATACGATTACAAGGGAAAACCAATAACTTTGGTCCGTTTTTCCTTCTATACTTAGACATCTTAAAACAGACGAAGTGTTGTCGAACACACACACGCACAAGTCAGAGAGTCAGTACAGGTTGAGAAACACTGGGGTACCTGGTATCGGGTGGTCCAAGGAAAGAGGTACCCTAAAAGGTTCGTTCTTATGACCTCGTCCAACGGTAAAGGAAGAGGGCCCCTAGAAGGGCTGAGCCCCTAACTTGGAAGTAGAGAACGTAGAGGAGGTAACCGTCCACCTAAGAGATGGTGATCGTGGTGGATCCTTCGGGAGTACAGTCGAATATATTCGATTTTTTTATTATTGAGACAAATCCTCTTACTGTTCTATTTTAGTACAGGCTACTACAATAGGACTTCCACTATACACCTCATCTAACCCCTATTTCTCAATCTCAATTTCCTCTTAATCAATCTTCAAATGACTGTAGGAAGTCCAAGACCCGGTCTTTTTGAACCTTTACTTTACCGTCGACATACTTGACTTTATTGTCCTACTAATACCGTCTTTTACACTTTCCCCTTAACTGATCAGTCTCCCTACTCCTTCTACAGACGTTTTCAATTCCCACTGACCCTCTTAGTGTCTGGATAAAACTCTTTAGGATTTCCACTTTTCTTCCCTATCATAGTCTCCATCTTCTGCTCACACCGACAGTCGACTGGTAACCTCCAACACCACCTTGACAGGTCGTCTTTCAACCTTTATCACAGACTCCAAGTTACTCTCCCAGTCCAGATTTCGATGTCTAAACTCTTAGCGGAAGTATTATCTCCACTCTCACTTCCTACCTTTCCCTCTCTCCCTTCTTCTTTACTGATCTGATACGTGTCTCCATCCTTCTCTTCAGAGTCTCTGTCCTTCCCCGTGAACCTTCCGTTGTCTTCTTAACGATCGTGTCTTCAGAGTCTCAGGTCCTCATTCTCTCGAAGTCATCCTTCTACTTCTGTTCTGACAGTCTACGATGTGACTCTGGTCTCCACCGGTCCTATCCCGGAGACCCCAGGAAGTCGTACTTAACCTCGTACATCTCCTCTCTTTCTTACCTCTTCGATTACAGACCCCTCACCCCTCGTCCCGGACCCCTACGACCTTTGTGTCCTTCTTGCACTGAAAAGAGACCGTAACTTCTGGGTTCTCTCATCTAAACGAGTTTCGACAACAAGTCTACGGTTCCCTTGTTCGTTCCTGTTGTCTCGAGTTCACTGCCACTCCTCTCGACAAACTTTGACTTTGACTCGTCGACTGAACTCGTCTTTCTTCCCTGGCAGAAGGTTCACCAAACGTCTTTCGTGTCGTTCTCCGCTGGGACCTCTCTTCACCCGCCCCCCTCTCACCTCCCTCCCCCTGACTTAATAGTGACAACACATATAAAAAACTTAAGGTATGGTGCATATTTGTAATGGGTAAACTCGTTTAAGACATAATTCTATTGTTTTCCATCGTTCTTTATTATGGTTGACCCTGGTTCTTGGACCCCGAGGTCCCATTTGTCCATTCTCGGAAATTGTAGTCGTAGTGGGAATGTTTGATTGGACGTAGTCCGACCTTAGTCTCTAAGATTTTGCAATATGTGTCCTTTCCTCACAAGAGGAGACTCATCTTTTACACGTTATCCGAATCCAAGACTCTAGACTGAGGTGTAAAGTAAGAAACTGATCAACACCGTTCTTTCCAGTTAGGCTTCGTTTCACCTCCGAGGAGGAGGTGGTGGAAAAAAACAGAAAAACAGAAAAAAAGGGAGGAAAAAAAAAATTTTTTCGGAAAAGCTAGTCTACGTCACCTAAGTTCTCACGAATTATCGAATAGAATAAAAAGTAACCTTTCTTTACAGTCAAAATTGTAATCACGTTCCTCTCTGACTAATCCTTCCGTTTAGTCGAGGGTTCTTACTAGTTTACCATGCAAAGTTTGTGTCTACCATTACTAAATGTCTAATAGGCGGTCGAAGTCTAATGAGAACGACAACGAGTGGAGGTAGTCGTGACGATCGGTACTCCAATGACGCCTTAGATGTTTTAGGAAATTTCGTTTACGTTTTCAGGGTCCGTAGTGGACTTCGGACCGGAAAGGGGGTACTCTGACTAGATCTGACGTTAGTTAACACATGAGCCTCGCCCTCTGTTACAATCTCAGTCGTAAGCGGTTGTCGATTAGTCTCAACTCCCTATAAAACAAAACTTTGATTAAAACAAGATAGAGGGGAGGTGGGGGATTGGGGGTGGGGGACGGTGTGTGTGTGACGTTTATACCTCTTTGGGTCCGATTAGAGTAACGACTCGTGACCACAACTACCTTAATGAGAGAACTTTAGGTTTAGATGCACAATTTCGTCAGCACCCGGGACCCGTGTGTCTTTCCCCTTTGGTGAAACGAACCATTAATAGCCTAAGATGAAAAACTAGGACGTCTGTAAACATAAAACCCACAGATCTCAGAAAACTCGAGCTCAGTTCAGGAACTCTGTCTTCTGTTTCCGGTCACTACGTTTACCGTTTGATGTTACTCGAAAAAGGTCCTCGAGTTTTGACCCTTGGACCTCGATCTGACTTCTGTCAGAGATTGAGTACCCGAGGTAAAAGATTGGTGTAGTACCGTCGGAGGGTCCCGTTCCGGTCCCTCGACCGGGGTCAAGACCCGGTAGACCCCGGACACCTCCTCTCCCGTCCTTCGACTCCAGGTCGACGGGAAACCCCAGGGGTTTCTGTGGCCCTGGTCCGAAGTTCAGTTCATAATGTCTAATGTATTTAGAATACCTTTTTGGACTTGCTTGTAAAACCGGTTGGGTTATGTACCAAACACCAGTACGTTTTTAAAACACGTGCGGGTCACACTCTCTGTCTGTCAGAATCTCTGTGTTAAACACTCGGTTTTTGAAGTCTTCAACTTCCTATAAGACTTTCAAACATTTTTCGTCAGTTTGTCGGACAAACTGTTACGACCGGACAGGACCCGTGAACTCCTACAACCGAGTAGGAGATGGGGCTTAAGTGAGGGGTGAGTAGTGTAAACAGAAACTGGAGTACCAAGGACCTCCTCAAAGACCGTTCATCTCTGGTCGTAGACGGTTGACGGAAATCTTCCCTTGAGTCTTGGGTCTTTCTCGGGGAGCAGAACTCTTAATACGGAAGAAACCCGTTTTACTCCGAGGACACAAACCTGAATGACCCGGTTAGACGAAGAAACCTACTGAGGTGGTAGACCTCTCCTTGGTTCATGGGAAGAACTGGGGGTCCGTCGTCCTAGTCTTACGTCTTGCAAAACGTGTAAGGTTCTCGGGAAGACCGTATTCTTGTCATCTCTCTCTCTTAATGATTATAATTACAAATTCTAAGACTGTGAGTCTATTCTAGAACGTCAGTCTCTCGGGACCGGGTAGTACTTTGTTCTCTCTTCACCCAGGTTCTCTACTTAGACAGAGGGAGGGGTTCCTCGGACGTTTCGTGGTGTCACAAATAGAGAATATCTACCTACACCCCGTACTCCTCAAGACTTTAGGTTCTACCGGGGTACGTTGACCTGGTTCTCTTTCCTCGACGTAGTCTTCGTGACCCCAAACTCAAATTGACAGGACGATTTTGACAACCGACACACGAGGGGCCTCCTGACTAAAGGAGAGACGTTTTCCTTTCTTGATTTCTAAGAAGAAGGTCGTTTTCCGAGTACCTCCACGAATCGTAGGTGAAGACGGGACAGACGAACATGGTGACTCCGTTTTTTTTTTAGTAGTAGGACGGTCTCCCGAGGACCGTTCCTCAATCGTTGTCTAACAGTCCTAAGTCCACATCTGGGGTCTTCCCGTCCTTTCCGTTGGGTTCTCCCACTCTTCGTAGACCTTCCAAGTGTGGAGTGAACTCCCACCGACCCCTACCCTCAACATGTAGACCACAGTTCGTCGGTACTCGATGTTCCATGACCACGTCTCGACAGTCGGTTTCGACAGGATGCTTCTCCTTCTGTCCTGGGTCTTAGACTCCCGTCTCTTTGTCTGGACGCCTCTTAGGACCTTGAGGTCAGGCCCTCACCCACGTTTAAGTCCCGAACTTGTCTAGTCTGATCTCCGTTTATTGACCTTAGTCCCTTATTTTAGTTGTACCCTCGTCTTTCCTACTGAACTATGACTCAACCCAACCTCTTGATAACAGTACCCAGGTTCTATTATTGAATTGTCGGTTTATGTCGTAGTCGCCACGGGTGTCCCCAAGTCAGAAGATTGTAAGTTGTTGGATAGGTACGAGACCCCTATCTCTATTTCTTCTGGTAAAGGACCAGAGGTTCCTCGAGTGTCGTTCCACACCCTTCTGTCGGAGGATTTGATCGCTAAAATTGTCTCATCGATCTCGCACGTCGTATGGGAGTCCCGTGCTTCGCAACGTTGACTTCTCTCTTCTCCCCCACCTATTCCGGGAGTATCACTCGGTCCCAGTTCAGTCCCCCATAGACAGATCTTCCAGAGTGAGGTTGGACTGGGTGTCCACCACTCCCCGGTAACTCTCCGCCAACTGTAGGCAAGTCCGAGAAGCCAGTATTCGTTGTCTTTGATCGAGAGTGAGTTCGTTCTTTTGTGTCCACCACCTTCGTACTTCCAACGAGTGGTTGGACTTCGTGTTAGGTCGTCAAGTCCCTTTCTTAACTTTTGGTCCTGACGAGACCCTGAGGCCTCGAAGTCCCTCGACGGTCATCTTGTGTAGTTGACGTGGGGTGAGGTGACCGTTCGGTCTGAGGTCCCTCTTAACCTGTCGTTCGATCCCGGTGTGTGGACGAGGAACTGACTGTCAGCGTGGTTCTGGTCCGGTCCCCCCACCGTGAAGGACTTTCCCTTGAGTCCCAAGATCTCGGTTCCTTCTCCTAACTAAAGGGCCACCAGTTTTCAATTGACTCTCGTACGGAGTTTGCAAATCCGACCTCTCACTGTATTGTGTAGATCTCAAACCTCGGGAAAGACATTTCCCGGTCTATCGTTTATAAAAGTCGGAACACCCGGTATACCAAGGATCGCGAACCTGACTGCACATCGCATTTCCGTCTGTCTGTTATGTATGTGGCTACCCACACAGACACGAGGGTATTCCGACATAAATATTTTTCTCCGTCACCCACAAGAACTGACATGGCTAGGGACTGAATACAGTTTAATTTCATTTTTTGCTCGGTGTCTTCCCCTTTCTTCGTTTCTCTGAATTCTTTGGTAGGACAGATGCTTTGATGCAGAATGCTCAAAAGATCGATTCTCGTCAGACAACCCTTTTAAAGAAGAAACCCCTTATTTTGATAGGGAGCTATTTCTCGGGAAAATATCTGAAACAAAAGCACTCATAATTCAAGACAAAGGAGAACATAAATCGAAGAAAGAATTGACAACCAAAGGTACCCCCCAAGACAAACAAACCACAGAAAACACCCGAAAAATAAGACCGTTTCCGTCGTCGTTAGGGGGGAGTCGTCCCAATAGTCGTTAAGTAACGGACCAAAACAAAGGGAGTAATAACATGACCTTGGTACCCAAAGGGTCACACCATGTGGACATAAATAAACTCAGTTAAAAAATTTTATGTTGTTGTGTTGGTGTAGGCATGAAGGGCGCAACGGTAGATCGAGCGACGACCGTTGGAGTCTCGGAACGAGACGTAACGTAGAGTCAGTAATGCCGAGTCGGTTCCTCTCCCCCCGGCCCTGAACCTGAACCGTATGTATCAGTACCGGTCCGCTTCTGGATCCGGGAGAAAACATTAGTGGAGAAGCCCTACTCCGTTATACGATACTTAATGACACAAGGTCCGGACCTCACCATTGTATACCACATAGAGACGAGTAAGATGTAATTTAGGACTGTAAAACGTCGACACCTCTATTTCGACAAATATACTCATTGTAACATCAAACAAATATCCCTTTATTACACGTCGTTCAATACTAATTAGTTCCACAGATTTTAGACGGCCTCCGAAGATTTATCTAAACAAAAGTGACGGTACGAAAAACAGAGGATTTAACCCCCAAATCAGTGACGGGTGGAGGGACGGGAAACTTGGAGTGGATGAAAAACCAAGGTCCAGAAGGTCCCGATGACTCTCCATACCAACGTCCCCGTTCTTTTTCCCATAACGAATCCCGACCCACTACCTTCCTTCAGTGGACTTGAGAAGACTTGGGATCTTTCAGGGAGTTGTTCGGCACAGACGAAGTAGGACCATAAAGACTTGAACCTTGGGGTTAGAGGTCGACCTAACAACAGTATTTCGTGACACTCCAAAAGGTCCTACACCAGTATACCAGAAGTCCATTATGTCTGAAACCCCCAGAGTTGACGATGTCCAATAGACTAGAGGAGGAATACGGACACCAAGACCCAAATTTAAAAGAGAAACCTCCTATTAACCAATCTTGGCTTACTTTCGGGGAGTGTGTCAGAGAACGTCTCAAAAGGGGGGTTTACGGTCTTAGGAAGTCACTACGACTATTGGTCAGAGGCCAGGACGGACGAGGTAGAGTCGTCCACCTCACTTCGGTGAACATATCAACACCCCTCCCAGTTTGAACCCCTTCTTTAGTCGGGAGATCAAAGTAGGAGACCCCGTTGTAGTTCGACCGACTACTGAAGAGACGAACTTTTGGGAAGTTCTAGAACCAGTTGACGGTAGTAGACGGACGTCCGGTTTCGAGGAGTCACCACGAACATCGTGGGTCGGGAGGAGTTGGGATCGGTGTGATGGGGTTCGTGAACGACCGAATAGAAATGAGTCGGTCTTTGGACCCGAAGTCTTATATGGGTGCACAGGTTCCACCATCCTTTGTGGTCGACTCGAGAGAACGGGGAACAGGAAGTAAGGGTCCGAGTGGTACCTCCACACCAGATTCCCATACATATAAGATTATCTCAGAGGTTTTTCACTAGTAGTAATAATAGTCGGAACTGTAAAGATATTTTGAAGAACTGTGACATTTCCTGAAAGGAAAACAAGTTAATAAAGAAGTAACTTGTTAATAAAGAGGTTTCGTCACAGAGAGATATTCTCATAGAGTATCCATGATGTCAAGTCAACGAGTCATCACAGACTGAGAAACGCTGGGGTACCTGATGTCGTGCGGTCCGGAGGGACAGGTAGTGGTTGAGGTCCTCAAATGAGTTTGAGTACAGGTAACTCAGCCACTACGGTAATATCCATGATCCATATGAATAAAATCCTGAAGGGAATACCGAGTCTGTCATTTCTTAGACGGTCGTTACGGGAGTGGTCAACCCTTCTAGTTGACCTCTTCCCTTACCGATGGGTGAGATCATAAGAACGGACCTCTTAAGGTACCTGTCTCCTCGGACCGTCCGATATCAAGTACCCCAGTGTTTCTCAGCCTGTACTGACTCGGTGATTGTATGTGTGTGTATGACTAAAATACGGAAACTCGGTTTACGTGTCTATAACGAGGTTTTATTTAGAGACGTACGTTCTACGAACGAACCTATGTGTGGGTGTGTGTACGAAGTCATGACCCGTACACACTAGGAACGGGGTCACGACCGGTCCACCTCTCCACTCTTCGGTCGGCGGTGGTTTCCCCGTACTTCGTTAGGTTCTGTTACACCCCCGTCGAAGTACATGGATGATCTTCTACGTATTTGTCTCTGTGTAAGAACGTACTACATCGAGACAAGTACTACATCGTAACTCCTAGTCGACGGAGAAACCAGTCCCCCCGTCTCGGTCGTCATTCATTGTCGTCTTCTTCAACGACCTTGGAGTGTTGGGACGACACAGAGGACGGTAAGACCCGTGCACCTTTCGTAGACCAACCTTCCGTCCGTCCATCCTAAAAACGACGGACTCTCGTGCTTCGTTAAGGTGACGATCCCTTCTGGAACTCAGTAGTGGTTTGAGAAAAAGTCGTTTATCGGGTGGGAGTAAGTTTAGTAGACGGCCCTGAAGATACTTACAGGCGACACTTACAAATGTCTTTTTTCGTCTACCGGGTCCGACCCCAGAATCCTCTACGGGGTCAAGTCTCACCTCCCCTCCTTTACTTCGGTAAACTTTCTCCTCGAGCCCGTCCTGATCCGGTTCTCCGTTTCTGGTGCTCCGGTTAACACTCGTAATCGGTTCGTATCAGTCAGTCAGACCTCTGTACCTACTTGACTGGAACGACCCAGGCCCACAACTCGAATCTAGTATTCGACAAATCAACTCGTAGTGACTCGGGACGGGGTGGTACCCCATACCTTCACTAAGACAGATCAACCAAACCTCCAATGAAGTAGAGGAATTTCCCCCTCTAGAGGAGGTCAGAACGGTGTACCGTCTCTCTCTCCTCGTGACTCCAAGGGTAAAGTGTACATTCTCGTGGGTCCTTCTGGTTCATTTCCCGTCTGTCTCGAGTGGGTCGTTCCTTCCTGTCTCCATCCTTCTTTCCTAATAACGTCTTCTCACGGAAGACTTTTGTTTGTCCTGTCCGTTTATTTCTTGACTTTGGTTAGTCCTTGGACCTTCGGAGGGAGGTGGGGGTGGTGGAGAGATGGAAGGAAAAGGACGGCCCTGTTGGTTCACTCGGAGAACGACCTTTACTTGTAACGTTCCCAATCAATTAGTTTCGACTTGACGTGGAGGTAGTGAGGGTTCTCACTTGCCATGGGCCTCGACTCGACTGTCGGACCGTCTACTTCCTTCCTCTCTACCGTTGGAATAGGGTCGTCTCGGACGGACGTCCCATCCCTCCCCATCCCGTTCCCACGTCTTCTTCGGGTTTCGGTCAAGGAAGGGTATTTTTTACTATACTCCACTTTTTGGCAAATGACGTGTAATCCTAGGTACCAACCCGGTAAACATACAAAATGACCCTACCAATACAGTGATTTACTTCGGACTTTTTAGGTAGTACCCGTCCCTCGGACCGTCACCGGGTCTGTCCCCTCCCCTCAACCTCACACCAGGTGACCCGTCCTCTCCTCTTTGTCCTTTCCTTTTTACAACCACGACACCCCCTGGATGCAAGTAGGTGACAGGGGTCTATCGAGTCCCAGTGTAACTTCCCGGACCACTTAGGGAGTCGTCGGGACACCAATGAACAGAAAGATTTATCTTTCAAGTCAAAGGGAGATGGGTTCAGAAAGGACCGACCAAAACCCTTCCGTGATTAGGTAATGGGGAGTAAGTTACCCACTGAAAGTTAATTTATGAATGTACGATCTGACTCCTGGGTCCCCACTGTCGTCGGGACAACAGAGGTAGTCCTGAATAGGAGAGGTAGGAAACCCAGAACTGGTTTGGTGTGACCAACCATTTCTTTTTACACTGAATTCTTCGAGGGTCTCCCTGAAGCGGTCACAGGTCACCAATTCTGAGGAGCGAAGGTGACGTCCCCCGTGTCCAAGCTAGGGACCAGTCCCTTAATTCTAGGGTGTCCCACGGACTTTCACTTTCAGTGAGTCAACACAGACTGAGAAACGTTGGGGTACCTGACAGGTACCTTAAGAGATCCGGTCTTATGACCTCACCCATTGCAAGGGGAAAAGGTCCCCTAGCAGGGTTTGGTCCCTATCTTGGGTCCAGAGGGCGTAACGTCCGTCTAAGAAATGGTCGACTCGGTGTTCCCTTTGGGTTCTTATGACCTCACCTATCGGATAGGGAAGAGGTCCCCTAGAAGGACTGGGTCCTTAACTTGGCCCCAGAGGACGTAACGTACGTCTAAGAAATGGTAGACTCGATAATCCCTTCGGACAACCTGGTCCCCTGTCTGGGGAAAAATATCGTACACCCGACATGGTCCGTAAGGTGTACGACGGACCATGTAGGTCTTTCGGGTCTTGGTTTGTTTTTATTTTACTTCGAGGATCTTTCAACCCCTCACCCATTGGTCCATAGTTTACCCCATCTTGTACCGTCCTCCCTCAGACCCTTTCAGCAACCTTACCTACGATAATCAGTCCACGGGACAATTACTTACGGTCTCGACCGCACACTATACGGGTAAGAGTGAAGGGATCGTGGGGGGGATCGAGACTCGTGTCACAGACCGGCATTGACCGGGTAAACAATGTAGCCGTCATATTGAGACCCCTTTCCCCACGGAAGGACCAGAGGGACAAGATGGCACCTGGAGGACGGTACATACTGGGAACCTAAAGTCTCGGTCTCTTTGGTTCTCTCACAGACAGGACTCGGGGAACGATAGGTCCATTCCTCTGACTCCGACCATGATCTTATCAAGAGGAGTAAGGGACAGGTGGGGAGGTGTGGGCCGAGGACGAGACAGTGGCTCAAAACGTTCGTGTGTCTCGTGGTTTAGTCGTAGGAGAGACTGGTGGGTTCCATATTGGATGGTGTGGAAGAGTATTCGTCCTTCCTACAAAGTGTCTTGTCCATCACAAGAGTAGGTCGGAGGACGGGGGAGTAGAGGGAAAGGGAAAAACATAGTGTAACTTTTTATTCCTGTGTGTGACACCCCTGACCATATGATGTTCGTTGGGGGTCACGGACCTCCTTACAGTGCTCTACGACGCCAACACCTCCCCGCCAGTTCTAGTGACGGGTCCAAGGGTCTTGGTGTTTCTCGGTGTCCTACCTAGTTCCTGTTCTACTTACCTTGTCAGTCACTTCCAGGAACCGGTGATGACCTTTGTTACACGTCATCGGTCCGTCTGACCGTGAAACGACTAAAAACACTGTTCAAGTAGACTCCTGTTTAGTTTCCGACGTAAAGGTGTCGTAGTTGAGTCGACAGGCTAAGTAGGAAGGTCCACTTCCTGTATCTACCTTCCCCCCTTTTTTTAGGGTGTTAAGTCTATCGTTTTTACACACAGGTCAGGACTGAACACTCAGAAGGTCACTCTTGTTCCACTCTTGGAGGGTTCCTGGACTCAGCTGTCGTCTACCTTTCCTACAAGTACCGACCCTCCGTCGGACCCCGTCGTCCGTCTGTGCTTGACACCGTATCCCACCGGACTCAAAATTACGGACTAGACGGTGAATGACCTCGAAGGCACCGTCGAGTCTCCAATTTTTTTCAGGTGGATAGTTACGTCCTCTACACCCAAGTTAGGGACCTAATCTTTCTAGGGGACTTTTTCCTTTACCGTTGAGTGAGGTCACAAGAACGGACCCTTTAGGGTACCCGTCTCCTCGGACCACCCGATGTCGGGAACCCCAGTGTCTGTCAGGCTGTACTGAATCACTGATTTGTTGGCACTGTTGACGGTGAATGATCTACGTTAATGGAACTCGTTAAAATACTTGGAGAGAGATGGAGTCAAAAGGGTAGACATTTTACCCCTCTTGTTATCACATTCTGACAGATTCTTAAATTATCTTATAATGAATTTTCACAAGTTTTATCACGGACCGTGTATCACTCGACATATCTTCGCAATTTACTTGTGATTCACAATTCACAAACGGATTACGTTTGGTTCTTTTGGTTTGAAACTTTGTTTTCCGTCTTTAAAAAGAGTTGGTTCTTAAGTAGACGTCCGTTTTCACCTTCACTCACCACCCCTACGGCATCTAGGTGTGGGTCACGGACTGTCCATACGGGAGGAAAGGGGGATTGAGGACGGGGCACCACGTCGACACGACACGTCGGATTCTTACAATGGACACTTTGTCCTAGGAGGCTGTACGTAGAATAAAAGTTAAAGTTCCATTTTAATCCGAAAGCAGGGACTCCCTCTTTTTTGGACAGGGGTTTATGTTCTTTGAGGGGTCTCTTTGGACGATTTTAGTGTAGAAATTTTCCTGTAGTTATAAAAAGACTGTCTCATAATCGTTGTTATTTATTTAACGGTTTATCTTGACGTTTGATCACTCTGACGAGTCATAGACTCACTGTCAATTGCAGAGTACCCTTTATCGTCTCTGTCGACTTGTACAGTGGTCACCGTACCGGAACTAACGTGTCTTATACTCCCCGAGGACGACCTTTACCCCCCTTCGGTCCCCTCTAGGTCCGACGGTGTCACGGGACCAGGTCCATCCCTGTCTCCCGTTCCAGGTCCCGACCTTGGTACCCCTATCTCATTACAGAGGGGGAGGACCCCAGTCACTCGGTCTTTAACTGGACTCACCCCTCCGTCCTGTGACTGGGGCCTTAGATGTCGTTCGGGACCCGTTCCTCAGGTAGTTCCCCGACCTTACAACCCCAGTTCTTCCCATTTCGGGCGGGGACTATGTTTTTCTCCTCCCTCCCTTTACCCTTACCCCTCTTTCAGACCCACGTCCTGTAGGTTTACCTTCTGGTTTGACACCTCGAACCCCATTCCATCGACGACCAGAGTCCCTCTGGTGTAAGGTCCTGTGGTCCCCACCCAGTCATCCTACCAAGGTTTGGGAAGGTTCGTCACCCCGTTCCCGTCTTACTTGTTTCGACCCCATTGACGGCTGTCTCCCTGACACTCTGCGCCCCTAACTTGGGAACCAGAACCTCGCAGATGGTTTAAAAGTAGTACCCGACTATGATATTATCCCTTCTTGTTCAGACTGAGGTGTAGTCCAGACAAAGAAACAAAGAAGTATTTCAAGAATTTCCTTATAATGATTGAAGTAAAAAAAAATTGAAAAGGGTTTATATAAACCTTTACAAAAGTTTATAATATATATATACAAACATGAAAAACCGGTACGGTGTGTCGTACGTCTTGACATCAGGGGTCTGGTTCTTAATTTGGAAGGGAGAGTCGTCACCTTCTTGTCAGAATTGGTGACCTGACGGTCCTTTCAGGGATAATCTAGACAAGGAAATTGAAATCGGAAGTATAAGATAGCGAAACTCAATTCTTACAACGTATATCGGACTTTATATGTCCTGTCGGATAAGAGTTCCGAGAAATTGAAAATTTCTATCTTGTGAAAAGGTGAGTGGATCTCTATTTTTCAACGGCTTGTCTCTTATTGTAAACAGAATACTGGAGTGGATACACCTATCGACTTTCTTGTTTCCTAAGGTTGTAGTTCTTCAAACGGTGTTAATTGGTGTGGGGAAGGGAAAAAACATGTTTTCGTCGGGCTTAAGACTGAACCCACTCTAGCTCGGTACCAACATCGGATTTCTGACGGAGACCCCAACGGGACCTTCATCGGCGTAAAATCTTTTCTCGTCCAGTGGGACCTGGACGTCTTTAGGTGGGGTTCAGTTTGTAAGAACTGTGACTTTCTTTCTTTGTCCATCTCCTCGGAATTGTTACCCTGGACTAGCAACAATAACCACCACTACCCAGTGAGTCAGTACAGGCTGAGAAAATACTGGGGTATCTGACATCGTGTGGTCCGGGGAAACAGGTACACTAAAGGGTCCGTTCTTATGATCTCACTCAACGGTAAAGGAAGAGGTCCCCGAGAAGGGTTGGGTCCTGGTTTGGGTACAATGGCCGTAACGTCCACCTAAGAAATGATACGGTTTCGGAAACTGACACACTTAGTGTTATTTGACACCTTTTAAGACTTTCTCTACCCTTATGGTCTGGTGGATTGGACGGAGAACTCTTTAGACATACGTCCGGTCCTTCGTTGTCAATCTTGACCTATACCTTGTTGTCTGACCAAGGTTTATCCTCTTCCTCATGTAGTTCCGACATACATATAACAGTGGGACGAATAAATTGAAGATACGTCTCATGTAGTACTCTTTGCGACCCGACCTTCTTCGTGTTCGACCTTAGTTCTAACGGCCCTCTTTATAGTTATTGGAGTCTATACGTCTACTGTGGTGGGAATACCGTCTTTCACTTCTCCTTGATTTTTCGGAGAACTACTTTTGCTTTCTCCTCTCACTTTTTCAACCGAATTTCGAGTTGTAAGTCTTTTGTTTCTAGTATCGTAGGTCAGGGTAGTGAGGTTCCCTTTATCTACCCCTTTATCACCTTTGTCACAGTCTGAAATAAAACCCCCCGAGGTTTTAGTGACGTCTATCACTAACGTCGGTACTTTAATTTTCTACGAATGAGGAACCTTCTTTTCAATACTGGTTGGATCTATCGTATAAGTTTTCGTCTCTGTAGTGAAACGGTTGATTCCAGGCAGATCAGTTCCGATACCAAAAAGGACATCAGTACATACCTACACTCTCAACCTGACACTTCTTCCGACTCGCGGCTTCTTAACTACGAAAACTTGACACCACAACCTCTTCTGAGAACTCTCAGGGAACCTGACGTTCCTCTAGGTTGGTCAGGTAAGACTTCCTCTAGTTGGGACCCTAAAGAAACCTTCCTTACTACGATTTCGACTTCGAGGTCATGAAACCGGTGGAGTACGCTTCCCAACTGAGTAACCTTTTCTGAAACTACGACCCTCCCTAACCCCTGTCCTCTTCTTCCCCTGCTGACTCCTACTCTACCGACCTACCGTAGTGACTGAGCTACTTGCGTTCAGACTCACTTGAGGACCTCAACCACTACCTGTCCCGTCGAACCGCACGACGCTAAGTACCCCAGCGTTTCTCAGCCTGTGCTGACTCGCTGACTTGAGTTGACCTGACTTAGTACCCCCCTCGGGGATCTTGGACTATCCTCATGTGTTTGATTCGTCCCTACGAGAAGGGTTTAGTGGATTGGGTCCCGTGAACCTTTCCCGAAAGGACATGGTGTCACTCACTCGTCCTCACATACTGATTAGTTTAATTGGAACGAATATATTTAACAAAATTTTATAGAGCACCTGTATCTTGAAACAATTACTTTAAAACCAACCCTCTCTCCACTCACTCACTGGATTAATGTCTCATTCCCCCTGGAAGTGGATGAGATAATATATGAAGAAAGTATGAAATTGAAAATATTATTAGGATACAGATATTATTTTTCTATATAATTTCTTATACAATACCCTTCTGTAGATTCTGAAAATTTTTATTGAAGACCTTCCGAAAAAATTCTCAGCCAAAGGTACGTAGAGACCATAGAAATTCAACTTCGTTCCTTTGTTCCTTGAAGAATGGTCCTCCAACATCACCCGTATCATGAGCGGGGAGGGACAGAAAGACGGAGTGAGGTCCTTAATCTTGAATGTGACAACGACTCGACAACCCTTCTGTGAAGGACAGGGAACTCATTCGGGGTGAACGAGACTTTCTTCTCATTACGTACTACCCTTGTCGTTCCGAAGTTTTGAGATCCTCGACGAGGGGAGACGGGTCGTCTCTAGTACAAGAGGAAGTCTGCCGTGTGGGGAGCCCGGAGAGACTCGGGGGACTCCTTAGAAACGACAACCGGTAGGTTGGAAATGTGTCTCGTTTAGGTCCAGATCTCAACCACTCGAGATAAACCTTCTCCCCAAGAACCCAGATTGACAAAAAGGTATTAGGTCGAAATGGTCGTTACCTTTACCAAAAAAGGGATAGATAGACTGAAGACCAGATAAAGACCTTCCTAAGTTCTGAGTGTTTCCCTTCTCACACTAATTTATACTAAAAAGAGTAACGAGTTTTCCTTTTCGGTTGTGGTAATTACGTCCCCTACCGTTTCTTTTGAGGACTAACCTCCTTTTCCCAGTCCTCCTAAATAGTGTTTATTGTCGTAGTTGTGTGGATGTCGATTGTAAATAAATGACTCACGAATGGTCTCCGGTCCGTACCACGATTCGTGAAATGTGTACAATCAAAAACCAAAACAAACTAAGAGTGGTGTTGAAAGGTCTACTCCCTTCACTCTCGGTCTCTCTCGTCCTCCTCCCGACCAGTGTCCTCTCGACCGTAAGTGTGGACCCGACTGAAACGTCCCGTGTGAGAACTCATAGTGGGTGATGTCAAGACACAGGAGGACGGAACTCCCTCCCGGGAGGTGACCGGAGGGTCCTTATCGACCCATCTGTCTAAAACATCCACCTTCAGTGTTATTTCGTCTCGAGTGTAGTCGTGTCTTCCACATTTCCCTGTTCTCGTCCTATTTAGTCCTGGTCCCGTGTACAGGTCGAGGGGTTTATTGACCCCCACTCCAAGTTCTACCAGACTTCTCGTCCTGTCCAAACGGGGTATTAAGGGTTCTCTCAGCGTGTCTCCGTCGGGGAACTCTCTCTTTAGGGAGTCCCTAGGGAGTCCGAACTTCGAATCCGACTGGGGTAACCAAATGGGTAAGGGATGTGGTTGTCCCAATAATTTTATGGGAACAACGAAACAAGGTCCGAACCAGTATTTTAGTGCTTGTAACTTGAAGATACTCCGAATCTCTTGATAAGTCGAGAGACCTAAATCTCTACTCACTTACTCAAACCCCTGGACTTACGTAACGGACTCAAGTCTTTCGGTTCATTACTCCTTTGGGTCTTCAAGACTGAGGGGAAGGCCACGAACAGGGTATTATGGTACCATTCCGAACCTTAAGACGGGGTATAGACCAGGATGACTGAAAATCCCTTGTAGGTGAAGTCTAACTTCTAACTTCCGGTCTCCTCTTCCCCTGCTGTCTCCCGTTCTACCAACCTACCGTAGGGGCTGAGTTACTCGTACTCAAACTCATTCGAGACCCTCTATTACTTCCTGTCTCTTCGGACCGTACGACATCAGGTACCCTAGTGTTTCTCGTCCTGTGTTGATTCGCTGACTTATTGTCGTGAAGCTAATCCATGACCCTGTGGGCTCGTGCACTTTTCGGGACCCAACTAAAGGTTAGAGTTGACGTATAAAGACCCCGTCAAGTACTCTAGTACCGGTTCAAGACCCTATGTGACTCTTATACAAGTCGAGAAACCTGACTATTTGTACGGAGAATTTTGAAGGTCCCATATTTGTCTACTGTCTTTTACACTACCTCCTTATCTCCTAACTAAAAGATACAGTTCTCGATAAAGATTAAATATGTGAGATATTAACGGTTATAAGGTGTAGAGCCCTCTATAGATAAGGTCGGTGAGTTCTATATTAGAATAGAGGGAGAGGGGGAGGAGAAGGGATTGTGTGTCGGGAAGCTGACGTTTTCCCGGGACCTCTCAAGATACCACCGGACGGGTTCCAGTGTCTTGTTCGGTTCCCGTTCTGCCTATCTCTCGTGGGTCCAGAGTCGTGGTCTGGAGGAGTGGAACGTGTCTAAAGACAGTGTCTCCTCTTTTCTAGTGAGTTAGTCCTTGAAATACTCAGTGACCTTATCCTTTCTGTACCCAGAGTAGGGACCCCTCCTGACTACGTCCGTGTGTCTTCACGTTCCTTCAACACAGGAGTCCGGTCCATCGTGACTAAATTGTTTGCAAAATATCCGTTACTGTTTTCCCCTGTGGGGGCGGGGTTTGAGGTGGGGAGGGGAGCCGATTCACGGGGCCGACAGGAAAATTATCTTCGTAAAAGGGACGATGGAGGGGAGGGAGGTTTTTTGGAGTGTTTATACCCCACACTTTATAGTTTTGATTAATCTGGTTTACCACAAGCATAGACAGTGACCGAAAAGACCCCCTCGTGTCGGACACAGCCCCTCCCTTTAAAACAAGTGGTTAATTCCTGTCAAAAATCCCCTCTCACAGTACCACGACACCCTTTCTCCCTACCCTCCCAACCTCTCCCAAGAACCTACCCGACTAATTCCTTTTGACTTTTACCTCTGTTTTTACCGTCACTGGCGTCCCACTGGACCTTCTACTACACCCTCCCGCCCTCCTTGTCCTCACTCAGTCTGACCGCCCGTCGGTCAAAATACCAAGAATATCAGTTTTATCCTGTGCCGAGTACCAAGTCTGCTAATTCTGAGACGGACGTTGTGCCCTCTGGGTCCAAGTTAAGGACCCAGCTCCCCTAGGGGACCTCTTCCCTTTACCGTTGGGTGAGGCCATAAGAACGGACCTCTTAAGGTACCTGTCTCCTCAGGACGTCCGATGGCAGACACCCCAACGTTTCTCAGCCTGTGTTGATTCGCTTAGACAGACAGAACAGTCAGACGTGTGTTCATACTCACGTAAAAGATGTGGTTATTTGTTCAGGTATCCTTCGTCCTCCGGCAAACAGGTTGCACCCATGAAACGTCAACAGTTACGATAACTAAAGCCTACGTGCGTCGTCATTCGTCGTCGTACGTCGTTCGTCATTCACCTTCGTTCCGGAATCAAAGGGTCTGCCCGTCAGGATTGGTGACCTGGTGTCGAATCGGTAGTCACTCCCGAGTCCAGGGATCAGGAATGAACGGATTAGTCCTTGTTTAACTCCGTTTCTCCGTCTTCCATTTCTCCTTTCATTTTTCAAATAACTTTTATTTTCATGTACGCCTTTCTGCATGCCTGTTCGAGTCTCGCTCTCAACGTATAAACCCCTCAAGTTTAGGAAATATTCCCACCTCAAAAGTCCCAAAGACAGAAGGGAGTCCGGTCGGTAGAACGAGACAGGAGAGGGTGGGTCAATTAAACAGAATTCTGGGAAGGGACCTCACACATACGTGTGGAATCGGTTCTACCTAGAGTTTCACTTCCGAAGACCCTCTTCGTTCTAAGTAATGCCGAACCTTAACAGGAGGTTGAAAGCTGAGGTTCCTCGGAAAGACGTGTACACATCACAGAGGGAACAGGGTTTTCTTCCCCTTCCCGTCTAAGGAATTAGAAAAATGAGTCTGTCCCAAAAACGGAGAGAAACAGGAACGGTACTAATAAAGGAACTTCATAAATGTTCTCTGTTTCTGATCGATAAATGAGAGAAAGACGACAAGGAAGGTAAAACCTCTCGAGTCAACACAACTGAGACGTTGGGGTACCTGTCATCGGGTGGTCCGAGGAGACAGGTACCCTAAGAGGTCCGTACATATGACCTCACCCAACGGTACGGGAGGAGGTCCCCTAGGAGGGTTGGGTCCTGGACTTGGACCCAGAGGACGTAACGTTCACTTTAGAAATAACATTTAAGGAATTGGTCTCGGGGAGATACAGAACTAGGTCCTTTACGCTTCTCCTCCGACCGACTAATATTGAAAGATTGGACCTCAGGATAGACAGAGGATGGAGTGATGATAGTGTGTTGGTTCTCGTTTCTGGGGTAGAATAAACGAAACACAAAAGGTTGAGAGTCGTGTTATACACCACAACCAGCGTTGGGGGTTTAAAACTGATCTTATGGTATCTCCTTCTTTTCTTTCGTAAAAATACTCATACTAAAAACGACCTCTGTTAGATTCTAGAAAACTATAAAAACTCTAGTTTGATCTTGACTAATCATCTTCAATAGTCCTCCGTCTGAACCTAGGTCTCCTTCCTTCTTGAAAAAGTACTAATCTTGTCAAGTTCTTTAAGTTGTCCGACGACACCCCACCTCCACCGGGGACACAAGGACGTACAAACTCCATTCTGACACTCCGAAGTCCGTCTCTACAAACCTTCCTTAAGGAGTTCATCTCGTAACTGAGACCCCAGGGAATTCGTAACTCTAGAGACATCTATAACTCGACGTTGTCCGGATAAAAAGTTGACGTATGTTATTTCTGATAAAACGTACTCCTTCATTATCCCGTTTTCGGGGGCCCTTTCCGAAACTTTAGGAGAAGTATACTTTCAGAAATCTTTACCCTCCTGTATGTCCTTAGGAAGACCTTTATGGTTCCACAACGAATCGGGTCCTCTGTTCCACCCCAATGTCCGTCCATCCCTGTACTGAATTTCTCAAGAAGGAAGAAGAGTGAAGGAGACGTTGTGGGTGTCTAAGGTCCGTTTCCATATGAACCCCAGTCCACCACCCATTCTTCACTCCTTGATTTTCTGTAAAACAAGTCAACCGCAAGTGTAGGGGTTGTTAATTGGTCATCAGGACTGGGTGTGGACACGGCGTACCGTCGGATCCGTGTACCGGAGACTGGACTCTCACTGATGAGTCCTGAAAAGGTAAATTGTCGGACCTTCTGGGAGACCTTCTCCCTCACTCCCCGTCTCCACCCTTCTCCGTCGGTCTACTACCACTTGGACTGGGATCTGACCTGAACTTAAGACCGGGACAGTGAGGGACCAATACGCCCGTTTAAAGAGTCGGAAAGACCGGAGGAACACGAGAATTTTTCCTTACTATGACATGAATCTAGTATCCTAACAACACTCCCACCACTTAAGCATACCGGTCACCTACGACTCGTGTCTTGCACCCTATGTCATTCGCGATGTATTCACGGACCAGGTCCTCCCGGGAACCATAAGACGGGGGATCTGATCGTGGTGACGGGAAACTCCCCTACTGTGTCAGTAGACCCTAAGGTCCTTCCGGAGTTAGTTCACCGATTCTGTGGTGCACATTTCCTGAGACGGCCCTTACCTCTACCGAGTTTCTTTGGTTTAAAGTCTTTGTCTAGTCCCTCACTCGTTTCCTTCTGGTCACGTTTTACAGGGGACCCCTGACCCCCTAACAGACGTACGGTAGAGAAACTGAGATCTCCAGTGTACCGGGAGACGACCCCCGACGTCCCTCCAGAGGAGGTCGTCTGTCCGAGGAGGCACCGGGGTGCGTCCGTAGGGGTGTGGCCCGAGAGACGGTCGTTACCGAAAAGAGAATTGTTGAACATTCGCGGAGGTTCTGTCTGAAACGTTGAGTGTATTACCTACCCCCTGGGGCTCTGTCCGTCGAGGTTGAACGAGTCTCAGTGTCACACTCAGACACACCCCGGACCCCGGTCCTGGTGGGGGGAGGGGGTGGGGGACGACGACGGACCGTGGGGGTGAGGTCGGTACCGAGGAGGGGACGGACGGACAGACGAGGTGTGGGAGGTGGTCGTAAACGAACCGACCAGATTATTGCGACCGGGATGAGAAACCGAGACGAGCGAAATTATATCTGTATCTAATATCGATGTAATTTCTTCGGGTTTTTATGGTTCCGTCTTGATTTCGTTAATAATATTACGCCGGAATTGTCGTCGACATTACTCTGTCTTAATTTTTGCGCGGTCGTATTTGTGTTAAGTGACAAGGGTTACTGGAAGGTCTTGACGAAAGTAAACCTTTCATCGTAGGTCAGGACTTGACAGCCTACCTTCCCCTTTTAAGTTAACACGGAGGGTCGTACCGGACCAGGGACCGATGGTCCTCTAGACCGACAAGGGATACTTCTGTAGACAGGGGTCCGACTACGATGGACCATAATAGGTAAACGAATCACCCCCAACACCGTCGTCCCTCCCTGCATCCCCGACCCACAAGGAAGGTACCGTGTGTTCCGACCGAATAAGGAGAAGGGAGGTAAACAGTCACCCGGACGGACAAGGTGTACCTCGTTTGGGTTTGGACTCGTCGGTAGGCACGGGTCGAGTGGTGCACACAATGTACAATGACTGCGACTGTTGAGTGTAATAAAGTCGACTAGGGGTGTCAGTGGGACTCTCCGTCGAAGACAATAAAGAGGTCAAATACTGGTTCCTGTGTCTCTGTAGCCCTTCATTCTACTGGTGAGTTTCGGTACGCTTCACCCACGATCTCAGTGCTGAGTTTAGGAGTGGAGGTCCGACATTTAGGAGTTGGACTGAAATACCTCGACTATAAGATTATCTTCGGTTCCTCTTGAGATATGTAATGAAGTAAAACTCCGTTCCCTGGCCCCTCCCCTCCCTCTTACAACTCTCTCTTTTCTACCTTTCTCTGTCTTTCGTGTGGGTTGTCCTTTCGGAAGGGGTCCCTGGGCTAAAGACTACCTACTGAGTCCCCGTAGGTGCATTGTCTTCGTGAATGAGTAGAAAGGAAGGGACCAAGACATGGTTCTTGTCTTCATTCTTCCGTTTCACGGTCCTCTATTCCGTCGGGCGTCTCCCCCACCCCCTCCTACGTCGCTTCCGTGTCCGAGACGAGAAGTTCCGCGAACCCTCGTTTGCGATTCTGAGTTACTGAAACGGTTCGACCGAGGGTCGGGGTTTGACTCGAAAGACCTCGGAGTGGTTCCCGTCAGACTGGTGAAGACTCGTACGAGTCAAATGACGTCTCTGTCTCTACCTTCGAGTGGACCGAGAAGTGAGTACAATCGGAAAGTGTAGACACTTGCACTACAACGGAGAGTAGTATAACTTGACCCTCGTCTAGGTCGTCCTACCTGTTCTTACTCCTTGGTGAAGGAATGGAGGAAGGACCGACTCGTTAGTCGCCAAGTCCCCCGTCAGTCGGAAGGAAGAGAGGGGGTCAGGGTCCGTCCACCACGGGATGTTGTGACCACGACCCTTCTACAGGACTCACTCCTGAACCAAGGTCTTCGGGTTCTCGGAACTTGTGGACGACTGTACAGTTCGTCGACAACCCACATCTCTCACTTAGACAGGGTGGTCGGACCCGAGGTTCTCTCCCAGAATTTTTTTCTTTTTATCGACATGGTAAATATGACCCCGAAGGGACCACCGAGTCCGCCATTTCTTAGACGGACGTTACGTCCTCTGGACCCAAGTTAGGGACCCAGTCCTTCTAGGGGACCTCCTCCCTTACTGATGAGTGAGGTCACAAGAACGGACCTCTCAAGGTACCTGTTTCCTCGGACCACCCGATGTCTCTCAGCCTGTACCGACTCGTTGATTGTGAAAGTGGTAAATAAATTGGTCCAGCGATAAAAAAATAAAATTAATAAATAAAGACTGACACGACTCAGAAGTAACGACGTGTACCCGGAAGAGATCAACGTCACTCACCCTCCAATGAGAGGTCAACACCATAGACCCGAAGAGTAACGTCACCGAAGAGAATAACCCCTCGTACCCGAGATCCCACGTGTCCGAGTCAACGACGTTCCGTAAACCTTAGAAGGGACTGGTACCTATCTTGGGTACAGGAGACGTGACCGCCCACCTAAGAATTGACAACCCCGTGGATCCTTCAGGGACCTCTCCCAGAACTCGGGGAGCGGTATTGGAGAGGGTGAACGGTGAGAGTGGAACTACCTGAAGACTTATTACTAAAGGAGTAGGATCCATTCTTTACCATTGTTTCGTGAATTACTAAACTGTTGTTGACGTACCTCCAAGCAGTGGTAAAGGTCCTTGGATCGAGATTTTCCAGTAATAGTTCGACTTGAAAAACGATATGGTTGTAACGACCAGGGGACGAACGGGACTAAGGTCCCATCCGTCCTGGGGTCTTAGTTCGATGTTTACGACCGTAGTACCGAACAGAAACTACTCTTTTTTTTTTTTTTCTCAACAACTCTCTTCGGTGGAGGACAACAAACGACACCTGACAGTAGGGAGAGAGACACTTTCAGGGACGAAGTGGGGGTCGGGATAAAAGACCTTTCTCCTTACTCTCCCCATCATTAGACTGAGTCGCATCCTATTCTATGTCGTCAAGGAAGATCGTGTCTTATTTGACCCTTCCCTTTAGACCCTTTTACACTCTCCCGTCAAATCAAGTCAGTGAGTCAACACAGGCTGAGACGCTGGGGTACCCGACGTCGTGCGGTCCGAAGGGACAGGTAGTGGTTGAGGGTCTCGAACGAGTTTGAGTACAGGTAATTCATCCACTACGGTAGGTTGGTAGAGTAGGAGACAGTAGGGGAAGAGGGGGATGGAAGTCCTCACTTTCCCGTCTTACGGAGGTTATGACCCCCGGCCTACCTCGAAGACGAGGAAACACTCTCCTGTCTCCTCTGACACCGGTGTAGTACGGACTGAAGGGAGAAGATTCGGTTGTCCTCGAAAGAACCTACCGACCCTTGAACTCATATGTTTGTACTTCCCTACTCCCGTATCCACTCTTTTTTACTCCCCTTAACGACACCTAGGTCCCCCGGATTAAAAGTTGGATCTGTTGTCCTACACGGGGGAGACCTCCACTCATCACCGGATTAACACCGTCACTCACTCCCACAGATACTTTACGTGGGACTGAAGGTTAGTAGTAACCGGTTTATATCGTTCAGGTTCAGTACTGCAGTCGACTTCTGTGTTGAGACACCCTTGTGTAGAAAGAAGAAGAAGAAAAAAACTATCATAAAGTGTCGGTAAATAAAAACAAAACAAAAATTAAAAACAACCTCACACCAACTAAGATTTGTGACAGAATCAAAGACGACACACACCCCCCTCCCCCCCAACACGAGGCAGTACAGGTTGAGAAACGTTGAGGTACACGTTGAGAAACGATGACCTGACATCGGGAGGTCCGAGGAGACAGGTACCGTAAGAGGTCCGTTCTTATGACCTCACCCATCGGTAAAGGAGGAAGACCCTTAGAAGGGTTAGGTCCCTAGTTTGGGCGTAGAGGACGAAACCGTCCGCCTAAGAAATGGTGACTCGGTGGACCCTTCTGGGTTCTTTAGTATAATTTAGGAGTCCCGAGTATCTACACCTTCTCCAGAAGTTCTGGACCGGTCAACCCCTTATAATTTGATTTTTTGTCACATGTTGTACTTTCCTAAGTCCGTAGACTATGAAACACATTTTTAGGTGTGTGTTCCCTTGTTTATTTGTTGGTATCGTAGACTTTCCGGAAAACCGTCGACTCACGAACCGCGGAGGGTGAGGCGGGGGGAGCCGACCGAGCGTGACCACACTCGTGGTGAGCATCCACCTCCGACACCGACACGGTCGGGGAGTGAAGGGTGGGGGTCCGTGATTACTCTAGGTCCCTTCTGACAGCGACAACAAGTGGGTCTGCAGAAAGAGGTCCCGAGACGATGGTCGAACAATCGTGTACCGTAATCACTCACTCTTCCGAAATCCGAGAGTTCTGCCCCCTTGTGGGACGGAGTCGAAGGCTCCCCCATAAGAGTCCTGTGCCCAGGTGTCACAGAGGTCTCTCTACGAGGTCTCAGGAGGTCGTCAGTGGGTCCGGGGCACAGGTTCCTCGGTCCAACATTTCGGGTGAGGGGATGTACTTCAAAGAAAAGGGTAGACAGATCGTTTCCACACTTACCTTAATTGTTTCCTACTCTTTCCTCCTTTTCCCCTCTCTTTAATTAACGTGGGAGAATTGTGGTGTAGTGATAGTAGTGTGTACACGCGTGCGTGTGTGTGTGCGTGTGTGTGTGTGTGTGTGTGGAGATGAGTGAGTGTCCGTCGGTCAGTAGACGGTTTCATCTGATACCGGTTATGTGATTCTGGTTTAGCCCTTCGATGCTTTTCAAGGGTGATACCACACTTCACACTTTTTCACAACAGTGAGTCAATACAGACTGAGGAACAATGGGGTACCTGACATCGGGTGGTGTGAGGAGACAGGTACCTTAAGAGGTCCGTTCTTATGGTCTCACCCATCAGTAAGGGAAGAGGTCCCCTAGAAAGACTGGGTCCCTACCTTGGACCCAGAGGACTTAATGTCCGTCTAAGAAATGGGAGACTCGGTGGTCCCTTCAGGACCATACATCATCTTTTTCGCGATGAACACCAGGGTCGAGATGACGGTCGATCGACTGGAAGCTGGTCCGTGCACAGTAAAGAGATACGACGTCGTAGGAAGGGGGTGCCAGTCACCAGGTACGAAAAGTTCTCGTTACACTAACAAAGTCTGGTGGATATTGAATTATGGTCCAGGTGTAACCTATTAAATAAGTCTCATCCACGTTAGGTCCACCTTAAACAATGTCCAAGCCCTCGTCTCCTTTTTTCGAAAATGTCCCTACTCAAAGGACTGAAATCAGTGGGTTGTGGTTCGAGAAGTAGACGGGTCAGTGACCCCAGGTACGACGTGACTAAAGTGGGGAAACAAATATTTCAGGGTTATATGTATACAGTCACTGAGTTTGTTCGGAATCAAGTGAACGATGTACCAAGTGCCCGGTGGGAGTACACCCTAGATAGATGTCGTCACACACGAGAAATGCCTTGGGTGAAGACCTGGTAAAGTGTAGTCTAGGCGGTGAGAAAGTAGACTTAAGGATTGTGAACGACAAACTTGAAGAGTAGCCTCCGCATAGAATACAACAGAAGATGCCCTAAATTGAAAAATACAAAGGAGAGTCGATCTAACAAGACGAACAACTTTCCATTACTCCCCGAGGTAAGACTTAATTACACCTCCCCTAAAACGGAATTTATGTAAAATACACGATAAAAAAATTACGTAGTCAAAACAAAACCAATCATAAAAGTGTCATACGGAAAGAAGTAACAATTGATGGAAGTTTGTGAGACGTAGACAGAAGGTATCCACACTCACCTAAACCGTTTTCTACACCATTTTCCTTTTTCCTTTCTTGAATTGGTCAGGAGGGGGTTGATCATGTAGTCGTAGTGGGGGTTGTGTGTGTGTGTATGTTTGTGTGTGTTTATGTGTGAGTATAATATGTCTGTTGGTCTATAGGTGATAATTATTTTATCTCAAACCGGTTTCTTGTTCCACTTTTCTTGTTCCGCAAAGAATACTTAATATGTAAAAAGTCTGGGTTTGAAGTTTTACAAGAGAAATTTTCCCGTTTAAATGAGTTAAAGATAAATAACACCAACGACCACACAAGATTAAGTAAAGACAGTAGAACAAAACACAAACCTTTAACAAACATCTATTTGGGGAGAGACAGGAAAAGGACTAAGAGACACAGAACGACCCAAACGGTTCTTACATTCGGAACCTGACGAGTAGTGGATCCAGTAAAGAGTCCCAACACAAACGAATTTTTTTAGGTCGTTGTACTCCATTACAGAGGGAAATTCTGTGACCCGTTCAAGTGCCGGACAATTCTCTACCTAAGGGGTACCTGTAACAAGGAGTCGGCATTGTCTGAGTGGTTGTACGTTGTAGATAGTTCCAGGGAGGTGCAGTAGAGCGGACCCTGACTCCCTGGTTCTTCCTGACTTCGTGTGCACTACGAGTTACACCGGCGGGTTACTCTCACAATTCCAGGAAATAGAGACTGGGGGTTCAAAGTACAGAAGACAATCGGAGGTTTTTTGTCATTTTCCGATTGAATAGTCGAATATCCATCCTAATTAGTTTAGTTTCTGGGAAGTGTTTGGATTATTAGCAAGAGTACTAATAAAAGAATATAGTACGAAGGAAGACCTCACTAAGACGAAATAAAGGAAAAAATCGTAGACAGTGAAACTTTTAATACGTAACATAAAGAGAAGAAAATAACCAAGGGCATTTATTGGTGTAAAAATTTTTGGAGACTTCAAATTGTTACAAATTTCCAACGGTTATAAAAATAGAGGGAAGTCCTGTAAGAGACCTCTTCCTTTACCGTTGGGTGAGGTCATAAGAACGGACCATTTAGGGTACCTGTCTTCTCGTACCATCCGATGTCAGGTACCCCAGCGTTTCTCAGTCTGTGCTGACTCGCTGCAGTGAAAGTGAAAAAGAAAGTCCTGTAACCCGAAGGGTCACCGTGTCACCATTTCTTAGGTGGACAATTACGTCTTCTATACTCTGATCCCAAGTTAGGGATCTAACCGTTCTAGGGGACGTCCTCCCGTACCGTTAGGTGGGGTCATAAGAACGGTCCTATTAGGGTACCTGTCTCCTCGGGCCGCCGGAGTCATGTATCTCAGCGTTTCTCAGTCTGTGTCGACTCATGTGTGTGTGTGTGTGTGTGTGTGTGTGTGTGTGTGTGTGTGGGAACCGTATGTAGGAAGTCCTGTCATTCATTTCAGGGGTGGGGTGGAGTGAGGATAGAAGATACGACGGAAGACAATGGGTTGTAAAATCAAAGTGGAACAAAAATTAGATGCAGAAACAATAACCACATAATATAAACCAGGAATGAATCTAGAAAAATTAACAACAATGAAAAAAGTGGCAACGAAGACCGAAAGATGAGGGAGGTAGACCAAACCGAGGTAGAGAGATCAACATATGAAATCAATAAAAAAGTTGATCCTAGACACTCAGTATTTAGGAGAACCCCAAACAAACATAAATTTTGAGAAAAAGGGAATATAAACTTACTACCAAATCAATCCTAAACTTAAAATCCCACGATCAATAACAGGATGTTCGTAAACTTCTATGTGAAGGATTACGATGATAAAAACGACCACTATTCAGAAATCAACTTAACATTAAGGAAACACATGAGAAAGTAGAGACTTTGGAAAATTTCTAAAAGAGGAATAAAAAATAAAAGACATTAATGGATGTTTCACAGATCTCAACGTAAACAAAAAGAAACAGTAAGTACCCTGGACTATCAGAAGTTAAATTCTTGAATTCAAGTAAATTTAAGACTTTTCAAGAGTCAGTAATGGAAAATTTTATAATGGAGAGAGTGTATAAGAAACAAGACAAAGACCATGAACTGATGTACGTAAAATTGATGTATGGACAATTGAGGGAAAGTATAAAAAATAAAGTTTAAGATCCACTATCAGAGTTACATAGCAGGTCCAGTAATTAAGAGAGAAACCGGTACAGATTATATGTTGAAGTGTGTATATTATTTTAAAAATTACTATGTCGAAAATACAGATCTTCGTGAGAAACGGATAGAAATAAATAAAAAATTTAATTAATTACATAAATAAAATTAACCTCCGATTAATGAAATGTTATAACACCACCAAAAACGGTATGTAACTGTACTTAGTCGGTATCCACATGTACACAGGGGGTAGGACTTTGGGAGAGGGTTTAGGGAGGGGTAGGGTAGGGAGTTCCAACAGGACCACGTGATTGAAACTCACGGGACAAAGTACGTAACTTGACCCTGACCACTAGATAAAGTATATTCGATTATATGTACAAAGTTACGATAATTTATATAAAAACATAACGAGACGGGACAATAAAATAAAAGTAAGGAGGAAACTACAAAAATTTTATTGAATTTATATGAATTTAACATCAGGTAAAATTTAACAAGATAAAGGGGATCTAGAACCTTACGATTGATGGGACAGACGACAAGGAAGATTCACAGGAAGTACTATCGAACATCGAAAGGTATCTAAGATTAAAAAGAACACTTAAAAAGTTACCGTAATCAAAGGAATGTCTTAGAGTACAGAAGACTTATATTCACCACCACCGTAGAGAGATATATTATGATATATAAATGGAAACGATCGAAGGGGACCAAAATGGTTAAGATCTGGTCGTAAATACAATTGAAGATTCGTAGTGAAAATACCATATGTAAACATGTACATAATACCCCGAATTCAAAGGTCAAACATCATGGACTGAGAGAAGATGACTTCCGGAACCGTCCACAGTTTAAAACAACTTTGAAGGGGGTTTATCTAGACAACTCGAAAAGAAGAGGGGATTATTTAAGATTTGAATACGGTCTTCCAGAGATAGGGACGGAGAGTTGAGTGGATCTAAACTCTGGAATTAAGGAAAGGAACCTACCTACAATTTTATGGGCATGATGATATATATTTTATCTATTGGTTGTTCCTGGACGACACATCGTATCCCTTGATATGAGTTCTAGAACATTATTGGATATTACCTTCTCTCACACTTTCCCTTATACGTATTGACTTCTGTACATTGACTTAGGGAAACGACACGTGAACCCGTACGATTCAGTGAAGTCGGCACAGGTTGAGAAGTGTTGGGGTACCTGATGTCGGGCGGTCCGAGGAGACAGGTACCCTAAGAGGGGTTTCTATGCCCTCATCCAACGGTAAAGGAGGAGGTCCCCTAGAAGGACTAGGTCCCTGACTTGGGCTCAGACAATGTTGAGGACGTGCCCGTCCACCCAAGAAGTCTTGATCACGGTGGATTCTTCGGGATGGCATGTCAACTTTGATTGTGTTGTAACATCTAGTTGATACAAGTTTATTTTTAAAATTTGTTAAGTTTGGGATTCAGGGTAGAGAACCGGAATTTGGAAGAACCTGATCGTACCGAAGTCCAGAGTGAGTCGTGTCACCGAAACTTAAGGAGGGGGTAGTGACTGTGACCTTTTAGGAGAGAGAAAGAAACCTCAGGACACACATTGACTTAAAAAAGACAATATAACATCCATCTAAATATATACGTAGTAACCTTCTTTGTGGAAAGGGAAAGAGGGGTTAGGTAGTATGGCCGACCTTCAGGAGTCAATCTGACATTACTTGATTCCCGTCTTTGGGACAGAGTGGGCAGACACATACGGTCAGGATATTCTCGGTCCGAATCTTAGTATGTGTTTCAGTCTCAAGTTTTCCCCAAACATTCTTGGAGTCCCAGATTGTTATCACCGAAACAATTGACCTAGTAATATGTTGTTACGTTACTTCACACTATATCGGCAAAATTTTCTATACCCTCTTTTAAATTCACTATATCTTTTACGGTAGTTGTAGTAAAATTTTACATTTTAATGTCTAATCCTTTATCACACGTGACAGGATGGTACATATGCCCGAAGGGACTATCGAGTCAACCATTTCTTATACGGACGTTACGTCCTCTGGTGTCAAGCTAAGGACCCAATCCTTCTAGGAGACCTCTTCCCAATCCTATGGGTGAGGTCATAAGAACCCGAAGGGAACATCGAGTCAACCACTTCTTAGGCGGACGTTACACTCTCTGGACCCAAACTAGGGACCCAACCCTTCTAGGGGACCTCTTCCTTTTCTGGTGAGTGAGGTCATAAGACCGGACCTCTTAAGGTACCTGACATATCAGGTACCCCAGCGTTTCTCACCCTGTGCGGACTCGTTGAAAGTGAAAGTGGTATATATATAGTATGCATCTCTTTTGTCGGATCTTCTTTTATATGGTTTTACAATCGTGATAAACTAGGGAGATGTTACTCTTATACCTGGTAAAATAAAAGAAGAAAACTAAACATAAAGGATCTCAATTGTAAATGAAGAATGTTCTTACTGTCTATACTTAAACTCAATTTTGGACCTTTTTGGGGTTTACGGTTCATTCACAATTTGAACTCTACGAGAGAACTGAAGGCGGGTGAGACGTTGGAAACACCCAACTGCGACAGAGTTCCGTCGTAGGTAAACAGTAGGTGTGGTTCACCCCTCGAACAACTGAAGACTCGTCGAGTGTCACCGGGTGAGGAGAGACGGTCACCTCCTACGAGAACTCGTGACTCGGCTGGGTCTGACCTTTGGCGGGTGACCAGGTAACAACGTTACGGAGGAACCGAGTACAATGACGCCGTTGGGAGTCCTGTCCACTAGGGTACAGATCACAGGGAGAAGTGAAGGACAGAGTGGGATGAACGTGGGGGTGTACGAGAGACTCCCGTGTTCACGACACGGTTCGACGACCCAGGTCGACCCTGAAGGAAAAAAACCGGAGTTTCATACACTCTAGGATCAAAGGGTTGGTCCCTAACTTGGACGTAGGGGACGTAACCTTCACGTCTCAGGGTCGGGGACCTGGTGGTCCCTTCAGGAGGGTCAACCTTAAGACTGTCGCCGGTGGTCGATGTGTGTTTGAACGAGAGAAGATGGTGGGACCCGTGAAGGAGTGATCGGAAACAAGAGAGAAAGAAGTTCAAAGAAAGACCTGGGAGTATCGAGGGCGAAAGGTGGTCGGGAACTACCCTACGAGAGATAAAATAGGAGTTGTCCAAAGGGACCGAAACTTAAAGTCCTGTGTCCCTACCCACAGATAGAAGGAACACGTCTTCTGGGAGACTCGAGAAAACCCATTGATTCAGTTGAAGACTTCACTAGTCGAAAATGTTAAGGTCATCTCCGTGGAACGAACCTAGTGTCCTTCTCAAAAACATGGGACTGACGTCTTTCTACCGAAGGATAGGAGGTAAACAACAAAAACAACAAATCAGTGATTCACAGACTGAGAACCACTGGGGTGCCTGATATCGGGTGGTCCGAGACGATAGGTACCCTAAAGAGTCCGGTTTTATGCTCTCAGTCAACAGCAAGGGAAGAGGTCCCCTAGGAGAGTTGGGTCCCTAGTTTCGGAGTAGAGGACGTAACCGTCTACCTAATAAATGACGACTCGGTCGACCCTTCGGGGTAGGAGGTATGTTGAGGAGTTAATCTTCTATTCAGTCCATTGTGACACGATCTATGTCTCGTTGTAAAGAATATACACATTTAAACCACCGAAGCTGTCATTTCTTAGACGGACGTTACGTCCTCTGGGTCCAAATTAGGGACCCAACCCTTCTAGGGGACCTCTTCCCTTACTGATAGGTGAGGTCATAGAACGGACCTCTTCAGGTGCCTGTCTCCTCTGACTGTCCGATGTCAGGTGTCCCAACGGTTCTCAGTCGTGTTGATTCGTTGATTTTGTGTACATCAAAATAATTTTATTGTCTCCCGATATTACACCGTTTAGTCGTCTTCCCAAACATACCACAGGACGGCTAATCCCATCCCAACGTCTTATGTTCGGGGTATCGGGTCCTTCTTCCGTCCACCATGACGCCAAGGTGGGACCCTAAAGTGGGGCCGGGTCGATAGTCGGAGTGGGTGGACGAGCTACTTCCGATTGTTCGATACGTCTCTTTAGTCATCAAATACGAGAGGGACACCATCGTAGGAAGAAAAGGATCGAGGTCAAAACCGACAGACTCGAGGGACTTCGTGGCAGGTTCCTCCCTAGTTAATTTTCGTCCCCATTCCTGACGTCCTTCCTGACCTCCTTTCTCGATAGCCTCCGGGGTCTTAGGGAACAGACTCTGTAGGAAAAAAGGGGACGAGAAGTGGAGTGAGAGGAGGGTGAGGGTTGAGAACGGAGACCTTCAGTCCCTCCCCGTCTGTGCCTCGTCCACCGGGACCACCCACGGACTCGACTATGGTTCAACCCGTCCTTCTACAACAGTCACATACCCGGTTCCGTTGTGTACAGGGGCTCAAGGGTCCCTATCCTCCTCTTGTCCGTCTTCGTCTACTTGACGATTCGTTGTCCCAACCACTAAAGTCGGTCCCTTGAAAGTTTGCTATTCTTTATTCCCTTCCCTCGGTCACCCCCACGTACCCTTTCCTCCGAGACGTGTCACTACAGAGACAAATAAAAGAAAGTTTTCATTTTACGAGAAGGATATCCTTCGAAAACGAAGAGGGTTCACCGTCTCGGTTTGTGTTACCTTTTGGCAGTTATGGGTAGAAGTGGAAGGGATCTCCTAATTCAGGGAGTACGAGTGTAAATTTAGTAAAGACTCGAAGTCCGTCAGGTTACCAACTTGAATTGGGGTCCAGTCGTATGTCCCTTACCTCGACGAACCCCGCCCCTCCACCCCCCTTATAGTTCTTGTCACGTCTTCCTGCACGTGGTCCCACCATCGTCACCAACGGATGTCCAGTACCCTAATATCCACTAAAAAGTGGAGGAAATATGGGACGTACCCGAAGGGACCACCGAGTCTGCCATTTCGTAGACGGACGTTACGTCCTCTGAGCCCAAGCTAGGGAGCCAACCCTTCTAGGGGACCTCTTCCTTTACCGTCGGGTGAGGTCATAAGAACGGACCTTTTAGGGTACCTAGTGCCTCGGAGCATCCGATGGTAGGTACCCCAGCGTTTCTCAGTCTGTACTGACTCGCTGAAGTGAAATATGAGAAGGTATGAAAAGTACACAAATACTATACGTACACACACAAAAAATAGTAAAATCTTTCGATAAAATTTTACATCTGTTTCCGTTGTCGTTAATTATTTTTCTCCTTGTGGACACCTGGTCACAAAGGTCTTGGAAGATATACCGTCTTAGATCCCAATTAGAAAAAGAAATTTTCTTTTTATAAATAAATAAATAAACCGACACGACCCAGAATCCGTGTACCCTAGAAACTTGAAGTGACGTCATATACCTTAAAAATCAACGTCGTTCACCCTAGATCAAGGGACTGGTCCTTAGTTTTATCTCGGGGGACGTCTCCCTCAAGTCTCAGACTCGGTGACCTGGTGGTCCCTTCAGGGATCCCAACTAGAAGTACAGACAATAAACTGGACTGGTAGTGTTCGTAAGACATCACAACTAACGTGGGAAAATGTCCACTCCTTTAAATCTGAACCCCTTCATTGTTCGAAGAGCCTTCACTGTGTTTACTAGTGACCGTGTCACTCTAAAGTGGGTCCGGACAGTCTACAGTCCGACACATACCCTCGCCGTCCACCATAGGTACATACAGGATAGTGACCCACGAATACGAATTGTCTATTGAAATACTATTTTTCCGGTGTCTTCTCCGAGTTTCACGGGTTCAGGACTCACTTTTACACGGACCCCACAAACTCCCTTTCAATCCTGTGGTCCCGTCGACCTCGTCTCCTTCGTTCCCCATTACTCGGGCTTCCCTTTGGTCGCCGCCACCCCGATCTAGATGTCTCGGACTGGTCGGAGGCCTTCTCGACACCTTTTTGAGTCAAATATGAGGACGACTGCGCGGGCACCGAGTCGCACCAAGGAAGTTGGGGATGCAAAAGTGCCAAACAGCTGTGTCTGTGAGCGGTTCATCTTTCAATAAGACAAAGAGAACCATGTCTAAGGGGTCTCACCCGACTCAGGTCGAACCCATGAAGTGTAACCCCAAGAACAGGGGAGGCAGCTTCCCAACTCACCTGACCGACAGGACCAGAACCAACCCTGAGGTCGACCAGTCCGTCACTTCTGTCGGGTACTCCCCTTTGAGACCCGGTCTTAACAAGTCCCCTGGGTCCGCTAATTGTCGAAGGGGACACCGAGTTGTCATTCCTTAGGTGGACGTTATGGTCTCGGCGGTCACTAAGCCCAAGTTAGGGACCCAACCCTTTTAGGGGGCCTCCTCCCGTACCGTTAGGTGAGGTCATGGACCTTAAGAGGTCCATTCTTATACCCGACGTCAGGTATCCCAGCTTTCTCAGTCTGTGTTGACTTCGTTACGTATCCGTTAGTTAAGTCTTAGTTACCCTCCTTCATAGCTATAGAGAAAGACAAGAGGTAAGATCAGAATAGGGAAGTGTCACGGACAATCTTCCCCGTAATCTTTCCCCTTCTTTCCGGAAAGACTGAGAGACGTCTCGTGACACCCTTCAAACTAAGATCACTTCCTACTCTGGTCCGTCCCTTGGGTATCGAAGTAAACCACTAGATGAACTTTACTGCTATCCTACTTTTGTGTGAAAGTACCCACACTTTCTAAGTTTTAAGTTAGACGAGTTAAATGGGTTTCGCTTTGTTTTTCCAAAAGGATGAAGAATAGTGGACCAGAGAGTTTTCGGAACAGAGTACGCAAAGGAACACATCGTATGTTAATAAAGGATTCGTAGTCTCCTTTCGAAGACACCTGGGACCCTGCCTCAAGAGTGGGAGTAAAAGAGTCGACCCTCTCCGGTATCGGAAGAGACGGAGAGTTTAGTGCAGGGAGTCTTCGGAGAGGACCGACTTTTGTTCCCTGCCAGAGGGTCGTCTCTCGTCCCCCCGACCCCTTCCAGCACGTGCTCGGAATCCGTGAGGGTGACAGGGACCTGGGTGTAGGGATGGACTCGTAGAGGTCTCTGATGGTTCTCTCGAGCTTCGCCCAGTCGTCCTCTGGTCAACGGAGTAGACGAGAGGAGAGAGGACCCTCGGGGAGGACTGTCCACCAGGGACGAGAGGGAGGTCGTCGTGCATTTGGGTAGAGAACGGTGAGACCGAAAATGGTCTAAAATTAAAGGAGTACAGTTCTGCAGAGTGGAGGAGACATAGTTCAAGTACAGATAAAAACATCTCCCTTTTCCTGAGTTCAAAGGGAAAAGGTATATTCTCTGGGTACAGAGACCCAGACGACAGAGGAAGAGGGCTCGTGTCTCGGGTCTGTCTTCCACCACCTCTACATGTCGCTACGCGTCATTAGGACCATTCAGGACGACAGGCCAAATTCATGACCGCGACGGGTCGAGTAGAGAGGACGTGGGCCCGGGATTCGAATTGGTTGTCGTGAGGAGAGTAACTGAAGAATCTCAGGTCGGGTCTAGAGTCTTGGAGTCGACGACCTACTCAGTGTCCTATTCCTTGACTGAAGCCGGCGACAACGGTACGAGAGGAGGTCCCCTAGAAGGGTTGGGTCCCTAACTTGGGTCCAGAGAACGTAACGTCCGTCTAAGAAATGGAAGACTCGGTTGTATGTGTGTGTATTTACTCAAGGGGTCCACCGTGATCACCATTTCTTGGGAGGACGGTTCCGTCTTCTACATTCTTTAAGTCCAAGTTAGGGACCCAACCCTTCTAGGGACCTCTTCCCGTACCGGTGGGTGAGGTCATATGAACGGACATTTGAGGGGACCTGTCTCCTCGACCTCCAGATGTATGTCAGGATACTCAGAGTTTCTCAGCCTGTGTTGACTTCGTTGTATCGTTCGTACGTGTGCGTGTATTTATGTGTCGTATAAGCGTAGACGTATTTATGTGTGTATTTGTATTATGACTAATAAATGTAGTCCATTAATGGGCCTTCACCTTGACAACTTAGTTTACCACACGTGTAAAAAAATTCAAAAACTAAGTAAAACAGTTATAACGGTTATAAGGAAGTTTTTCTAACATGTGTAAGTGGAAATTCGTCATCTTATGTTCACAGATGAAAAAGGGTGTCGGACGACTGTGATCGATATCAATTACCTCGAAAAGAGAGACAGGAATTTTTTCAAAATAATTACTTATTATTATAAAACGGAATTACTCTTATAAAAGGAAATGAACATTCTCGACTTGTAAAAAGTAGATAAACGATATAATTTAGAGAAAAATTTAACGGATAAACAAAGGAAACGAAAAAGATAATTTTACTAAGTAGAAAATAAATTTTTAATTAAAATTCTCTAGAAGGATATCATTCACATAGTAGAAAATAAACTGTACCTACAATGTTTTTACAAAAAGTCAAATAGTAAACGGAGAAATAAACAACTTCCATAAAGGTGTATACGTTACGTAAATACAGTAGTTTGAATAATCAGTAAAAGAAATACCAAAGACGGAAATCTTAATACGAATCTTTCTGTAAGATGTGGGAATCTAATATATTGGTATAGTTATAAAAGAGAACTCTGTAAACGAAATGTAACTTTAGAAATTAGGGAGACCTTAAATAATACAATTCAATACGTCTATCTTTAGAATAGTATGTGATTTTAGACCATGTAAACAAACCCTGACAAGGACCCAAAAGTGACTTTAGGTAGCTAGGTAACTTGGTGATTATACAGGCGTAATGTTAAGAGATTAAAACTACTAACTGATTGTGTAGAACTGTGCTCCGTAATGTAAAATTCTTACTGTTACTGTTTGGTCTCTCGTAGCTTTTCACTTCAATCCTTTGGTGAAGGATATTTTTTATAAAACTTTTGATCTTTGTAAATTGAAACTTTTCTCTCCCAAGTTAAGGACAGCTTTCATCCTGAAGCTATTCATTGAATTCCCTCGATGTAGTCTCGGTAAAAAGTTTATCAATTTCTAGACAATATATCTAACCTTACTCAGACCTACCGAGATCTCCTTTCTTGATCCCGATTACCTACCTTTAATAATCTCCTTTTAAACCCAAGCTGTTCCCTGAAAGGGAACAAGTCGTTCTCTTGTCTGACAGAGTTTCCTTCGACTTCGGTCTCTTCAGTCGAGGAGAAGTGACGTTTTTCGATTTTTTAATCCATTGATTAAAAAGGTCCTACGTTACTTTCCCTGTAAACAGTGTTTATTCACCGGACCGATAAACTTCCTGTAAGCTTGAGATTTTAGAAGGGTAGATGTTAGAATAATAGGATTTACACTTTGTTTGTTCGTTTGTTTAGTTGTAGTATTGAAGTGACTGTAGTTCGGAGTTGGTGACTCTTTAGTCGTGACTCCCTAGAAATTCCGTCATGTCGATTCGGTAACAAAAGGTTTTGGAATCTGCGACACCAAGCAGAAGAAAACAACCAACCCTCCACCAAACACGTCCCGACCCAAACACAACGTCTTAGATTTCGCTTATCTTTACATAATCCATGGGTGTCTCGGAAGAAATAATAAATGTACAAATCCGTGTAGAGTCCCACGGGGTCCCATGTTTCCCTGTAAAGGAGTTTGTTGGTCTTCTTTCACCGGGTCTTAGGACCCTAGAGTAAAAATAGGTCGAGGAGATCTGTGGTATCGTGACTCGTCTTCAGACAGGACTGGGGAGGAGTGGAGGTACCTCTCACTCCTTCTCTTAAAGGAAATTACTGCGTCATTCTATAAGACTCCAGGGTCCTCGACAGGGTAAGTTTACGTCACTAAAATAGATAATAAATAGGGTCCCGAAAGTCTCTTCTCTACAGAGTCAGTGCGTTTCTTCTCTTCGTCTAGAAACTTCGTCGGGAGAGACCCAGTAAAGGAAACCTTCCTTCGTCGTCAGGTCTTGTCCTGTCGACTCCACAGGAGACACACCCCGGTCACAGGGACACATCCTCTAGAGTAGCGACTCCTGTACCCGAGTCGTCCGCAAGTCAATGAATTCATGGGACTGACAGTAGGAGACTTCTGGGTGTCAGGACTGAATTAATTTCGGTAACCATCTACCCCTTTCGTCATATCAGGTAGTACCAATCGTTTCGGGTAGTCGACGGATTTCTATGAAATACCCGTGTTCTGTACCTCCACTTTCACTCAGTATGTTCTACGATGTTTGATAATTATCTCTATATTAATTCGTAATTTAATATTTCTCTCTTCATATACCCGGAATATGTGTATTACAACTCGTTTTTTTTAGGTCTGTGTTTTCAAAAAATAATTAGGTAAATATATTCTTTTTTCGAAGGGACCACCGAGTCTGTCACTTCTTAGACGGACGTTACACCCTCTGGACCCAAACTAGAGATCCAAAACCCGACTAGGGGACCTCTTCCCTTACCGATGGGTGAGGAAAACAGGAACAGACCTCTTAAGGTACCTGTCTCCTCGGACCACCCGATGTCAGGTACCCTAACGTTTCTCGACCTGTGTTGACTCTCTGATTGTAAAAGTGAAAAAAAGTAAATATATTGTACAATTTACCTCTTCCGTTACCGTGGGGTGAGGTCATGAGAACGGACCTTTTAGGGTACCTGCCTCCTCGGACCATCCGACGTCAGGTACTCCAGCGATTCTCAACCTGTGTTGACTCGCTGAAGTGAAAGTGAAAAGTGAAAGTACGTAACCTCTTCCTTTACCGTTGGGTGAGGTCACAAGAACGGACCTCTTAGGGTCCCTGTTTCCTCGGACCATCCTCCGGCAGATACCCCAGCGTGTCTCAGCCTGTGCTGACTTCGTTGAATCGTCGTCGTTGTACAATTTGACTAAATACCACAACTTCAGTTCCATAACCAATGGGAAACCCCACCTCTCTACCATCACGGACCTTCCTCCGTGAGTCCGGTAAGACCCTATGACCACTATAAGACAAAACCAAAAACAAAAAACACCAAAAAAAACCGACGAGGTACTCCGTATATCCTAGAATTAAGGGACTGGTCCCTACCTTTGACACAGGGGACGTAACCTTCATACCTCAGAATTGATGACCCGGAGGTCCCTGCAGGACTTCAAGACAAAAATTAACTTCATGTCCAATGAAGCCACAGGAGTTAAACACTTTTAAGTAACTCAACACGTAAATACTAAATACGTGAGTAAACCTACACAATATGAAGTCATTTTTTAAAACTTGGTCTTCCCCCAATTTTTTTTGCAAAAAGGTATCCCATGACTAATTTAACCGTTTATGTTCTGTTTTACTCCTTAAAAAAGTTTATTAGGTTTGGTTCTCCTTCCACCATTAACCGTGAAGAGTCGTGTCTAGACTCCCGAGGGTACCAAGACACGGCAAATGCAGAGGATTGTCACACTTCCCCTCCTACGAGAGATGTAAAGACGTCACTTCCGTGTTTCTCTAATACGCTGTCTCAGCTCAGTGTACCGACCATTCACACTCAGAAGACCTGAGTTTAGGATCCGAGTTTAAAAGTGATTTATGAATGTTGTACGTGTCGTTTCGATATGGGAGTTTTGGGTCCTTCCTCTCCTCTCGAACTAAATCTGGGAAAGGTCCAGTTCTTTGACTTTAGGTGCTACAGTTCCTCTTGAACGTTCAGTCTCAGGTTATAAGGGTCCCGGGGGTCACCGAGGGGTCAATGAGTCCCTGAGGAGTGAATCCGAACCATGGTGTGACCTTTAAGTGAAACCCACAGGAGACAGTAGTCCAGCATGGTCAGGGAGGTCGAGTTCGTCGTCGACTCAGTACCATACAATGTCTGAGGAGGTTTCGGTCTCTTCCCCTTCCCTCAACCCCTCTCTATGTCTTTTGCGTCCACCGGACAGGGTTAAGTCTGAATTAGTCTAGTCAATTCGTCTTTGTACCCGGAGACTGTTTTAATTTAATACCGAAGAAGTACCGGATTACCTTTCAAGTAACGGGGTCCGAAGTCTTTTGACAAGGTCAATGACGGAACCGGTAATTCATAGGTAAGATTGGAGAGACCCGAAGTAAAAGAAGTAGACATTTTACTCTTGAAATTTTATTTTTAAAAGAGACACAGGGAAGGTCGGGTCTGAATACTGGATTTTGTGACCTCAAGTGTGAAGACGGACCCTTTCCTACGATTAGGGTCTAAACTCGTATCCTAAATCACAGTCCTTTGGACTCCAATGCAAAAACTGAGTTTTATACTACGAAACAGTAAAGTAACCGGAGGCAAAGGATAAGAAACTATTCTTTCCCGATATTAGTTCTAATTTATTCGATTACTTACCAAGAGTTTGAACTGGAACATATCATAGTCTATCACCCCGTCCCCCCACCTCCCCTTCGAATACTTTTGTGCCCAACGACCCAGGATGAGGATCATGAAAACTGAATGATCCGAACCTTACCTCCGATTCTTAAACGTAAAGATAGGGTAGGAGTCCACTACGACTACGACGACCAGGGTCCTAGTGTGGAACTCCTGGAGACTCGAGTTCACAAATTTTCGAGTATCATCTCATACTTAGATTTGACAAGTCCGAGTTAGATTTATCCTTTACCAAAGATTCACGATTTTTGCGTCGGTACATCTCCTAAGTACAAGAATAGACTGTTCGTCAACCCTATATTTGGTTTACAGGGGTTCGAGATGGTCGCATACCCAAGACACCCCTACCATAATTGCGACTATCGGGAGTGTTCGGGGGTCGACTGTTTAAGGTCTGGTTTATAACTCCTCTGAGGCATACAGATGTGCGTCTAGAGTACAAGAGGACACTTCAAGAGAGAAATAACTAGAAGAAGGGGTGTGGGACTGTGTGCACTTTCACGAGGGACTAGTGTCGACCATTGAGACCTCCTACTTCGAAAGGACTGGTCCCCACTGTGCCACGACGTCGGAGTTTTGGTACTTGTACGGGTAAGGGAGGTCGGTAGTGTCTCCGTAGCAAAGGGGTGTTTTTTCGCTCTTGGGGGGGACAAGTTGGGACAACGGGAACAATTGACTCGGGGTCACCTTGTGACAGACACAGGAAGTGTCTTTATGAAGTAACGTCTCTAGTCTAGGCCACGAGTGGTTCGGAGGAAAGGGAGGACACTGACGTAAGGTTCGACGAGAACGTTAGTTCAACCCTGGTACAAGCCCAAATGTTCCCCGTTACTACATACACGTTGAAGACCCGGTTTAGTGGTTTTTCCCAGACACTAAAGGGGTACGGGAAACAAAAGAGAGGTTCCTGTACCACGATGTGCAAGGTTTCCATCTCATCTGTGTTTACTGAATCTAAGGGTTCTGTGGAATATCTGTTCTCGTCGGAACCCCTTTCTGGCAGCTTCAACTGAATCACTCGTTACTTGGAAGTATTAATTGGTGACCCAAAATGGGGTGTCGTGTCCAATCAGATTAGACTCTGAGAAAAACGAAACGAATGATCAGGTGTAGGAGACACACACACGTGCGATTCAGCGAAGTCAGTACAGACTGGGAAACGTTGTGATACCTGTCATTGGAGGGTCCGAGGAGACAGGCACCCTAAGAGGTCTGTTCTTATGACCTTACTCAACGACACGGGAGGAGGTCCCTTAGAAGGACTGGGTCCCTAGTTTAGGTGTAGAGGACGTAAGAAATGGTGACTTGGTGGCGGGCACAATAGATCATATACATTATTTTCACTCCCCGATTTTTTTTTTAAAAATTAATTTTTTTTTTTTAAAAATTTATAATTTTTTTTTTCACTCCCCGTTTTTGTCTTTGACAAATGGACCAGAGGTTATTGCGGTCCATGACATACATCCTGTTTACTTGAGTAAGTCAGGAGTAATATAAGAACACTCTTTACAGTAGCAACAACATTTAGTTCTTTGGTCTCGGGTCTCTGTCATTGAACGGGTGATAGTGTATCCATCATTGTCGGTATGGGTCTAAGGTTCGGTTCCTACATACTGAGTTTCGCGAAGGGCACCTGTAATAATATAAACAACTGGTTACAGAATCTCGTTTAGGTACTACGTCAGTTCGGTCTCGTCAAAGACGATTAAGGGGACTACGGATCAAGACTCGGGCTATACCGGATTCTCAGTCGTAGAATGACATTTAGTTTCTCCGGGGGATCGCGGACTACCATTTCCCGTTCGGGGACGGGTGGAGGGTGACGAAGGGGGTGGGATGGGGGTGGTATGGGTGAGGGTCGTGGATTCGTTGAAGGTTTCATGTCTTGTTTCTATTAAATTCTCGTGAAATTTTTTAACGTAGGTCCTGGGTTTGAATTCTAAATGGTTACTGTGGAAGGATAATATGACAAGATCAAGTCTTTATCTTTTTAATCCCTTATTTCAACAAGACGTGAAAATTCAACAAACGTGAGGTTTCTAAAACGTTCAAGTAAACTCTATCAAATACTTTACTTTAGTCAAGTCAAGTCACTGAGTCACAGACTGTGAAACGTCGGGGTACCTGACGTCGTGTGGTCCGAAAGGACAGGTAGTGGTTAAGGGCCTCGGATGAGTTTGAGCACAGGTAGTGCATCCACTACGGTAGGTTGGTGGAGTAGGAGACAGCAGGGGAAGAGGAGGGTGGAAGTTAGAAAGGGTCGTAGTCCCAGAAAAGGTTACTCAGCTAAGAAGGGTAGTCCACCGGTTTAATAACCTCAAAGTCGAAGTTGTAGTCAGGAAGACTACTTATAAGTCCTGACTAAAGGAAATCCTACCTGATCAACCTAGAGGAACATCAGGTTCCCTAAAAGTTCTCAGAAGAGGTTGTGGTGTCAAGTTTTCGTAGTTAAGAAGTCGTGAGTCGAAAGAAATAGTAGGTTGAGATTGTAGGTATATACTAATGACTTATTTGGTACCGGAACTGATGTACCTGGAAACAACCGTTTCATTATAGAGACGAAAAATTATACGACAGGTCCAACCAGTATCTAAAAGAAGGTTCCTCGTTCGCAGAAAATTAAAGTACCGACGACAGTGGTAGACTTCACTAAAACCTCGGGTCTTTTTATTTCAGAGAGTGACAAAGGTAACAAAGGGTAGATAACAGGTGCTTCACTACCCTGACCTACGGTACTAGAATCAAAAGACTTACAACTCAAAATTCTGAAAAAGAGAGAGGAGAAAGTGAAAGTAGTTCTCCGAAAAATCAAGGAGAAGTGAAAGACGGTATTCCCACCACAATAGACGTTTAGACTCCAATAACTATAAAGAGGGTCGTTAGAACTAAGGTCGAACACGAAGTAGGTCGGACCGTAAAGCGTACTACATGAGACGTATATTCAATTTATTCGTCCTACTGTTATATGTCGGAACTACAAGATGAAAGGACTAAGCCTTGGTCAGACAACAAGGTACAGGTCAAGATTGACAACGAAGAACTGGACGTATGTTTCAAGAGTCCTCCGTCCAGTCCACCAGACCATCAGGGTAGAGAACTTCTTAAAAGGTCAAACAACACTAAGTGTGTCAGTTTCCGAAACCGTATCAGTTATTTCGTCTTCATCTACAAAAAGACCTTGAGAGAACGAAAAAACTACTAGGTCACCTACAACTATTAAACTAGAGGCCAAGGAGACGTAAAAGATTTAGGTCGAACTTGTAGACCTTCAAGTACCAAGTACATGATAACTTCGGACCGAACCTCTTAGAACTTTACTTTATCATATCCTTTATTCTATTAAAATTTTTAAGTTTTTAGTTCATTTATCTCCAATGGTTCATGAACTCTACTCAATTAATAGTGATGACTCGGACTTTAAATCGACATAAAGGATCGTCCATTACGTATTTTTCCTTTGTACCAAGAGTAGTAGATTACTATTATTAAAAATTTTGTTAATCAAAAAATTTTGACACGTAAGTACACACACACGTGTACGTATAGTGACCAAAGTTCCTCTTTGTACGGGACTCTAATAAACATACACTTTCAAATATTTTGGTATCCATGATAAAAAAGAAGGAAAAGAGGGAAGGAAAGAAAAGTAGAGAAAGAAAGACAGGAAGAAGGAAAGAGAACCCAAATTCTTTATATCTTTTTATGTTTCTTATTATTTATGGTGTGTGAGTTGTGGGTCTTCATTAAATGCCAAATAAAAGATTTTATTCTATTTACCTTGTTAAGATCTTTTTTTACTTTCGATGAAGATAATAATAAGAGTTAATATAAAAGATGGGAGGGAATGGTCCATGTTATCGATAGTGGTCGAATCCATGTAAAAAAAGACAGAACAAAAATGTAAAACATATTTTTATTTATATCTCTGATACACATACGTATACTTATAACTCAAAACACATTTACCATAGTTACTTGCGTCATAAGACAGTAAATGTAAGGGTGAGTCGAAATACGTAGACTATGGATAGGTCCAACTATATGCGTCTAGATCAATTAAGTAAAATGAACGACATGTTCTAAGATGGTACTGATATAACGTTAAAAAAAAAAGAAATAGATGACCTGTACAAGCAAAGGTCAAAAAATCGTAATACTAGTTTAAATGGTACCCATGAGAACATGTATTGACATGTGTACAACCTCTCATAAAAGAATCCTATATATGGACCTATACCCTAAAAAAATATACACATAAAGTTTAAAAGGATCAACGTTTGTTGTCTTAAGTGATATCGAACAAATTCGTTTGTCACCGTATTAATTTACTATAGTCTATCAGATATTTTTAAGACCGTTCCAGTCTTTTCATCCGACCCTTTCATAACGGTCTCTATAGAATCAACCCTCTTATGAAGTTATACGGTGTTCTAACAAGATTTTCTTTGTGGCTTCGACGAATCTTGGGTACGGAAACACTAGGTTTGTAGTCTTTGAACTTAAGTCAATGGGGTCTTCTCCCACCGAGAGAAAGGAATAGTAAAATATTTCGGAGGAAATAGTTTATAGTTCCTAGACATACACGAACTTAGACATATACCCGAGAAATAATACAAGATAACTAGACAAACATATAAGGATACAGTTATGATATAGTTGTAAAAATGATACTGAAACAGAAAGATAAATCATTCTGTAGGAGAGAAGAAAGAGTATTAATTGACAAAAATATGTAAACAAAATATACTTAAAATCTTAGTTAAACAGTTCACACTTCTATCAGTGTAACTTTAAAGGTAATATACACACAACTTACATATCGGATTAAAACCCTTTTAGCCATAGAACTATTATCACAAGGGTAGGTGTTTGTACCAGATAGAGAGTTAAACAAATTAAGAAACGTGTAATGAACCTAAGAACAATATTAATAATTACCCATAAAAAAATCAAAAAGAACGACAGGATTTAATGTAGAAAAAAATTAATTAAAAAATTTAATTTTACAGATTCAACCAATTACACGAAGGGACATCGAGTCCCCATTTCTTTGTTGGAAGGTCACATCTTCTGCACCCAAGTCAGGGACCCAATCCTTCTATGGACCTCTTCCTTTACTGTTGGGTGCGGCCATAGGAACGGACCCCTTAGGGTACCTGCCTTTTCGGACCGCCCGGTGTCTCGAACCCTAGTGTTTCCCCGTCTGCGTTGACTCGTTTTTTCGTACGTGCGTGTATTGACTAATATTATAAACAACGTTTATCATCTAAGGTAATAATTCAATTCTCCGATGAGGATTAAACGATTCTCTAAAAAGAAATTAGTACTTACGTATAACTCAGGATGACTTAGGAAAAGAGACGTATATGACTCTACTAGTTAAAAAAGGGGTGAAGTAGAAACTTCTTTTGTTTGACAACATCGGTCCTATTTAGTGTCTCATAAGCCAATAATCTTGACCTTCGTAGAACTCTATAGTAGAGTATAAGAGTTACCCTGACGGAACCGTAAACTTGACCCCTTTAGAAATGACAAGCTCTAACAGAATGTATAATGTTCTCGTGATTGTTTAGACCACAGGGACAAACTTCGGTCTATGTATGTGAGAAATTCAGTAGGTCTTTAGTTTTTGACAGGGGTGTATAAATGTTACAGGAGTCTCCACGGTGACGTAGTGAGACTGTGGGGTCCTAGGGGTCTCCGGAGAGGCTGTGGATCTCTGGACATCCCTGTCAGGAATGGGGTTTCAACGGTTTACGGAAGAAGGCCGATCGAAATTCTGATAAAACTGGAATGGGACGAGACTTTAGAGGTGAGGACGGGGGGTGGGGAGTAGGAATGATTTCTCAACGACTTAATAAGATTGAGGAAGATTATAGGAAAACAAGGACGGTATTCGTTGGGAAGACCCTAGGGACACAAGAGTAACATTTAGTGAGATTTCTGAGTAGAGAAAAGGGATGAGGATGACCGTGAAGAGTCCTCCCAGTACGGACTGGACCGTGGCTGGTTAGGGTGGTCCCCAGAAACGTCCATGTCACTACTTTGGTTCTACGACGACGGAAGACGGGGAGGAGTGAGTCGGTACCCGAAAGGTCATTCTCTCCTCGTAAGTTGTCGAGGTTTGAGGGAGGGGTGGAGCCCGACGTCCCGTGCCACGGTCGTCTGTGGTCCCCCCGAGACGGGTCAGAAGAGGTTCGCACTGGAGAGTACCCGCTACCCCTTCGACGGGACGTCGGAGGATCCTTCTTCTCTGTGTTTCCATCCAGAAATAGTAGGTAGGAATGAAAGATTTGGTAACGACGTCTCCTATACCTCCGTGACCCAAACCTCCCAAACACAGAAAACCCCCCTCCTCCTACCGACACCACCGGCTCCACCCACCTGTTTCAATACAGGTCTCCTGTCTGAGGTACCGGAAGAGGAACCTTTCCCTTCAGCTTCGTCGATCGACGTAAACCCTACACTGAGAGGGTCCTCCGAACACTTTAGTAAAGTAGGCGAGGTCGGTTTCGTAGTGTGTATGTAGTCTTCGAAAAGAAACAGAATTACGTAAAGGAAGGACAGTGAGTTGGTAAACTCGTAGACGGAACGCAAGTTCTATTTATTCGGTCAAGAGTTCGAGTTCTCGAAGGGTCAGTCCACCCCTCTTTAGGTCCTTGTAAAGTCCTCTACCACAGGTCACAGGGTCGTCTCCATACTTGATCGTACATAGATATCCTCACCTCGAGACTTCCGAAGAGTCTCCGCTCACGACGAACAGGGAGACAGACTCCGAATGAACCTCCCATCCGTCCGTCCATGTCAGGAGGTCGTCTGTACCCACCCGTCGTGGGTGATATGTCGAGAGTGTAAGGGTATAGATGGACGGGGAATCCTTCGAAGATGAGGTCGGTATTACTCCGAGATGTGAGGTGGGAAGTCAATCGTTCATAGGTTCCTTTCTTCTCCTCCCTCGTCGCACGTTGGGGTCTGTGGTTACGGTCCCCTTTTTCACCACCACCACCAAATCAGGGATTCGGCACAGGGTCAGACGTTGGGGTACCTGACATCGGACGGTCCGAGGAGACGGGTACCCTAAAGGGTCCGTTCTTGTGACCTCATTCAACAGTAAAGGAAGAGGTCCCCGAGAAGGGCTGGGTCCCTAACTTGTGTACAGAGAACGTACCGTTCACCTAAGAAATAGCGATTCGGTGGTCCCTTCGGATCCCTTTCTTCACACACGTTTAGACCGGTTGACCGAGTCGTCACTGCCGACCCGTCTCTACCTAAGGTTCAGGTTGTACCCAAAGAAACCCAAGAGTTTCATACGTGTAAACTTAGTGTTTACATTCGTTGACTTTCTTTAAGATCTTTAAATAATAATATCTTGAAAGAGTCATAATTTCGACGGTATTGTTGAAGAATTCAAAGTTGATAAACTAAAAAATATCAGTACTTTATTTGTTCTTAGTAGTTACTCTTCTTTTTTATCTTAAGGATTAGGGGAATGATTAAATGACACTACCTGTCTCCCGTAAAAAGAGGACGACGAACGATCGACACACTAGGTTATGTTCAGTGATTTGGAGAGACTCGGGAAATGAGTAAATATTTCTTCTACACTATGTATATATGTCACCTTATAATGAGTCGACATTTTTTCTTACTTTATTATTACAAACGTCGTTACACCTGTTTGGATCTCTACTAGTGTGAATCGTTTCATTCAGTCTTTCTCTTTCCGTTTATGGTATACTATAGTGAATATACATCTTAGATTTGATACTGTGTTTGTTCGAGTAGATACTTTGTCTCTGTCTGGGTGTCTGTGTCTCTTGTCTGAACACTAACGGTTCCCACTCCCCTTACCCCTCCCTTCCTAACCCTCGAACCCTAATCGTCTACGTTTGATTATATATATATCCTACCTTTTTGTTGTTCCGGGATGACATATCGTGTCCCTTGATATAAGTTACGGGACACTATTTGGTATTACCTTTTCTTATACTTTTTTTATACATACATAGTGATTTAGTAAAATGACGTATCGTCTTTAATTGTGTTGTGACATTTAGTTATTTAGTTATATAGTTATTTTATTTTTTAACTGGACAGTCCTCTGTGCGGTGGGTGGGTCGGTCGGTCGGTCGGTCGGTGAGGTCCTTCCCTTACCCTTATTCCTGTGTGTCTACGATGCTTAAGGACCTACAGTGGTGGTACGGGATAGAGTCTCCTATCTTTGTCCTTTTAGTTGTTTTTTTCTTTATGTCTACTGGATTATTGTTTGAATTTTACAAATAAACCGGAATGATCTTTAAATTTTAGACATTTATTTTTATGGTTCTTCCTTTCAATACTGGTTGGATCTATCGTAAAAGTTTTCGTCTCTGTAATGAAACGGTTGATTCCAGGCAGATCAGTTCCGATACCAAAAAGGTCACCAGTACGTACCTACACTCTCAACCTGACACTTCTTTCGACTCGTGGCTTCTTGACTACGCAAACTTGACACCACAACCTCTTCTGAGAACTCTCAGGGAACCTGACGTTCCTCTAGGTTGGTCAGGTAAGATTTCCTCTAGTCGGGACTCACAAGAAACCTTCCTGACTACGATTTCGACTTTGAGGTTATGAGACCGGTGGAGTACGCTTCTCAACGGAGTAACCTTTTCTGGGACTACGACCCTCCCTAACCCCCGTCCTCTCTTCCCCTGCCGTCTCCTACTCTACGGACCTACCGTAGTGGTTGAGCTACCTGTACTCAAACCTACTTGAGGTCCTCAACCACTACCCGTCCCTCCGGACCGCACGACGCTAAGTACCCCAACGTTTCTCAGCCTGTGTTGACTCGCTGACTTGACTTGACTTGACTTGCGACATCGTTCACAAAAACTTTACTCTTAAGAACCACAAATACACCCTCGACCCTTTATCGAGGAGAAGTTTGCACCACGACCCTTAGGTCTAACGACATTGGAAAGGTCACCCGTCCCCCTCTCCCACCTCCCCACCACTCGTCCACAGAGGAGGGGGTGTTACGGAGACTCACGACGGTCGAGGACGGGGGGTTCGTCGAGAAGATTTAAGTATTTTTACACACGAGCGAGACTGGAGGACGAAGTAAAGATCTTTAAATAGGAACTTTTATTGTTACCGTACACGTTTTGTATATCGATATTTCTACAAGAAGTGTCGAGACAAACAATGTAAATTTTCGGCTTTTGTTGGCTTCACGGTCGTTGGCTACGAATCGCCCCCACCGTTGTCGTACCTTCGGCGAGGTGAACCCTCGGCCCCTCTCACACCACCCGAAGTTTGGGGTCGAGAAGACGTTCGAGGGACGCATTGGGACCCGTTTTAGAACGGAGGTGAGGAATATAAGAAATAAAATTTTACATCTCTCATCATCATAAATGGAGGATCCATACATTGTTCCTTATTTAATCTACTACACATATTTCGAATCGGGTACCCTTCGTAAAATATTTATCAACGATAATAATTTATTTAATGCGATATTGGTATACTCCTTTAAGTAACGTTTGTATTTTCTCTGCGATCTACATCTTTTGACAGATTGCTACGACCCTTTACAAATACCCGTAACAATTCACGTTCCTGGTCCAATATAAGGACATACTACAGACAAAAGGGATTTTTATATAAAAACAAAGTTGTCTTTATCTGAGTGTCTGTATCTTTTGTTTGAAGACCAATGGTTTCCCCTTTCATCCCTCCTTCTTTAATCCTCAAACTATGATTGTCTATGTATGATAATATGTATTTTATCTATTTGTTATTCCTGGATGTCATACCGTGTCCCTTGATATAAGTCAAAGGACTACTATTTCTTCTTTGCTCTTAGTAAAACTTGACATTTCTGTGAGATCTTTTACCTCCATCTCTTGCCACAGGACGTTTTAAGGGTCGTTCCACAGGGATGAAGTACGAGAAGACTTCTCCTTTGGCGGATTCTTTGGGGGATTGGTCTCCCACCGTCCAAGGAGTCGAACACTTGGGTAGGACTTCGACACCCACTACGGTGGATGGGCTTCAGGTGAATGCAGTACCTACGTCGATTTCTTCTCTCTCGCTTTTCCGGGTCCTTTGATCTCCTCCCCCTCCCCTCTCAGAGGGGAAACGGGACCTGGAACGGTGGGAGAGACTGGGTCGAGTGGGTCGTAGGGACAAAGGGGAGACGCATTGTAAGAGACACAAGAAGAACTGGTACTTTAGAGGGGCCCGTCTCGGTTGAACCGGGGTCATGGTGTTCCGTTCCAGGTCCCGTCCTGACCGGTAAAGGACGGGTCCAGGGGAAGGGGTCCAGTCCGGTCTCGTTCCGACCTCCGCTATTTTCCCCCCTTTTTTAGTGTGACTTCTTTCTCCATATAGGAAAGACAACTTTTTTCCCTTCTCTTCCACCTAAACCCCGCTGAACCTTTGTCAGTTGACCGAAGATGACGAGAGGGGTCTAGGTGGAGGGTTCTTTCGTGGTAAAAGACACGCATGTCTCTCCACGTCCGGGGGGTCGATACCTACCTATACCTTCCTCTGAAGCCCCAAACCGAAAATCCGACCTTCGGTACTCGTCCACGCGTCAGGACAAGTAAGGGTGCCCGAAATAGTAATGGTGAATCGTAGATACGACGAGTCGGTGCAGGTGTCTCCGGAAGGGTATGTAAAGTTTCCACAAACACCTCGGCATCACCGAGGGTCGATATACGTCATTGAGAGGTAGAGAGGACCCCTGATCGTGTGAAATCCCACCGAAAGACTCCTCCAAAAGACCTCCCAATTGGAAACTAACCCACATGGATTTGTTAGCCCTGAACCCCACTACGAGGTTCCCATTCTTTTTCGAAGAGAGGGTACAGAAATTTTATTGTGTTTTTGTTATCACTACGAACGACTGGACGGTTTTGGTGTCCTGACAACCACTACTTACTTACCCTAACAGGTCCTTTCTGAACTTCTTGGGGTCCTTTTCTCTATTAAATTGTGTCTCTCTCCCAACTCCGAATTAAGACAGACTGTCGTTTCGGGATGAGAATTGACGATGTCAGATGGCAGAACCCTTATTAACATCGAACGTCTATCTCGGTCGACGGTACAGGGTCACCTGGGGTTCACCGTACCGATGTATATCAGTCCCCGATCTGGAGAAGTCGAAACTTCTACAGTTTTCCGCTTTCGTGAGGAAAGACATGGTAGGGGTGAGGTCTCGAAGCTGAGAGTGTACGGACTAGGAACAGAAAAGAGCTAGAGTCCCCCTTTCACCGTTCCTTACGATAAACCCCTATTTCTACCTTTTTCTTTCTTTTTCACAGGACTCGTTCCAATGTACCCCCGACCACCGTCGGTAAGGAAGGTAAACTTTTCGGGCAAACAAGCAGTGGACGACGAGAAGGGTGGTGGGGGTCGTAACCGACCTTCCGTTTTGTCCGGAGGAACGTAGGGTGAGAATGGGAACTGGTTATTTTCAAGAGAAGGAGAGACACCCTCGATAACGAAAACAAGGACTCTCGAATTCCGGAAAACCTTACGGTTTGCTGTTACTGTCCTGACACTCACCGGGATGGACCCCATGTAATCCTCACTCAGTATTCGACACAAACGGATTAACTCAATCCTGGACAGTCAGTAATCACTACAATATTTATGTCACTCTCGACCTTTGAGAAGAGTCCGTCCTTTTATTGTCCGATACGTTTCACCTAGACCCCGAAACTCTACCTTGTCGGAGAAAAATCTCCGACGTCCACTTTGTCGTCCACAGACACACTGGAGGTGTCTCCGTCTGTGTGAATGGGTAGTGGCGTTCGGAGAGAGCTAGGAGGTAATCCCACTCATGTCTTAAGTATCCACTTACCCCTGGACAAGCACCCGTACAAACTCAGTTCCACAACCGTCTATACTAAGATCTCGTTCGAGGAGAGGGAGCCCCCTGGGGACATTGTGTAAGGGACAACGGTCCTCTCCTTAGAGGGTAGTAGGAGGGAAGGAGAACAGTTGACGACCGTAACAGACTCAACCTTTCGTCCGACTGTTCCAATTCCCCTCTCTTCTAGACTATACGATAGTACGAAGAGTCCAGACACTATCCGTCCGAACACACCTCACCCGGGTACCGGAGGGAGGTAAGGGGAGGGGTTTATTGGGAGGCTACACGGTTAGTCTCTGTTTCTATTCTGTGACTGAGGTTCAGAAGGAGCGTCTCGGACTTGGAACTCCGTTAATAAATACCCTCGAGACATCACAGATAGTTGGTCGGAGTTCGGACCCCGGAGGAAAGGTGTACCGCGACGGTGTCATTGTACCTGACGTCCCCTCCTCCCTGTCGAGAATGTGTGAGGGCACGTAGTAGGACCAGCGGTAGTCGACTGTCTCTGTCGGTGACCTTCAAATCCGACACAGGTAACTCCTTTGGCAGTTGGTACTCTATGTGGACGGTAGACACTGGTACGAGGGTGGCGGTCAGTAGATCTGGCTCCGATGAGTTTCACGCACCGTCCTGATTCGACGACCAACCATGACCAGGTGACCAGGTAACGAAATTCATATCGTTAGTTCTCGTTCGTAAACTTTGAAAATGTCGTCAGACCGTCTCATTACAATTGTACAAATAAGATTATTAAATTTTCCCTTAACATAAAAATAGAAAGGTAAAGTAAAAGGGTCTTTACATCAGATCTCTTATGTAAAATTCTTTTTATATATATCGTAGTTTTATGGTAAGACGTTATTTGACAGGTTCTTTTTGGAGACAAGGAAATAGGGTCTATCAAACTCCGTTTATTTAGATCAACGTAGCTGACAAAGTCCTTATACCGTAGTTTTTGGGATCCGACGACTGATAGATAAGAAAATATCCTTAATAATATTCACCTTTCTCTCTTCTCTCACCTTCATCTCTCCGTCCGATCGTCTGTCTCTTCCACGTAGGAAGGCCCCGTCGGTCGAGGAGAGTTTTGTTCTGTCAGAAGTGTGCCTGTTTGACTACCCCACTTGGGACGGGAAAGACCGAGAGAAAGGACTCTAAAAACCGACACCTCGTTCAGTTCTTCCTCCCGTCATGTGGTGTCTGTACCGGAGAGACCCGCCGACTGGGTCCTTCGGGTCCCATACCCCTTATAAAGCGGTAGACTAAGAAGACCGAGTCGGACCGACGGGGTTCCGGGAGAACTGAGATGGGACGTCCAGATCTCCAGAAATGGAGATTTCTCATGTCCCACTGGTCTTGGGGTCCCGAGGGATAGTAACCTCAAGTCGTTCTGAAGGACTCCCTCAAAAAGTCGAGTCCGTCCTATGGGTCCGTAATTCTTGTTTTCGTATATCAGTTTGTAGGAGTTCAGGATTCAGACCAAAGAGGCGAAGGACGGATGTACTGTGACCCGTGTGTTCATAACTCCGGAGTCACAGACGTAGATGTTTTACTTGTATTACCCTGAAGAATTGTGACCGTCAGGGCACCAATTCTGAGACACGAAGGTTACGTCCCCTGTGTCCAAACTGGGGACGAGTCCCTTCAAGGCATACGACGCTCCCCGTCGGTTTTTGTTTGTTTGTTTTTGGCTTTACCTATCACCGACTGAAATAAAAAACCCCGAGGTTTTAGTGACTTCTACCACTAACGTCGGTACTTTAATTTTCTACGAATGAGGAACCTTCCTTTCAACACTGGTTGGATCTGTCGTATAATTTTTCGTCTCTGTAATGAAACCGTTGTTTCCAGGTAGATCAGTTCCGATACCAAAAAGGTTATCAGTACATAGCTACACTCTCAACCTGATATTTCTTTCGATTCGTAGTTTCTTAGCTACGAAAACTTGACACCACAACCTCTTCTGAGAACTCTCAGGGAACCTGACGTTCCTCTAGGTTGGTCAGGTAGGATTTCCTCTAGTCAGGACCCACAAGTAACCTTCCTGACTACAACTTCGACTTTGAGGTTATAAAACCGGTAGATTACGCTTCTCGATTGAGTAAACTTTTCTGGGACTACGTCCCTTTCTAACTCCCGTCCTCCTCTTCCCCTGCTGTCTCCTACTCTACGAATCTACCGTAGTGGTTGGGTTACCTGTACCCAAACCCACCTGAGGCCCTCAACTACTACCTGTCCCTCCGGACCGCACGACGTCAAGTACCCCAGTGTTTCTCAGCCTGTGCTGACTCACTGACTTGACTTGACTATAAACGACTACCAATATGTAATATACGACCCGAAGGGTCCACCGTGTTACCATTTCTTGGGCGGACGGTTACGTCCTCTACGTTCTCTGCACCAAAACTAGGGACGTAACCCGTCTAGGAGACCTCTTCCTTTCCCGTTAGGTGAGATCATAAGAACGGACCCTTTAGGGTTCCTGTCTCCTCGGACCGTCCGATGTTAGATATCCCAACGTTTCTCGGTCTGTGCTGACCCGACCGTGTGTGTATATGTGTAAATGTACGATCTACAACCGATAACCGAAATAGACCTTACAGAGTTTTATTGGGATACTCTATCTATACAAATAAGAGTAAAAGATCCACTCCTCAGACTCCGAATCTCTCCAATTCTTAAACAGTGTAAGTGTGTCATTCATTTTTAATCCTGAGAGACAGAGACGTAAGGAGAAGGGTCTCAATGAGGCAAAGTAGTAATGCCCTATGGACTGAGTGGCCTACCGACACTCCTACTTTCTTACGTACACAGTGCCACGGAAGACGTATTCTTAACGACGACGCGGTCTGTAATAAAAGGGTCCCGATAGGGCCCTGGGAACTTACAGGGGACCGAAGTTCCGATGTTGGATCCCGGCGTTTTCGGACCGTTCGAGGTCCGTCTTCGTTCGGTCCCAAAGGAACCGTCCACCGGGTCGGACGTATAGGAAATTATCGGGGCCCAGAAGATATTTATACGGTTTCCGAGACTTCGCTTAGTGTTGTCAATGAGTTAAAGTCCGAGACTTCGTAATCGGCAGAACGTGGAAAGTGGAGTCGACTTCTCAAGAAAGTCCAAGGGTCGAGGACCTAGGAAGATAGAGTAGAAAGATTTCCGACTCGGAGAGGGAACGTCTTATGAGATCTATAGTTGGCAACTTTCTCCCTTCGTCCCGGTTACGCATCCCTTCTGTAAACCACTCCAACGGATTGAGAGTTATTTATAAATACGGAGAACCACTCAGTCACAACCTCGGTCCTGAAGGGGGACCCGAAGGGCACCTCCTTAAAATCACGTCCTACTTCCGTTTCGACTTACGGTCGTAGATAGGATCTGTACGGGAACTTTTGGAGTCTGGGGACGACTACCCATGGAAGACAGCGCCCAGCCACGACACGGCCCGTTCCACAGGAACCAATAGAGATTACACACGTGACGTTAAATCCCTAATCACAAGAGTAATATCTGTACCTCTGACTCTTACACCTGAAGGGACCACCAGGTCACTAATTCTTAGACGGACGGTTACGTCCCCTGTGGTAAAGCTAGGACCAAGGTCTTCTAGGACGTCCCGTTGATTTGGATACATGGTGTTGATGACTTCGGTGTGTCCGATCTCGGGGAAAGGGTGTTTCTCTCTCCGGTGGTGTCACTCTTCGGTCGCGTGATGTTACTTCTCGTCGAGTGTGAGTGGTGTTGATCTCTTTTGGGCGTCCTTCGTTGTTTCTGGGTCGTGTCGGTCTTTATTTTCATTTTAAGATTTAATTTTTTTTTTTTCTTTCTTTGACTCAGATCTCGTCCGTCGGACTGGACTCACTATGTCGGCTGTGAGACGAATCGTGGTCGCAGACCTGAGAAGGAGAGGTCCTCCGGGATCCACAAGAGGGAGGTCCTACGCTGGGACCAGAGATGAACCAGAGTCAACGGAAAGGAGGAGGGGAGAGGGGACGTGAGTCACTTCCCACGAGGTGATGGTCACAGGGTTTACCAGGGAGCCCTCAAGAGTGGAGGTGGGGTGGGACGACCCTCACCCACACACGGGAGAAATAGACAGGGAAAGACACAGAGTAACCAAAATAAAGGTTCCACCCCTCTGTCTCCCTTCTCTAGTAGAGGAAATGACCCGACTACGTCCCACTAATCTCTGGAACGAAGAGTCACGAATTGACGGAGGGTCAAATCTCTTTCCTAAGTACAATCTCGGGGATGACCTCCGTGGGGGTCGAAACAACATCCGAATGTCCAAAGACTCTTTTGTGTCTCCTCTTTTTACAGTATCAGGAACCGGGGGCTCCCCGTCACTACCTATACCGTCTCCGAGTCAGTCAGAGTCGGAGACCCATTGAGACAAGGTACACCTACTACCGTGTCACGGGTTTACGGTGGTAGAGTCTTGGGATGACCCACGAACGAACAATTTTGTCTGAGATTTAGTGTTTGTATCAGACACTGTCTCCGGACTCCATAAGGGTCCGAGGGTCACTAAGACTACAAATGTCTTTAACGTGTTAGAAACGGAATCTCGTACCCAAACCCTAGTCTTGGTAAACCTAAGTTTAGGGTTGAAACCCGTCCAACGGATTGAAGGAACTCGAAGTCAAGAGAAGATAACACTTTAGTATTATACTCGTAGAGGATTCTGTGCCTCTTCTCTATCTCTCTTGGCTGAAACAAACGCCGTCGGCTTCTCGAGAAGTTTCAACGGGAAGGTACGTCTTCCACCATTGATAAGTTCTTTATTGAACCTAAGTGAGAATATTTGGTCCGTTTTAACTCTTTTAGGTAACTACTCCAGTCGTGTCCACTTCCTCTCACTGGTCTCTTTTTGAGAAGGATTAAGATTCGTAGGTCAGTTGTGTAGACATCACTCGTAGACGACCCTAAGTTGTAGTGTCTCGTGAGTTTCAAGAATGGATATCTTGAGTTAAAATTTCTCAACTCCGTTTTTGTATGTTCAAATTCAGTTTATTTTTCATTGATTTTCTTGTTCTGTCAGTACGTTTCTACGGGTTGCAAGTGACTAAGAAAGTGGTATATATACGTACTTAACGGAGACCATATGCTACCTGATCTGACCTTTGGTTTCTATGTTCAAACTTATTATACCAGGAAGGGAGTTCCATAAATGTCAGATCTCTTCCTCTAACTACTCGTTTAGTTACGAGCACTAATTAAGTCAGAGAAGACCGAGACTCATAACTCTTTCCGATCCAAAGTGTTATAAACTTTATGAAGGAGGTCCCTGACCCTCCCTCTAGTTGAGATTATGAGCTTCGTCCTTCCAATCGGTTCAAGACCAAAGGGTGGAGTCTCGTAAGTTTCGAAGTCTGGGTTGCAGATCTCGGTTGTTATGATCCATCTAGTGTAGTCTCAGGACCACGGTCCGTCAAAACTTTAAGAACAGGATTGCATCGACACTCCCACTTCGGTACTCATTTAGACAAGTTTTACCGAGTAGTTTTGGGTTCCTTTCCCCTTTGTACCTCTTGAGGATCGGGTGGAAATTACTGGGGTTATCACACGTCTCCGTTTCTGTTTAGATCTCCACACCCTTAAAGTAGTACAGGTGCAAAAGCCGTTTTGAGTTCTGAACCAAGGAACTCCCGTCCTTATCGTGGACAACCAAATGGTGAGACATCGACCGTGGATAGTCTCACCTAGTGTAATCCAAAGCTTACTTACAGACAACTTACTTACTTGTTCCTTCAACAGGTCTAGACTCTTTCGCTTCACCAGTCATCCGTCGGTCGGTGGTCTAGTTACCTAACCATCGTCTGTCGAGAAAAATCTCAGGTTCGAAGAGACCATCTGGACACATAGGTTGACAGGTAAACAGTTAAGGAGACACTACAGACTTCCAGTTGGAGTTAGAGGTTTCTGAACACTGAAAAGGTACTAGTACGAAAGGATGTCGAAGTATCGAGTCACTTACGGTGGTGAGACAGATCAACATGTTTGGTCTTTGATTTCTGTGTAATAAAGTGTAATAAAGAGAGGAATGGTGGTTAGGTAGGGAGTCACGATCGATAAATGAAGGATTTTAAGGGACTTTGCATAGGGTACGATAAAGAGACTAGGTTCGAAGGCAGAAAGAGGACCCGCACATGTCAACGGAGGACCAAGTAGATGGACACAGAGGGGAGGAATCGTAGTGAGGTGGAACGAGGAGAGAGGTCGAAGTTATAAGAAAGGAGGGTGTAGGTAATTGAGAAAGAATAGGTCATCTAGCCTCTGTGCACGGGAGAGGAAGACCTAATGCGGCACTTCAGATTGTATGAAGAGAGACACCGCAAAAAGTGTCAACGTTAAGATCAGATGACAGGTCTCCGGTCGTCCGCCGAGGAGAGGGTCTCACCAGCGCGTACAAACGAGTGTGCGGACTATTGTCCGTCGTACCACCTTCTCTCCGTCAGGGGTATCATCCTTGAGTCAAATCCGATTTCTGAAAAAGTTTCCCTCCCTCTCTCTTTTGTCAGGAGAGCGTGAGGGTCATCAAAAGTCCCAATTTTTTCCTCACTCGGGGACCGGAGACTATCCAAACGGAATCCCTTCCACCAGCCAGGGTAGTCACTCTTTTCGTCCGAGTCCCCTCTAATCCCCTCCTACCCCGACCAAGTGTTTCCTTTTCTGTCGGTGGACTTTCCATCGAGGTCGACTGACAACGACCCATCCTTGTGGGCATGTGTCCAGATTAAAATAAAAAAGTTTTCTTTAAGGTTTAGTTTTTAAATGTAATTTCAGAGGACTAAAAGTTTGCGACCGTTGATCAATTAAATCTTTATTAAAAAAATTTTTAAAGGTCTCGGTTTGTTTTACACGGACATAAACCCCAAAACGTTCGTCTGAGATCGAACAGCAGACATACAATCTCATCAGGACAAGGGGGGCCGGGTCGGGACGTGTCGGAGTCTTAATGAAGGAGGAGGCAGGAGGTTCCTGGAGGGGCATTTGGTCTGGTCGAGACCGGCGGCCCCTCGTGCCGCAATTCGAGGAATCGAAGCAGGACGCACCCAAGAGGGGTGAGTCGGAGGGAAGGAGAGGGACTAGGAAGGGCCGTTTACTGTGAGTTGAGTCAAGAGTCTCTGGTTCGACCATCTTTACTCAGGGAGACGTGGTACTTCGACTATAGACGTTTATGGTGGTGGGTCGTTAGGAGATGTGGGTGAACATCCCCGCGACGACGAATGTTGTCCCGTGGGTCTACCACGGGTGAAGTCCTCCACCCTCTTTCGCTCTTTCCCCACTCCGAGGTGTGAAGACTACGGGAAGCCGGTGAAGGACCAAACGGGAGAGATCCACAGGATTCGGGAAGGAAGCAAGAGGAGAGGAGGGGTAGTGACTTCTACCACGGGGGTCCGTGGTTCAACCTGAGAAGAAGATAATATACGATAATATTCTATAAACATGTACCTTTAGGACGGACCTCTTAAGATGTCTGTCTCCCCGGACCACCCGGTACCCCAACGTTTCCCAACCTGTTTTGACTCGTTGATCATGTATGTTTCGGTTCTATGACTTGTACAAAGGGACACGCTATGTCATTTAGGGACAACAAATAGATATACATCACACATAGACAATTAGGGTTTGAGGATTAAATAGGATAGGGGGAAACCATTGGAATTCAAACTAAAGGTACAGACACGTAGACAAAGACAACATTTATTCAAGTGGACGTGATAATAGAGCTAAGGTGTATATTCACTATAGTATATACAGAAAGAGACAGATTGCAGTGAATCATACTATTCGACACCCAGTAGACACAACGATGTTTGTCGTCATAAAGTAAGAAAAAGTACGGACTCATTATAAGGTCGCACACACACACACACACACACACACACACACACACACACGCCACACACACATGGTGTAGAAGTAGAAGAAGTAGGTGAGTAGATAACTACTTGTAAATCCTACGAAGACACAGGACCGATAATAGTTATTACGGGGACACTTATGTCCCCACGTACATAGAAGAGTTTAGTCAAAAGAGGTCTACACACAGGTCCTCCTCCTACCGTCTAGTGTACCATCGAGATGAAATCAAAAAATTCCTTGGAGGCATGATCAGAGACATCACCGATATGGTTAAATATAAGGGTGGTTGTCACATCCTCCCAAGGGAAAAGAGGTATGGGAAAGGTTATAAACAATGAACTTCTAAAAAATTACTACCGGTAAGACTGGTCACACTCCATCCTAGAGTAACATCAAAACTAAATGTAAAGAACTTATTAATTGCTACAACTCGTAGAAAAGTACACGGACAACAGGTGGACACAGAAAAAAAAAAAAACCTCTTTACAGATAAATCCAGAAGCCGGGTAAAAAACTGACCCGAAAAACAACAACAACTCACCATACTCGACTGGACTGAGAACTGTTCGGTGTGACTTTATTACCGAGTGGTTCAGACACCGAAGGTAGGGAGTCCTACAGGGTTTAGGTACAGGAAAAGACACAAGAGGAAGAGTTCCGATGTTAGGGAAACGGATCTACTGCTGAGAGTAATACGTCTACGGGAGTGGAGGAGGTCAGAAAGGGGGTGGAGTAGTGGGTACTACGACTCGTTAGAAGGTTTTTATATTTAGACTAGTGTTGTAGGACGAGTTTCGGAGGGTCACTGAGGGTTAGTAGAAAGTTTTATATTGGGTCTGGTGAGTCGTATCGAACCGACATAGGACGGGGTCCCCAGAGTGGAATCGGTACAGGGGTCCACGGGGGGTGTGACGTCGGAATGTCCCGACGACCGTAAAGGGGTCTCGTGCGGGTTCGAGGGAGACCGGAGGGTGGACTATCAGGTCGACGTAGGTTTCAGGAAAAGGACGGGAGGAACAGTCGCACTATTACGGATAAACAAGAAAGTGTGTACCCATTCCACAGACTAAGACGTCTTTCGGAGAGGATTGAGGTCTTGGGGTAGGTGGAGAGGGACGAAGGAAGTAATGTCCCACTGTAACCTATAACAGTAGTCTAATGAATAGGGTACTTGTGAGACACGTAGAGGGTGATCTCTGACACTCCCTAAGGTTCCGTCCCTGGTACGACCTTCGAGTCACGGATCGTGTCTCGTCCCCAAACGACATCCATACGACTTGTTAACTTTGTAGGGTCGAAGACGTAACACGGATCCCGACGGATTAAGGTTTGTCGGGGAAGGAGTCGTGTGTCCCGAATAAAAATCGTAATCTTCAAATAGGGGACCCCTTTAAACCACGGTCGACACCAGTGGACAAACTAACGAGAGGCTCAAGACGGAAATTGATCTTTAATTAAACCTAATGAATTCGAAAGGAACGGGTCATCTCTTTGAGGCCGACCCATTTAGGTTTCGAGGACCGTTAAAATGAATAAGACAAATTAGAGAAAGAGAGTACGCGGTTGAGGTTAAAACACGAAAGACCGAAGGAAGGGAGAGTTTCGGGCAAAAAATAGACGATAGAGACTGGGAAACGTCTACCACTGAGTGGAACCTAGAAGTGGAAGGGTAGACGGGTAGAGTCCCTTTGACTCCGGGTAGGAAGGTCCCCTCAGACGGTGTAGAGAACCCTCGAGACCTCGTCGAGATTCTAACCTTTGGTCTTCACTCTAAGGACTTGGGGTCAGGTGAGGGGAGAGTCGGGGTCTGGTACGGAACTACCAATCTTTCCAGTCCCTAGAATTTCTAGTTGAGACCGATATTTAAGACTGGTAATCGTTTCTCCCGTGTCCCTCACCATTCCCATCCCCCCTCGTATCTTGGGTCGTGAGCGGTTCGGAATAACAACTATAATTATTCTTGTACAGGAGGGGATGAACCCCAGAGGATCACCAAATACGGATTGTTCCTTACAAAGGTGAAGGGGAGGGTCTGGGTTCTTGGGACGAAATGTGTGTCGATAGAGTAAGAATTCCGGAGGAAAGGAGACTAGACGGAGGGGTTGAAGGTAGTTGGAGGACAGGACAAGAGAACTGTTCTCAGGTCAGTGTGGAGTGTGTCTGAGACTTTCGTTCTGGTCGTATAGAGAGAACTCTTACAAACGTTTTGTGATTTCCTCCCGATCCCACCACCACCCCTTTCCTCCGTGGATGACGAGGGGGTACCCTGAGTCTTAGAAGGTCCGCGAAATCTCTTTGGTTCCTGTTTTTAGGTACCACTCTAAAAGTCTCGTGACTTTTCAATTCCTTAAGCGTGGCTTCGTATATCCATGACGTCGTCTCCTTGGTGGTCGAGGTCCAAAGTGACAAGGTCGTCGTTTACTAAAACATGTGTCTCCAAGTACTGGAGGTGATGTAGAAGGTCGTCTTTCAGGGATACTTTACTTACAACGATAAGCCCCTCTTCCAAGACGTTACAGTCCAGTCTAATCTTGAGGGAGGAAACTCGTTAGTCGTCGACAAAGTCTGAAGGTCTCCTTTAGGACACACCGATGTGAACCACTAAACTGTTTCCAAAGGGGTCGTGGACGACTTCGTCCCGTGGTAGAGGGAGGGTTCTATCCGGACGAGAGTCCCTCGAGTGTCAGAACACCCCTTCTACCGTCTCTACATTTCTCGTCATACTCTAATTACATTTTCTAACTAGGTAATTTGATTCAAGGACCCACATACTAATATATTAGGATACTTCAAGTATTTTTCGTCGGTAGTTCGTTTAGTCGGTGGAACAGTAATATCGAGTTCAAGGATTTGGTTAAAATCAAGACTCTTATCTCTTTAAGTTTGAAGTACGAACAGATATTCATACGTTAAATGGAAGCGACGTTAATCGTCGTTCTCAGTCTTAAACATTTAAGAGGAAAGTAAATATAAATTTTTCCTTTTTAGATTAAATGAGGTTTTAGTAGTGAGTACTCATCTGTCTCACGGGGAACAAGGTTAGATGAAAAGTTCTCATACCCTTTAGTACTCCCTTTATATTTGACATGACTGGTGGTCGAGTATGGGTCGTCCTTTTACCTCTCTTTCTCCAGGGAAGAACGAACGACTATATTTTCAGTACTAGTAACACACGTTTGGGTCGATAATCCGTCCCAAGATTACTCAGGGGTAGGGGAGGAGGGTTTCGAGTCCTTGTTGTTTATTTGGGGAGGACGTTTGACACTACTTCCTTCTTTTCGGTTCACTATTTTTATGATTGAACTTAAACGTGCACACTATGTCAAGGAATGTCTTAGAAGAGTTTTCAAAGAAAATAGGACTTGGAAACAAACGGATGAAGCGTAGGGAAAAGTAGAAGTCGTTGATTGAGAAGACCCACATTTCTCCGTAAAGATGATTACACAATCTAGTCACTTGGCTTTTCTCTCACTTTTAGTCACCGGAACTAAGCCGTCGTGTATAATTACAAGTTTTACAAGTGTAGAAAACTGAGATTTTATTGTGAAAATCCTTAAATGAGTTTCCTTTATCAATTGTTGCTCATATTGATACATAGATGTTTACAACAAATTTTATTAAATTTTTACCTTTTGTTGAGTTTACAGGTTTCTACAACCGAAATTCATTTGATACTATACGGATATGTAACTTGACTTTCACTATATCTTCGATGTTACTTTTTTCTTATTATCTGAACTGATAGATTTTTATACTTGTAAAAGATACCGTTTTCATTGTAAATGTTACAGTCTTCTGTTTACGTTACATGTACTGTCCGTTTGATTTAATGAATTTCTTAATGAATTTTTCTTAAGAAATTTTTAGTAATTCTCACTTTTCTATGACAGAGTGTGTTAGTTTCTTTACATTTGACACAATCATCGATTTGGGTGAAAAAGTAGATATTATGCCCGTTTCAGGCTATTATTGGGGTCATTCTTTTTTTTTCAAGAGTAAGTAGAGACCACCACCAAATCAACGATTCAGTACACACTGAGGACGTTGAGGTACCTGGTATCGGACGTCCCGAGGAGACAGGTACCTTAAGAGGTCCGTTCTTATGATCTCACCCGACGGTAAAGGAAGAGGTCCCCTAGAAGGTCTGGGTCCTTAGCTTGAACTCAGAGGACGTAACGTCCGTCTAAGAAATGACTGACTCGATGTTCCCTTCGGATAAGTAGAGACCACCTTCACATTTAAACTTCCTGCTAAGCTATTATATGGTTTAAAAATTTAAGAATATATAATTTGAGAGATTCATAAAGGAATAATATATATTCCCATAAATGTCGTTACGACAAACATTATAGTTCATGGATCTTGTTTTATTTATTTAAAACCATGTAAAGATTACCTGAGGATGTTACAACAATTTGTCTTCCTTCATTGAGGGTATACATGTCTGTGAAAAGTGTATTCGTATCTTTTGTAGAATTTTCTACTTTCTACATTTGTCATCTTTGAAGATTTGTTATCTTGATGTCTCCTCTCTCTAAAAATATGAAATAAAGTATAGTTAGACTTGACCAGTTAAAAAAAAGAAGAGTACCCATACATAATAAGAATAGTAAAATTTTGTGATCGAACTTGGTAATCAACTCAGACTAATTAGCGGAGACGATACCCTTACTAAATCTGTGACCCCGATGTCACCACTCAACTATAGAGATTAATTCTCTGTCAGTTTGATCTAATAGAGAAGAGTTCATTATTTATTATTGTACTTCACTTTCCCTTACAGCGTTATCCCTTCCCTTTGATGTCGTTATCTTTCTTACAAAACTGGACTTGTAGAAGCTCTAACATTCAGTTCGTCTTTTTCCAAAAGGCCAAAAAAACCAAAAAAAGAAAAAACCGGTGTGTCTCGTCAGACACCCTAGGATCAAGTAGGTCTGGTCCATATCTTTGGTGCCAGGGACGTCACTTCAGTACCTTTGAATTGGTGACCCGGTGGCCCCTGAGGGGTACCCGAAATGAAAATGTCTTCCTCATTTCTTGATCCGAACCCCTTCACCGACTCGTCCCTCGACGGAGTCTGTCGCCTGTTTCCCATCGAAAAGAAACCCCAGTCGAATAAAAGTCCTCCCCAGTACTGCCTCCCCGAAGGTTGCAGACGTCACAATCGAGTCCGACTCGTACTCAGTTTTCAAGTCCCTCAACCCTCCGTCATTTATTAAAACGGTTCTGTTCAATCGTTCAGTCGTCATAAAACAGGTCCATGTAATCACCCTCCCAAAGGAGCCACCGAGGATACCATTTCTTAGACGGATGTTGCGTCCTCTGGACCCAAGTCAGGGACCCAGCCCTTCTAGAGGACCTCTTCCCTTGCCGATGGTTGTGATCATAAGAACGGACCTCTTAAGGTACCTGTCTCCTCGGACCACCCGATGACAGGTACACAGTGTTTCTCAGTCTGTGCTGACTCGTTGATTGTAAAAGTGAAAAGTGTAGTCACCCTTGTGTGACAAGTTGATTAGTGAATACTCTGTTTCTTGACCCTAAAGTTCCTAGGTACAGACCGGTACAGTGTCCTTTCGTTCCCTCAGTGAGGACTTAGAGTAGATTCAGTATAAACACTCCCACTAAGAAATAACATGTAGTAAAGGTAACGACAAAAGGTTCTCTTGTTCGGAGTCTATTTCAATTCGTATCAATTCCTGTGTCAGGAGTTTCTTGAAATTACCCCCTCCCCCCACCTAAACTCTCAATTTGTTCGTTTATTCAGTTAGTTAATTTAAATATGTTGACGGAAGTCCACAAGAGTCTGTCTTTCACCGAGGACCAGGTACTGTTCCTGTATAGTTCAGGTGCCAATTATATTATCGAAAAGTCAAAGTCTTTACATAGACATAGACGGGTCCTGGTCTGACTCTCTAGTGATATTGGTTTGTCTACCGTGACTTTACCTGGACTAATACATGTTTCTACATTCTAAGTAATGTCGAGTTACTCCCCTTCTTTCCTAATGGGTTATTTACCACAACCCTTTTAATAGATCGTTAAACCTCTTTGTCATTAAAGTCTTGAAGTGAAATACAACACGTAATTTTATTTAAGGTTAACTCGCCTTCTCAATTTACACAAAAAAAATTGTAGTTTTAGAGCCTTTTAATCTTGACTTATAAAACGGTTGGAGATCTCCTTTCTACTAAACTATCCGAATCTACGTTATGTTCCTTATTTTTACTCGTTCTAGCGATTCGAACTGATGTTTTCACATTTCATATTTTCGTTTGTTCGGTGGTTTTTGATGATGTCACTTACATCGTCTCTCCGTAATAAACCACAAATTCTGGAGTATTCATAGCTAGTCTTTTTTTTTTTTTAATTCTGATTTTCTCTCTTCCTTTTTTCTGTGAATTTTTTCTACGTTATATTGATCGTTTGTTTTCTAAACTCTACAAGATAAGGGTATCTTATATTTAATTTTGTAGTTCAATGGTAAAGGAAAAATTTTAATCGTATTTAAAATTTTTGTTGTAGAGACCCTGAAGACAAAGACCAATCCTACATCTTTCAGTGTCAACTGACCCCTCGGACGGGATCGGTACTCTTGTTCGTTCGATTCGGTACTAAAGAAAAAAAAAAAGGAAGACATCGTACCAAAATTTTTGGTAATCTCCCTGAAGGGACCACCAGGTCTTCGATTCTAAGATGTAAGGGTTACGTCCCCCCGGGTTCAAACTAGGGACCAGTCCCTTGATCTAGGGTGTACGGTATTGATTCTCAGACGTACGGTGTTGATTTCTAGGACGTACAGTGTCGATTCTGGGTCCCGTCGATTTATTTATTTATAATTTTGGTAATCTGGATTTCTACATTTCTTTGGATTTATTTGATTCAGGGTCTTCGCTGGTCTAGAAGGATGTTATCTTCTCTGGGTACCGACGAAGATAGGTCCTTCTTCACCGTCCTTACCCCTCCTCAGACGGTGTCTGAGACCACTTCTCGATAGTCGATTTGAGTATTGTTGTAAATTACTAACATACACTCGATTACACTATCTAATCTTAGGGTTTTTCTACGTCGGTGTCTTCCTCGGTTGTGGGTGGGTGGAGGGTTACGAAAGTGTGTCCAGAGGTAGTCCCTGAGTCTTTATTATCTTTCTTCCGATTCCTGTTCCGTCCTCTCGACTGTCTTATGGGAACTCCGTACGTCCTGGAAGGGGTACACGTTCTGGAAGGGGTGCACGCTCTGGAAGGGGTTCACGTTCTGGACGACCTCTAGCCCTTGTCTTTCCTCTCGACTCTCTTTAGGGGAGTTCCTGTGTGACGAAAGTGGCACACGTTGAGTCACTGGGATGATATTAGGTCTGACGAACCGTATCGGACAGGGGTAGTACGGGTCCCCAGAGTCGAGTCTGTTCAGGGGTTTATAGGGGGGGTACGACATCGGAATGTCCTGACGCCCGTAGAAGAGTTTCGTGTGAGTCTAAATGACTTAAGTAAATAATCAAGATTGTCAAAAACACACACACTTTAGTACTCCTAAAAGACGTATATTCTGGTATAGTAGACACTTGTCTGTAATAAATCAAGAAGGAAGGGTTCAACCTACAGAAAATAAAGAAAAAGAACGGATTGACGAGACCGATCTTGAAGGTCTTGCTACAACCTATCTTCGCCGTTCTCACCAGTAGAAACGAAATAAGGTCTAGAATCTCCTTTTCGAAAGTCAAAGAATAGTAACTTATTCTAAAGATACCCAAAAAACATAATACCAGAAATAACACAACTCATTTAAGGTAGAGATAGATTAAACAGTTCTCAAAAATAGTACTTTTACACGACTTAAAACAGTGAAAAAGGACATAGATATCTCCAACAACATCAAGTCAACGAGTCAGCGTAGGTTGAGAGACGCTGGGGTATCTGACGTCGTGTGTTCTGAAGGGGTTCAAACGAGTTTGAGGACAGGTAACCACTACGGTAGGTTGGTAAAGTAGAAGACAACGAGGGAAGAAGAGAACGAAAGTTAGGAAGGGTCGTAGTCCTAGAAAAGATTTCTCAAACAAGAAGCGTAGTCCTCCGGTTTATAATCTCGAAGTCGAAGTCGTAGTCAGGAAGGTTACTTATAAGTCACAACTAAAGGAAATCCTAATTGACCGCACTAGAGGAACGTTAGGTTTCCTGAGAGTTCTCAGAACAGGTTGTGGTGTCGAACTTTCGTGGTTAAGAAACCGCAAGTCGGAAGAAATACCAAGTTGAGAGTGTAGGTATATACTGATGACCTTTTTGACATCGAAACTGATACGTCTGGAAACATATCTCTGACGTTACACTAGAAATAGGAAGGAAGAATTTTACACAACATATTATAAATAAATAAACGTATACAACTTGGTAGGGTCCCTGTTTAAGGTGAACCGGTACCATATAATCGAAAAATTACACGACGACTCAAACCAAACGATTATCAAATAACTCCTAAAACGTAGATACAGGTAGTACCAGGGACTGGATATCAAAAGAAGAAAACACTATGGACACAGACCAAAGCCATAGGTGTATTACGATCGGAATATTTTACTCAAACTTATATAAGGGAGAAATAAATAAACTTCCTCTCAAATACTTCCTAACCATAACTGACAAGAAGTTTACAAACCATCTTAAGTGGACACTTCGGTAGACCAGGACCTATATTATCGAGGTTTAAAATTTGTTGAGTTTACAAGTAGTAGATTTCTTACCTATTTGTTTGACGGTATCAGTAAGTTATCTTTTAATGAATCGGTGTCCTTCTTTACTCGGTGACTATACATTTTTTTTACCTACTTAGAGTTTTTTACACAACGTGTTGTCGTTTTCGATCTGTTTTCTCGTGATAATAAGTGTAAATATACTTGAAGTTCTTGTCCGTTTTTTAAAGGAACCCACTGTCTGTGTAAGATAATAGAATAAAACCCACCACCAACCACCAAAATTTCATATACAATAGTAGTTTTGAGTAGTTTAGTTTAATATTTTATGTACGTAATGTAAAATATGTTGAATATGGGCGGTTTTTAAAAACCATTATTATATAAACTGACTACTCCTACATTATTTCGGTTACGAGGATATTTGACCTGTTAGTAAAATCTTTAGTGACACCGTTTTTATTATTTCTTAAGATTTTTCAGATTGGTAAAATAAAGTCACTATATAAATTCGTTCAGATGAGAATTCTTTATTAAGTTTTGATTGTTTTATTTTCTTTACGTTTTTACAACTGGTATCATAAAAATATTAATACATTAGCCTTCGTGAAGTTTGAGGTGTGACTCATTTTTAATTTGTTTTACGTTATGAAATATATAAAATCAGTGATTGTTAATATAAATAATACTGATGTCGTGTTCCATTTCTGTATAAATACGATATTAGGAAATGTAAGAGCCTGTTCATATGTGTCCCCTTTTGGGATCTTCCTTTATTCGGTTTACTATGTAACACAACCCGAACATCCACACAGGTAAAAAAGAAAAGTTAAACCATAAGACTTAAAACTATAAAAAGAAAGGAAATTTTTATAAAAGTCTATAATCCAAAAAGAAAAAAACCATAAAAACGTTATGACGAGAGAAATAGGTTCTTGTTCTATAAAAAGAGATCAATGAGTATACAGTGAATACAGGACGATAGTAAACGAATTTAACCAAAAAATAACGTGTTCTTTAGGTACCAATATCAGAGTAATATTTTCTTGGGAGTCACAATGGGTTATCAAGGACTAAAGATCTTTTATTAAATTGACTTAAAATTAGACACTGATATTGTTAACCATATCCGGAAAGGGTACTGGGTTTATGAGTTCGGATGGTGTGTACTATATGTCGATCGATAATGAGATAGTGACATTTTGTAATTTATATAAATAGACTTTCGTAAACTTTTATAATCATCACCAATCTGAGACCCATCACTTCATTCCAATTTGAAAAAGGATAGAAGAAAAAGATGTCACTTATGCATAATAAAACACTGTTTTTCTTTACCAGTTAAATTTAGGGTTAAAGTTCGGGACCCGGGTTAGGACTAGGTTCAGTCGGAGCCCCTTAACGTCTTAAGGGGTCCGGTCTTCAAAGGGGTAGTACCTAAAGTAGAACGACAATTTCTAGGGGAAGACCAGTGAACTGGAACTTGAAGAAGGACACGATGGGAGAACAGAATTATTGGACTACGAGACCCCGAAGGAAAAGACCGACAATCGGAACGACGATCGTCGGGGTGACAGGAGTGTGGTGAGTCATCAGTCTTTTGGACGACTCACACACGGTCTTCGTCCCCGGGAGTCGGACCAGAGAGGGCCAGGAGTCTAAGGAACCACAGTGTGTCCGTCGACCTCGTTTCGTCATAGAAGGGAGGGGGTTTAGGGATCGTGGCCTCGGACGATTCGGTAGGATCGAGGGTAAGGACGGTCTGGAAATAATTCGTACTGTTCCCAAACCTTGCGGACGATTTGTAGTATTAGAGGGCAGAGGGACTTCTTCGTTTATCTCAATTTCCTCCGACACCTCCCACCTTACCACCGTCTATGTAGGGACCTCTCGGGTCGAGGTCGGAGGGAGTGGACAGACACAGAGGGGGGAGAGTCGAGTCTAGAGAGTCCTCGGACCGGTTCGGACGGTTTCCCTACTCTTTCTCCACCGATGTTTAACTTTACTTGTAGGACGACTTTTCTTAAGTCTCACGAACTATTTATCCACACACCCCGGGACCGTAGAGTGTCTGTCGTCTCCTGAGAGAGGGAGAGGGGTAGGCGGGGAAGCATATTTACTCTCTACACCCAAGGAGTACCAAGGGAGGAAGTTTGGGGATCTCCTGTGTCTTTTCCCTGTTTACTGGTGCGGGTTGTTCCTCCCCGTTCCCTGACGAGTTTAATGTCCCTTGGGATAAATTTTTGTAGAGGAGTGTCGATAAGTTAGTGATTAACTGAAAAGAAGGAGTGAAATTAAAACTGTGACCACAGAATTAATTAATTGAGACAGTGGTTTCGGGGTCCCACGGTGTTGTCCTTAGCGGTCCACAAATAGAGAGAACAAGGTCGGTCCAACTGTCCAGCCGAGAGGGACCGGTCGAGGGACTCGGGAGAACCAGGGACCTCCTTTGTTCTTTGGTTCGAAACATTAAGAAAAAAAAAAAAAAACGGAACATTAAGAAATTCGGTGTCCTGGGTCGGTCATCCTTTTGTTCGTCTTTCGAGAGGGAGAGACTGTCGCAGAATTTAAGGGAAGAGAGAGACATAAGAGTATACATATGTTTCAAGTAGTGTGTCTGAAGTCGGTCACTCTGTCTACGTCGTGTTCACACCGAAGAATCGGAGGTCGTTTTAGTAAACAAGTGAGTGAGTAAGTAAGTATGGTTATAAAATGACCAAAAACTGACAGGACACGACCTGAACAACCCCCTCATTCTCTGTCTCCCCGAAGGGTCCAGCGTAATCTTCAATTCTTGGGCGGGCGGTCGTATCGAGCTAGGGACGGACCCAGACCTTCTAGGAGACCTCTTCCTTTACCGTTGGGTGAGGTCATAAGAACGGACCCTTTAGGGTTTCTGTTTCCTCGGACCACCCGATGTCAGGTATCCCAGCGGTTCTCAGTCTGTACCGACTTCGTCGAGTCTTGTGCACGTGTACACTGTCTCGGCCCAAGTGTTTCTTCATATTTAATATTGTAACCATTGAAATCAACTTCTCCCCACTGTTTTCGGTTTTTGATTGCGTTAGAACATTTAGTTAAGATTGGGTTTCTTTTCAAAAAAATTTTTTTATTTTCGGTTCTAAACTACAAGTTTCTTTTCGAGGTCTACCCGTTTCAGTTAACACGACCGACCTATACAATCAGAATACAGGGGAGGGGTGAAGACCCAGGGAGACCGTGTAAAGTTTGAACGTGACTCCTTCGGGTTACCTTGGTGGTGGTCCGCCTGGTAGACGTCCTCTTTTGAGTTCTCGAGAAGAAGACCGAAGGAGGTAGGAGAGAGGACCAAACCTCCCCACTCCCTCGTCATCTTCCGTAAAAACTCCTTCCTTCGAGGGTAAAGTCGGGAAGGAGTGAACGGGGTGTCTCCTCCTTCTACTCAAGTTCGAGTAGTGAAACTGTCAAACCTGACCTGATGGACAACTCATCCCGGTGAGACGGGATTTCCATCCAACTCAGATGTGACGGGACCCTCGAGGGTCTGTAGAACGAAGAGAAAGTAGAAGTCGTACCACCGTCTTCACCCTATGACAGGGTCCCTGGGTGGGAGGAACTTGTTCGGGTTGGTAGAACGGGATAAGAGGAAGGGGTAAGATACATCCTTTCTTTTCTAAGTACTGGTCTCTATTCAAAAAAGAATACTTTCGAGTACACACTTCCCTCTCTTTTATTTTCGGTGTCAGCAAAGAAAAAGGGGGTCGGATTGAATGTTTTTGGAAGAGGTAAAGTCGACCTCAGGTGGGAGCAATAGTTACACCGCGACGAAATAAAAGGTAAATGTTGAAAGTAGTATATATTTAAATATCCCTCCTTACGACGTTAAACCCCGTCTTAGGATCATAAGGTCCCGGGAACAGGTTTTTGGTTGTTTCTCACGGACTATCGAACTATTTACCTCTCGGATCTTCGGGTCCCGAAACGGTTTAGTAAAGGGGTACATGGGGGACGTCTCTAACGACGTCATAAAAGTCTTGAGATGGGACTACTCTGGGGAAACGGCGTACAAGTCACAGACTCTGAATGCAAAGATCTAACGGGACGAAGGACACGATACGACACGATTCCGAGAAGTCAGTGTAGGTTGAGTACTGGGATACCTGATATGACGTGGACCGAAGAGACAGGTCCGTTCGTATACCTTCACCCAACGGTGCGGGAGGAGATCCTCTAGAAGGACTGGGTCCCTAATTTGGGTGTAGAGAATTTTTAGAGGACGTAACCGTCCACTCAAGAAATGGTGATCGTGGTACACCCTTCGGGTGGTACGTAGGATATAGGGAATAAAAGTAAGGGCTAGATGAAAAATTGGATGGAACCGTTGGTTATGATTGTAGGAGACAAATTTTTTTTTAGGTTCACCGAAGTATATCGGGAATCTTTTTTTAGATTAGAGAAGTGATGTTGGATACACTATCCAACATTACAACTAGAGTTGTGACTGACAGAGACACTTCCCTCATTTGTAGGGGTGAGGGTCACTATAGTGCTAACCGGTATAGTAAACGAAACCGGTTACCCTCGTCGGGTAGGTGAAGGCACATCTACAAAGTTCCGGTAGTGTACCAGGAGATGTAAGAGAGAAGAGACTATCCTCTGGTCCTTACAGGGTCTATTCTCGGCAAAGTACTTGGACTCAGGATCTCACTTTTTCTACATGTCGATTAGGTGTCACCTGTACTTCGTACTCACTTTTTGAAGAAGTAACATATGGTGACTCTAAAGTCCCGGAAGCCATGGTACGTCCGAAGGGTTCACCGAGTCACCATTTCTTAGGTGGACGGTTACGTCCTCTGTACCCCGCCTGAGTATCCGGTCCTTCTAGGAGACCTCCTCCTTTACCGTGAGGGGGTGGAGGGTACCTGTCTCCTCGGACCACCCGATGTCAGGTATTCCAGTGTTTCTCAGTCTGGACTGAATCGTTGACTTGTGTGTACGCACCATGGTACGTCAAATAGGACTAGAGTGCCTATGTTACACTAGCTGGAGACTGGTAGGGAGGTCAGAGCACAGAATGGAAGGAGACAAGGTGATGTGAGTGTGTAAGACCCGAAGAAAGAGAAGGAACTTGCGTACGGTTCAAATAAGAGTGGGCTCTCGGACTCCAAACGTGTACGACAAGGGTGACGGACCTAGTGAAAAGGGACTTCAAAGTGTCGCGACAGAGAAGAAGTGATAAGTATAGAGTCAAATTTAGAGTGAAGGAGTTCTTTATGGAAGGGACTTGGAGACACATTGTATCGGGGGGTCAGTGAGAGATAGTGTAATAGGACGGAGTAAAACGTAGACAAGTGATTGTATAATGAAGGAACTTTACACTTAAACCTTCTCGATGGGACCACCGAGTCTACCATTTCTTAGAAGGACGTTACGTCCTCTGGATCCAAACTGGGGACCCAACCCTTCTAAGGGGACTTCTTCCCTTACCGTTGGGTGAAGTCATAAGAACGGACCTTTTAGGGTACCTGTCTCCTCAGACCACCCGTTGTCAGGTACCCCAGCGTCTCTCGACCTGTGATGACTCACTACTTGTGTGTGGAACCTTACTTGTGAGGTACACTCGTTTCTGGAACAGGTAGTAGCAGTGGCGACATGGAGGTCTGTGACCTTACGGTGGACTGTGTTTCGTCTGTGTCTCCTTCATAAACACAGTACTTATTTACTTGTAGAGAGGATTCGGAATTTTGGAAAAAGTTGGTGGTCGACCCGTGGAGAGGGACCTTTAGGAGTTTGAGTTGTCTAGGGTTTCGTCTCAAAAATTAAGATAGGAGAGACGGGAGTGGAGTCGGAGGAGAAGTGGGTGGTACGGGACCACTTACTGTGGTCGCAAGAGAGACAGCGGGTTTGGTTTTCGAGTCACATAAAACGTGAGGAGGCAGACCAAGTGTCGGGGGTGAGGGGTGGTCAGTGGTCCGACTCCGAGGGAAAATTTGGAAAGGTTCAGAGAAAAAAATTTAGGAGAAGCAGGAGTAAGGGTGTGTGGACGGGAGTGAGTCCGGGAGTAGTAGCAACGGACCTAATAGTGTTAGAAACGTCTTGTCCCAAGGGACAAAGGTCAAAAGAGGGGAGGGTAGACACGACGTGTGATGGTGGTCTTAATAGAAAGATTTTAGACTATTACAGTGAGGGGACAAATCTTCCGAACATTTCTTTGACGTCCTATTTCGAATTGAGGAATCTTCGGTGTTCCATGGAACCCCAGGACCGTAGTCGGTTCCCGGGTCCCAGAAAGGGTGACGAGGGACGACCTGGGAGTGGGGTAGGTCGGTGCTACCTATATGCACCCGTCGTCGAAGTGTCCCCAGACGTACGAACGAGTTCACGGAGAGGGGGTAGTTGGGGAGGGGGTGGGGGTTTGTATGTGTGTGTGTGTGTGTGTGTGAGGGTGGTCGTAGGTGGATGACTCTCGAAAGAGACGATGAGAGGGTCTAGGGAGTCAACTGTACTGAGGGAGACACGTCGGAGAGGGTTGAAGAGGACGGAGAGGAGGACATTTTTACTTTTATCGAGATTAATACTCGAGGTAAGAGAACGTAGGAAATTGTGACCCACGGTTAGAGATAATATTCTGTAACGTCTCGTAGCATACAAAAGACCCATGTCCAAGAAGACACACAAGGAATTCCCTGGTTGTTCGGTGGAAAGAACGAACTCAGGGGTCGTGAAGTGTTTCACGGACTACCTGTGTGAACACGATTCAGTGAAGTCAGCACAGGTTGAGAAACACTGGGATACCTGGCATTTGATGGTCTGAGGAGACAGGTACCCTAAGAGGTCCGTTCTTAGGACCTCACCCAACGGTACGGAAGGAGGTCCCCTAGAAGGGCTGGGGTCCCTAGTTTGGGTGTAGAGAATAAGAGGACGTAACTGTCCGTCCAAGAAATGGTGATTCTGTGTATCATCTACGAGTTGTTTAGAACAAAGTCGTTTATTTACTATAATTAATGTTTCTCTCTCTCCTATTATCTGTGTGATTCATATAATGTTCGGCCTCGGGGACAAACGTACGATTTTGGTCCTTCTTCTTACGTCTCCTCTGACCTTAGTTGAGAGTCGGAGTCGAGACGGGATTATATCGACGGGTTGTACTACCTCAGAGTGGACCATTTGTTCTTCTCCTGGAGTCTTAAATTCCTCGAAGCACGTGAGTAAAAACGAGGTCTGGAGTGACAATACAACTAGAACTGACACCGAGAAGCTAAGAGACGGGGTCCGGGAGAGTGAATGACGAAGGTATCGAAGGAGAGTACACATATAATGTTCTTACCCGAAAGGATTACGACAAGGGTAACATGTCTAAGATTCTCTACTTGACTCTAAAGGGGTTTGGTGTGTTGATCATTCGTTGTCTCAATCTTGAACTCGAGCAGGTACGCCCGAGTCAACAATTACAGTCTGAGATACGCCGGGGTACGTGACATCGGGAGGTCCGAGTAGAGAGGTACCTTAAAGAGCTCGCTCTTCTGACCTTACCCGACAGTAAAGGAGGAGGTCCCCCAGAAGGACCGGGTCGCTACAATGGACACAGAGGACGTAGCCGTCCACCAAAGAAATGGTGCCTCGGAGGACCCTTCGGGTCTTGAACTCGAGTCCCAGAGACATTTGAGATACGGGAGGACGAGGTTCACTCAACAGATCGGGAGCTTCTTCTCGGGATCCTTCATCTAATAGAGGTTAAGGGTGATCGAGCTTTCCGAAAGTAAGGTTATGAGAGATGGGGGTCCGACACCCCTTAGGGAGAAGGGTGGATTGGAGAGTGTCAGGACTCTCTCCGTTAACCCTGGTCCTTCGTCCGGTCCTGGTGGCCGAGGAGTGGGTCCTACGTCTCCGAGGGAAGGTTACCCTTCGTCGTCCAACGGGTCGTGTCGGTCAGTGTTCGGGCCGATAGTAAAGTCTTCTAAGTCCAAGGTTAAGTTATGATAAACTCCGAGTTTTATTGGGGAGGTCAGAAGGACTAATAAAGAATTTACGACAAGAAGTGTCATTACTACCGTGGACACCCCCTCCTTGTTCTTCCCTAAATCCGACTCTCAACCAAATACAGTGAATTTTCCTAATAATATATGGTAGTCTTTCTATTAAGGGGAGGATCGCCCCCTCCTACCTAATCCAGAAATGAAGTCTACCATGAAATACTTTTCTAATAAATTTCTAATATCCTGTTTTAACTATGTAAACTGTTGTAGACGATCCCAACCCAAAGGACTGACAAACTCTTTGTTAACAATAAATACGTTAATCATCTAAGGAACCGAAACCACGATTAGATCTCCGACACTCGTGTGTTTACAGGTGTGTGAGACCAACACTTCAGAGGAAGGGGAAGAGGAGGGTAGAAACTGACCCTTACTGTATTTTTACGATGGTGAAGGTACTTCAGGAGGAACTAAAGAGGTAGGTGTTCACCAGTGAGAACGGAGGACTGAGGGAGGGTAGAAGTTTCCAAAGTAGTGTTTGACGAAACATGTCTGGATAAAGACGGACATACAAGAGGAGGACCGGGACTTTGTAGAGTGTGTGTAATAAACCTCGGGTGTTCCGACACGTAGGTTATCCGTCACTCTTTACATTTGTGAAGGGACACGAGACCAGAGTCGACAGGTGGGTCCGTCACGTCCTTTCCTCCCAGAACCCCCGAAGGTCCCGAGTCCTTCCGTCGTGCCAACGAACCCCACCCTAAGGAGTCTAGACGAGAGTGGTGCAACGACAATGGGTGTCCCGGTATCCCTATTTCTCGTGTACCACACCACACGGTAGGACTCCCCGGAGAGAGATCCTCCGTGACTACAGGTCTCTTCAAACCGGGGTCTAAGGGTATTAAATACCACCCCGTAAAATTCCTTCCCGAAGGATCCACCCCAATCACTATTTTTTTTTTTTCTTATCTTTTCTTTGGGTAGACGGTTACGTCCTATGTATTTCTACGTCCAAGCTAGGGACCCATCCCGTCTAAGGGACCTCCTCCCGTACCGTTGGGTGAGGTCATAAGAACGGACCTCTTAGGGTACCTGTCTCCTCGGACCGTCCGATGTCAGGTGTCCCAGTGTGTCTCAACCTGTGTTGACTTCGCTGAATCGTGAGTACGTGTAAAAACTCTTTTTCATGACTCCTTACTAGGACCTCATGAAAAGGTTCCTTGGGAACCGTGTTATACAGACCAAAGTGAGAACGGCTTCCGTCAGAGGACCCAGACGCCTTTAAACATTTGACGTGGATATAAGTAGGTCTCGTGTGGTAGGAGTTGGTGATGCCTACGAAGATCGGAGAGGGGGTAGTGACGAAGGGTGGACGTGAGATGATTACGGTTTGGAGTGCGAAATGTGAGAAAGGATGGAGGTTCTTTGTCAAAAAAAGACGAACCTAACGAGAAGGAAGTCGGAGGAGGTGGGGTACTCAAAGAGGACGTGAGGAAATCTCAGTCAAGCCTATAGTAGAGGAGGTATGTCGGACGGGACAATGGAGACCAGTTGAGTCCCATAGGAACAAAAGGATCATAATTAATAGACTCCATATTTCGTCATTTTTAGTGGTATTAGACTTTTGTCAGTGATTATTTATCTATAAATAGTATTTTTGAGTTAGATGTCGATACATAATTCCCGGGTAGTCCATCCTCCGTGACTAGAGATGTAAACGTTATGTTCGTTACTTGTTTCGTTTATCGGGGTGGGTCTGTCCCCCACCCGAGTCTTGTAGTTATGTGTCACTTGTTTCTCATTCGTTTAATATATTGTACGATCTCCAACTGTTCGTGTACGTTTTTCCCTCCTAGCCTCTTCCCATTTCGACTGTCTCTTACAACTCCGTTGTTCCGTCTCCCATCCCGTCCCAATTTACCCCTCCAGACCTGTTCGGAGTACGTCCACTGTAAGTTGGTTTCTGATCTCTGTCTTTCCGGGACAGGGCGTCTAAAGACATCCTTCTTGTAAGGGACCCTTGACACCGGGTGCCCAGTTTAAGTTGGACGGTGAACAACCGTCTACCGGGTGAGCGATTCTTACAAAGAATGTAAAAATTTGTCAATTCTTTTTTTTAGTTTTCTTCTCATTATAAAGTGCTGTGTAATTTTACTGTACTTTAAGTTTAAAGCCACGGGTATTTATTTCAACATAACCTTGTGTCGGTGAGTAAGCAAATACATAACGGACACCGACTAAAGTCCGACACAGCCGTCTCAATTTAGCGACACTGTCTCTGGGAGTTTCGGATTTCATAAATGATATATCGGGAAACGTCTTTTTCACATCGTTGGAAACTCAATCACGGTTCTCGGGTCCCGTCCTCGTTCTTGTTCCTCTGTCGTCACGACCTCACACACACACACACACACACACACAACCCCCCACCCCCACTTCCCGCCCCCAACACCTATGTGTCCCTCCTACTGGTCACTTAGTTGACCCCTTATCTGACTCCCACTTCACATCCAATACCTTCCAATACCCGGTAAGCCAAAATTGAACCCGTCATCCCTCGGTGTCGTCTTAAGACTAATCTTCTTGGTGTATCAGACTCAATACAAAATTCTCCTACCGAAATCTCAGAGATAGCTCTTATCTGTATTGAATCGTCCGGTGACGTGACAAATGTGTCGTTTCCGTTCACCGAGTCTGACCCCACCATCGTGACTCACAACCACAGTTCTCCCCCAAGTCAAGAAAAAGAAAGAGATTTCATGAAATTTCTTTCATGAAATGTCACCACACGAAATGACGGAATGTCACCACACACTCAAAGTCCACATGGTATTTCACTAAGTCAATATGTATATGTAAGAAAGAGTCTAAGAAAAAAAAAGGTGTTATAAAGTTTGAAAATAATAAAAAAATCAAATTATATTTAAATAAATAAAATTAACCTCCGATTAATGAAATATTATAACATAACCAAAACGGTATGTAGTTGTATTTAGGCGGTGTCCACATGTGTACAAGGGTAGGATTTGGACGGAGGGTGGAGGGAGGGGCATGGTAGGGAGACCCAGGGCCACATAGTCGGGGCTCATAGGACATAGGACGTAACTTGGACCTGACCGTTAAGTAAAGTATATACTATAATATGTACAAAGTTATGGTAAGAGGGTTTAGTAGGGTGGGAGCGGGAGGGGGTATCTCAGGTTTTCTGACAAGATATGTAGACACAGAGAAAACGACAAAGTGTATGTCCCAATAACAATGGTAAAAAGATTTAAGGTATATATACGCAATCATATGACATAACCACAAAAAGAAAGACCGAATGAAGTGAGACATATTACCCGAGGTCAAAGTAGGTGGAGTAATCTTGACTAAGTTTACATAAGAAAAATTACCGACTCATTATGAGGTAACACATATACATGGTGTCGAAAGAATAGGTAGGGAGACGACTACCCGTAGATCCAACGAAGGTACAGGGTCGATAATATTTGTCACGACGCTACTTGACACCCCATGTGCACAGAGAAAGTTAAGACCAAAGGAGATACACATACGGATCGTCACGCTAATGACCCAGTATACCGTCAAGATAAAGGTCAAAAAATTCCTTAGAGGTCTGACAAGAGGTATCACCGACATGATCAAACGTAAGGGTGGTTGTCACATTCTCCCAAGGGAGAAGAGGTGTAGGAGAGGTCGTAAATAACGAACATCTGAAAACCTAGCGTCGGTAAGACTGACCGCATTTTACCATCGAGTAACACCAAAACTAAACGTAAAGAGACTATTACTCACTACAACTCGTAGAAAAGTACACAAACAATTGGTAGACATACAGAAGAAACCTCTTTACAGACAAATCAAGAAACCGGGTAAAAAACTAACCCAGCAAATAAAAAGACCTCTACTCGACGTCCTCAACGAACATATAAAAAATCTAATCAATAAAGAGTCAACGAAGTAAACGATAATAAAAGAGGGTAAGACTTCCGACAGAAAAGTGGAACAAATATCAAAGGAAACAACACGTCTTCGAAAATTAAAATTAATCCAGGGTAAACAATATAAAAACGAAAATAAAGGTTATAAGACCCTCCAGTCAGTATCTCCTAGGACGACACTAAATACAGTCTCACAAAACGGATACAAGAGGAGATCCTCAAAATACCAAAGACCAGAATGTAAATCTAGAAATTAGGTAAAACTCAAATAAAAACACATACCACAATCTTTCACAAGATCAAAGTAAGAAAATGTTCACCAACTGGTCAAAAGGGTCGTGGTGAACAATTTCTCTAACAGAAAAGAGGTAACATATAAGAACGGAGGAAACAGTTTCTATTCCACAAGTGGCCATACACCTAAATAATATCTAATATTATTTATTAGGTATTATTAGAAAACGTCATATGTAATAATGTTCTATGACTTATATCAAGGGACACTGTATGTCCAGGAACAATAAATAGATAATATATATATATATATATTATCATATGACTACATGTTTATAGATAAGTTCAGAGACGAAAGTCAAGAAACGTCATATGTCGGTTTTTACCTTGAAGACCCAGTGTAAATATTACGATACAAATTTAACAAACTCCTTGATGGTGTGACGAAAAGGATTACCGTCGTGGTAAAATGTAAGGATGGTCATTTCGTGTTCCCAAGGTTAAAGAGGTGTAGGTGTAGATTTGATAAAAGAGTCAAAACAAAAAGATATCATCGGTAGGATTACCTACACTTTACCATAGAGTAATACCAAAACTAAGAGTAAAGGGTTACTGATCACTACGGGTCGTAGAAAAGTACACGAATAACCGGTATAGTTAACGACGAAATGAGACCTTCTTTTTAGACATATATTGTTTCGACCAATTTCAGATCGTGTAATATCTTTATGCAGTCTCAATGTCAGATTGAATCGGGGAGAAATTTTGTAGACTGAACTGAAACAGAGTTGAAGTGTTTAGAGGGAGAAAAATTGGGGTTCCCCAAAATATTATCTGATAGGTCCTTTGGAGCTCATAGTAGTGGCGCGTACGTCGGAGGGTTGTGAACTGAACCAACAGTGAAGAAAGAACCAGGGGTATTGTATTCGTTTTTAGAGAAGTTTACGGAAGGGGATGTAAAGAGTAGTTGTGGTTGGATAGGTCTGAAGGGAGCACCAGGTCACCAGTTCTTAGGTGGACGGTCACGTCCCCTGTGGTCAAGTTACGGACCACGTCCTTCTAAGGTGTGTCTTAGAGTCGACGGTGTCTTGTCGATTCGGGTACGTGGCGTTGGTGACTCGGGCACTCGATGTTGACGACTCACGGGTGCACATCTCGGATGCGAGACGTCGGTGACGTTCTCTTTGGTGACGTTGTTCCTTCGGCGTGTGGTTACCCTCGTCGGGGCGAGTGGCGCTCTCTTTCGGGGACACGTCGTTGCTTCTCGGTCCCGACGATTTTTAAGTAATATTTAAAAAGAATACTTCTGGTTCGATGGGAGAAACAGACGAGTAGACGAGCCAGGAAGTCTCCTCCGATTCAACCTTTCGTGTCCAGGGACGTCGGTGGCGGGTCGTGAGGGGTGTCAGTGTGGCATCGGAACCAGAGGTCGAGAGGACGTAGATGAGTAGGGAGTAGGACAAATTGCTACTGAATAGTTTCGTCTACCACATGTGCAACCTGGGGGGGCCAGACCGAGTAGACGTTTACGGGACGGGTTCCAGTTGTAGTCCTCGAAGTAGACGTCAACCCCGACCACCGGGACGGGGTCGTCGACCACAATGTGGTCGTCCTCCTAACAGGAGTAATCGATATAAAAGATAGAGTCGAGAGACAATCAAAGAAAGTCTCTTACATAATGTTTAACACAAGTCAACTAGTAAAAAATTTTTTAAAGAAATGTGTAAGAATTACAGTCCGTGAACAGTGGGGTGAGGTCATGAGAACGGACCTTTGAGGGAACCCGTCTCTTCGGACCACCCGACGTCAGGTACCCCAACGCCTGTGCTGACTCGCTGAAGTGAAAGAGAAAAGTGAAAGTACGTAACCTCTTCCTTTGTCGCTGGGTGAGGTCACAAGAACGGACCTCTTAGGGTCCCTGCCCCCTCGGACCACCGGACGGTAGATACCCCAACGTGTCTCAGCCTGTTCTGACTTCACTGAATCGTCGTCGTCGTCGTCCTTACAGTCCGTGATACGATCCAGGTCCCCATGTTGATACTTGTTTTTAACTATCTTGGATAAAAGAGTATCTCGAAGACCATCCTACCTCTTTTACATATAATTAAAGAAAATTTTAGTGTTGGTACACACATATTATGTTTCACGTGTTCATGATATTTCTTTACCGATAAAGTCTTATATTGGTTCTTCGATCGTGACCTAACCCCGTATCAATCCGGAGGGTCCTCTTCACTACCAAGTCGGTCGAAACCTTCCTAATCGTCTCCAATTGGTCCGTTTCCCTTCTCCCACCGACAGGTCCCTCTTCCTTCCCTTCCCCCACCGACAGGTCCCTCTTCCTTCCTGTAGACTTTTCTAGAAGTCGTTCTACTTCACTTTACGATCGTTCCAGTCCTACCGTCGATACGTCTCTTACTTCACCCCTCACCTTGTACTACGTTGACCCTCGATGTATCCCCGGGGTTTGGTCCGGAACATCTAGGACAACCTCTTGAATCAATTTAAGGTCCTCCTTTTCCTTCGACGAGTTCACAATATACATCCTCTACCCAGTTCTAACCCTCAGTTAGTATAGGTCCAACACTTTCTAGTGAGATTGTTACCGCACCCTTTATCAAACCATTTCGGAACCCTCTCGACTCTCTGGTTAACCATCCGAAAGTCCCATCAGACCCCTCTTTCCTACCATCAACTAACCTTCCTACTAACATCTTTATCCCTCTTCACCTGTCTAACCCTTCCATAAATCTTTAGTTTTAGTTATCCTTTCACATAATTAAGATCTACATAATTTAGATCTGTAACTTCTTCCTTCGTAGTACCTTTTGAAGATCTAAAGACTGAATTCTTTGACTCACCTAACACCATGGTGAGTGACTTTGTCCCTTTTGATTTTGTCCTTTAGTCTTTTAATCTGGACTTAGTCCGTCTCCAAGGGTCTCCCTGCCCCTAGTACTCAAACGAGAATCTGACACCTCAAACTCCACGGAAACTCTTTACGTCCACCTCTATATCATCCTAAGTCTTTTCGTCATTATCTCATGTGGGCCCAGTTCTTGATCATCTTTCCATACTCGGTATCCAGATTGAACTCTCAAGTGACTACATATACGCTTCTTAACCTACAACGGTACGGGGGAGTTTAAGTACATAACTTTAAGATCGAGGGTTATGTTACCATAATTCTTGACCCCGGAAACCCTCCAGTAATCCAGTGTCCCATGCCAAGAGTACTTACCCTAATCACGGGAATATTAATTCAAATTGAGGTACCAAAACTCAAACTCCTTGACTTCCATATCTCGACTGGAAATCGACCCTACCCTCTTAGACCCCTTCGTCATTCAAAACCCCATATCTAGTGGTCGAGTAAAGACCGGACAATTCGACCTCCATAGAAATCTCGATAATTGTCCGACACTCTTATTCCTCAAGACTTCTCCGTCCCGACCTCTATCTTTTACAACTCGGTAACCGTGTAGTCAAGTCAAGTCAAGTCAAGTAAGCGAGTCAGCACAGACTGACATTGGGGTACTTAGCGTCGTGCGGTCCGGAGGAACAGGTAGTGGTTGCGGGCCTCGAGTGAGTCTGAGTACAGGTAGCTCAGTCACTACGATAGGTCGGTAGAGTAGGAGACAGTAGGGGAAGAAGAGGACGGGAGTTAGGGAGGGTCGTAGTTTCAGAAAAGGTTACTCAGTTGAGAAGTGTACTCCACCGGTTTCATGACCTCAAAGTCGAAATCGTAGTAAGGAAGGTTTCTTTAGGGTCCCAACTAGAGGAAGTCTTACCTGACCAACCTAGAGGAACGTCAGGTTCCCTGAGAGTTCTCAGAAGAGGTTGTAGTGTCAAGTTTTCGTAATTAAGAAACCGTCAGTTGGAAGAAGTGTCAGGTTGAGAGTGTAGGTATGTACTGGTGTCCTTTTTGGTATCGGAACTGATCCACCTAGAATCAGCCGTTTCATTACAGAGACGAAAACTTATACGATAGATTCAACTAGTATTGAAAAGAAGGTTCCTCATTCACAGAAAATTAAAGTACCGACGTTAGTGGTAGACGTCACTAAGACCTCGGGTTTTTTTATTCAGACTGTGACAAAGGTGACAAAGAGCTAGATAAAGGGTACTTCACTACCCTGGTCTACGGTACTAGAAGTAAAAGACTTACAACTCGAAATTCGGTTGAAAAAGTGAGAGGAGAAAATGAAAGTAGTTCTCCGAGAAATCAAGGAGAAGTGAAAGACGGTATTCTCACCACAGTAGACGTATAGACTCCAATAACTATAAAGACGACCGTTAGAACTAAGGTCGAACACGCCATAAATTTCGGTTACCTTAACCTACTCCAGTGGTACTCCTACTCAGTTTCAAATTTTCTCTTCTTCAGACTCGGGATCCGGGACCCTGTAAGGTTCCAAATCTCCCGTCCTTCAACCCACTTCAGTCGTGGCCTCGAACTCTCCCTTTCTGGTCATTTCTTCCTATTCCCGGTCTCCTTTCCCCACAAGATATTCGGTCCTCTTCTTTACGAAGGTCCTTCTCTACCTTTTGGTAACTTACTTTATGTCGACCAGGTCAACCTCCTCTTAGTTCCTTACTGGTGATCTTACCGTTCAACCTGTAGTGACCACTAGAAGTTTTCTAATCAAAGGTGTTTAAGTAGAGGACTCAGACCTTTTCTGAGTTCTCTCTTGTCTTCCTCTTTATAGTCTTGGATATTCGTGTCTGTTGAAAAGATCCTCAAAACGACATTTCGTTTGTTCTATTCACCCCACCCTCGACCTTCCCTCCTACTTCGGTTTTTACTTAAAATTCGAAAAAAGTCTACCTTCTTTATCGTTGTATATACTTACGAGTACCCTTACCAGTCGTGTCATGTCCTTATTTTACTTATCCCTCTTCTGCTTACTCACTAAATCCTCAATTGTCACCTTTAACGACATCTTTACAGAAACTCATCTTTCCCTCCCCTCGGTCAGGAATTCATCTTCCCGACTAGATCCCGATTTCATCCCTGGTGAGTGGTCGTCTCCGTCCTGTTACACAGGTGAACTGTCAAGTCCCAAGATTCAGACCCTCCGGACCACACGACGTCAGGTACCCCAGTGTTTCTCAGCCTGTCCTGACCCGTTGACTTGTTGTTGTTTTTTTTGGGTCAGTTCGAAGACTTCCCGACGGAACGCTAAGGGATGGGGGTAGGTTCCCTCACTCGTCTAAGCCTTCAGTCAAAGAAAGGGTCCTAGTTGAAAGTACATGAAGAATCGTAAATGACACCCTAGTGACCAACCCCCTCGACATAATCCATGGTGGACATCATGTTGAGTTAAGAAAGTGTCACTTTTGTGATATTTTTCTTATAAGAGTCGGGTAAAAATGTCTCCTCCTTTGACTACCTACCTTTCCAATATTGGACGGTTCTAGTGTGTTGTTCATTGACTGTCCCGGTTCTCACCTTCGGTCAGATTAGGTTTTAGGAACAAGATCGACGGTAATGTAGTAGAGACTTAAAGAAAGACTTTTCGTCTTATCCTTGTTGAAAGCAATTTTTCGAGTATCATTAAAAGGAGAGAAGGGAAGTGACTTTAATGGTGTCCCGGTCAAAAGAGATTCCACTTCAGAGTCAGGTCGGAACTGTCTTCTCTTCTAGACGTATACTTACCGTCCAGTGCCGACCTCTATTGGTTAACTTTACGATTAAAACGGTGATCAACCCCCCCTTCACCTTCCTCTCCACTCCATTCTGAAGGGACCACCGAGTCTGTCACTTCGCAGACAGATGTTGCGTCCTCTGGCCCCAAGCTAGGGACCCAACACTTCTCGGGGACCTTTTCCTTTACCGTTAGGTGAGGTCCTGATAACGGCCCTTTTAGGGTACTTGTCTTCTCGGACCATCCGATGTCAGGTACCCCAGCGTTTCTCAGCCTGTACTGACTTCCTGAAGTGAAGTCTACGAAAACTTGACACAACAACCTCTTCTGAGAACTCTCAGGGAACCTGACGTTCCTCTAGGTTGGTCAGGTAAGATTTCCTCTAGTCGGGACCCTAAAGAAACCTTCCTTACTACGATTTCGACTTTGAGGTTATGAAACCGGTGGAGTACGCTTCTCAATTGAGTAACCTTTTCTGAGACTACGACCCTCTCTAACCCCCGTCCTCCTCTTTCCCTGGTGTCTCCTACTCTACCGACCTACCGTAGTGCCTGAGCTACCTGCACTCAGACTCACTGGAGGCCCTCAACCACTACCTGTCCCTCCGGACCGCACGACACTAAGTACCCCAGCGTTTCTCAGCCTGTACTGACTCGCTGACTGGACTTGACTTGACTCTCTGGTTAGTGACATCAGTCCCGAAGGGAACACCGAGTCGACCATTTCTTAGACGGACGTTACTCCCTCTGGACTCAAGCTAGGGACCCAACCCTTCTAGGGAACCTCTTCCCTTTCCGATGGGTGAGGTCATGGGTGAGGTCATAAGACCGGATCTCTTTAGGTACCTGTCAGGTACTCCACCGTTTCTCAGCCTGTGTTGACTCGCTGAAAGTGAGTGAAGTTATATAAGATCACCTGTTCTCAAACTCGTTTGAGGGTCTCGATCATTTCTTGTCTCTTCGGACCACACGACCTTAGGAACCCCAGTGTTTCTCGACCTGTACTGACTCGTCGACTTGTTGACATCAGGTACACTGGTACCAGGTCTACGAAACAGGTCCTGGTTCACCTCCCTCCACCTTTGTCCTTGACTTTAGAGCCTCTTCCTCCCTAGAGGTGTCAGGGAAGGAGATTCCTCGAGGGGTAGTAACATAAAGGGGTTTACAGACCATAGGCGACGGGTACATTATCGAATAGATAACAAACGTCGGTGACGGTTGTAGAACCAGGACTGTCAGGACTACTTCGTAAGGTGAAGATTGGCCAGAACAGTGCCGTTCTACCGGTGGGTCTAGTAAGAGTCTGATCTGATGATAGGTCTTAATAGTTTCTCGTACCGTGACTTTTTTATACTACTTTTTCTTCATTCGGAACCATCGAGTCCATGATTTCTTAGACGGACGTTACGTCCTCTAGGTCCAAGCTAGGGACCCAGTCCTGCTAGGGGACCTCTTCCGTTATCAATGGATCAGGTCATAAGAACGGACCTTTTAAGGTACCTGTCTCCTCGGACCAACTGATGTCAGATACCCCAGTGTTTCTCGATCTGTACTAACTCGTTGATTGTACCGTGACTTTGTTATGCTGTTCTTTCTCCGTACGGAACCACCGCCGTGACACCTCTTGGGACCTTCTCTTGGTATTCCGAACCGAGAGGGTTGCCAGTTCCGCCCCTTCTTTTCTTATAACTTCAGTTTATAACAAATGAAAAGGGGTCATATGTAATGGTTCTTTTTCTTTTTTTTTAGTGTAATAGAAAATTCATTTGTGTACGTACACTAAGGAAAAGGACAATTTGAATCTACCATAAATTTCGGTGTGCTGAAGTTTAATATAAAATAAAAGGTATTAAAAGACATAAAGACTTTTGTAGACGTTATTCGTACGTAAAGTAAATATTGCCCTCCAATCTAAAAGTTAACAAAAAGTTTCTGTTAGACCTTTATACTACGGATTCTTCCATCACCTTACCGACCATACGACGTTCTTTCTACGTCCGAGATTGTCTTTACGGAGTGGGTCCCACCTACAGAAGATCGAACACTCAGACTACATTCTCGTCTACGACGTCATAGTCAAACCTAGTAATCACCTTTACACGGCCCCCTGACGCGATACGAGTCTCGAACGCCCTTCTTATGACCCGACTAGGACCCCGGGGCCTTTCTTGTTGAGGTGAGTAGAGTCCGATGAATCGTTCCTCTCGTAATTGGATGTGTCCCTCCGTCGGATGTTAATCAGTAAGGGACCGAGAATCCCGAAAGATTCTTCAAGGAAAAGGAAGGTTCCCCTTGCTACCTAAAGGTTCGTAGGGTCCTCTGAGAACGACATAAGTTTCTTGTATGTACAGGACCTTTTCAAAAAACATTTAGTTTAAAAGTATATGATTTAGGAATAAAGGGGAGGAAAAATAATAATATCATTCTTTGGAAGAACTCTTTTATGTCAGTTAGGTGAGAACCCTGATACTGTGTTCGTTTTCTGTCGTACGAAAAAACATTGTACGAAAAAAAAATTACCATTCCGAGTCCCCAGAAGTGACTACCAGGTCACCGATTCTTAGACGGAACATTACATCCCCTATACTCAGGTTAGGAACCCGTCCCTTGATTCTAGGGTGCACGGTACCTCGTAGATCCGGGAACGTGAAGTTGATGACTCCGGTGCACGGTGTCGATCTCTCAGACACGTGACTTCGTTTTCTAGGACGTACTTCATTGTTTCTAGGGAACACAGAGTTGATTCTGGGTCCCGTCAGTCTGTATTTTTGGTAAAAAATTTTTACTACTCCGAGTTTTATACCGTGTTCACTATGTAAAGACCTTTATTCAATGTTTTGTACTGACATTCATCTGTCTTCTGTCCTCTTTTTCCCCTATTGTCTCCTACTCTACCAACCTACCGTAGTGACTGAGTTACCTGTACTTAAACTCGTTTATGGTCCTCTACCTCTTCCAGTCCCTTCGGACCGCACGACATCAGGTACCCCAGCGTTTCTCAATCTGTACTGAATCGTTGACTTGTTGTTCTGACTTTATGAACAGAGGAACCGATCGTCGAATACCAGGTCTCCTTTGGAGTCTTAGAATCGACTTGACTAATTTTCTGATCTTCTAGACCTTCTCAGAAGATTTTTTCAGTCACGTAAACCTATAATTCGAGAACAGAGAGTCAAGGTTTGAATTGGTAGAGAAGAGTTCTCGAACAAACCTCCCAGATCGTCCCTTCGCGTCGATGAATATATGGGATCCACTAACTTCCACGACCTCCCTTCGACCCAGCGACCCTAGGAAGTCCGTACGACGGGGTGGGTCGTTACGACGAGACCAGGGTCTCACCGTCGACCAAGGTTGAAGATCAAGAAAGGTACGGGGGTCTTGATCGAGTAACACGGGGGAAGAACCGGTACCATACAACTTCGTTCGAACGAAGTGTCTTAAAGTCCTTAGAATACTTGATTAAAACTCGTGTCAACGATAATATTCATTTCAAGATATTTTGGATGACACAAGTAAACACTCCCGACGTTACGTGTTGTTTGACCCACTGAAGTCGTTGTCTTTACCAATTAGGAACAATGATCTCAANCGACGTTACGTGTTGTTTGACCCACTGAAGTCGTTGTCTTTACCATTTAGGAACAATGATCTCAAGGAAAGCCGTGCGACGGGTGGGGTGGGGGGGGTTCTTTACAACGAGACCAGGCTTTCACCGTCGACCAAGGTTGAAGGTCAAGAAAGGTACGAGGGTCTTGATCGAGTCACACGAACCTTTACTCTTTACACAACAGAGTTAAGATCTCCGTTCTTCAGGTTCTAGTTCCACAGACGTCCTCACTAACAGAAGGTCCCGACCCTCCCTACGAGACAAGGTGCGGACAGAGGACCGAAGACCACCAAACGACCGTCAGAAACCGTAAAGAACCAAACATCTTCTTCGGTGGAAACACCACTACCCTGTGTATATAGATCTAACACCGGCACCACCAATATATTTAGACATATATATGTTTCTATATATGTTCACGTTTTGACCATTTTAGATCCAGTCATCAATTTAATTAACGTAACACGGTAAGAAAATGGACCAAAAGTACTACATGTCTACAGTGATCGTCTCCTTCGACTCACTATCCATGACGAAAACGTCGAGGAATACTCAGATGTTAATAAAGTTTTATTTTTTCAAGATTACCTGGATCTCTGATACTTCGGTTCACTTCATTCAGTCTGTTTCTGTTTATAATATACTACAATGAATATACACCCTAGATTTTTTATCATGTTTCCTAGTAAATACTTTGTCTTTGTCTGAGTGTCTATGTCTTTTGTTTACATACCAATGGTCTCCTCTACCCCCATCCCTATATGACTCATACCCTAATTATCTATGTGTCATGATATATATTTCGTCTATTTGTTCCTGAATGACGTGTTGTGTCCCTCGATATAAGTTAGAGAACATTATTTGATATCACATTTTCTTAGCCCTTCTCTTCTTATATGTATACACACACACGTTTACTTAGTGAAACGACATACAGACTTTAATTGTGTCGAACATTTAGTTGACATGAAGTTAAATTTAAAAAAAAATTTAGTTGTTTCCATTAATTATGGGTTTTGAATAATAAGGGACAAACGAATGTAAGAAGATAGTAGCGACAGGTACTCCAGGGTCGAGACGTCCAGGGAAGAAGGTGTGCAGGCGGAAGAAGGAGAGGGGGTCAGGATCCTTATCGTCGACAAAGGACGTGAATAATATAGACACGATGAAGTTACGAGGAAAAAACGAAAACGTTAAGGAATTGTGGATAAATTCATTTGGGAATATAATTTAAGAGAAACAATTAATACAAACAAAAGGACTGACTACATTGGTCAGTTGTGTTCATAAGAGGTTTACTACGTTTACCGAATACACTACCATCTTCCGTTTCGTAGTAAGTAAAGGGGTTTGATGTTTTCCGGGCCTGAATATACAGAAAAGACTAATGGGGTCCTAAAATAAAATCTTTTAACCGGAAGGGTTTCCTACGTCCTTTCGTCTCGAACGGAACCGGGTCTTCCTTCGTGTCTTTTCTTAATCCCGCTTTTCTTATATCCATATATGTAGACACACACACACACTGGTTTAGTGAAACGACCTATGGACCTGGATTGTGTTGTAACATTTAGTTGATCTGTCGTTATCGACAGATGCCTCGGATCGATACACTACAGTCTCATTAGAGTCTGTTAGCTTGAAGTAAAATTTTATAATTACTAAAGGAAGGACTAATATTTCTAATAGATACGAACGCATCATGTGATGTTTCCCATATTTATTTATCTCTGTTAGGGTTGTAGATCTCCAGATAGTGACAATGATAAAACTACATGATAGAAAGAATTAAGAACACCATATATCGTATTCGTTAAGTATAGACATTATATATATATATACATACATTCGAAAATTTATACATTTTACTTAACCCAAGTAAATGTCTATGACGAGTCCGATGGGTACACCACGATCACCATTTCTTAGACGGACGGTCGTCCTCTCATTCTCTGTCCCCAAGTTAGGGACCGAACCCTTCTAGGGGACCTCCTCCTTTACCGTTGGGTGGGATCGTAAGAACGGACCTCTTAGGGTGCCTGTCTCCTCGGACCATCCATGTCAGGTACCCCAACGTATCTCAGTCTGTGTCAACTTCGCTGAATCGTACGTGTGTGTCTATGGTGATGCCAAAAATTCTTTTAATAGTTAGGTAAGAAGGAGGGAGACTACTTATTTGTGTCCGAAAGCCATTCCTAAGGCCGTCTCTCCTTCGAGTCTCCTGTACCGACCCGAGCACAGGTTTGTCCGAAAGATCAACTGTAGGGTAGGGGTGGAGTCAGAAGTCTTACCCTAAGAGTTCCGTGCGTGGAGTGGTCAGTCGACGTCCACTCTCCTGAGCGACGAGACTTGACAGACTAGGGGTCTCGTCCGCCACGGGTCGTCTGGGCCCTTCCGTCCGGACCGGGACGGAGGACGCGAGTGTGGACCCCGTCTTTGTCGTGAAGGGTGGATCCCCGTGTGAAGAGGGGGGACGGGGACCGTAGGTCCAGACAGGTGAGACCCCTCGTCGGTGACATGTGTAACACGTAAATTTGAGGGGGTTTCTCCTGACTACTCGTCTCCCACAAGTTCGAGTAACAGAGTGGTCGGTTCTTTTAGTAAGGAAGAGAAAACGACTCTTCGTTCACTCTTTTTTTTTTCACCTTTTCTTTTGTTACGAAAGAACGGTTTCAAGGGAGAACCTTTGTACGAAAGGTTCCTTATCCATTTGGGAGTCTCTGTCACAAACCTAGAACAAGAAAAGTTCATTGTGTCTAAACACTCGTAGATAGACAGTAGTTTTATCGTAGTTTGTGACCCAGTAAACATCACGGCACCTACCTGGATCTCAGACATTCTGTCTCACTTCTTCAGTCTTCCTCTTTTTATTTATAGTATAAAATTACGTATGTCTATGTCCTAGATCTTTTTATCATGTCTACTCGGATAAACGTCCCGTCCTTGTCTCTGCGTCTACATCTCTTGTCCATACACGGGTGTCACCCTTCACCTCCCTCCCCACTGAACCCTCTCATCGTAACTGCCATATAACGACGTATCAGGTCCCTCGAGCCGACCCCCGAGGTACTATGGATCTTCCCGCCTTATGCCCATCCCCCGCCCTCCCTCCAAGTTCCCCCTTCCCTGTACGTATATGTATCTCGACTGAGGACAACAATATGGTGTCTTTGATTGTGTTGTAACATTTCCTCAATGACAACAAACAACGACAACAAGTCGACGACTCAGGTTGAACAAACCCTGAGATACCTGATATCGGGTGGTCCGAGGAGACAGGAACCCTAAAGGGTCCGTTCTTATGACCTCATTCAACCGTAAAGGAAGAGGTCCCCTAGAAGGACTGGGCCCATAGCTTGGGTGTGGTGGACTTAATGTCCACCCAAGAAATGGTGACTCGGTGGTCATTCGGGTTTCCTTAAGATGAGGTTATAATTTTTTTTTTTTTGTACTAAAATATAAAAAACAGAATAATATTTTATTATGTGTCGATAACATCTTTAAACTCTTTATTCCGTCGAAATCTTCTTTTACTCTTCGTCTCATTAGGGTGGTAGGTTTTATTGGTGACGATCGTAAAGGGGTATTTCGCAAGATTAGAGACAAGACACATGTGTATATCTAATGAAAAATGACTTAATGTTTCATATACAACAAATTATTGTACACAAAAGTAAATGACACAGATTTTAGGGAAATAAAAGAGTGAAGAGACAACGACACATTGTTTGATATAGTTTTGGATCACCAAATCTGAAGGGACCCCCGAGTCTGTCATTTCTTAGATGGACATTACGTCCTCTGTGTCTCTGGACCCAAGATAGGGACCCGGCCCTTCTAGGGGACCGTTTCCCTTACCGTTGGGTGAGGTCCTAAGAACGGACCTTTTAGAGTCCCTGTCTCCTCGGACCTCCCGATGTCCGGTACCCCAACGTTTGCTCAGTCTGTGTGACTCGTTGATTGTCAGCGATACTCACTCATTGTCGACTCGCTGACGCTGACTCGTTGATTGCGTGTCTCGCCAAATTTTGTCCTTAACAGAAAATGAGTACTAACACACCAAACCCCGGGTTGGTGTAAGGTCCGTTACCTCTTTACCAGAGGTCGGGAATCTCCCTTCGACGTTCCAGTGTAACGACTTCTTGTCCATCCTACCTTCTAGAGAGATATCGGTAGAAACCTTTTATGTTACACGATGGATCGAATAAACCTCTTCCGTTATCGTTGGGTGAGGTCATGAGGACGGACCGTTTAGGGCACCTACCTCCTCGGACCATCCGACGACAGGTGCCCCAGTGATCCTCAGCCTGTGCTGACTCACTGAAGGGAAAGTGAAAAGTGAAAGGACGTAACCTCTTCCTTTACCGTTGGGTGAGGTCACAAGAACGGACCTCTTAGGGTCCCTGTCGTCTCGGACCACCCGACGGCAGAGACCCCAGCGTGTCTCAGCCTGTACTGACTTCGCTGAATCGTCGTCATCGTTGTGTATCGAATAATTTCTCAGAAGAAGTATTAACACTACCGATTTATTGTAGATAAAATTTTATATAGTGGTGACTAAATTGTTTTAAGTCACAAACGGTTAAAATCTTTGTAATAATATTTGTGAAGGTACTACTTGTAATATTTTGAAATAGACTTTGAGACTTTTACACATAGGCCTATTTTATATTGCCTCCTTAATGACCCCATTTGGACGAACTATATTTGTCGGTTTAATTCAAGGTCCTTTTACGATTAAATCTGGGTGAAGTGAATTTTCAGAAAATGAGAGACTTTCTTTTTACTAGGGTAGTTATAAGAAGAAATTTTTATGACAACTGATAAAAGTAGATGATAAACAGGTCCCGAAAAACAAAAAGTCTACACTTTCACTAAGGGTGACTTTAAAAGTCACCTCAAATTAATTAGGACATTTACTTGGGCCCTACTCGTCCGGAGAGAAGTTATAAGTCAGAGGACCAGACCTCCAGAAACTAAGACCAGAAAAAAATATAAGTAGTCCTCTTTAACAGTTACAAGTAACAACTCAATAAGGATCGTATAATATGAAAACATTAACAAAATTCATCTTTGTGAAAGGGATAATATATAAATTTGGTTGATAACGACAATTTAACCCTTTGACGAATGAAACATATAAATAAGTATAAGTCGGTAGAAGGATTGAAAAATAATCGAGATCATTCAATAGTTAACTAAGACAATCCAAAGGACCCATCTGTTAGTATAATTAAAAACCGAAGGAGAGTCCATCGGATTAAAGACGAAGGATAGAAAGACGTAACCGATCCTATAGATCCTGTTATAGCTAATGAAAGTACTCTGGTGTATAAAAATAGAATAAGGAGTAGACTTGGTTTTATATAGACTACAAAGGGGAAATTTATACTATTTACGATAATAAATTATATTTATAAGTAATAGTAATTTTTTATGGAAGATAAAGATCAAATGATTTAGAAAAAATAAGTCTTAACCACGTCTTAAAAAGACTTCACGGAAGATCTATCAAAGACTCTAGTAAGTCTAAAAGAGAAATCTGAATGATTATAGTATAAAATAAGGTATTATCATTTACTAAAAACATAAAGTTCTTATTGGGTTATTTTAGTAGTACCTAACAAGAAGAATATATGATAATCTTAACTAAATGGTCGTGAAATAAACCTTTAGAACACAGATATATATCACTCTTAATAAACATAAGATAAAATATAAAGACTTTCAGAAAATGTCCCAATATGAACAAAACATTTCACTTACTCTTCCAAAATTATAAAAAGAGATGAGGTCTTGTCAAAATTTACCGTCCCTTTAATAAACGAGAAAATTTTTAATTTTCGTTTTAGTGGATTTTAACCTCGTATAAATCTGTAGTTGAAAAATGGATTCATAATTAGATTAGTCTAATAGATTAAAAAGATCTTAATCGTAATCACAGTCCATCTAAAAAAAATTATATAATCGTATTTCAACAAAAACAATTTAATAGTAAACTTTAATAACATAGACAATTATGTAAATGAAATATTATATTTTGATGTACCCGTAAAAGTAGAAACGTAAAAGAGAACGGTACTATTATAATTGATATTTAACAGATAAAATACTAAATAATTATTTTTTAATGAGTTTAAAGGATTTGATAAAAACAAAATTTACTCGATTATAAAACTTATTGAAAGATTTATGACTAAAGGAATACAAACTAAATGACAATAAAAAGTAATATGATTTCTTTATACCGGATGTGTTACAAGTTGGTATAGTTAAATAATACAAATGAATACTAGGTTTCTATACATAAAAAAACTTTTTTTACAACAAGAAAAAAATAAAAAACTCCTTTGTAAAATTTTATGTAAAACTGTACGTTTTAAATCAGGACTCAAAGTAGAGGATACCTGTCAACCCCGTTTCTTCTTGTTAAAACGTTTTCTTACACTTACCGGTGAAATGTCACCTGTCTCGAAGTTGAGACTCCTACAGAATGACCAAAAAGGAGGAGAACACTCTTCGATACATAAAGAAAAATTACAAGAGTCGTGTGAGGGGTCTCTACTCCTATTTCGATCCTTCCGAGGGAAGATGGTCTCATACTCCAGTAAATGCAGGGAGGTAGGCAGGTGAAAGTGGGGGCGAAGTCACGGGCGGAATCTTTACTTTCGTCTACGGATCCTTCTCTATACTTTCTCGAGGGACCAGTTCCTTAATCTTGGACGTACGGTGTCGATTCTGGACCACGTCGGTTTGCTTATCGTTTATTTATAAAAAAATTTTTTTGTCGCGATAGACCTGACATAGTGAAGAAACGTCGTAAGAATGTAGACTCGGTATGAGCAAGAGAAGTACTGGAACACAACAGTAACAACGATAGAGTAGGTCTGAGGAGTAGTCTTGTAAGAGGTTCTACCTCGGTTCATCTGGTGTATCTTAGATGAGGAGAAGTCACAATTATCTGGGTGGACACCAACAAGAGTAGTAGTACAGTAAAGGATTTCCGGTGTCCATATGTGTTATATCCTCGAAGGGACCCCCGTGAGCTCCATCTCTTGGACGGACGGTTACGTCCTCTACATTCCCTACGCCCAAGCTAGTGACCAACCCTTCTACGGGACCTGCTCCCGACCGTCGGGTGAGGTCATAAGAACGGCCCTCTTAGGGTACCTGTCCCCTCGGACCGTCCGATGTCAGGCACCCCAAGGTTTCCCAGCCTGTGTTGACTTCGCTGAATCGTGCGTGCGTATACATACGTAAAAACCGGAGTGGTGTGTCGTACACCCTAGATCAAGGGACTGGTTCCTCGTTTGGGTACGGGGAACGTGACCGTCGAGTCTCAGAAGTGGTGATCTGACGGTCCATTCAGGGGACAACCGTAGAATCAGGGAGTCGGTGTAAAAGACTTTAACAGTCTGTAGAATCCTCTTTTGATTGGTCTTTTAGGTGCGAGTAGAAAGTGGTCGAAAGGGAGAACAGTGTCCTGAACGAGGTTATTAATAAGTAACTGGACATTAAAAGGACTATGAAGGTTCGTCCAAAAAAACGGACCGAACGTCCTAGAATCAAGGGGTTGGTTCCTAGTTTGGTCACCCGGAGGTAGTCACTTTCATGGTTCAGGATTGGTGACCTGACGGTCCCTTCAGGCACTGTCTAAAAATTTCTATGTGAAGTAGATCGGTAAGAGTCGTCTTCTTACTCAGACTTGACGGCTAAGTTGACGATGATCTTTCTCGTGAGACACTCTATAGTGTAGAAGTCTCTCGTACTTTGTTTTCACTACTGTTCTTACTGCGTGACGAGTCTCCTGAGTCTATGAAACCCCACGCCAAGACCCACCGTGTGTGTTGTTAAGACGGTAGAGGAACGAGTCTTCAATCAGTGTACCGGTGCGGACCGAGATTCCCACCCTTTTACATCCGGCAATCGTACAGTATAATGGTCGGGTTTATTTTAGACCCAAAATCATAATACCCGTTTTTCTCTTCTCTTGCCTATAACCTATTCGTTGTGTCAGATGTGGTGTAAGGAGTAGATATTTTACCTTTATTACAATTATGGATTGAATGTTTCAACTATACTCCTAATTTCCTGTATCACTTCCATTTGGAGTGTCGTTTCACGGATCATATACCACTTGTCAGTTATACAGTCGTTATTATGATCAATACTGTCATGTCGTTCAGGGTATACGTACGTGGAAGTTCAATGTTCGTTAGTTTTTACGCTTACACAAACGTACAGGTGAGTCGGTGTGATCAAGGGTACAGACCGTATGTACCAGTGTGCGTGCGTAGGAGGTGTCCACCAACACGAAAACACATGGAATGACATGTCTTGACATATGTCATGTCATCACGTGATAGAAATAAAGCTCGGGTCCTACAGGTCTTCGTCCACCTTTTCGTCACTACTGCATCGACCGTGACGATTTCTCCGTAACAATTAAAAATTCCGTGTCCTGGACTTGCAGCTCGCCATGCATTTCCGATATCGTCGGTAAGTCTAATGTTCGGTCACGACGGCACAGCAGATGCTGCTCCTTTTTTTTCTCGATGATGGGTCTGTAATGACCTAGTAAAAAAGTACTCCTATCTGTCTTAACACGCGAAGGGTTCACCGAGTCACCATTTCTTAGACGGACGGTTCCGTTCTCTGTGTCCTCAACACTCAAGCTAGGGACCTAGGTCTTCTAGGGGACCTTTTCCTTCACCGATGGTGAACATCATAAAAACGGACCTTTTAAGGGTACTTGTCCCTCGGACCACCTGAAGTCAGGTACCCTATCGTTTCTCAGTCTGTGTCAACTCGTGTTGTGTGTGTCTGTCTTGACTTAAGTCGTTCCTTACTCTGGGACACGGTAGTTGTAGTCCACAGTCGTTTCAATGTCGAACGGGAGACAGAGGACAACGACTGTTAGGAAGTCAGTCATTAAGAACGGATAAGTGAGCTACAGTCGGGGACATACGGTCGACAACATGACATGGTGACACGAAAAGTTCCTGGACATAATATTCCGATTTTTATACAAAACAAAAACACAAGGTACATAATAAACACACTTTACATAATATTTGGATAATGTCAAGTCAAGTCAAGTCAGCGAGTCAGCACAGGCTGAGAAACATTGGGGTACTTAGTGTCGTGCGGTCCGAAGGGACAGGTAGTGGTTGAGGGCCTCAAGTGAGTCTGAGTGCAGGTAGCTCAGTTACTACGGTAGGTCGGTAGAGTAGGAGACAATAGGGGAAGAAGAGGACGGGGGTCAGGGAGGGTCGTTGTCATGTCATGATATATCAGCTAACACAATCAACCCATGGATCCGATTGAAACAACTTGAATGTTTGTTTAACCCGAATACTTGTGTGAGAGTTTTATCTTGTACGAGTATATATCCCCTGAATGAGATACCCTTAAACTTATATTATCTGATAATCTACTATTTGTCCCTTTTCTTGGTTGGAAAACTTGAAGGAAAGAGATCAAAGAGTATCAGTGAATTTCAGGAAATATTTAAGTCAGTCTATTTGAATCCCTGTTTTAAAGGGGATGGTAACGAAACAAAGTTTATCGACTTATAAACAAACTAAATATTATCGACTAATATTTAGATCGGGTATCAACCATAATTCTGTGTACATTCAAAAGGAATATTAATGTAAGATCTAATAGGATCTGACAGGTAATAAACTAGATCGAAGGAAGAAAAGTTAGATTGTTTACATATTTATTTTCACTAAATGAAAAGTTTGTAAACATTCCGGGTAGAGGAATTTGTCATTATATTGGGTGTGAAGTTTTGTTTAGGAAAACAGTCCATTTTCAGGACTAAAAGTCAACGTGTACACCATGAGTTTAACGAGTATTGTCGAAGAACACTATAAACTCCTATAAAACTGTCAAGAGACGGGAGGAAAGATGATGAATCCTGTTGGCGTGGGTCTAACAGTATATATATACCATCACCTTTTTAAAATCCCCAGTGTCTTGAAGAGTAAGGTTGTTCCGTTGGTGTCTTTGATTCCGTAGGTGGAAGAAGGTTCCTAAGTCTATCCTTACTCATCCATACACACATATAGATAGATACACACTCATATACACAACCTTGGGGTCGTACCCTCGTCACAGTGACAACCACTAATCCTCTTCCTCTTTTTAATGGCCTCACTGTGTTTAACGATTAATGAAATAATACGTCACTCTTCTTATTCTTCGACCTTCAACAAAGTCGTTTAAGATAAAAATTCGTTTATTAACAACCCAAAGGTTACGAGGCTTAATTCATTAAGAGGAGTTCTGGAAGAAATGCAGAGGGAGAAACTTGAGGTCCCCGACTGTTTCTTGACGTCGACGGAGACCCTACCCAAATCTTAAAGTAAACATTAAAAAAAAAAGGGTTTGTACGATAAGAGTTTTACTCGATCGAAACCCCCACAAAAGAAGAGGGGACATTAATCCTCAATGACCCAGTAGGTGTCGAAAGGGTGAGTAAGATATGTTCCACCACAACTCATTATATTTCTCTGAATTTTCTTTTTTTTTTTCTTGAACCCGGGTTAAAATTCTGGTCCGTGACGAGGGAGACGATGACACACTGGAACCCCGTATAGGACATTGGAAGTGAGGACGATTTACATGTTCCACGACACAAAAAATTTGACTCTTCGCGACACGCATGAATACGTAACAATAATTCTACCGGTTCTTACCGTTCTCGTTCTATCGACGCATTATTCTTCATGTTATCGAGTGTAAAAAATCCTCCACAACACCTAAATAATATACGGACCACGAGCCGACCAGACCCCCGAAATGTGCGTAATTGGGAGTGATGACGAGAACCTTCGTCCATGATCGTAGAAGGGCACAATGGGTAGTCGACGTCTCTCCCACTCCTCGACCGGGTCCCAGTGTCTCAATCCCTCACCGTCTCGGGTCCAAGTTCGGGTCTGTACGACCTAGATGTCAGATGCGAACCGATGACGTGTGGTGGCGTCCGAGTCTCGACCTCCACTGTTACCGGGTGTCCGGCCGTGACGACGACGATTCAGTGAAGTCAGCACAGGCTGAGACACGCTGGGGTATCTGTCGTCGGGTGGTCCGAGGCGGCAGGGACCCTAAGAGGTCCGTTCTTGTGACCTCACCCGACGGTAAAGGAAGAAGTTACGTCCTTTCACTTTTCACTTTCACTTCAGCGAGTCAGCACAAGCTGAGAGTCACTAGGGTACCTGACGTCGGATGGTCCGAGGAGGCAGGTACCCTAAAAGGTCCGTTCTCATGACCTCACCCCGCGGTAACGGAAGAGACGTGTGCACCCGAGTTAAGAACCGGGAGGTGAAAGGTTGGTATCCGTCCCCGTAGGGGAATACCGTAGTGTTTCTACAAGAAGTAAGTCAATGTCAAAGTTTTTGTCGGTTAAAATCGGTCTTCATTAGTTCTACCTCTCTCTCCCTTCTTACAACACTAATCCAGCAAGTCTACACTCCATCATTATCCATGACTCGACCGTTTATTGATATCTCCCCAGGTCTCGACGAGTGACGAGGGGGTTTGGTGATAGTTATGGGGGTTCTCCCTGGGTGTTATTAGCTGGAGACTAAAAATCCAGGCACTCTCAAACCTCTTCGTCCCAGTCATTTTAAACTATTCCCCCGACGGGACCACCGAGTCACCATTTCTTAGGTGGACGGTTACGTCCTCTGTACTGAAGCTAGGGACCAGGTCCTTCTAGAGTGTACGTCGCCCCGTGGATTCGGGTACGTGGTGTCGATGACTCGGGTGCGAGATCTCGGGTGTACGGGGTTGACGTCTTCGGGTGAGTGGGATCTCGGACACGGGGTGTTGCCCTCTCCGGTGACGTCGCTCACTGGGTGTGTGGTGTGGGTCTCTCGTCGGGAGGAGTGACGTCGATCTCTTTTCGAATGCGTTGTTGCTTCCGGGCGTGTCGGCTTTCATGGATCTGTTTATTTTGATGTAAATTTTTCTAGACTCTTCCCGTTCGTCCCTACCCCTTTAAGACTCACCTCCCTCTCTGTGACCGGGTCCGCCCCCAGGGCTCTCCCGTTCTGACAGACGGACCCGTCGAGACACCAGATCTCTTCCTGACACACTTTGCTTAAGTCCCCCACCTCCACCCGTGTCGCCCTCCTGACTCTGGTGGATACGGGGGAAGTCGTAGGACGGAGGTAGTCTAAAGTGTTGGTCCTCCCTGTACTAAGAGAATTGTCCTCAGTTCTCCGGTTCACCTCCACCCCAACGTACACGTACCCCGGCCTTCACGAGACCCTCCGTGTCTCCGCTACTGAGTCGGTACCCGTCTCCAGACCCAATCTCTGACATCTGTCGGAACCCATGGAGTGGTTCGATGTTAAAGGGAAGATGTTGGATCTCTATTGACAGCGGATGGACCGACAGACGTGCACCACGAGTGCTCGTCATGGGTTCTGTTACACGAAACGTTTATGGGGACCCTTCGGTCCGCTTCTACGACTACTTCTTCCTACACCACCAGGGGTTACGGACCTGGGACCCCGTCTCGTTACAGACGGAAACGGTCGGAGCGACCGTTTAAATTCGAACTTTCTGTCTTCTCTCCTCTCGGTTCCTTCACTTCGACCATCTACACCTGCTACTGGAACGACCCTAGGGTTTCAGTTCCCTCGTCTTTGGTGCGTCGTGTCGGGAGTGGTGGAGGTCTTTGTCCTAGGGTAAGTTCCAGTCGCAATTTGTCGTCTCCACAAGGACCCGGGGGCCGTCGAGTCTTGGAACCGGTCTAACCGTTTATAAGGTCGTCCTCCAATCGTCTCAACGACGGTTGAATTCACTCGGAGGGAACACCGTGACGTCCCCAGGCACAAACAAGACGCTATAAAAGACAACGATACATATCTTCTCTCCCAAGGTCGGGTAGGTGTCGTGTCCGAAGTCGCTCACGGGCTCTGTTTCCTGTTTCCACCCGGTGCACGTCTCTCCCCACGACGCTCCGTCACCCTTCCGTCCACTTCGACTATTTGTGACCCTCTCGACCCCTTTGCACAGGTCTGACCGTCCCGTAGTGTTCCAACGTAAAGACCTCGTGACACTCGTGGAAGTCGTCTCGTCGTTACGACAATCCTCATCCTCGACCCCCGAAGACTAGGGTCTGGTGGTCCCAAACACACTTAGACCCTTTTGTCAAAGTGGAGAGACTCGGGGTGACGGGGTACTTCCTATAATTGTATTATTTGGACGTTCGCACGATTCAACGAAGTCAGTACAGGTTGAAAAACGTAGGTGGTCCGAGGAGAAACGTACCTTAAGAGGTCCGTTCTTATGACCTCACCCAACGGTGCGGAAGGAGATCCCCTAGAAGGGTTGGGTCCCTAGCTTGGGGACAGAGAACATCGAGGACGTCACAGTCCGTACAAGAAATGGTGATCGTGGTGGACCCTTCGGGATATTATGTGGATTAGGACTGAACTTTGGTTAAGGTTGTAAGGAGACCTATTATATTTCTATAACCTAACGCACTGCTACTTCACCCCACTACAATACACGATATCGGATCATGTACCCTATACACGTCAGTATACAAGTCAGTACGGACGGGGACGGGTCTGGTGGTTCAAGATAATCTCTCCTAAGGACTGGTCACTGGTTAGACTGAACTTCCCCTAAGTGAGATCTGTCTTTCCCCACGCGGCAGTGTGACCGAAGGGGCCTCTCGGAGCTGGGGTCCCCTCTCGACGACCGACCGACCCACCGACCGACCCACACGTCTCTGGTTCCGGTCGTTCAGGACTCGGAGAAAGAGACACGACAGTTGGGAAAAGGAATCAGAAACCGTACTCCGACTTCCTCTTTATCTCTTCCTGTTCCTCCCTTTCCTCAGAGTCTGAGACCCCCGGTAGTCTCCAACCACAGTGTGGGGGTCCCCGACTCTACAGTCGCCCGAAAAGACGGGTCAGAGACAGGACTCCCGGCGGTCACACGTCTGTCGAGGTCGTCCCCCGTCATCTCTCTAAACGGCCGGTCTGTAGTCTTCCGGTCCCGCCCTCTGGGTCACTTCCTTAAGGTGGAACAGGAGTAAAGTTCCAGTAGGGGTGGGGACGTTCCAGTGTATCGTGGAAGTAGAGGGTTCCTGTTACATGACAAATATTCGTCGGGGTAATTCTTTTGATCGTCTATCTACCCCTACCCCTCTGCTCTTCCATTTCCACCCCTGTCCACTAATCTCGAAACGTGTGTTACTTTATTGAAGAAACTTACTTTCTCGCATCCATTTTCTCCAGTAGCCCACATAAATGTGTCACAGACAGGGGTCAGTGTCTGCGGGAACTCCTGTCCCCAGACGCTAGGATCGTGGTGGTAATCTTCACCTTGTATTATCCTTAGTTATCTTTTTACAAAACCTTTCTTACTCACTTGTGTATCGTCTCCGAGGATATCAGGTACGTACCCGACGCAGGTTCGATGTTCGTGGACTTTCTCCAATGTCTACCTTGTATACACTTTTTCCCAGTTTCTTCTCGGTCAGGGAGACCGACGCGAGAAAGAGAGGAAGGTCCAGTGTATGAAGGTCCGGTGAGTGGACGGATTTTGGGGCGAAGTGGGACGGAGCGGGACGAGTTGTTGAAGGGTGCCGAGGGATGAAAGAAGACACCGAAAATTCGGAAACGTGGGGGAGAAGGACGAGACGACCAGTGAGTAACGTTGGTCGGGGAGGGTGACCGGTGGTAGGGAGGAGCGAAGGATCGGGTTGGGTTTGTCGGAGGTCTTACGGTGAACGAATTACCGAGGTCGACGATTCTTAGACGGGATAATACTTTGGAGGTCCACAGGTGACAGGTCCACTGTGCTAAGTGGGAACTGTCTAGCAGTCAGGGATAAGAGACCCAATTACGAGGGAGTGACGCCTCCGACCTAAGGGTCGTCTTAAGGTCACGGGGGACAGCAGACATAGGGGGGAGAGTCTTGGGTCAAACGTCAACTGACTATTTAGTGTAGACTCTAATACTTGATTTCCTCCTTTAAGTGAAATTGGTCGTGGATGACCCGAGACCCGTGACCCCTGAGTGTGTGCCCGTTTGTGGTCGAGGGACCCCTCTTTCCTCCCTACGATTGTCGGTCGAGATTGTACCGCCGGCCACGAGGTCACCCCACTCGTGACTCCCCTCTGTGGGTCGAGTGGGGATTTCTCGAACTTCTCTTACCAGAGGGATCCCTCTATCGACGTCCCTGAGTCCTCCTCAGTCGTTCTGTTGTACAGGTGTCCGTCGCCGGTAGCGAGTATGTTCCCGTCCCTGCGTCTACTTCGTTCCCCGCCCGACCGTACCGTCAGGCTCCGGAGCACACAGACAGAACAGATCGAACCTAACCACGAGTCACAAACTCCTTGTTCTACAGGACTTTCGTCAAAGAGTCGATTGATCAACAAGTTCATTTGGTTCCATCCAGACGAATACCTGATGTTGTGGATCTTCACACTTTCAGTGATCACCATAGACTGAGAAACGTTGGGGTACCTGATATCGGGGGATCCGAGGAGACAGGTACCTTAAGAGGTCCGTTCTTTTGACCTCACCCATCGGATAGGACGGAGGTCCCTTTGAAGGGCTCGGTCCTTATCTTGGTCCCAGAGGACGTAACGTCCACCTAAGAAATGGTCGACTCGATGGTCCCTTCTGGGATATCACGGATTCTGGGCGGCTTTTTTCCAGGTCTATGTCTACCGGTTGTCCGTGCACTTTTCTACGAGTTGTAGTGAGTAATAATCTCCTTACGTTTAGTTTTGATGTCACTTCATCAAGTGTGGTCAGTCTTACCAGTAGTCGTTTTTCAGATGTTTATAGGTTTTTTCAGATGTTTATTATTTACGATCTCTTTCCCACCTCTTTTCCCTTGGGGTGGGACGTGATCGTAAATCCTTACATTTAACCATCTCAGCGATACCTTTTGTCATACCTCCAAAGAGTTTTTTGATTTTTGTTTCAACAGTATACTAGGTCGTTAGGGTGAGGACCTGTATATAGGTATACGGATTAAATTTTTCTAGGTACGTGGGGATACACGTATCGTCGCGATAAATGTTATCGGTTCTGTACCTTTTGCTTACCTATTTCTTCTACACTACGTGTGCACATGTGTCTGTGTATACATATGTTATCTGAGAAAGAGTCGGTATATTTCTTATTTTATGGTAAACATCGGTGTACCTACCTGGATCTATAATAGTATGATTCACTTCATTCAGTCTGTTTCTGTTGATATACTAGAGTGAATATACACCTTAGATTTTGTACTACGTTTGCCTGAATAAATACTTTGTCTTTGTCTGAGTGTCTGCATCTTCTGTTTGAATACAAATGGTTTCCCCTTTCCCTTATCCTTCCCTATTTAGTCTTCGAACCCTAATTGTCTATATATGATGTTACATATTTTATCTACTTGTTGTTCCTGGATGACATATCGCGTCCTTTGGTATAAGTTTTAGAATATTATAGGATACTACCTTTTCTTAGACTTTTTCTCACACACACACACACACACACACACACATATATATATACAGATTAGGAGGATTCTTAGTACTTTTACCAATAATTGGGGTAACTTGTCTATTCCTTTGACTGTCCGAATGTCTCCAATACGGAGTAAGTTCAGTGATGGAGATCGGTCCAAGTAAATTCTCTCATAAACCACCCCGTACACACACACACCCGCACACATATGATCACCGGAAAATCACTGGGAGTCCAGTGTGTCTCCTACAGTGGTAGTTAAGACGGTAAAGTGTTTGACTAACATTCTGAAACCCGTTTAATACACGGAAGAGACACCTGGAGTCCCAGAAATACGAACAAACAAACGAAAAATTTGGACTTTATACCACCTTCACCACCATCTACCCCACCTTGAACCCCGTTCCTCTCCACTCTAGTCTTTTTACTGGAGGGCAGATATGGTTGGAATATCCTAAGAGATGGTCTAGAGAAAGGGGATTAAACATATGTATAATGTAACGAGTAAAGGTCTTGGTCGGAGGGTTTTCGGTGGGAGGTTCAGTTCGGGGTTCGATATAAAGGACCGAAGTTTCAGGAACGGAAGCAGATATTGGTCCGAAGGAACACCGAGTCGACCATTTCTTAGACGAACATTACGTCCTCTGGACCCAGGATTAGGGACTCAACCCTTCTAGGGGACCTCTTCCCTTTCTTATGGGTGAAGGTCATAAGACCGGACCTCTTAAGGTACCTGAGATATCAGGTATCCCAACGTTTCTCGACCTGTGTCGACTCGCTGAAAGTGTTCGTGATCGGGTTCAAGTAGTTCGTCAATCGATCAGTCCCGAGTAACGGAAGGGTGGGGCCCCTGTCAGTATTTACAACCCTTTCCTTTACTCTTTCTCTCGTGGTCCTGTGTGATCTCGACCCTCTGTGGGGTCCCTGTTAGGGGAGTAAAATGTCCACTCCTCAACCCCCAGTGCCTCCTCGATTCTATGAGTGGAAGTGAGGTGGTCGTTTCTACGGTGGGAGTATGAACGGAGTTCTGTAAATGTCTGATGGGCACTTAGTAGTAATGTACCTTTAATCCACCTAGTTAGGGGTAATCCGTCACCCCTAACTTACACCACCAGATACCCGTGCCCCTGGTAGTTTTTTTCTCTACGAGTCTCACTGACTTCTTAAGAAGGACTTTATTTTCACAACACGTCGTCCGTGACTTCACACTTTCTAGTACCTCTTCAAACGAACTTCCGAAATTTCCTCTTTATCTAGAGTCTCCGACACGGTACGCCAGCAAACACCGATCAACAGAGACGGTTATAGACTCGCGGAGACGAAGGAATCTTCATCTAAAGGACTAAAAAAGTGATCCGTGTACTTGTGGGTGTTAATTTTGATGTAAAGGGTCGGAGGAAACGTCCGTCCGAACTGGCTACTCCAGATTCTATCTTCCCAACTTTGAAGGTCCTTACTCGTACTGGAAGAGAGAGAGAGAGGGGGTGGCTGAGGTCACGTGTATACTACTAACCACGACTCGTCTACGGGATCTAGTACTCCACGGTACGATTGTACAGTCTCGTCCACCAAAACCTAACGGATGGGGGTTGAAGAAAGGTAAGATACAATTCAGGGAACATAATTTAACCGGAACAAAAGAGAGTTAACTTAGATTAAGACCGATTATGTCTCTATCTTCTCTTTATTCAAGTCTTCGGAGACTTTTCTAGGTCCTTGGATTTGTCCCTTCTGTCGGAACATCTCAATGTTTACTTAACTCTGTTTAGGACTGTGACTGTAAGACCACGTGGAGGACCTATAAGATCTATCTGACCACCAAAGGTTTGGACTAACACGTAGTCTTAGTGGACCTCTCAAAGAAAAATAAATAAATAACAGACGCGATCCAGGAACAACGACGCGCACCCGAAAGAGATTAACGTTTCTCACCCCCGATGAGGAATGACACCAACTCTCTCGAGGAGAACGACATCCCGTGTCTGAGATCTCGAGTCCGAAGTTAGTAACACTGAATCAACGAGACGGTACAACCTAGGAGGACCTCGGCCCTAGTTCGGGCACAAAGGACGTGACTATCCACCTAAGAATTGGTAACCTGGTGGTCCCTTCAGGGACCTCTCAAAAAGTTCGTGTCTAACGACCCGGGGTGGAGTCTCAAAGACTAAGTCAATTAAGCCCTCCAACAACAACAAGTCACCGAGTTAACACAGACTGACAAACGCTGGGTACCTGACGTCGTGGGGTCCGAAAGGACGGGAAGAATAGAGGTCAAGTTTCCGTAGTTAAGAAACCGTGAGTCGGAAGAAATACCAGGTTGAGAGTGTAGATATGTACTGATGACCTTTTTGGTATCGAAACTGATATGTGCCTGGAAACAACCCGGACTTTTAAATGTACAGATTACTCAATGATCCTACGACCACCAACTCCCCTACTGTAAAACTCTTGGTGATAAGATCTGAAAAGTTTCTATGGGTGGGTTTGAGTCAAAAGAACCCACCTAGAGTTGAAACGTGTGACTGTTCCTTTACACTACTAAAAAGTCGATGAAAGTTTCTACTACCTTACATACCTCCGTCCTCTCCCAGACTCGTTGTCGAACCCACTCGACTCGTAGGTCACTTCTCCTCTAAACACTACGTTTACTAAATGACCACAAGTCGACCCTCGTCTTCCCTAAAGTTATACCACTCGGTTTAGCTTAAGTAATGGACTGTTAATCGAGATTTAATTACGTTCTGACACGACGGGTTGACACGAGATTCCTTCTCCCAGGGACTGTCGAACTCTACCCGTCCTAGACTGTGTGACTAGAATCGACCTACGTCCGTCCCGAAAAAGGGTCAAACGTTCCCACGGGCCTCGAGTCTCTTACCGGTAGTAGGGCGAGTCTCCGGGAGAGGTTCAAATGGAGGAGGTCTGAACCGGGACTAATTAGGTTGAGTTGAGGTAGGTCTCACCTGTACAGAAATTTTCGGGAACGTGGAGGTCCAAAACAAGGAACCCTCTGACGGGACCCGGACGTGTGTCCGACCGACGATTAAGAAGTCGTTACTGTGCAACGTCCAACTTCGAGTAATTTAAAATCCCCTCGTTTACCAATCGTAGCACACTCATATGAACTGGAGGAATTACCTTCAACGTTAAGGGACCTCCTATCCTTAATAAAAGGAACAAAGAAACTAATTAAAAGAGGGGTAAGAAGGAAAAAGGAGGGGAGGGGACAAGAAGGATCGGACGTGGTCCTATGAAGGGGAGCCCCGGGGACTATCCCCTGCGTGTTCTCTACTGGTACTATTTACTACCGGTCACCTAACTCGTAGGAATCCTGAAGTAATTAAATAAGTAACTCGTAATATATGATCTTATGTCCAGGACTACCGGAGACTGGTGTATTTTGAGTACCCTATCAGATTCTCTGTCTTTTCCTTCCTCAATTTTTTGGTCTTTCAACACGAGACACCGGGAGTTCCCGGAATATTTCTCATTTCACGTTCCGTGAGACGTCTGGTGACGACTTTTTAGGCTATTCTTTAGGTCGAGTCCTACCCCTGGGAAAGGGAAGAAGGGTTCTGTCAGGAGTCGGGACGGTGCACGGTTTTGGTAGGAGGGGACAAAACCCGTGTTTTCCAGTGGTCGGTTCCCATGAGGGGACTCCGGACAGGAAGAGGGTTTAAGAGTCCTAGTCACTAAGATTTTTCGGTTCAATTCGTTTCATTTGTTTTGTTCTTCCCGTTTTTCCGGAACCTCAGAGTCGAGGTGGGACTTACGGACTGGTTTCGGGGAAAGTTCGTTCCCGAAATGAAGGGTAGGAACGGAGTAGTGTGTGTGTGTAGACGTAGAGACTCTCTGGAGTAAATTTCATGAAGTGACCAAACCTATTTGCCCGGGGGACACAAAAGTGAAGAACGAACTTGACACGACTTAACTGTAAGTCTTCCTCTTGGTTCGGGTAGAGATACGTAACCAGTATAAGAGAGATTTATTATCGATAGAATCTATTAAACACCTGTCTTAGGCTCAAATTTTTTTAATTCCTATGGTTGAATGAATACATATAACGAAATGTTTTACAAACTTGAAGGTAATCGAAAAGGAATAAATTTTTTATTACCAAAACGAAAAATAGAAATAGCTCCCTATTCAACGTTTATGTTAACATACGCAAATATCACATGTCACATTACTAGACTATGTATATATATACGTAATACCTTACTAATGGTTCTAGTTCCATTAGTTGTTTAGAGAGTAAAATACATCAATTGAGAAACACACAGACACACACACACACTACTCTCACGAATTCTAGGTGAGAATCGTTGAAAGTTTATATGTTATGGTTTAATTTATATCAGTGGAACGAATGTAATCGTGGAATTTTGAACAAGAAGAATGTCAATTTCAAAACATGGGAAACTGGATGTAGTGAGGTTAGGGGGAGGTGTAGGGGTCGGGTACCGTTGGTGGTAAAATAAGAGACACAGATACCTTAGTAGAAAAAAATTTCTAGGGTGTACATTTACTGTGGTGTGTCCGAAACGAAAAGAGACAGGTACTGGAATAAACTGATGGGATTAGTAAGGACCCGAATAGCGGAACTATATCTTGTCGTTACCAGTCAGTGTCCTGGTTCCGGAGGTGTCGCCGGAAACTGAGAGTTGGTCCACGAGAAGGGTAGTCTGGTCCAGGAGGAATGGTGGACGTCGTCCATTCCATGTGTTCTGGACTCAGGTATTTTGTGTACACACACAAACGTGCTGTCGGAGTGGAAACTAGGTGGAGGTGATGGTAGTAGTGTGGCCAACTTGGGGACTTAGTTTCTCAACAGTTCCTTTTATTTTTTACAGACCTTTTGTACTACGTAAGTTTTATCGTAGACATAATCCGTTACAAGAGGACTCTTTAACTGGGTTATCCTCTACGGGCACACACACACACATATTCATACATACCAATACAAGAAATTTCCTTGACCGAGCACGTTAACATACTTTATTCAGGTCTACTGGTCCCCGAGGTCGTAGTTCAGACCGGGTAGTGCAGTGGTGTAGACGGGTCCAGACCTACTGTTGGGTGATACTGGACCTGGTGTGAAAGACCTATTGTCAGTAGGTCAGTTGCAAGGAGTCGAAGACGTTCCGGAAACAGGACCTCTGGAGGTAGGACGAGACAAGGACCCCGTCGACCTGTCGTGACGACCGGGCGTGGCTCCCCCACCTGGGATAGCCAGTGGTGACAGTTATCCGTAAGAATCTGAACGACGGGATCTGTCAGTGTGCAGAAAGGGTCCAACCCCCAAAGTCACTTCATAAACCCCTTCATAACCCTTCCTTTCAAAACCTTTGAGTCCCTCCTAAACTACGACCCTGTTAAGAAAAAAATTCGTTGTGTTTAAAAAAAAGAATTTAAAGATCGTCGGTCCTTCAGGTTCTAGTTCCGTGGTCGTATCAAAACTCCGTCTTAAAGAAGATATCTTTTGGAGGTACAAATTGAGTGTACCGGAAGTTGACTAACCTACTCCGGGTGGGCATAATGACTCCCATAACAGGAAACACGCACGTACGATTCAGTGAAGTCAGCACAGGTTGAGAAACACTGGGATACCTGATATCGGATGGTCCGAGAAGACAGGTACCCCTAAGAGGTCCGCTCTTATGACCTCACCCAACGGTAAAGGAGGAGGTCTCCTAGAAGGACTGGGTCTCTAACTTGGGTACAGGGAATCGAGAGGACGAGACCGTCTGTCCAAGAAATGGTGATCGCGGTGGACCCTTCGGGGTATTACAGGAAACTTTCACTTTCGGAGAGTCAACACAGGCTGAGAAACGTTGGGTACCTGATATGTCAGGTACCTTAAGAGGTCCGGTCTTATGACCTCACTCATCGGAAAGGGAAAAGGTCCCCTAGAAGAGTTGGGTCCCTGACTTGGTTCCAGATGTGTAACGTCCACCCAAGAAATAGTCGACTCGGTGTTCCCTTCGGGTTCTTATGACCTCACCCATCGGATAGGGAAAGAATCGCCTAGAAGGACTGGGTCCCTAACTTGACCCCAGAGGACGTACCGTTCGCCTAAGAAGTGGTCAACTCGATAATCTCTTCGGGATTGAATTTCGGTCAGCTAGCGTCTACATTGGTGTGAATGGTCTATGGGAGTGTTGTTGCACAAAATAACTCATTGACTCGGTTCAGTTCATTGATCTCGGTCCAGTTCTACTCTGTATTTTGATAGTGTAGTAGCTTTTGTTAGAAGACAACTTCGACCTTCTTGAGACCCCCTCTGTTTACGGGGAGAAGAGTTGTCTTTGGGTCTTCACCTTAAAAACTTTTTCCCCTCTTACGGGGAAAGACACTGAGTCTCCTCCCACCGACGAAAGCAGGACAGGACGGTCCTCAAACTGTTCGTTCAAGGACAGTCCCACGTCCCTAGACCTATTTTGAGGGGAGGGGTGTTACGACCCAGGACGGGGGAGGGTACCCACGGGAGTACTGTCTATGTCTCTTCTACCCCTTTTTGTCGACGGTTGTTTATCCAAGTCTCGGGGGGGGGGGGCGGGGGGTCTAGGTGAGTGGTAGATTAGCGGAAGTCTAGGACCTCGTGGTTACTCGACTCAGGGGTGTGAGTGGGAGTGGGAGGGCACTTTGTCAGTGGGACGTTACCTAAAAGAACTAATCGAATAAAGAGTGTAAACTATTTATTGTGGACGGGACAAGGTCGCGAAAGGAGACTGAGACAAATAATTGTTGTAAGCTCTAAAAAGAAGAGGACACTACCCACGATTTCCGTGTTTGAAGATTGATTAGTACGGCTCCCCTCCCGAGGTCGGTAGACACCGAAACGCGGTCCGTCACTGTAAAATAAACAGTTCCCAACTGCCTCCGTTAGGTCGCAAGTCCCTTTCTCAAGATGAAGACCCCAGTCCGATCTCCCAATAGGACCGGAACGGAGTCGGAGGCTCACCGGAACTCGTTCAGACATTGGAGGTCCTTGGAGCCGTTCTGGTAGTAGACTTTTCTCTCACAAGGATGGATGTTTCACCCCTGTCAAGTACCCTGTAGTCATATTGTTCCGTGGAAATTTCATATTTCACGAAGCACTTAGGTCCCCGACTCGGTGAAGTAGGAGTGACAGGACTTAGGGTAGACTCAGAGTAGTGGGAGTGCGCGGAGTCCGACGGGGCGAAACCCCGGAAGAGACCAAGAATGACGACACTTTCACTCACGTACGAGTCCGCACAGGCTGAGAAACACTGGGGTACCTGCCATCGAGTGGTCCGAGGGGACAGGTACCCTAAGAGGTCCGTTCTCATGACCGTCCAAAGGTCCGGGAGGAGGTCCCCTTAGAAGGGTTGGGTCTCTAGCTTGGGGATAGAGGACGTCGAGGAAGACACCGTCCACCTAAGAAATGGTGACTCGGTGGACCTTTCGGTAACGATGCATGTGTGTTGGTGTTTGTGAATCCGTAATTGTTGTTGGTAAAGGTGTCTACGTAGATATACATACCGACTCAGGGAAGCTACAAGTGGACTTTTATAATGTTGTAACGATTAACCAATATGGGGTTATGTTTTATTTTTCCAATTTTTTGTTGGTAAAAGAATGTGAGTCCCCTAAGACAGCCAACCCTTAAGTTTTTCCCGGGTCGATCTTACCGAGAGACACGAGGTGTTACTCCGGAGTCCACCTTTTTCAGTCTCCGACTTCCTCACTGAGTTTTAGGTCTGTGGTCTTAGTGGACTTCTGGACACGTGAGTGTCCAGACGACAACCGACCTGGAATGGACCTTACAGCCGGTCTTGTAGATGTGGGCCCGGGAGACACCCTGCCGACCCGGAGGAGTGTCATACCACCGACCCAGGGTCCCCGTTCGCAGGGTCCCCTCGGTCCACCTACGAGCAACCTGACCGGGGTCCTCAGTGCATCGGAGCGAAGGTGACACTAGTGTGTAGGTAAGTCTAAGTACCCTTCCTTCTCTCCGGTGGTGGAAATCTACCCTTCAGGATGACATTTTTGTCATGCATCCTACCTTCTGTAAAAACTTTTTAAGTTAGATGGTCCCCCAGACTCAGTGCTCTACTTACTTGTTCGGTTGTCCAATCTTAAGACCTGGTCCCTACACTGAACCGTCTACATCGTAAGGGGATACTGACCAGTAAAGACCGAGGTCCGAAGGTACCTCTAGTCGTGTCTAACGTGGGTAGGGCCCTTTACACCGGACTCGTTTCTAGCTTGGTACTTCAGAGGTCTCCCACCCCCGTCTACCGTGTTGTTGGGAAAGAAGGGTAAGGACTGGAGACGTGAATGGAGTTCCGGACTCGACCAGAACCATACATACAGAGGGGTAAAGGGTCTTACTTGCGTCGGAGGGTGAGGTGCTCGTCGCGAGGGGTCCCGGCCGAGGAAGCTCCCTAAGTGTCATCTGGGAGCAAGGAATTTCACACAACGTACCTCCCGTCGTGACCGTGATGGACCTTAGAGAGTACCTGTCTCCTTGGACCGTCTGATGTCAGGTACTCCAACGTGTCTCAGTCTGTACTGACTTCGTTGACGCGTGTGTGACCCGGGTGGAATCTGGATCCCTTACTCTTGGACGTAAGGGAGACTCACTAAGACTGCACTATTTTCGACCTTGTCGTAGTCTCATCCCCTTTCTCTCACCCTAAACTTTCTGCTTTCGACGACTCACAACTAAGACCGAAACAGACAATTATCGACCCTTTTAAGTTTGTTCAATAAATTGGAGGGACTCGGAGCCAAAGGGATTATACATTTAATCCATAGTATCCGAGTACACGCACACACACACACACACACACACACACACACTAATGAGGAGGGTCCCGACCGTCAGGCATTTCAAGTTGGGACTCCCGGTTCGTGCCGGTAATCGAAGGGGTGGGGAGGTGAACTGGATCCTGTCAGAGGACAGATAGTGCCCCAGACGTGCCTCGGGCACTAGTCTCACCGGGCGTCGTACCGATCGTAAAGTCCCTCCGTATTCCGAGACCCTTGGGGAGACCCTCTGTCGCCAGAAGAATTCTCAACTCTCCCTAAGTCCTACGGACGAAAGAAAACCTTTTCAATAAATAAAAAAGATTATCTGTGATAAATAGCGAGTGAATGTCCTCAAGACTGACCCCGGAAACAGTGGGAAATCTGAGACTTTTAATCCAATTAGAGGAGGTCTTAAATGAAGATGACCCTTTGGACGGACCGATACCGTCACTCCCCGGGACGGTCCCTGATCCCCGAATCACTCCTAAACTTCTTGGTACCAGGGACATGGGTCACCGACAGGGGTTCCAGTGGTGTGAGGGACGGTGACTGTGGGTCCAGACGGTCCGAGTACGTCCCCACCCATACCCCTCCCCGCAGAAATATAATTTTAGTACCGAGTCATGTTAGAACCTTTCGTTTTCACGACCATTTTTTTTAGAATTGTACTATAAGTATGTAAGCCATGGAGATTCGGAAAGAAATTTTACATGTAGTTTTGCTAGGGTAGGAAGGGGATGTGACGTTCGAAAGTTCACTTTAAAAGTGCTTTTAGCAATTCACTTCGAATACTCTTCGTCAGGAATGAGTCAGTCCTGGTTGTCGCGTTCAGGTAGAAATCTAGATTGACGTTCAGAATGACGAAGTTCACAGAGGTTGATTGGTGGGTCGTGGGACTTGTGTCATGGAAGAGCCGTTCATGAGTCGTCCACCAACAGGGTCCTCGGATCCGGGGTTACACCCATGTTTTCGGAGAGGTAAAGAAAACTAAAGGGTCCTCCAGACCACGATGTACCACTGTGTCAGGTCCATACGAGTCCCAGAATTTCAGGTCGACCGGAGGAGGGTTGGTTCTCAGATCGATCAATGGTTTAACGGGAAGTTTCTACCCGTGTGACGGCACCCCTGTAAACTGATGTAAAGGGTTTCTTTTGACCGTAACTCCAATGGAGCACTTATCCTTTATTCTTATCCCTTCAAGACTTGGTGTCTCTCGACCCTGAAAGATCTTATTCGAGACCCTTCGACTAAGACGACGATTAGTCATCCTACTGGTCCGAAGTCAAAAAGAAGACCTGGAACAGTTGGACTGGACAGAAAAACACTTGTGGATTCGTCAGGCACTCTACGGGACAGATCAGACCTCCCAGTGCAGACACTGTCCCAGGAGACTTCAGTAAATAACCTGATAAAGTTTTGTAATGTAGACTTTCACGTCCGTGATGTATGTACAATTATTATTACTACCTGGGTATTGGCTCGGTAGTCTTAACTCGTAGGATACTCCAGTGGACCCCCAGACTCCTCACTCCTACGTCTCCAGGTTCGAGTCGGAAGAGACTGAGTGGCACCCCGGACGCCCGGTTCGGGGACGGGGTCGCGGCAGGTACTCTTCCGAGTCGGCAGGGACGGAGGTAGACTGCCTCTGCGCGGTCTCTGTTCGACTATTCTACGAACCTTCGCCGAACGACTGTCGTCTAGTGTGGAGCCGGGCCGTCGACGGGGCGCCCCCTCGGTCCGGAGGAGGTGAGGTAGACCGGCTAGGTGTCGGCGCATTCGAGCAATGATGTCTGTTCCAGACTACGAACCCAGGGGTGTCTCGGTACAGTCTCGGCCGGGAGAGCCGGTCTGCACCTCCACCTCCTCCAGGTAGAGGTCCTGCCCTAGTGAGGGTCGTGAGTGTCTGGAAACCCGTATTTCCAGTTCCAGCTCCCCAGAGACTATCACCCTACCCCTAAGAGTCCAGGGGAGACAGAGTCCGTTCTAAACTTCCCGAACGATTTGAAAGTAGCGTCCGGTTCCCGACTCACACCCGATGTTACACTTACCCGGTTTAACTTGGGACCGATCGGCCTAGGGGAATGGGTCTTGGTAGAGGTGGAAGGATATTTATGAAGGGGTAAGAGACTGGGATTGAAACGACGGGTCCCAGAGTCGAAGAGTCCCCTCACGGTCGGTTGTGTTCCCGGAGGGGAAGGAAGGTCCTCGAACAACCTCCGTCTCATCCTACTTCCTTTCTCGTCCTCCACTCGAAGATTATCGTAATCCCTAGGTCCCACTTCATCGACCCTCTTCTCTCCTCTCCCTAGGTACTGTCTGGACCCCCACTACAAATCCTCCCCACCCCGAAACGTTCCACTGCGGACAAGGAGTGCCTACGGCCCCAGTCTGTCAAGTCCACAGACGTTCTCGTGGCGGAAGACTCCCCACGATGTTTAGGAGCACGTAGTAAAGTGCACAAACACGTCTACTCGGACGGTGCCCCCACTGTGTTCTCCTCCTTCAAAGTGTGATGGGTGATGGCCTCAAGGAGAGGTTACACACGGGCACCTTCAAAGGTCTTGTGGGTTGGAACGGGTGGTGGGGGGTCGGACGGGTGTCGGGGTCCACACGGGGTGGAGACGGAAGAGGGGCCGAGGGTCAGTTTCACCGGTCGGGAGTCAAGAGGCCGAGTCAAAGGTAGACGGTGAGAGGAACCCCTGAAGGTAGGTCCCCAAGGACAATCTAGTTCGAGTACATATGTTACTTACCTCGGGGAGTCGTCGTCGACCACTCACAAAAGTTACTCAACCTTTTAGTCCAACTTACATAGTATTTTATACCACGAATGTGACTTCGGGTCTGTACGCCCGATTCACGAAGTGCTAATCTGGGCGGAAATGGGTGACGGGGCGGCGGGGGAAGAGGAGTGGGAGTAGAGAGGAAGAGGTCCCAAAAATTTCAATTTTAGACGGATTTATAAAATAATTATATAACATTCTCTACGAAGAAGTTCATTCACGAAGAAACGGAATCCCCAGTTACACTAGAAAACGCTTGTCGTCCGGGTCGCACAACCGAACATATACACGTACTCAAGTACTCACACAAGGACACACACATCCATAGTTTATGTACAAATAACCCCCACGGACGGACATGTTCAACAACACGAACGTTAAGACAGGGTGTACATAATCATGTAGTGTGCGCGCGTGTGTGTGTGTGTGTGTATGTATGTTGGACCGGGGGTCTCGATATACCACAGATAAAAGTCAAAGACTTATAGAACTTCCCGATATCAGACAGATCTACCTACCTGTCTCTCTCGTAACGTCTACCGATGGTTCTACATAAGAGGATTTACTGGTCTTTGGGGGAGAGTGGGGGGTGAGTGTCAGAGTCCTTGATGTCGGGTCCCTCCAGTTCAGAAGTTTCCAGTGATGGGTGAAGACTCGTCTACGTTTGGATGGGGGTCGGAGGGAAGAAAGGAAGGTGAGGAAGGAGAGACGGGAGGGGGAGTACCACAAGGAAGGGAGGGTCGGAGGAGGAAGGAGTAAAGGGGAGAGGTTCCTCGGTCTACAATCCGTTCGAACTGTTCCTGGGTCTCTCGTGTCTCTACTCTTACCCTTTCCGGGACTTTGGTAGCGGTCGGAAAGTAAAGTACCTACTCGTTTGGCCCTGAGCCGCTACGTCGCTCTAGAGAGGGTTTACGGGGTCCTCCACTACGGTCTCGGTTTAGTCTCGGGTCTGAACGGATCGGAAAAGGTCTTGTGACGGGACCCTCCTCCTTTGGGTAAAGTGCCCGAGAGAAGGGGTGGTGCAGTCTCACAGTCCTGTCTCACTCACACTCGTCCTTACAGGGGTCACTACCTCTCCGTAGATTGGAAGAGTCCCTAAGGGAAGGGTCACTGTCCTTCCTCTCCCGTGACCCTGTGCCCTCGTTGCCGGGACGACGACACCCTGGAGACCACACTGAATTTTCCTTGGTGGGAGCAGGGGTGTGTGCGGGTCGTGTGTCAGTAGTCTCACGGTTGATTATTGGCACCTTCTTTGGTACTCTTCCCCGGTTGCACTTAGGGTCCAAAATCGGGATCGTCCCCGACCCCTGTGTCAACGACAAGTCAACGGGTCAGCACAAGTTGAGAAACGTTGGGGTATCTGATATCGGACGGTCTGAGGGGATAGGTATCCTAAAAGGGTCGTTCTTATGACCTCATCCAACGGTAAAGAGGTCCCGGAGAAGGGTTGGGTCCCTAGCTTGGGCACAGAGGACGTAACCGTCCGTCTATGAAGTGACGACTCGGTAGTCCCTTCTGTGTCTGTCGGGAGGTCAAGTCGGGAAGCACAATACGTCCTTGAGACGAGTCCCCCTTGGGTTGTTGAACGGGACTCCAGTGTGTCCATACAGGTCGCAACGTAGGTATCTCTTGGGAAGACGAATTTCTGGGAAGCGTAGGAAACACGGTGACCCTCGTCCAGGGATACCGCGAGGATACTCTTGTTACGAGCCGTTCCGGTAGTGTCCTCCTAGGACTGAGTTCTGTTGCACAGGTGCGCCGTCGTCGCAGGGGTGTTCGGGCCGTCAGAGAGGAGGCAGACGGTGTGGGATGGTAAGGAGACGGAGGGACCTCTGACTGGATCTTCTGTCTTCTCCTTCTCCTCTCTCCCCTGTGCCCACACGACCCCGAGAAGTCAGACGGACGCTGAGGGGTCCGTCTTCACCCGTTTCGTAACGGACGTGAAACGAGCGTGCGTCGGGGGTTCTTCGGTCTGACTGACTGCGTGTCCCGACTCCTTCCCGACCATTACTCAGCAAGAGGTTCCAGTCCTCGCGGGAGACGACAATGATGTCACTTAGCGCCCAGGGTCGGACGTGAGTCTCTACCAGGAAACTTTTTAGTCCGCTGACCGGACGTAGGAGGGGTATCCTTCCCGAATGTCTCGTCCCAGTCACCTTTACTTGGTCTTTCGGAGGGAAGTGGACCCACATCCTCGGCTCAGACAGGAGACTTGTGAGTCTACCCCTCCCAAGTCCTTAACCCTTCCTCCTTTTAAGTACGTAAACACAATCATCGAAGTCAGCACAGGTCAAGGAACACTAGGACACCTGACATATCGGATGGTCCAAGGAGACAGGTACCCTAAGAGGTCCGCTCTTATAACCTCACCCAACGGTACGAGAGGAGGTCCCGTAGAAGGACTGGGTCCCTAGTTTGTGCGCAGAGAATGCAGAGGACGACGGAATTAAGAAATCCGTCTCTCTGAAAATAAACCCTAAATCCAGTTTCGGTCTCCGGGGGAGAGGGGAAGTAAGAGAGGTGCATAAAGGTCTCCGGGGAGAATGAAGAAGTTTCTGGTTCGACACAGCTACCTCACTGACCGGGTTGTTTCTCGGGTCCCCTCGGTGTCGCAGTCACTTCTAAAATGAGTCAGTGGGGTCAATTTGTTATAGATAAACCCGGTGAAACTCGGACCCTGTTTCGTGTCACATCGTCGTCCTTCGTGTGTTCTGGTCCTTTAGACCACAGACCAAGATAAAGATGGTAATATCCCAGATGAAGATAAAGATGGCGAATGGCAAATAGAAACTGACTCACATAAAAGAGGTACGGAGTCAAAAGAGTGGACGTTCTACCGGGAAGATTATGGAACGAAATGTTGCGTCTCTACACAGGACCTTTTAAGTGAATCCATTGTTTGAACACCGTCGTAATCGTTTACCCCCATTTCCATGAGACCAGAAAAAAGAAAGGGTGTTTTACCCGTTAACGCCACCCTTCTACGTCTGTGTCGGTCCCGGTAGAAGGGACGCACCTGAGACTGAGACTTTACAGCGACCATAAAGGAAGAATCGACAACTAGTACAAGAACCTGAGAGTGGAATTCCGTTCCGTAACGGTTCCAACATATTCATTTTTACGACACGCCCCGTCCCCTCCCAACCTAGGCCTTCCACTTTTAGTCTACTAGGAGAAATCATCAGTCGGAGGACCTTCCGTCCCCGACGGACCTCGATTCAGGTCTCCTAAACCTCATCCCTTCCCGTTGCGACGTCTCAGTCCCAGGGTTCCTGTCGGACTCCTGGGATCCTATCCCCGGACCTCCGTCCTTCCCTTCCTGTCGAAAGAGACTTAAAGCTTAACAGGACCCTGGGTCGGGACTCAACTGAAGTGGACCGTCTCTCCAGTTCTCGTAGTCACCCTTGGTCGACCTTCCGTTCCAAGGCAGACAGGGACACGGACTCTGTCGAGGACTTGGAGTACCTGGAGTAGTGGATGGGGTCACGTCGGTTTGACGAAGGGGTCGTGTGGTGTAGGTCGTTTGTGTGTGTTTCATAGGAATAATGCTACTAGTAGCCGTAGTAGTAACACTATTGTCAGGATCGGGAGAATAAAGGACGGACTACAAGGGAAGAAGCTTAAAGGTGAAGGAGTAGTTGTTTTTGTTCTTACTAGAAACGGGGAGAAGTCGAAGGCCCCAACGTCCTTCCTTGGGGCCTTGAGCCACCTCTCCCTCTCGGCATAGGGTCCACGTAGACCCCTCCTTCCAAGGTCTCCCTGGGTTTTACGATAATAACTTTCGATTTACAAGGCACAGTTTTTCGATGACATCGTTAGAAACGGACGTGAACTAAACTTACCCGTGTAATGACATTACAGGGTCACGACGGCAGTCGTGGCCCCTCCAACTCGATAAACATTGATACTCTACGTACTCGGCGTATTTCTAGTTTACCACCTCCCTTCGACCAGCTCGAATGGACTCTTTCGTCCCGACAACCGAAACTTATGTGGACTTTAACCACCCGCCGGGGGACGAAGTCTGTGGCGACGGGGGTCCCAGAGGACACCCCTCCCGTCCTCCCTACCTACCGTCACCCCACCCCCTCTCTCTTCTGTTTCCACTCACCACATAGGACACCCCGGTAGTACCCGCCCCCTCTCTCTCTTAGGTCAATGTTGGGGTGGAGGTCACGGTAGTACCTACGACCTTCAGGTCAGAGGTGGACGACGACTAGATTCTCGTAGTGGCCGGGAGGTGTCTCGAAGGACCCGGGGAGTCTGGACCCAATTCTCCCACCAGGAGTCAAGATCAGATAAGGAGAGATCTCCTCGTCACCTGGAGTTCCGAGTCGGTCCCCAACCCTACCTCACCCCCCACGAGAGTGACCTGAACCCCTCATCGTCCTTTGTCTTCGGTTACCCGTCGGACCTTAGGACGACTTTGGGTGTTCACAGGGAGTTCTGGTGCCGACGGAACGTCAAGGGGACTCGGGAGAGGGTGGAGTGCCGTCCAGGAGGGTTGAAAGGGTAGTCCGGACGACCCCACCTGTAAACGTTGACAAAGGTTATGGTCCTCGCCCCGACCCTCCCTACAGTTGAGATTAAAGGGTGCCCTACCGGTCTGGGGGAGGGCACAAAAATCAAAAGGAGGTGTGGGAGTCCTCTAGAGACCGGAACCAAAACAGTAGACATATTACCCTCATCAACGACTACGAGCGGTGCCTGGACCGAGTGAGGACTGTAAGAGTGACAGAAGTGATCTGAGGGAGAGGACTGCGGTACCCGGTCGTTTCGGGCTCTAAGACGACCAGTGAAGGAGGAAGGGAGGGGGTGGGATAGTGCAATCCTTAAAGGAGGGTCTGAACGACGAAGTAAAGTGGGAAAGTAACAGTGTTTTGTATGTATAAGTAGTAAAATCGATAAACATTCGTGTACTATACTACCGTAATTGAAGTAAGTGTTCTAAAATGTGATAGTGGTTGCAAATATGTGGTTTCAAACGGTGGTAGGGGCTGTGGGGGCTGTCTTTGAGGTAAGGGTAATTTGTTATTGAGGGGTAAGAGGGACGGGAGTAGGGTTGATTGGTGGTAAGATGGAAGAGAGATATTTAAACAGATAAGGTCCATGACGTGTATTCACTTTAGTATGTCACAAATAGGAAGACACAATAGGAAGTACAACTTTATCTATAGTTTTAAAGTAAATAAAAATACCGACTTATTATAATGTAATGTATATATATATATATGTGTGTAACACTTATACACACACATATACATATATATATATAATATATATATATATTAACACTTGTCACTACGATGTTTATACCCACATGTTTGTAGATAAAACTTAGGAGAACCCATGTACGATCCTTACCTTAACGACCCAGTATACCATCGAGAGACAAATTGAAAAACTCCTCGGCAGTTTGACAAAAAGGGTCACTAACTTGGTAAAATGTAAAGGTGGTCGTTCCGTACTTCCGAAGTTAAAGAGGTATGGGTTTGGTTTTGAATAAAAGTTCAAAAAATTAATATTGATAGATAAAGAGTGAAGGTGACATATTAGTATTCCCTAAACTAAATCCAGTATGGACTTACCAGATCACCAAAAGGGATGAAAGAAGTTAAATTCAGACTTAAACCATTATTCCTCAAGTACTAGACTCGGTGTCAGTCGAAGACCAGAACAAAAACAAGTGACATATTTCGAAGAGGTAGAAACCGACGTTTCTTATATTAATTAGACTAAAACCACAACTGGTAGACCACTACAGGTACACATCTCAGAAGAGAACACAACAACCTTCTCCCACAAACGATACTAAAACGAATCGTTTTGAGATAATCAAAAACGGGACGAAGTAATGCGTAAGGTTCCGGTTTAAACGGACAATGAGGTCCACAAAGAAATGAAGGATGAAAACGTAAGGTCAGGGGATATTACTTTTCCTGTAGAAAAACCCCACAATCAAGATTTTCCAGAACATCCAGAAGTATTTTGGCAAGTTGAAGTCGAAGAAGTCGTAATGACCATCTCCGTATCTGAACCTATTGACACTATAACTTACCAAACGGAACCTCTGCTTGTCTCTAGTAAGACAGTAAAAACTCTAACGTAGGTTCATGACGTAAAGCCTGAGAAAACAACTGGTACTACCGATGAGGTAAAGAAGACTCCCTAAGGACGGAAGTCATCATCTATATTACCAGTAGACTCAATTTAAGTGGGTAAGGTCAGTTAAAATCAAGCGACTAAGGATCTTACAGTTGTAAGTGGGAACGGTAGAGAACAAACTGGTGAAGGTTAAACGGAACTAGGTACCTGGACTGTAAGGTCAAAGGATACGTCATAACGAGAAATATCGTAGCCTGGAACGAAGATAGTGGTCAGTGTAGGTGTTGACCCATAACAAGAACGAAACCGAGGCAGGGAAGTAAGAAAGACGTCAATAAAGAGGTGACTAGAGGTCATCGTGTGACCCGTGGATGACTGGACCCCTCAAGGAGAAAGTCATAGGATAGTAAAACGGAAAAGTATGACAAGTACCCCAAGAGTTCCGTTCTTATGACTTCACCAAACGGTAAGGGAAGAGGTCACCTGGTGCAAGACAGTCTGGAGAGGTGGTACTGGACGGGTAGAACCCAACGGGGTGTCCGTACCGAACCAAAGTAACTCAATCTGTTCCGACACCAGGATCACACTAATCTAACTGATCAAAAGACACTCATACCGAAGGGAGACTACGGGAGAACGTTGTGGATGGTAGAATGAACCTAAAGAGAATGGAACCTGCACCCCCATAGAGAAGTGTCGAACCTTTTGAGTCGTCACCGGTGTCCTGACCTTTTCCAGTCAAAAGTAAGGTTAGGGTTTCTTTCTGTTACGGTTTCTTACGAGTTTGATGACGTGTTAACGTGAGTAGAGAGTACGATCATTTCATTACGAGTGTTAAGAGGTTCGGTCCGAAGTCGTTATGCACTTGACACTTGAGGGACTGCAAGTTCGACCAAAATCTTTTCCGTCTCCTTGGTCTCTAGTTTAACGGTTGTAGGCGACCTGGTACCTTTTTCGTTCTCTCAAAGTCTTTTTGTAGATAAAGACGAAATAACTGATACGGTTTCGGAAACTGACACACCTAGTGTTATTTGACACCTTTTAAGACTTTCTCTACCCTTATGGTCTGGTGGACTGGACGGAGAACTCTTTAGACATACGTCCAGTCCTTCGTTGTCAATCTTGACCTGTACCTTGTTGTCTGACCAAGGTTTATCCTTTTCCTCATACAGTTCCGACATATAACAGTGGGACGAATTAGTTGAAGATACGTCTCATGTAGTACTCTTTACGACCTGACCTTCTTTGTGTTCGACCTTAGTTCTAACGGTCCTCTTTATAGTTATTGGAGTCTATACGTCTACTGTGGTGGGAATACAGTCTTTCACTTCTCCTCGATTTTTCGGAGAACTACTTTCACTTTCTCTTCTCGCTTTTTCCACCGAATTTCGAGTTGTAAGTCTTTTGCTTCTAGTACCGTAGACCAGGGTAGTGAAGTACCCTTTATCTACCCTTTGTCACCTTTGTCACAGTCTGAAATAAAAAACCCCGAGGTCTTAGTGACGTCTACCACTAACGTCGGTACTTTAATTTTCTGCGAATGAGGAACCTTCTTTTCAATACTAGTTGGATCTATCATATAAGTTTTCGTCTCTGTAATGAAACGGTTGATTCCAGGTAGATCAGTTCCGATACCAAAAAGGACACCAATACATACCTATACTCTCAACCTGACACTTCTCCCGACTCACGGTTTCTTAACTACGAAAACTTGACACCACAACCTCTTCTAAGAACTCTCAGGGAACCTGACGTTCCTCTAGGTTGGTCAGGTGAGACTTCCTCTAGTTGGGACCCTAAAGAAACCTTCCTTACTATGATTTCGACTTTGAGGTCATGAAAACGGTGGAGTACTCTTCTCAACTGAGTAACCTTTTTTGAGACCACGACCCTCCCTAACCCCCGTCCTCCTCTTCCCCTGCTGACTCCTACTCTACCGACCTACCGTAATGCCTGAACTACCTGCACTCAGACTCACTTGAGGCCCTCTACCACTACTTGTCCCTCCGGACCCCACGACGCTAAGTACCCCAGTGTTCCTCAGTCTGTGCTGACTCGCTGACTTGACTTTACTTGACTTGACTTCATCCACTATTCACCAAAGTAAAGTGAGAATTCGGGGGAGTTACGGGTTCTATACATCAGACTCTTACATATCTACATATCAGAGTCTACATATCAGACTCTTACCAGGATAAGAACATCATGTACCCCATATTTATTAGACCAAAGTCTCCCTTTCTAGTTCTCCTATTCTGGACACATACCAAGGGAGTTCTGGTGGTAAAAGTGACGGTGCAGGACGAGCCACCACTGGTCCCACCGTACACCTCCACCGTCGAGAGAGGGACTCCAGGACCTTAGGTCGACACAGGTGGAAAGGGTAACTGTCTTCGACCTTACGGTCTCCGGAGTTCTTGTCAAAAACTCCTTGTCCCTCCTTTTCTTTCTTTTCACTTACTCTTTCTCGACCTACTCGGACTCTAACTTTCCCGTCCCGGGTCCCCACTTTCGCTCCTCTCCTCTTCGCTCTAACTTCTCCCCTCGATTAGTGTCTGAGGTCAGAGGACTCTTCGTCCAAGGTGTCAAGGAAGAGACGTAAACTAAGAAGAGAGTGCCCAGACTCGACCTTTTAATGTCTCCAAGACGACGCCTTGACGGACGGTGGAATCGGGATATAGTCGAAGTCTCCTCTCTCCCCCACGTCGAAAAGGACCCCCAGGGCAGCCCCGGTCTCCGATTCGGAGTCCACGGGGACTCTTGTGCGGTTTCTGGGTACTCTGACCTCTTAGGTCGACAACAGTTACGTCGACAACGAGACCCGGAGCGGCTCCTTCGCATAGAAACGTCTGGAAACTCCCCACGTCCAACCAGGTCCTCGCCCTCCCGGACCCTTGACCCAGTGTCACCCTGGACGTACCCCGCCAACTAATCGGTCACCGATGTACGGACAAAGAAGAACAGGTCTGCCGAAACCTTTCCGTCTTCTCTACGAGTCTCCGAGTGAGTTGGGTTTTACGTCCTGTCCCTCTATGTGCCTTTCCCTGCTCTTCTTCGGGCCCCTCCGGTCCTCTCTCTTGGACCCCGTCACCCCTCCGGACCCTGTGCAACTAGTTTACAGTTAGCTCGCGCATTCAGATTTGGTGTTGTGCAAGGGGAAAGTCGAGGGAGAAAGAGGGGGAGCGAGGGGTAGAGAGAGGGTCAATGATAGTTTCGTTTTAAATACTTCCCGAGCTCCGTGACCTATAAGGAACATAAAGTTAGATTGAAAAACGTTAGAGTTCACTTGTCGAACCGACGAAGACGGACAGTCCCTTAAATTTAACGTCTACCCTCCCACTCGGTCGGCGGGGCCGTCCTCGTCGGGGAGACCACACGTGGTAGTAACGGATCGTTGATCCGACCCTTCTTGGACTACCTCGGCGCCTTTCAAGGTGAGACCTTTCACTGGAACTGGGACACGTAGAGGACCCTTTTCTCTCCCTCGAAGGGTCTTTCTTCTCAGTCGGCCCATTCTCCACACGAGTCACCTCCTTGTGCCGGTGTCTGTGGTGCCCGCTCAGGAAGGAACTGTATGGACTGAAGACGGACCAAACACTGTCAGGTGACAAAACCTCTAACAAAACTGTAGTTTCTGTGGTGGGAGGAAGAGACACATGGGAAGTGTGGAGTGTGTAACTGTTGCACACCTCTCTCTACTCTTACTTATTGTGTGTGTGTGTTAGTGTACGTCTCTATCTGCGAAGGTAGGGTTTACGTGAATTCCAGTAGTTGTTCCTTATAAACCAAAACAAAGTAAATCAACGATTCGACAAATTGAGAAAACGCTGGGGTACCTGACACATCGGGTGGTCCAAGGAGACAGGTACCCTAAGAGGTCCGTTCTTGTGACCTCGTCCAACGGTAAGGAAGGGGTCCCCTAGAAGGACTAGGTCCCTAGTTTGGGTGCAGAGGACGTAACCGTCCACACAAGAAATGGTAGACTCGGTGGACCCTTGGTAGTTCCGTATACGAAAATGAATTTATTGGCTGAAACTTTTACTTATACATTTGTCATCGGGTTACACAGACAAACAGTTTTAGATGTGTATAACCACAAGGTGGTTGAACCTCCGTATTACCTGTGAGACTTGTGTGAGTACCCTTTTGTGCGGGTGTAGTCTATGTGGGTCAAGGTCGTACATACGTTTTCTATGGACTACATAAAGACCCAAGGACAATACTCAACATAACACAGGAAGGAGTTTTTTTTTTTTTTTTATTCCTATACGACTTCAAGATTAGGGACCTCGGAACCTTACACGGAATAAATCTTTATGACAGTGACGTCTACAGTAATCAAATCTGCTCCAGCAGCACCTGATCCCACAGGTATCCTGACCTCATGAAGATTCTTCGACCCTGCCCGGTACCCCTATGTGTCTCTGAATCCCTCCTACGACTCACTTCCACTTCCGTCTCTGACCTCCGTACGTCGACGGTCGTCCCTCGTGGCGTCTACCGACGTTTGGTCGTCTTCGACGTTCTCCGGTCCTTTTCTAGGAGAGACATCCAAGGTCTGTCTCACACCAGATGATGTGACCTAAAGTCCGAAAAAGTCCTGGTCCTCTTCTAGGTAAAGATGTCAAAATTCGGTCGGTCAAACGTCGGGACTCCTTATTGTGTTAGAAGGAAACCACTGAGACGTCCTCCCCTGGTCTTTCCGGGTTCACAATCGTCACTCTCGAGCCTCACTCTGTCTTTACCCAGACGTGTCCCCACTCGAACCCGGGAGACCTACGTCTCCGACCGTACCTCAAACTCCCAAACTTTTATAGAGACACTGAGCCCCGTTTCCCGACCCATAACTGAAAAACCGATTTAACACCAAAAAGTAATCCTCAGAGAAGTCACCTAATAGGGACCGGGAACTCACAGGACACCCCTCGTCCTGTGAGTACGTCGGGGTACCTGACACCGGACGGTCCGAGAAGACAGGTACCTCAGAAGGTCCGTTCTTGTGACCCCACTCAACGGTAAAGAAGAGGTCCCCTAAAAGGGCTGGGTCTCTAGTTTGGACACAGAGAACACAGAGAACGCAACCGTCCGTCCCAGAGATGGTAGACTTGGTAAACCCTTCGGGGTTTGTCGAAGGGATAAGGTACTTAAGACAAGTACCTTAAGAAGCCTGTTCTTATGACCTCACCCATCGGTAAGGGAAGAGGTCCCCTAGAAGGACGGGGTCTCTAACTTGGTCCCAGAGGACGTAACATCTGCTTAAGAAATGGTAGACCCGGTGGTCCTTTCAGGGTCACCGTAGTTCATTTAAGAGTAACAAGCCGTTGGTATCGGTGGTAGGTAGAAGGGTCAAAAAAGTAGAAACGGTTGACTTTAAGGTATGAGCACTTTGTGATTGAGGTGTAAGAGGGAAGGGGTCTTCGGTGGCAGGTTGAAAGACAGAGGTACTTAGACTGATGAGATCCCTGGAGTGTATACACAGAAAAGGACGGACCGAATACAGTGAATTGAACTTAGAGGCTCCAAATAGGTACAACATCGTAAACAGTCTTAAGAAGGGACACCCCGACTTATTATAAAGTCATATACATGTCTGGTGTAAAACAGGTAGGTAGGTAAGTAGACGGTTACCTGTGAACCCAACGAAGACGAAAACCGATAATACTTATCACGATACGTCTATATAAAAATAGAGTCCGGTTGAGTAAGGGTATATGTTTACCCGGAAGGATCAGAGAAAGTCCTACTGGTTCTCGATTCTCATTCCCGTCTGTGTCAGTAGAAGGGGACAATTGTGACGGACATATAAGGGACGTCTCTGTCCTCCATTCGTACCCAGGGGTGAGACGTCAAACGGAACGGTCGTGGGTGATAGGTGTATCGGTCCCTCCCGGGGTCCTTCTACCGACATAATCTTTATTATTATAGACTGGAGTTTCTTTTTGTACTAACTAACGTAATTAAGATGTTGTCGAAGACTTTCGGATGACACACGGTCCGTGTCACGATCCGCACACAGTGAAGCGGTGACACTGGGGGGAAGGTTCTCGACCCCCCGGGACCTTGACCCAGAGGTTTATATTGTCCCCGTCTTATTATGTAGACCCGTGTCCTGTGCACCGGGGTCACACGACGGGAGAAACCATCTCTCTGACAGGAACGAGATTTCTGGACCGAGGAACTGGAAATCCCGTTAAGGGTCGAGGAGACGAGGTAGGTAAGTAGGTAGGTCCGTAGGGTATCAACAGAAAAGTGGACGGTCCGTGGTACAATCTCTTCACTTCCAGTTCTCACGGAAGGTGCACCTATTCTCTCCTCGGGGGACAGGTGTGTGTGGGTAACAAACTCTGGATGACGACCCCTACTTCTGTACGGAGAGTAATGGTTTGTCACTATCTCGGAGACTGGGTTGAGGGTAGCCTTACATTCGTACGGAAGGTAACGGGTGCACCAGTCGTCAGTCACCCAAACTCTTGCGGTGGAGACCGCCGACAGAGATAGCCTCTGGAGTCCGACTAGTCGTAATAAGTTAGTGGTTGTCTCGTCATCCGGTCGGGGGATGGAAGTCTCTGGGGTGGTGACGGAGAAATTTTGGGTGGAGTCGTGGTTCACCAGGGACTACTTCGAAAGTTTGTCCCTGAGGCGACGGTCAGTAGTGGAGCCCCTCCTTCCTTTTTGGGTTTGGCTTTCGTGCACTCGAAGGGGAGACACGGTCTTGGGGGCGACGGACAGTGTTCGGTCTGTACTACATATCCTTATTATTCCGGGGAACTTAATGGGTAATTCACGACAGACGTTTAGTATACTAAAGAAAAAATTATAACGTGTATAGACCGGGGACCTTTTACTACTACCGCAATAGAGACGACCGACCTACTATTTGTCTCGAAGGGAGGCGGGGGGCGACGGGAGTCGTCGGTCCCTCCGCGTCGGGGAGGAGGCGTCAGTAGAGACTCGGTTCCGCTCCTCTCCTTCCTCCTCTCTGAGTCGGGTGTGAGGGCAAGGACGTAGAACCCGAAGCTCGGGCGTCGGAAGACCGGTGGACACACCTATGTCCGCCTAAGTGTTGAAGGGATGGAACATGGAGGGAGGTTGGTTGGAAGGCACCGAAGGATCTTTAGTGTCGACGACACATCTACAGACATCTATATCTGCAGTGAACGAGACGACACATCTGTAGCAAACGAGTCTCATCGGTAGAGGCTGAGGGGACACAATTGATTTCGTCCTTGGGAGGTTCTCAGAAGGAGGTTCGTGCACGCAAAAACGAGGACCGTAGGGTGCACAAACGAACAAGTTGTGCAGTGAGTACTCTGTTGGAAGAGCCCCGCCCCACCCCCCTCTCCCCCCGTCTTTGGTGTCGTATTGGGGTGATGTCCGTGTGTCATCCTGGGGTTCTCGGTACACGATCATTGAATCTTCATTTATAAGTCATTTGGGACGAGGTAACGTAACCCGTTGTGAAGGATCTCGGTAGTCATAAGAACTTGAACCACACGTCGTCTTAGGGGACCTTCCCAGGAATTTGGTGTCCAAGAGACCCGGGGTGGGGGCCGAAGACTGAGTCATCTAGACCCCACACCCCTCCCCGGACACGTAAACGTGGAGGTTGGTCGACGGTCGACTACTGGCACGACGACCAGGTCCCTGGGGGGTGAGACTCTTAGTGTAGGACTCTCTTGAGTATTTACGTCCGTGGGCAGAGGACGGGAAGACGGAAGACCGGTGTACTTCTGTTCACTGTTCCCGTCTTTCGTCTCGAGACGCCTAGGTCAGACAGGCTCGACTTAGTTGGAGAAGAGCAAGGATTATCAACCTTCCATTTAACTCCGGTTACCTACGTCTCGCTCCACCCGACAAGAAGCTCAACCGTTTTTGTCGCGTCTTTGGGCGTGTGGTCTATGTGTCGAAGGACAAGGTTAGTCACTCGACGTGAAAGGACTGTGGTTGACATCTTTACTCAACCGAAGGTTCGCCGAATAATCTCTTGTTTAATAAGGGACAAAACGATGAGAAAGGTAAACTCAATTAGACGTTCAGATTTCAGGTTCGTCCACGGTCTCAATAAGGACGTTGACCGTGGTTTAACGTAAGTCTTTCGTGTTAATCGTGAAGCAATTACGCGAAGTCTTACCCTATTAGATGTATAATGGGTTTCCGCCGGAGTCAGGGGTGACGTGAAGTGGAATTACACGGTTTCACGTCCAACGGGACGAGTGTCCGGAGTCACTTGGGTCGTAAACGGTCCGTCGGCAGGACGCGAACAGTGAATTTGTCTCGTCCCCCTGGGGGACCGCTCTCGTCAATTCGTAGAGTCTACGTTGGAGTGAAAAAGAAGGAAGGGTAGAAAAAAGAAGGACTTGATAAGTCCGGTGTCTGGCGACGCCCGTCTTCCGTCGGATCTTTTCACTCGTCGACACGCGGGCCCGTCTCCTCTCTACGACACTGGGTCTCGACTCCCGGCCTCGGGTGTACACCTCTTCTCCTGGGTTCTCCCTGTCAAGTCGAGTCCCAGTCCTCCGACTCGTGGTACTCTCCAAGGATGCACCCTACCCCCGGAGTCCCCCTCGGATCACACCTCCGACCTCGAGGTCCCCTATTCCTTCCTCAGGGAAGTCTCCCGTCGGTCCGTTCCCTCACCCATGGGTTCTCCTGACCCTCCCCGAAGACGTGGTTCAACTCCCCAGTCGGACCATGTCCGACCCTCCGGTTCTTCCTACTCCTCCCGTAGAATGGTCTTTCTCCACCATCGCCGTTCCCTTCTAACTAATGGATTCCCTTCTAACTAGTTTATTCTTGAAGGGACCACCCAATCAGCCATTTCTAAGACGGACGTTACGTCCTCTGGACCCAAGCTAGGGACCCAGCCTTTCTACCGGGCCTTTTCCTTTACCGTTGGGTGAGACTATAAGAACAGACCCTTTAGGGTAACTGTCTCCTCGAATCGTCTGATGTCAGGTACCCCAGAGTTTTCAGTTTGTGTTGAATTACTGATTTGGTGGTGGTTCTTTCCCTTCGTCCCTTCGTCCTCAGTTTAAAGAGTGACAATCTCTTCCTTAGATGTTCGTATTTCTCCTTTTTTTGATTTCACTTAGGTCTCCACAATCTAACCTTGAACCGCCATAGATACATTTGACTAACTCGCTGAAGTGAAGTGAAGTACATTTGACTACCGAAAATTATAAATCCATCTGTTTATGCACCCGAAGGGACCACGGAGCCTACCATTTCTTAGACGGACGTTACGTCATCTGTCTGGGTCCAAACTAGGGACCCAGTCCATCTAGGGGGTCTCTTCCCTTACAGATGGGTGGGGTAATAAGAACGGACCTCTTATGACACTTGTCTCCTGGGCCCGTCCGATGTCAGGTATCCCAGTGTTTTTCAGTCTGTGCTGACTCACTGATTGTGAAAGTGAATCTGTTTATATATTTATGTCTACGTTGACATGCGCGTCTGTATGTACGTGTATAAAGAGGTGAGACAAGTGGTTTTCCCAGACCCTCGGTGTGGTCGTGGTCACACGTGTGGATCGGGAATCTAGAACCAAAGATTTATAGTAAGAGTTGACATTCCTTGGTCCCGAGGGACTTTTTTAACTGACTAAGGTCTGGTCCCGTCCTTCTCATGTTATGCTTGTACCTAAAAGAATGAAATGTTCTTCTCTCCTTCGTAAGTTTCTTGTTACCCCTGAACACTTTTCCTGTGGTTTCCGTCAAACTTTCCTAAGGGTGGTCCATAGAGACTCTGTTAAAGTCGTAAGTTTATTTATTACCATTAGTCCCTGTTAGGTCACGTATTTTATTCTTTACGTTCAAGTTGGACTATCTCTACTTACTTATTTAACCTCAAACTATTCCTTACCTTATAGATGGATTAGAGTCTCGTAGAGGTGTGTCAACAAATGTTTCGCCTTTTCTCATTGAGACGAAACCCCTTCCGACCACTGTGGTGAAATTTGTCTTCATTAGTTTCAGGTATAGTGGTCCAGACCCTGTTTAGTCTCAGTGCACTACGGACTATTCCACTCTTCTACTCTTCTTGTGTCGTCGCCAAGACACTTAGAGGACGGTTTCTACGTGTCTGACTTAGATTAGTCCTCCTTTGTAGTCTGTTTACCCATTCCCCGTAATTAGTTTCCTCAACCGGGCCTCAGAAGTTTTCACAGTTGCAGAACTTTCAATTCTTTTCTGACCCTTAGACAAGGTCTAACTTCCTCGAAACCCTCTGTTACCGTTACTTCACACTGGGATCTGACCTAGGAAAATGACATTTCTAGTGGTGACCCCGTCGACCGTTTTGAACTGACCCCGGACTCCTAATTTACGATCATTACTTAGTCGAGTGAAGGACGGAAACTGCTGACAAGCACCAGTGTATTCTCGTACCGGAACAAACATCCTATATATTTGATTTCATAAAATAGGGATCACCGAGTCACCGTTTCTTAGACGGAAGATTACGTCCTCTGTGTCCAAACTAGGGACTCAGTCCTTCTAGGGGACTTCTTCCTTTACAGTTGAGTGAGGTCATAAGTACGGACCCTTTAGGGTACCTGTCTCCTTGGACCGTCCGATGTCAGGGACCTGAGTGTTTTCTCAGTCTGTACTGGATCGTTGATTTGTTGTCGTAAGTGCCCACGACCCGTAATACAGTCGTTGTGCGAGACTTCCTCGACTCTCTCTTCTCGGCACAAAACGTGACATGAACGTCGAAAGACTATATTAACTCCAACAAAGGTCTTTTGGTACGTTCTTCGATGTCGTCACTACTCTCGTTTTCCGAGTCCAGAGGAAGTCGGTCTTACCGGACCGGTACAAGAGTCACCCGAGTCGGTCGAATTTCTGTGGCGTACTCAGTCGGAGTGCGGTGGTCCACTCCAGTAGTGTCAGCGCGGACGGTAAAGTTCGTAGGACTCACGTTCTCACCGAACTCCCCTCTAGCCACCCCTACGACACAAGAGGGCCTCGGGACGTACCTAAGACCCTTCCTAGGTCCGGAGACCCTTCAGTCTTCAGAGATGGTGACTACACTCGTGACCCAGAAACCCTTCCACTCGTCGTAGACCGAAGGTCAGGACCCCTACCAGGAGTACCTGCCAAGAGATATCCCGAGACAGGAGGTTCCGAAACGGAGAGAGGAGGAGGAGGAAGAGGACTCCTTCCGACCGACCTCCTCACAGATACGGTCTCGTGCAGGACCTTTCGTATACACCCACCCAGAGTCCTCAGACTGGCCGAACGGTTCCTACTCTTCGGGGGAAGTTGTATCTGACCACGAAGTGGCACATGGTGTCACTTTTGTTCCACTCCTGATTGACTAAGTGGGGGTCCTGCCCCACTGGTCCACCGCTCCCAGACTGTTGGTGTAGTACTCTCCTCTTTTTGGTCTTCTCTACCTTGTATACAGAAGTTTACAAACTTCCCCTCCGGGTGACCCCTCTGACCTAAATACAGAAACACCGAGGTCGAATCACGGACCTTGGTCACCACCGCCTACTTTCTCCCCCACAAGTCGGGGTGAACTCCTTCCGTAAAAGATTATGCCCTAGATAGGTTGTACCGAGCCCCGGGGGTCCACCTGGTCCTACGACCCTCACCCGTTCGTACGGGACTACGTTCGACGTCGTCACTGGAACAGTTTGGATCCTATGTAAGTCCTTTCTGGTCTAATGGGATGTTCCGAGACTGATCCTTTCCTCGGTCTCGAAGTCCCTCGTCTCGTTTCTACCTGTAAACTACACTCGTTTCCACGAGTGTAGTCACTATCTCTGAAGGTTGAAGGGTCACTCCCTGTAATCCGGTCATCCTGGTTAGGTGGTACGGTCTCGTGGAGACAGAGGGGTCGTCGAGTGGAAGACGGTGGACCGAGGTTGAGAAGGTCGTAGTTTCAACTCATCTATGTTACATTTGGGACTCCTTCCGTCCTGGAGTACCGTGTAACTGGGTGTCACAGACCCTGAGACACCGGAGGGTCTACAGTGGTGCCTCCGACGGGGGACTCAGGTCGAACCTGGCATCAGGGTGGACAAGGGTTTCTGGAGACCGGAGAGGGTTTTCGTTCTACCACCGGACGGACTACTTGGAGGAGAAAAGTAGTGGACAAAGAGAAGGAAGTAACGAACTTGGTGACGGGGATGCAGTGTATCCACTTGTTAAGAGTCCGAAGTCCCATATTGAGGATTCATTCTGTCCTCTAGACACGAGAAGAAGGGTGGGGTGATTGTAGACCACTTCTTCTTCCCAGTAATCTCGGGGACCATTCTTTGTCATCTCCCGTCGTTCAAAATAGTAGCAGTACTGAGTAAACCTCTGTCTCCAATAAAGTTTCGCCTACCAGGGTAGTAGGTACCTACTCAGGGCGTCTTTGCGTATAAGGTACACCAAAGTGTAAACCCAAGTAACGAGGTCAACCTAAATAATTTTCTTCCTCTGCCACTAAAAAATTCTTCCGTCTCTTTCCCCGAAATGTTATCGTGTGCCCCTACTACAATCTCGAATAACCCAACAGCGCAACCTATGTAATAAGGGGTCCCCGGACTTATTTCTTAACCTCGTCACTCTAGAATAAACTGTAAACTACAAAGTCAAAGAGTTCCTTGTAATGCGGACAACTTAAACGTCGAACCTACGTTATGGCTCGTCTGGGTCATCGGTCGAGGGGCGAAGAGTCGTGGGTGTCCTGCTTAAGTTCCCTCTGATCAAGTCCAAATAGTCTAGGAAAATAATAAGTTGAACATGGGATGGGTCTGGGGACTCGTGTTTAGTGAAAATGTTCTGGGTGAACATCAATCGTTGAAACACAGAGTCTCAAATTGGTGTTTCAAATTTCGACTTTCGTTGACTGTTAGTCGGACCAAAAAAAAGTAAAGCACCATGGAGATTCCCTAATGGGGAGAGGTGTGGGACTAGACGGGTCACTTGCGCGGTACGTGTTCACACCCACCACCCGACCGTCTGGGGTCTGGACCGGCGACGTGACCGAGACGGTAATTCATTCAGTGGCCATTACAAGTGTTGGAGGGGGTCTTGAGGGAGCGGAGACACTAGTAGGTACAAGATGCGTGAAGTGTCTCGCTACCCCTTCTCTAGTACTCTAGTACCTATCCTTTCACGAGCCTTATTATCCTTCACGAAATGTAGATATTTTAATCCACGGTATATCAGTCTTAGTCAAAATTTTTTACCCTAGACTCGTGTCCCGACACCTCGTATCTCCAGACCTGGTACAAGACCAGGATGGGGAGTAAAGTGTCCACTCTTTCACCCGATGAGTGTCCTGCTGCCGCTCGGCCAGTCCACACCTACTCAACACTACCACCGTGGGGTATAAACTTACCGGTGACGAACTAATAGACGTAACTGTCCCTCGCGTGAAGGAGCTTCCGTCGTGGAAGGTGGAAACTTTCCGAATCGTCTGAAGGGTCTTCGCGTTCCTTCTCGTTCGTTTAAAACACCGAAAAAGAGATGGTTAGTAAACCAGGTTCACTATGATTTGTCTGTGGGATCTGACAAAGACGAGGAAAAAGATATGTCCTGTGTGTCTGTGTGTCTGTGTGTGTGTGTGGTACGTGTATAGTACCAGGGTGTCTGGTCATAGACCAGCCCCCCAACAAGGGACACTATGAAGAGAGGAGGTCAGACACGTCGGGATGTAGGGACCGGGTGAGACGTGTAGTCAGAGAAACTGTGGGACCACTGGGACGTTAGATGTACGAGAGTAGACAGGTCGTGATCGAGGGCCGAGTAGTGAAACCACGCCGGTGGAACAGGAACCGTCGACGTCCAGACTTATAAGTCCTAGAGAAGTGAGTGAAAGACTGTCTCGTCGATGGTAGTCGTCGAGAACTTTAGCTTACCCTTCGTCCCCCTTGTCCAGACCTGTCCATCTTGAAGGTGTACGAGGGTCAGGTGACAACTATGGACCGTGTTTTAAATTCCGGAACTTTGTTGGGTTGCTCCGTCTGTGTCTCGGATGCCGTACGGACCCTCGACCTGTCCCCGGCCGGGAGGCTTTTCCTTCGTGGGACGTGACATCTTCTACCGTTCTCTCTGGGCAACGGTACCACTGACAACCCGTCGGATCTGACGACGTCGGACACTCTTCTTCCGTGCTCCTTCTAGTATCACTCGACATCCTTAAGTGGGTACTGGTGGTCGGTCGGGTGGTCCCCGCACTGGTCGTGTTTGTCACGGACCCGACAAAGGGAACACCGGGCCCTCCTCCTCCCCCGTTCCTACTGTAATTGGTAGGACCTCCTTTACCCCTCCAGAAGTCCCCACACACACATACTACACACAGACACATACGTTACACACTACCACATTATAGACACTACACACACAGACACATCCCCCCTACAAGACACACACATTATGTACTACTCACACTATACACACTACATGCACTATATTGACTACGCACACAGATACACACATAGACACACTCCACACACAGACACATATCATACTAACATACACATTATAGAAAATACGTACACAGATACAGATACCCCCCCACAAGAGACACACACTATCCACTACACACTACACAAACACACTGGATAGATATACACTACACACACTAAACACACACAGACACATACACATACTAATACTACTCACACAGACACACACTGCCTACTGCACAGACTGTACACATTACACACGGACACCCCCCTACAAGACACATTATGTACGAGACACACTACATGTACTGTCTTCACACTACACACACAGATGGACACATAGACACACTACACACATAGACACACACCCCTTTACGAGACACACCCATTTTGTGTTACACACACTGCACACTACATACACTACACAGACGCACACTACACCCTACAGACACACGCACTACACACACAGATGGACACATAGACACACTACGTAGACACAGACACACTGGTACTATACGTGTACTACACATACACACACACACATAGACACAGTGGACACACAGCACACACATTCCGGACACTACACACACACAGACACACACCCCCCTATAAGACCTAAACATTGTGCCCTACACACACGACACCCTACGTACACAGTGACACACTATACGCACAAATACCCACTACACACACACACACTGCCCACAGACATACACTACAAACACAGACACACATAGACACACTACACAGAAATACATGTTACAACAGGACACATACATCATAGACACTCCACACACAGACACACACCCCTCTACGAGACACACCCATTATGTGCTACATACACTACACAGACACACACTATACACACAGACACACACAGACACACTGGTACTATACACACACATAGACACAGTGCACACACAGCATACACATTCCGGACACTACACACACACAGATACACACCCCCCTATAAGACCTAAACATTGTGCCCTACACACACGACACCCTACGTGCACAGTCACACACTATACGCACAAATGCCCACTACACACACACACACTGCCCACAGACATACACTACAAACACAGACACACATAGACACACTACACAGAAATACATGTTACAACAGGACATGTACATCATAGACACTCCACACACAGACACACACCCCTCTACGAGACACACCCATTATGTGCTACACACACTACACACTACATACCCTACACAGACACACACTACACCCTACAGACACACAGACACGATTCTGTGACTCGACTGGGTCGGAGTCACGGGGGAACCCGCTTCGGAGGAAGAAAAGTCTGGGTTGTCGTGCCCTCGACCGCCCACAACTGAACTCCGACTGACTCGGTGGGGAGGGCCACGGGACCTCGTCCCACGGGTACGGAGATAATCGTGATTAATGTGACACGAGACTAGTACACAGATGTCCGACCGGGGGGAGACCTCGTCGACCTTGGCTCCGACGCAGAATAAAGATTCGGGGACTCAGGGTCGTGATGACACACAGGAGCCGCGCTCCATCTACAGGTCACTCACAGCGGACCAACTTGCTGAGACGGTTCCTGTTCTAGTCTCACAAACCTGAATTTTATCGTCGTACGTTCTAGTTCCGAATAAGTGTGTCGTCGGACCCCGCGGACAAGACGACCCGTGCCTCGACTCTACGTAGGAGTGACAGTGCCTCGAGTGTACCCCGCTCTCCCTGCACGTCTGACAATGGGAGGAAGGGGGCACCGCCCCTGTACCCGTCCTCCGTCCAAACGACACGACCAGTCACTCTCGTGGTCCTCTCCTCGGGTCTTCTGGGGTGGTGAGGTCGTAAGTAAGTCGTCCGACGACTCCTTCCTGGTCAGAATAAAGTACAAATAAATCAACGAAAGTTAAAGGTAGGTCAGGTGGGTGAGAAAAACTATATGTCCAAATATGTAAAACCTGTTTCCATGCACCTTAACACACTCGTGTTGTTTCTACTGACTTGGTAAGTGAGTGACGAGACTAATCAGAACAATTGATTGGTGGATGTAAAATAGTCAGGGAACTCTCGGGGAACCTGTCGTTCCTCTAGTTTAGTCAGTTAGGATTTCCTTTAGTTAGGACTTATAAGTAACCTTCCTGACTACGACTTCGACTTCGAGGTTATGAAACCGGTGGACGACACTTCTCGGTTGAGTAACCTTTCCTGGGACTACGACCATTACTAACTCCCGTCCTCCTCTTCCCCTGCTATCTCCTCCTCTACCAACCTACCGTAGTAGTTGAGTTACCTGTACTCAAACTCGTCTGAGGCTCTCTATCACTTCCTGTCCCCTCGGACCGCACGACGTCAGGTACCTCAACGATTCTCAACCTATACTGACTCACTGACCTGTCGTTGTTGTTTAAAAATAAAGTAAAGGGGACAATCACCTGTACTCACTTGACTTCTGACTCAGTCAAGGAAGGTCATCGGATGAGTCTAGACGGGGAGGAGGCTCGGGATAAACTGTAAAGTTTCGTTGTCTCCCGTTATGTCCCGTTTCCTTCCACCCTAGACATGGTTCAGTGGGGTTCTTCACGAAAGGAGATCTTAAGGGGAACTTACCCTCCCTGCGTGTTCGGTCTCTTCATGTCTGAAACGGTGGGACATGTGTAGACTTTTCAATATGGGCTAGGGTTAAATAGTTTGTCGGATAGTCAGAAACAGAGGACGACCAGTAGTTAGAAACCAAGGTAAAGGTAGTTGAAGGGTGGATGGGTACGTGGGAGACCTCCAAAATCCCTTCATCTTTTAACTAGATTTTTTAGTGACAGTTTATTTGAATTTACAGTGATCTCTAACGATAATAAATCTTCCTTAGAAATTCTTATAAAAATTTCCCTATTTATAATAGGATCCTCTTGCTCGTATACACTTGTAAAAAATTTTGGTAGTCTCCAACCTTAGACAGGTAAGTATAATGCAACGAAAAACTTCACCAAGACATCCTACACCGACTGAAGAAGGTTCGAACGACAATAATGCGACTCACGAGAACCTTGAAACGGAGACTTTGACGGAAGTCTCAGTCACATACTCTGCATGTTCTTCTGGTCGGAGTGAAAAGTTCAGTGTATACAAAGACAGTTCACATACAGGGGGCGAGGTCAGGAACTCCCGATTAGAGATAACTAAACGTAATAGGACTACGGGTTGGAGTTCCAGTCCTTATCTCGGCCGTTCGCAGTAATTAAACCTTAGGTGATAAAACCTTTTTCTTTAGTAAGTCTATCGTTTGAACTCGGTAGGTCAAAGAGAGAAACTTCCTTCCTAAACAATTCCTTTGATTAGCATGTACATTTAGTCTTCCTTTAATAAATTTCGGGGAATTTTCTTATTCGAGTTCGTAAGAGCTTGTGTGGAATCTGATCTCGTGGGAAAGAATGGGCTGTGTCAACATACGGGTAATATTCGACAGAAATAATTGGTCTGTAGGGGGGCACCTGAATGTCTCTATCGTGACAAAAACTGGATGAAAGGTAATGGTAGTCGTGACCCCATCTCCCTTCAACGTGGACAAATTTTACTAGAGTATTAAGTCTGAGGAAAAACGTCGTGAGGTCGTTTAAGTCTGGTTGGAAGGAGTGTAATCAAACTTAATTACTCCAAACTAACATGATCTCCCTTAGTATACTTTAGTCGTTATAAGTTAGTAAAACCTAGAAATTTTACCACTGACCTATCTTTTTACTATGACTACTTGGATATCCCGTCCTTATCTCTGTATCTACATCCCTTGTCTGAACACCTGTATCCCTCCTTCTCTCCCACTCTGCTTAACTCTGTCATCGGGACTGTATATATGTGATGGCACACACTCTATCTGTCGATCATCCTTCGACGACATATCAGGGCCCTCGAGTCGAGTCACGAGACACCACTGGATCTCCCTACTCTAACCCCCACCCTCTTCTTCCGTGGTCTCCCTCCCTTATATACGTATGAATATCTACCAAGTACGATAACATGTCGTCTTTGATTGTGTAAAGGTTAATTTTTTAAAAAATAAAGTTTTTACCACTGAAAATATACCAAGTTACATTGTATAAAGAAAAGACCCTGAACCTGAAAGGTTCCTTGGTTTTCGTAAGGGTTAAAGGTGTGAAAGAAGTATATAAAATTTCTGTGTTCATCCTCTCACCCTAACTTATGAGTTGGAGGTCGGGAGACGTGAGTCAAATGTTCATGTCTTGGACCTTCTCAATTGTCTTCTTTCAGTGAGTTTTGTGTTGACGACGTTTGATCCTACCTTTTTCATGATTTTGTTTTTATGTATCTTGAAGTCTCTTAACAGTGGAGTGGCGACGAAAGAGTAGTGGGTTTGAGAGTGGGAGAGGAAACGTGGTCCGACGGTTAGATCTTTAGTGAAGTCCCTGTTTTATATAGAACGGACGGGTATTCACATTAGGCAATCTCGGGTTCTCTAAGACTGATACACTTCTTTTAGAGGATACAGTCTGAGGACTTTCCGAACGCTACTCTCCCCTCGTTTAATTTCAAATTATCTTACCTTGGAGTCCTTTACCTGTTTACATTTAATCCTCTTTCTTTGTCTTTAATAAGAGTAAAAATGTTCCGAGGAGTAATTGAATGAACTATCGTAGGACTCTTAAACAAATTCTTTACGTCCCTACACGTTCGAGTTCTCACATTCTAGCTGAGAGACGAAGGCCCGTTCCTTTACCTAAACGTGACGTCTTTCTTTCCCAAAGACTACTCATAATTCTTGAAGGACCTAACACTTCCGATCCTCTTCGGTCCCTTGAGTTCTCGCCGTCTGACACCTTACGGAAACAGGTCCCCACAGTATCACCTCCTCTGGGTGAAACGTTCTGACCCCATCTAAGACAGAAAAAGACGGTCTGAGGAGTGGGAGGGTGGGGGAACCGGTGTCCCACGTAGATCATCCGAGACACTCGTGACCCTTTGGTCGTCTGTTCGGACTCTGATACCAAAGGAGACGTCCCGAGTCCCCGAGTGGGTTGGGAGTCCTCTCGAGAAGATTCTGTTAGGAAGAGGGTCTTTCTGGGACAGACGTCCGCGGTGTACCTTAACCGACAGTGGTTCGTAGTTAAGGACTTTATCTCTGAATCTACGTCGATGGACTCCTCCGTACAGGACACGTGACTCCGTTCCTCATCCTCCTCGTCAAATGCAAAGCGAATAAAAGACAAAAATAAAAAGTTTTTCTACATAACTGACGTAGATAAGGAAGTAAGTCGTCTAAGTTGACTACAGTGACTCTGCGTTGTTACAGGAGTCCTCGGACAAAGAGAGGACAGCAGGCAGTACAGTGGAAGTAGGCTTCCAGTTAGGATTAATTTCAGAGTTATGAAGGGTTATGAAGACGTCGATGTGCAGGTCCCTCTCTCTTCAACCCCGAGGAGATCTTTGTGAGTCTTCCGTTTCGCCGTAAAAAGGACCACACAAATCGAATAAAAGTTGGTCCACCGTATGTTTGTACCGAAGGGTCTGCCATGTCACCATTTCTTAGTCGGACGGTTACGTCCGCTGTCTCTACGTCAAAGGTAGGGACCCAGTCCTTCTTGGGGACCTCCTCCTTTACCGTTGGGTGGGGTCCTAAGAACGGACCTATTAAGGTACCTGTCTCCTCAGACCGCCCGATGTCAGGTGCCCCGACCTTTCTCGGCCTTCGTTGACTCGTGCGCGTGCGTGTGTGCTGCATGTCTGTGCCTCCTACTCTTACACTCGCCCCAAACTTCGATGCTGGAAGGGACCTCCTCGAGGACGTTCTCCGCGAGAGGTTCCCGGTCGAGCCAGAGGATGTGGGGCACGACGTCCTTCCCTCGTGAGGAGAGAGGACATTTCGGTTTGTCTGGACGGCGAACTCAGAGGGAGTGGGTGACTGAACCGTGTATCACCACCAAATACCGTTGTCTTAGTGACACCGAGATTTCCATTTAACTTTTGCGGTTCTCCTCGCTTAATAGTGTACTTTTACGTTTAACAAGGAATAGACCCGACGAGGTGTCTGCGATACTAAGTAGTAGCCGACAAGTCGACATAAAGGTTCATTCTAGAGTCACTCTTCCCATCTTTCCGTCTCGGGTCGATGTAAGACGGACGTCTCTAAATATCGAGGAAAATAGGTCTACATTTCGTGTGCCACAACCCTCCCTTATACTTTGGATATGTCAGAGTTAGATAGTACATTAGGAATAAGCTCCTCCCGGTTTCCTGTGTGTTCGCATATGAATGTAGGAGGTTTTAAAGGAGAGAGGTCTGCGCGCGTGTGGAGTGAAGGTACGTCACGTGGAAATGAAATGGAAGAACACGACAACACACGAATCAGCGAGTCAGCACGGACTGAGAAACACTGGGGTACCTGACGTCGGGCGGTCCGAGGAGACAGGTACCCCTGAGAGGTCCGTTCTTATATCCTCACCCAACGGTACGGGAGGAGGTACCCTAGCAGGGTTAGGTCCTTAGCTTGGTCCCAGAGGACGCAACGTCCGCCTAAGAAATGGTCGACTCGACGGAAATGGAAGAATGGACTTCCGTTTGAATAGTAGGTGGGTAGGTAGGTAGGTTCAAAGGAAGTGAGTGACTGAGTAAAAATCACCTACATGACTCCTTGGGTAGTTCGGAAACGACGGTTGGTGCATGTGTCAAAGACTGATTCTTTTCCTCAGGTTTCTTTTCCTTAGCTTCACCGAAAAGGGTACAAAAGAGAACGGTCGTAAGTCTTTCCCGTGAACAATTTCTTCTTTGAGGTGTGAGTTCTTGACCTGGTCCCGAGTCGCACACTGGACTTTCGTTAGTAGATTTTTCGACCTTGAGTTCCTTCGGTAGGAAGGAATCCCAGTCTTCTCTTGTGAATGTATTATCGTGAGAACTACACGGTCGGGTCGGGCTCACGAAGTATTTATAATTAATTAAATGACTCGAAGTATCTACTCACACGGGACTCACTCAGTGATCGGGAGACCGGGAGTGAGGTGAGGACCTTTGCAGGTACTTCTTTTTAGTGTATTCGAGTCCCACGACCAAGGGATTTCCCGGTGTGAGAGCGTAGAAAACACCTCCAAGGTGTGTAGGATGACTCCCTGTTTGATCCTAGACTCACTGACCCGACGAAGAGGTCCACGGGTCTATAGAGCACTAAGAGACATACAGAGAAGGAACAGTAGACTCTTCGGACTGGTCATTTGCCGGTACTTTTTATAATAACGTTTTGTTTTACAATAAGGTGTCTATTGAAAGACCCGTGGTCACAAAGTCCGTGTGTCAAGGACGTCCCCTCCCCACATTTCTCTGAACCCCGGTTGCGGTTCGGGACGACCAAAGACTCTCAATGACGTTGTTTGACCCTCTGAATCTTATTGTCTTTATATCAGTACGTCAAGACCTCTTCAGACTTTAGTTCTACACCCGTCCCGGTCAGAGGGAGGTCCCTGTGGTCCCTTCTTTCTAGACAAGGTCCGGAGAGAGTTCGAGGATCGTCAAGTGACCGAACGTCGTCGTCTTAAGGTTAGTAATCTATCGTAAGAGGGACACACGGACAGACCCAGGTTTCAAGGAGGAAATATTCCTGTGGTCAGTATAACCTAATCCGTGAGTGACATGAGGTCGGACTACAGTAGAGTCGATTAATGTAGACGTTTACGGGATAAAGGTTTATTCCAGTGTAAGACTCCACGACCCCCAATCCTGTTACTGTATACTACTGATGATCGTTCCTAAATCCGAAACGTTCTCTAACAGAACCCTGACGTCTGAGGTTAATCCCCCGGGGGTGTGAACTTTAAACCGGAATTTTTAGAAAGATAGTGATCGAAAAACCGACAATACACTCCCCAGAGGATGGGATCGATGGACACTTATAAAGTCGTCCTTTCTGCTATACTAACCGTAGGGGTTTCGAGTTTACGAGTTTTCGGTCATCGTGACGGAGCACGTAGGGTGAATGGTGGGGTGGGTGTAAACTACGAGTCGATATTCTTTCTACTTCTTAAAGAGAAACGGATTTTGTATGACCGACAGGAGGGTCCCACCTCAACGTGACTCCTACTCATAAACTGGTAGGAAGAGTACGGTTCTCTGTGTGTGGAGGGTCTGGAGGTGGAAAAGATGAGGTGAGGGTGGGAGTTCCTGGTGAGGTGTCTATAGACATAAGTGTTCTTTAATTCTCGACTAGTCTGGTAGACACCTTCCGGTAGATATGAAGGAAGTTGAAAATCTTAAGTTTATTCCGTCTCATTCGGACTAAAAATTTAAAAATTTTTTATAAACAAAAACAAATAAATAAACCGACACAGCTCAATAAACCGACACAACTCAGTAAACCGATACAGTTCAGAATCGACACCGTGTTCCCTAAAGTGACTCCGTACACTTAAATCAACGCCGTACACCCTAGATCAAGGGACTAGGTCCTAGTTTGGACCCGGGGGATGTAACCCTTACGTCTCAGAATCGGTGATCTGGTGGTCCCTTCAGGTCGTGGATTAAAAAATTAGTCCAAATTATTTCCATTGAATATATGTGGTCTAAAATATTTATTAAGTCACTCAAAACTGTTTATATGTATCTGACATTGGTTATATCTTATAAAGACAGTGGGATTTTTGACGGAACACGAAGAATCAGTAGTTATAGGAAGGGGTTGGGGAAGACCGTTGACAATTAGACGAAAGACAGAGGTATCAAGACGGAAAATGTCTTTCACTATTTTTACTTTACCTCTTTGTACGTCAGAAAAAACGGTCGGAAAGAAGTGGATCGTTTTACAAAAACTCTAAGAAGTACACGAACGAGCAAGGAAAAGTAACGACTTATCATAAGGTAACGTACGTAAACGGTGGTAAACAAACACGAAAATAGACGGTTATTTGTATCCTTTACCGTTGGGTGAGGTCATGAGAACGGACCTTTTAGGGTACCTACCTCCTCGGACCATCCGACGTCAGGTACCCCAGCGACTCCCAACCTGTACTGACTCGCTGAAGTGAAAGTGAAAAGTGAAAGTACGTACCCTCTTCCTTTACTGTCGGGTGAGGTCACAAGAACGGACCTCTTAGGGGTCCTGCCCCTCAGACCACCCGACGGTAGATTCCCCAGCGTGTCTCAGCCTGTGCTGACTTCACTGAATCGTCCATCGTCGTTTGTAGACCCAACCCGGGTCGAACCCATGTTAATCTCATTTCTTACTTGTGAACTTACAGACAGAAACACAAATATACACATAAACAAACAGAGTCCACGAATCCTCACCCAAAGACTCTTTGACGATTTGACGAAAGGTCAAACCGACATGGTAAAAGTAAGAGTCGTCGTTCCGTACTCAAGTACAGAGAGGTGTAGAAGTAATTTAGAACTTTAACAGTCAAGGAATTAAAAATCACTATACCCATCGAGTGACACCATAATTAAACGTAAAGGGATTACTGATTATTTCAATTAGTAGAAAAGTACACGAGTGAACGATAAATAGATGGAAGAAACCACTTCACAGACAAATTTAGACAACGAATAAAAGATAGTTCCGAAAACAGAAGAATTAATTCAAAATTCCTAAGATTAGGTACTTACACAATGCATAGAGGTAAATAATTTTAGAAATTAAAGAAAACCATCAACAAAGTATCAAAAGTTACACTTTCAGAACGTGTATAAAACGATTTAAAAGTATTAATACAGTATGAACAGGATGTAATTAACACTACTAGAATGTCAAAAAGAAGAAATCTACTAACTCAAAGTTTATAATTCGGTTGGATTACAACGATTCTATTGGAGGGAACCAGTCCTATATCAAAAATATACAACTTCTTAAAATCAATTTACAATTCTAAAATAATTCCTCTAACACAGATACAAGTCCATCCTATATCAAAAGAACAGAATATTACAGAAACCAAAACCATAGGCTCATTACGACCGAAGTATTTTACACAAGCCTTCACAAGAGAAGATAAAAGACCTTCTCTAACACGTCTGAACTATAACAAAAAGAAATTTACAAACTATCGTAATTAACCACTCTGGGAGATCCGGACATCAAAAGAAACGACTTTCTCTAAAGATAAAACAAAAACTTTCTAAGATTTGATACTTAATTAGAGGAATTATTTATAACCCTATGATTCTAATACCGAAAGAAAAATCTACCATCAAACACAGAAACGTCTGTAACCAAATAAAGTAGATTCAATAGTTTAACTAACAATATTTCAACAAAGAAAGAGAAATAATAGGAGAGTTACAAACATTCCGGACATCATTACGGGATAAAGAGTAAGTACAATAACCGTTAAACGTAGAAAAAAGAGGAACTAGCCAGTCCGATCTCCAAATAAGTAAAATAAATAGAAACACTTTTTTATCTAAAACCAAAGTAACTAAAAGACATCACAAGAGGACAAAAGACAAAGTAACTAAAAACGTGAAGTAATAAAAGAAGGAAGCCGAATCAAATCCAAATTAAAAGAGAAGAAAAAGATCAAAGAATTCTACCTTCGACTATGGAAATTATACTTTAGATAGACGAAAAGCACCAAGTCTGCCAATTCGCAGACAGATGTTACACCCTCTGGGCCCAAGCTAGGGACCCAGCCCTTCTAGGGGACCTCTTCCTTTACCGTTAGGTGAGGTAATGACAACGGACCTTTTAGGGTACCTGACTCTTTGGACCATCCGATGTCAGGTACCACAACGTTTCTCAGCCTGTGCTGACTCACGGAAGTGAAAGTGAAAGTAGACGAAAAGATTATATTCTTAAATTACGACCTTGAAGGGGTCACCAGGTCACCAACTCTTAAACGGAAGGTTACGTTCCCTGTGTCCAAGGTAAGGACCAGTCTCTCGATTCTAGGTTGTAGTGTCCCGTCAGTTCGTTCTCTTCTCGGGCGAGTGAGATCGCGGACACGGGACGTTTTCTTCGGGTACACGGTATTGTCTCTGGGTCGCGTCGGTTTTTTTTCCTAATTACGGTATTTAAAGAGATACTAGTGAGGAAACCAATATTGAGTGTGTTGAAAGGCAAGTCAAGTCAAGTCAAGTCAGCGAATCAGCACAGGTTGAGAAACACTAGGGTACTTAGTGTCGTGGGTCCGGAGGGACAGGTAGTGGTTAAGGGTCTCAAATGAGTTTGAGTACAGGTAGTTCAGCCACTACGGTAGAGTCGGAGACAGCAGGGGAAAAGGAGGACGGGGGTTAGGGAGGGTCGTAGTTTCAGAAAAGGTTACTCAGTTAAGAAGGGTACTCCACCGGTTGCATAATCTCAAAGTCGAAATCGTAGTCAAGAAGATTACTTGTGGGTCCTGACTAAAGGAAAGTCTACCTGACCAACCTGGAGGAACGTCAGGTTCCCTGAGAGTTCTCAGAAGAGGTTGTGGTATCAAGTTTTCGTAGTTAAGAAGTCGTGTGTCGAAAGAAGTGTCAGGTTGAGAGTATAGGTATGTACTGGTACCCTTTTTGGTATCGGAACTGATCTGCCTGGAAACAACCGTTTCATTATAGAGACGAAAAGTTATACGATAGATCCAACCAGTATTGGAAGGAAGGTTCCTCATTCGCAGAAAATTAAAGTACCGACGTTAGTGGTAGACGTCACTAAAACCTCGGGTTTTTTAATTTCAGACTGTGACAAGGGTGACAAAGGGGTAGATAAAGGGTACTTCACTACCCTGGTCTACGGTACTAGAAGCAAAAGACTTACAACTCGAAATTCGGTGGAAAAAGCGAGAAGAGAAAGTGAAAGTAGTTCTCCGAAAAATCGAGGAGAAGTGAAAGACGGTATTCCCACCACAGTAGACGTATAGACTCCAATAACTATAAAGAGGACCGTTAGAACTAAGGTCGAACACGAAGAAGGTCGGGTCGTAAAGAGTACTACATGAGACGTATCTTCAATTTATTCGTCCCACTGTTATATGTATATCGGAACTACATGAGGAAAAGGATAAACCTTGGTCAGACAACAAGGTACAGGTCAAGATTGACAACGAAGGACTGGACGTATATCCAAAGAGTTCTCCGTCCAGTCCACCAGACCATAAGGGTAGAGAAAGTCTTAAAAGGTGTCAAACAACACTAGGTGTGTCAGTTTCCGAAACCGTATCAGCTATTTCGTCTTTATCTACAAAAAGACCTTGAGAGAACGAAAAAGGTACTAGGTCACCTACAACCGTTAAACTCGAGACCAAGGAGACGGAAAAGATTTTGGTCGAATTTGTAGACCTTCAAGTGCCAAGTACATAACGACTTCGGACCGAACCTCTTAACACTCGTAATGAAATGATCGTACACTCTACTTACGTTAACACGCCATTAAACTCGTAAGAAACCGTAAAAGAAAGAAACCCTAACCTTACTTTTGACTGGAAAAGATCAGGACACCGATAACGACTCAAAAGGTTTAAACGACCGTATAACTCATGTCGGGAAAGTGTCGTAGTAGAAAGTCCTAAACTTTATCGAGTTGACCTTAAGGTAGTGGAGGTGATCGAAACAAACATCACTACGAAAGATTCCGGGTGAACTGAAGGGTAAGGTCCTATAGACCGAGATCTACTCACTAGTGTGGTAACACTAATAGACCCAGTACTTCGAGAAAAAACATGTCAAGAAGACACATAAGAACGGTGGAGAAGAATTATAGAAGACGAAGACAATCCAGGTCTGGTAAAGACAGGAAAGAGCTCGGGTAGAAACGTACTTTACAAGGGACCATAGAGATTAAAAGAACTTCTCCAGAGATCAGAAAGGGTAAGACAACAAAAGGAGATAAAGAAACGTAACTAACGACTCCTTCCGAAAGAATAGAGAGGAACGATAAGAAACCTTGAGACGTAAGTCTACGAATATAGAAAGGAAAAGAGGAAACGAAAAGCGAAGAGAAGAAAAGTGTCGGAGGAGTCTGTCGGTAAAACTAAAAAACGTAAAGAAAAGGTGTCCCTNCTCGGGTAGAAACGTACTTTACAAGGGACCATAGAGATTAAAAGAACTTCTCCAGAGATCAGAAAGGGTAAGACAACAAAAGGAGATAAAGAAACGTAACTAACGACTCCTTCCGAAAGAATAGAGAGGAACGATAAGAAACCTTGAGACGTAAGTCTACGAATATAGAAAGGAAAAGAGGAAATGAAAAGCGAAGAGAAGAAAAGTGTCGGAGGAGTCTGTCGGTAAAACTAAAAAACGTAAAGAAAAGGTGTCCCTACCAGAACTAGGGACAGAGGACATGTTACAGTGCTTGGAGGCAGGTATCAAGTAGTCCGTGAGACAGATAGTCTAGATCAGGGAATTTAGTTAAAGAGTGAAGGTGACATATTAGTATTTCCTAAACTAAATCCAGTATGGACTTACCAGATCACCAAAAGGGATGAAAGAAGTTAAATTCGGACTTAAACCGTTATTCCTCAAGTACTAGACTCGGTGTCAGTCGAGGGTCAGAACAAAAACGACTGACATATCTCGAAGAGGTAGAAACCGACGTCTCTTATATTAGTTAGTGTTGAAATGGAAGTAGAATAAGTTTTATAAAAGATTAAAGGGAGAACTAAAGAATGAACTGAGTACCTAATGAAGTTTCGTGTAATAACTAAAGGTTTGTAAATTACTAAAATTTATAAAAACATCTGAAGATCAAATTAAGACAATACTAGTCTTTCCTATGAGGAATAGTAAAATTGGGTATTAAAGGACTCTGAACAAAATGTAAGGTCTTACATCAGACAGAACCACTCTCACCTATTCTTCTACGCTATTGTATATATGCTACCTTACAGTGAGTTGATATCATTCCTTGTGTAAACTCAGTCAAGATTACTCCACCTACTTGGATTTCGAGTAATATGTCTCACTTCACTCAGTCTTTCTCTTTTCGTTTAAAGTATATAATTACGTATATACACCTTAGATCTTTCTTCCATGACTCCTAGGATAAACGTTTTGTCGTTTCCTTTACGTCTGTATTTCTTGTCTGAAAACCTGTGCCCTCTTCTCACACCCTACTAAGCTCTCTCATCGTAACTTTGTATGTAATGGTATACACTTTATCTATTGGTGACCCTTAAACTCCATACTTAGCCCTTTGGTTTAGACCACGAGACGTGTTGGATCTCCCTACCCTACCCCACCCTCCACCCTCTCTCCAATTTCTCCCTCCCCTTATCCATATGGATACTGAGAAAGTACAACTACATACCTTCTTGAGTAGCGTTATAACATTAATAGGAGGTTAATTGTCATTTTATTTTAACTTTTTTCTTTCTCATACATCAGACGAGAACAACCCAAGTCAAGTGAAGTCAAGTCAGTGAGTCAGTACAGGTTGGGAAACACTGGGGTACTTGGAGTCGTACGGTCCGGAGGGACAGGTAGTGGTTGAGGGCCTCAGGTGGGTTTGGGTACCGGTAACTCGGTAGGTTGGTAAAGTAGGAGTTAGAACAACCCATCTTACAAAATATTTATAATTAGTTCAAACTGGATTATCACAAGTCTTAAAGACCTAGGAATATCTGAAAAACAGAATAACAAGATATTTAAAATCTCTTTCTTTGTGACCCATTTCTTTCTTTCTTAGAGACCTTAAAGGTTGATTAACACCCCAAAGGATGAAGAGGAAAGAAAGTCGAAACCAAGTACATAAAAATTCGACATAAATATCCTCGGATACGGGAGTCCCGAAAATACAAAAGAACCACTCAACTGAGAAAATAGTAATACATTGGAAGGAGAAATAACGGTCGTTAAAAGGAATGAGACTTCAGACTATAGACTATAATTATTTCAGTAAGGTCGAAAGAAAGTTAGTAACGATCGTATCGTGTTAAAAAGGTAGGAAAATGAAAATTGGATAGAAACAGAAATATAAATTTCACTTAAAGAATATCCACACCCGAAGGGAACACCGAGTCGACCATTTCTTAGGCGGACGTCACACCCTCTGGACCCAAACTAGGGACTCAACCCTTCTAGGGGACCTCTTCTCTTTCCGATGGGTGAGGTCATAAGACCGAGACATTTTAACGTACCCCAGTGTTTCTCAGTCTGTGCTGACTCACTGAAAGTGAAGAATATCCATGTACACCACACAAAACGTAAATAATCAGTTTGACTGGTCAGGAGAAATAAACCTTACAAATCTGATGAATATACATTATATATATTAGTAAATGTACTAACTCAAATTTTGATAGTAGGACAATAAACAAAAGATAGACACGGTAGAGGTAGACAAGAGAGAAAAAGAACAAAAAAACAGAAAAAAACATCACTTCACTTCAACGAGTCAGCACAGACTGAGACACTAAGGTACCTGACATCGGATGGTCCGAGGAGGCAGGTACCCTAAAAGGTCCGTTCTCATGACCTCACCCCACGGTAGAGGAAGAGGTTCCCTAGAAGGATTGGGTCCCTAGTTTATGGGCCCAGAAGACGTGACATCCGTCTACCAAATGAGAGACTCGGTGTTCCCTTCAATCTGTGGTAAAATAGAAGTTATAATCGATGTCGAAACAAAACACCAACGAAACCACAACCGATTTAATAGGGTTAGATGAAAGGTTATTGCAATACGGAGTGTGCATATTTCATTCTTGAAATATTATCACATGAAGGTAAAGAGGGAGAGGAGAGAAAACAATGACCGTATGTAAATAAAGTTCATTACGATATTTGGTATTTAATGTAACAAAAGAAAAGGTGAACTCCGTCAGTTACTAATACATTGTGTCAAATTTTACCTTTTGTTAAATACAATATAGATAAAGATATGAATAGTGGACGTCTTGAGAAGTAAGCAGACATCTCTGGATTTAAAAATGGACAGAAGTATAAAGAAGACGGACTTATTAGATAAAAAAAAAATTAAGTTCGGGTGACATTACATAAGAGAGTGGAGAAAAAAACAGACTTTTTCAGAAGTAAAGTGGAGGTTACAATTTTCTATAAAAACAATCCAATCTAAAGATCCGACTCTCAAATAAAAAAATAGTATTGGAATTTTACAACGAGATAATGGAGACCAAACGAACCAAATACTATTCTTCGGATGACAGTAAAAATAGAAACAGGGAAATATGTATTATAGGGAGAAGAGGAAACCGACCAAAACACTAAAGGACTAATAGAGACCGAAACTGGTTAAACTAATACTACAGGGAACCATACTAAAAGAAATACGAAGAAGATGAAACTAGAACAACTTTAACGACCTAGATACCGAAGTATAAAAAATAACATGAAATCTTTGACCGATAAAAGAGAACTTTGTAAAAAGGACAGAGTGGGAAAGGAGAAAAGGAAGACACTGTGGTCATTGTATGTTCTCCGGTGTATTATAACAGGGCAGCCAGTGGCTACGAGATAAAGACATCGCAAAAAGGAGAGACGAATTAAAACTTAGAGAAAATATGATAAAGAAAGTCAAGTAACTAGTAATGAAGACATCACAGAATAGGTGACATTAAGGTAGGTCATATAAAAAATAAAGTCTATAACAAAAAGGAGAGATCTTCAAGGTAAACTGGAGGGAAACATAGGGTGTACAGAGAGGAGAAGTACAAGTGTAGGAGGATATGAAAGAACTTATAGACACATTAAAAATATTACTACCTACCGAAATTGTAGGAACAGATGATTAAAGTAGTAAAGACAGTACAGAACCAGATAAAGATAATTAACTAAAAGAAGAGTTAATAAGGAGAATAAAGGAACGAAAAAGTACAGAATATTAATACATTCACACACACATACATACACACACACACACACACACACACACACACAATCTCAGACGAGAGTATATGTGTCCCGAAGGGACGACCGAGTCTACCATTTCTTAGACTGACGTTACACCCTCTGGGCACAAGTTAGGGACTCAGTCCTCCTAGGGGACCTCTTCCTGTACCGTTGGGGGAGGTCATAAGGACGGACCTCTTAGGGGACCTGTCTCCTCAGACCACCCGATGTCAGGTATCCCAGCGTTTCTCAACCTCTATTGACTTCACTGAATTGTACGTGTATGAACCTTAGGTAACCTACGAGAACTCTGAACGAAATTCGAAACATTCCCGTCCAGGTGTTGTTACTAATAAGGAACCCCACAAAACTGAGATGATGACTTTTTTTTTACAGAGGAGACTCCTAAGATGGGTTACAACGTAAATAATCCTCTAGAACGGTGAGATCGACCACCCTTGTACTTAATAAGGACGGGGAGACACTCGAGATCGTTGACAAGCGAGATACTAAAGATCGCCCAAGGGGGTCAACACCACTCAAAGGAGAGTACGTACACGTCTAGTCACGAGTCGATTTCTACGATCCCCTGAAGACGTCTGGAAGTCTCGAGAAAGAGATATGTTAAGGTAAGGTAGGAGAGACGATGGGGTGTGACGTTTAAGGTCCATGGTACCGGAGGGGTTTGACTAAGGACAGAAGAGGTCGGTTGTTCCAGTTGTTCGATACACGACAAGGGAGGTGGGAGTGGAGTGTGACGTTGGGATCATAGACGGAGGTCCTCATTCGACCTTGGGATATCCCAAGTAGAAAGAACAAAAAGAAGAGAATCCCTAGGGTAAGGTTACGATAATTATGGACAACAGGTTACAGAGGGTTTGGTAACGAAGTCTCCACAACAAAACGAAAAACGACAAATTTCAACTCTCGTATCTAGACCAGGGTCAGCGACATCCTACCGACTGTCACCTTCATCCATGGATAGAGACTCCCTACGACTTCCCGTTTTCGGGTGTAAAGGACGTGACTAGATAGGGTGACAGAGCAAATTGAGGTAACAATGGAGAACAGAGGGTGTATAAGAGAGACCTGACTGAAGACTTGTCGGTATAACATCTGGATGACCTTTCCTAAGTCGTATTTCAGGGGCCTCATGACGGTCCCGAAAAGGTTTACGTCCGTACATAGAGGTCGGACGTCTTTTTTGTTTTTTGGTTTTTGTTTTTTGTTTCGAATCATGTTACGGGGGAACTAGAGAATGTCTCTCCGTCCACTTGAACCACTCTACTGGACTGGGAGTAGTCACCCCAATGACTTGTTTCAGGACCCGATCTTCAACTCCTTTCGTCCCAAGCTCAAAGTAAGACACTACATCGTTGACACAAGTAAACCCGTACAGTGACTCCAGTCAAAAGAGTGGACTTATAAATTCTCTAACTTGATCTACTGGAAATTCATGGGATGATTAAAACTCCAATACTAGGACCCTAGATAGACACTTCATTTGGATCGGTACAGGGAAAGGTAGGGGAACGAGTGTACCTATTCAATACGTTCTTGGTCAGTACGGGACCAAGACTTGTGGTGGTGGGTAGTCAAGAGAGAGTCTGTCTTCTCCCAGAAGGTCCAACCCCCTTCTACGTAGGATCCTCGTCCCACCAGGGTGACCTACTCCTACGAAGTTCTTACCAGGACGAAGGTACGAGAGTATGTTCACTTACGTCCAGGTAACGGATTGGCGATGACGATGACGACGATTCAGTGTACTCAACACAGACTGAGACACGCTGGGGTATCTGTCGACGGGTGGTCCGAGGGTAGGGACCCTAAGAGGTTCGTTCTTATGACCTCACCCAACAGTAAAGGAAGAGGTCACGTACTTTCACTTTTCACTTTCACTTCAGTGAGTCAGCACAGACTGAGAAGCTCTGGAGTACCTGACATCTGATGGTCCGAGGAGGTAGGTACCCTAAAGGGTCCGTTCTGATGACCTCACCCAACGGTAACGGAAGAGGTAACAGATTGATCCGGGTAGGAAATAAAACAAGTGAGTTTTTCTGTAGGTACGTACTAAGGTAAACGGTCGTAGAAAAAAGGGTAGTTACTGTACGGTGGTATATATTTGTGTACAAGGTGTAAGGACGAGTCAGGTTGGGACTGTTTAGGTCAGAAGTGAGGGGAGGGGTTTACGGAGCCCCGTCTCCTAGAAGGGAAGGGGTGAGGTAGACAAGGATGGAACTGTCGGTCGGTGACCCGCGAGATTAGCGTTGACATGTTATCGAGACCCGTGTCGGACTCCTCATCTCTTTGTCACCCCTCAACTGTCCCCCAACGATTCTCGTAATGTAGTAGGGTTAGAGTTGGCGGGGGTTCCAGACCGTTAGTTCAGGACTCTTGTGTGAAATGAGGGTCGCCTTTAGATCACGTCCTTGGGATCCTTCGTCTATCAGTGGAAGACTGAGATCGGTGAGGTAGGAGAGGCAAGAACCCACTGGGACCCGTCCGTGGAAGGAAGGGACCTGGAGACAAGAGAGGGTGGATTTCACCCCATGTCGTAGAGACCTGGGAGGCACTTGAGTCCCTACAACTACCCTGTTTATTCTAGAATTTATTTTCCAGTCTCAAACGACTTGTGTTCCACCATCGGTGTCGCGACTCTATTGATTGAAAGGACATGACTGCTCGACGTTTATGTTTGTGTGTCCTTGAAATAAAAGTCCGAAAGTCCGACAATTTTCTACGACACTAAAGGGATAAGTGGGGAGCTCAGAGAAACACAACAGGACTTCTCTTTCTCTCCCCTTCCTCCACCCCCAACCCTCGTCTAAATGAGGTGTCAACGATAAAATCACAGATCTCCTCGGTCCGAACAACTAACGTCTCTAACGATAGAGAGAATCCGAGTTACTTCCAGTGGAAGTTTGGTCTGAGAGGAAAGGAGGATCACGAGACACGTCCGTCTTGGACCCCGTCACCACCTAGTTCTTACCCCCACCCATCCACGACCCGTCTACTACGGGACTCTCGATTCTTGGGTCCATCCTCATTTCCTTTAACCCACTCTCACTAAGACTCTCGGTGAAGGACGTTATCGATGTCGTGTACAGACCCTCCTTAGACTCGACAAAAATTATTATTCTGGGAACAGACGGACCCGAGAGGGATCCTTCTGTCACCCGATACGTACCTACTCCCTTCCCAATATGCACTTGCAGTCTCTAGTGACCTGTGTCGGTTACGGAGTCTCTGTTCTGAGTCCTTTCCTTCTCTCGACCGCCTTCGTAAGGGTTTCTACACTACAATCAACGTCCTTCTCTCCTCTTTCTCCGGTAAGTTTGTGACTAGGTCCGGGGGGAACCGAGGTCCCTCTTCCTCTCCACCCCACGTTGGGTACTCTCTTACTACCCGGGTGTCTCTTATCTGAAGGACCTTGTTCTAGGTTGTAGTAGGTGGTATCTCAGGTCTGGTGTACGGTTATAAAAGTCCTTCCTTCTCTAGTCCCACCACCGTAGGGATTCCCTGACAGATTCCGTTCGACGAGGAGCAATAGGTGGGCACAGGTACAGTAAGAGGGGGAAGGGTGGACAGAGAGACAAGACGGGAGAACTCTAAGTGACTTACTGGGTGTGAGTTGAGAGACGGTCTCGTTTAATGGCACAAGTCCTGAGAAAGTTCGTCTGGAGGTCCCCGGTAAAAGTACAAGGGACTCCTCCGAGACGTAGAGACGTGTCTCGGTCGGTCGTACGTCCCTCGGGGGTTTCTCTCCCGAAACTTTCCCCTAGAGAATAAATGACCTTCGTTACTCCACAAACGAACAAAACAAAATTCTGGGAGTCAAGTCAAGTCAGTGAGTCGGTACAGGCTGAGAAACGTTGGGGTACTTACCGTCGTACGGTCCGGAGGGACAGGTAGTGGTTGAGGGTCTCAAATGAGTTTGAGTACAGGTAACTCAGCCACTATGGTAGGTTGGTAGAGTAGGAGACGGTAGGGGAAGAACAGGACGGAAGTTAGAAAAGGTCGTAGTCCCAGAAAAGGTTACTCAGTCAAGAAGCGTAGTTCACCGGTTTCATAGCCTCAAAGTCGAAGTCGTAGTCGGGGAGGTTACTTATGAGTCCTGACTAGAGGAAATCCTAATTGACCAACCTAGAGGATCTTCAGATTCCCTGAGATTTTTAGAAGAGGTTGTAGTGTTAAGTTTTCGTAGTTAAAAAGTCACGAGTCGAAAGAAATATCAGGTTGAGAGTGTAGGTATGTACTGATGGTCTTTTTGGTATTAAAACTGATCTACCTGGAAACAACCGTTTCATTACAGAGACGAAAAGTTTTATACGACAGATCCAACCAGTATCGAAAAGAAGGTTCGTCGTTCGCAGAAAATTAAAGTACCGACGTCAGTGGTAGACGTCACTAAAACCTCGGGGGATTTTATTTTAGAAAGTCACAAAGGTAACAAAGGGGTAGATAGACGGTAGATAAAGGGGTAGATAAGGGAATAGATAAATTCTGGGATAAAGTTGGAATTTCGGACTCCTTAAGATAGAGACTTCGAGGGTCACCCAGGTCCCTACCTAGTCCGACCCCACCTCTCCCTCATAATCATTTCTAGTTTAGATCGTGTGCCACGAAAGGTAAGTGGGAGTAAAGTGAGGTCCAGAGACCTAGACCGGAGACCCTCGATTCCCTCTTCGGGCCCAAAATAAAGACCACCACCACCACCACCATAACACACGCGCACACACAACCGTTCATAGACACACACTCGAGTTTGTATACATAAGTGGAACGGGGAACCCATAGTAACCGGAAGTAAAACTACGGAGACTACCGACTCACAAGGGGGTCGGAGAGTTAGTTTGAGGTGGGAACCACGTCATTAGACAGAAATTGTTGAGGGTGACGGTCAGTTATTTTACAGTTAAACCAAGAGGAAAACAATTTAGAATTTGGACACGTTACGGCGAGGAAAGAACCGACAAGTCAGTTCGAGTACAAATCGGAGAGACGAAAGGGGTGGAGGAGTCGTCCCAGTGGAACAGGAGCTCGTCTCCTTGTCTCTACGAGTTCACCTCCCACTGTGTCTCGACATCCCCAAACCTCTGGTCTTACCACCCTCGGGAATTCAGAGGTCAAAAGGAATCGAGAACCCTTGGGACTGTTTGGTCGGAGGACATAGTGACTTAAGGAACTAAAAGGGTTTGAACGAGAAGTCCATTCATCATAATTTCACCTGTACGTACTCGTGACTCTTGGTCTTAGTCGAGGTAGTCAGTGGTATACTAAATTGAAGAGACCTAGAGTCAAATGGTATAGACACGTTACCCGTATTATTGTTATAGGAGTGACAGGTCCTCCTGATTTCCTCAATTATGTACATTTTTGTGCGAGACTCGACCCTTGGTCCTCCGACTTACCGTCCTTCCTCACCAGACTTCGAGACCTCAGTCTTTGGTATCCGTTCAATGAATCGAGAGTTCGAAGTCAAAAGGGTGTGTGTTTTACACCCGAGTAACACTTCTCAATTTAATCTATCGGATGTGTTTTTATAACCTTGTGTCTTCCACTTGAGACTGACACTCCAGAGGAGGTGTAGGTGAAAGGGTTGGAAGGGGAACCTTGTCTGAGACCCAGAGTGACTTAAAAAACCGTCCCCTCACCACTAACAAACTCACACGAAGACCCGTGTCCTCGGGGTCCTCGGAAGTAGTTTTAAGTTAAGTTCCTCTCAGTTAAGTAGCGAAAGTAAAACGGTTTATTTTATTTTACCCACCGAAGGGTAGTTACCTCAGAGTCTTTTTAATGAAAACCGTTCACTCGGGTGGAGGGTCTCCTTACGAGGTCTTGACCCGACTAGGCCTAACCACCCAGGAACCGAGACTCTGTCCTTCGTCACCCGAAAGTCCGGAAGTACGACCGTCGACTCGGGATGGGAACCACCCGTTACCAGACATTCCAGCGATACCCAAAAAGGACAGTGGTCACGAGTAAATAGTTATGTAGTGGGGGGTGGGGTAGACACTCCAGTCCCGATCATCTCTAGTCACCTGAGTAGGTCCCAGTGTAGTGGGGGTTCACCACCAGTGTCCAACGGGTCGATATTACCGTGAATGAAAGAAGTTCTGTCGCAGAAACTGGAGTGGAATTCTGAGTGACCTGAGGGGTCCGCCGTGTCACCATTTTCTTAGACGAACGGTTACGTCCTCGTACTTCTCTGTGTCCAGGACTCAACCCTCCTAGGGGACCTCGTTCGTTACCGTTGGGTGCGGTCCTAAGAACGCACCCGTCAAGGTACCAGTCTCTTCGGACCCCCCGATGTTAGGTGCCCCGGAGTTTCTCAGTCTGTGCTGACTCGTGTCTTTTATCCATTCTAAGTAATCCAAGCCATGGACAATGTTTTCGGTTCCTTCCGAGTCCGGCTCCCTCGTCCGCCACCCGAGAAACAAGGTTGTTCCGTTCGGAAACGGGAGGGACTCCCTCGTCCATAAGAAGATCGAGTTTTCTGTAGTTCGGAAACCAGAGACACCGGGTTATATACCAGAAAGGGGGGGTTTAAGATTCCTACCTCCTGAACGGACAACGGTTAAATGGGAGATCCTAGTACCGAGGAGCTTCGGTTGAGGGATTAGGTAGACTTCGAAAGTTAATTTTTAACGGACACCTTCGTAGGTTCCGTCAACTAACTACCCGACACAGACTCCTTCGGCTAGTCTGGTTCGAGTCCCTAAACTCTGTATCGGTGTAGATGAAGGGACTTTCCGTGTGGGGTGGGGGTTCGGTGAGAGCGGAGGTCTAAAGTCGTCGTAGTCCTGGGCAACTCCTGACGAACTACACGGAAGTTGTAGACTTCCGGCAGTCGTCCCTCCCGAGGTGGTTAATCAGGTAGTCTCTCGTCCTTAGTCTGTCTTCCGACATTGACGGGACCCCGGGTGCACTCTTGCAGTCACGAGACGTCCTCCTACTGTCCTGTTCTCAGACCTCGCTTATCCCTAATGCCGAGATTCTCTTTATCCTCAGTGATCGTCTCTTATACCTCAAGAAATCACGGATCTACAGGACGATAATTCCTTGACTTCAAGAGGTTTAAGGAAGAGAATTTGAGGAGAGTTTAAAGAAAAGGGTTCCGACGGGACAGAACAGAACAGGAAAGACTGATACTCAGATAGTTGTCGGAGAATTTACGAGTTCTCCCATAGACTAAAGGTGTACAGTTGACCCACTAGGTAAGGTTACTTTCAACCAAATTTTAAGGTAAACGAATCCCGTGTCCGTACATACGTGCACACGCACGATTCAACGAAGTCAGTACAGACTGAGACACGTTAGGATGCCTGACCTCGGGTGGTCCGAGGAGACAGGTACCCTAAGAGGTCCGTTCTTATAACCTCACCCAACGGTCCGAGAGGAAGTCTCCTAGAAGGGCTGGGTCCCTAACTTGTGTGCAGAGTAAATACAGAGGACGTAACTATCCGTCCAAGAAATGACGATCGGGGTGAACCCTTCGGGTCTCCGGACATATGTGGGGTTCCTTATGTATTCTACGTAACCTCATCTCTTCCCCCTTTTTTAATTTGAAGACAAATAAAAAGATTCTTGTTTAAATTTCTTTAATTGGAAATGATTACCAGAGTACGTAACATCTGTCTACGAAAAGTCAGACTCGGTGGTCCCTTCAGGATTATATATATATATTATCAGTAGAACCATGACTGTGGGGACGAGTCAGGTACCCACTTCGTTCGTCCCCCTCTTACCTCCGGGATGTTGACTTCCCAACTACCATCACAGGAGTAAGTTAGGAAGTAGAAGACGGAAAAAATAAAAAACATATTAGTCAGAGTCAAGTCAAGTCAACAAGTCAGCACAGACTGAGAAACGTTGGAGTACCTGACGTCGTGCGGTCCGAAGGGCCAGGTAGTGTTTGAGGGCCTTGAATGAGTTTGAGTACAGGTAACTCAGTCACTACGTCAGGTTGGTAGAGTAGGAGACAGCAGGGGAAGAGGAGGACGAAAGTTAGAAAGGGTTGTAGTCCCAGAAAAGGTCGCTCAGTCAAGAAGTATAGTCCACCGGTTTCACAACCTCGAAGGCGTAGTCAGGAAGGTTACTTATAAGTCCTGACTGAAGGAAATCCTAAAGGTTCAACATAATTTAGTATAATTAGTATTAGGGACTAGGTATATTGTAAAGTAGTAATCAGAAATTAAATAAATACATAAATACATAAAAATTGTTACGTTATTCGTGGGTAGTTAGATGGTGGGTTGTCCTTTCGATCCTGGAGTTACTATTAAAGGTGAGTCGGTACTTCGGTAAACGGTAGGGTAGTAGGACGACAGGGACGGATTCCGTCAACAGTAAGACTTAGTGTCCAGGGAACAAGGAATTATATCCTTGTTACAAATGAGATTATATCACGATTGAGTAGATGTACATAAGGAATTTCAACTTCTAAAAATAAAGTTAACTAGAATGGTGAGATTTTTTCCCTCCCCGTGACACGACATACATTAGTCTCAGAAGAGAAGGAAGTGAAATATAACGAAACGATTCTACGAAGGTATAGCGAAGTACAGTGTCTCCAAATAAGTAAAAGTGACGACACATTATAAGGAAATACACTGAGGATGACGACGACGATTCAGCGACGTCAGCACAGGCTGAGACACGCTAGGGTATCTGCCGTCGGGTCGTCCGAGGGGGTAGGGATCCTAAGAGGTCCGTTCTTGTGACCTCACCCAACGGTGAAGGAAGAGGTTACGTACTTTCACTATTCACTTTCACTTCAGCGAGTCAGTACAGGCTGAGAATCACTGGGGTACCTGACGTCGGATGGTCCGAAGAGGCGGGTACCCTAAAAGGTCCGTTCTCATGACCTCACCCCACGGTAACGGAAGAGGTTGATAAGATGTCAAATAAGTAGATGAGAGGGCAAACACCTGTAAACCCGACGAACGTAATCGTTTATTTCAAATAAAATTTTACTTTACTTTACTTTTGTAGGTTCTTATCGGTCCTGTCAGAACTTATATATATCGTATACATTTATATAGGAGACCTTCCTAAATATGTGTCTTATATATAGGGACTTCACACATTTTTATGACGGTACGATGGCAACCGAAGTAGTTGATCCTAATTGGAGTATCAGGGTTTAGTGAAAAACAATCATTCCTCTTTGGATTAGTGTTCTAGACGATTTAATGTATCATATACATGTACAGTTTAACATAGACCTCCATGACGACCCCTATTTGGGTGACCCCTACATTTAGTTTATTTTATGAATTCCACGTTTTTTTTCTTATATTTTTAAGTGATTTTCGTCCTATTTAATAGGTCAAATTTTACCCTTCCCTGAGTTTATGAAGTATTTTTTCTTATAGGTGTACTGGTTAATTAGATACTTTTCTACGAGTTAGAACAGTTAGAAGTTTCTTTAATTTTTGTTTTCGGTACCACTCTATACTGGAGTGTGAGTTGTGTTACTACTTTTAAAGTTTCTGACTGTTGTGCTTCACAACTACTCCTACAGTTCTTTGATCTTGGGAGTATGGGAGACCGTTCTTGTGTCTAACCGTGTTGTAGTCTTGTCTCCGTAACGGATAGGTTCAACCCATATCTATATGAGATATTGAGTCGTTAAAGTGATGATCTATATGTCGGTTCCTTTACGTATGCATACATGTGGTTTTCTGTCCGTATTCTTACAAATATCTTCGTAATAAGAAGTAACAAAACATATGCGTACGAGTCAGTGAGTCAGTACAGACCGAGAAACGTTCGGGTACCTGACATCGGATGGTCCGAGGAGAAGGGGTCCCCAGTTTGGACACAGAGGACGTGACCGTCCGTCTAAGAAGTGGTGACTCAGTGGACCCTTCGGGAGGAAAAATCATGGTGAACGTTTAAGACGGGGTCCTTGTATGTACGAAATACGTATACATGGTGTCCGATATTCTCTCTGACCTCCTGAAGGGACCACTGGGTCACCGATTCTGAGACACAAGAGTTACGTCCCGTGGTCCAAGTTAGGGACTAGTCCTTTGATCTCGGGTGTTCGGTGTTAATTCTCAAGAGTACGATGTTGATTTCTGACACTTCTGACGTTCCTTCTAACTTCCAGGGTGTACGACGCTGATTCTGGACCGTGTCGGTCTGTTTGCTTTATTTCGGGTAGTTGTTGATTTCAATATTTTTTTTCTCTCTCAGACCTTGAACGGAAAGGAGTTTTCCCTCACACTCCTCTCATAAGGACTCCTGTTACCCGATACCTCTCCTCGAGGGGAGTCGGGGAAGTCTTTTGTCACTAACAGAAAGATCTTATTGTTCAACCCCTATATCATAATTTATAGAAAAGAAGACAACAACCTTCTTCTCACAAACGATACTGGTCACACAAGAGAACCGTCTTGGGATATCGGAAACGGGACGAAGTAAGACATGAGGTTCCGGTTTAAACGGACAATGAGGTCCACAAAGAACTGAAGGGTGAAAGAGTAAGGTCAGGGGATATTACTTTTCCTGTAGAATAAACCCACAACAAAGATCGTCCAGAACATCCAGAAGTATCTTGGTAAGTTGAAGTCGAAGAAGTTGTAATGACCAACCCCGTATCTGAACCTAATGGAACTACAACTTACCAAATGGAACCTTTACTTGTCTCTAGTAAGACAGCAAAAACTCTAACGTAGGTCAGGTCACAGACGTAAAGTCTGAGAAAACAACTGGTACTACCGATGGGGTAAAGAAGATTCCCTAAGGACGGGTGTCATCATCTATATTACCAGTAGACTCAATTCAAGTGGGTAAGGTGAGGTAGAATCAAGCGACTAAGGATCTTACAGCTGCAAGTTAGAACGGTAGAGGACAAACTGGCGAAGGTTAAACGGAACTAAGTACCTGGATTGTAAGGGCCAAGGATACGTTATAACGAGAAATGTTGTAGCTTAGAACGAAGATAGTGGTCAGGGTAATTGTTGACCCACAACAAAAACGAAACCGAGGTAGGGAAGTAAGAAAGACCTCAATAAAGAGGTGACTAGAGGTCATCGTATAACCCGTGGATGACTGGACCTCTCAAGTAGAAAGTTACAGGATAGAAAAACGGAAAAGTATGACAAGTACCCCAAGAACTCCGTTCTTATGACTTCACCAAACGGTAAGGGAAGAGGTCACCTGGTGTAAGCCAGTCTGGAGAGGTGGTACTTGGCAGGCAGAACTCACCGAGGTGCGCCGTACCGTATCAAAGTAACTCAATCTGTTCCGACGCCAGGTACACTAGTCTAACCGATCAACAGACACTAATACCAAAGTCAAACAGTCTATACCTCTACTGTGGTGGGAATACCGTCTTTCACTTCTTCTTGACTTCTCGGAGAACTACTTTTACTTTCTCCTCCCACTTTTTCAACCGAGTTTCGAGTTGTAAGTCTTTTGATTCTAGTACCGTAGACCGGGGTAGTGAAGTACTGTTTATCTACCCCTTTGACCTTTATTACCGACTGAAATAAAAAGACCCGAGGTTTAAGTGACACCTACCACTAACGTCGGTACTTTAATTTTCTGCGAATGAGGAACCTTCCTTTCAATGTTGGTCGGATCTGTCGTATAATTTTTCGTCTCTGTAGTGAAACGTTTGTTTCCAGGTAGATCAGTTCCGATGCCAAAAAGGTCATCGGTACATACCTACACTCACAACCTGATATTTCTTTCGACTCGCGGCTTCTTAACTACGAAAACTTGACACCACAACCTCTTCTGAGAACTCTCAGGGAACCTGACGTTCCTCTAGGTCGGTCAGGTAGGATTTCCTCTAATCAGGACCCACAAGAAACCTCCCTGACTACAACTTCAACTTTGAGGTTATGAAACCGGTGGACTACGTCTCTCGACTGAATAAACTTTTCTGAGACTACGACCCTTTCTAACTCCCGTCCTCCTCTTCCCCTGCTGTCTCCTACTCTACCAACCTACCGTAGTGACTGAGTTACCTACACCCAAACCTACTTGAGGTCCTCAACTACTGTCTGTCCCTCCGGACCGTACGACGGTAAGTACCCCAGCGTTTCTCAGTCTGTACTGACTCGTTGACTTGACTTGACTTGATTTATAGATGAATTGTAGTCTGAAAAGAAATCTATTTTTTTTATATAACATAAAACCTGTGGTCAATAAGTTGAACCTGATTTGTATTAGGTAGGAATACTGGGTTCCGGTTATAACAAGGTACGTACCGGACGACCAGGTAAGTAAGCAAGTACGTATGTAACTGAGTAAAAACAAGTCGGTTGAGGTTTACGTCTTCTTATATGTGTTGTATAAAGGTACGAGGAGTGGAACGGACCGGGGGAGGGAGTCACGAGGGGTAGACACAGTGTCTGTTTGTAATATAATTTAGAACACGAAATAAAAAGTTGCATAGTGGTTATATACATACGGAGTATAATAAGTAGAAAATTCGAAATTACAACCTCAAATCTTTTGTCCATAACATGAGACATTCGGAAGATCTTGAACGAAAAGAGGCAAGTAATACAATGGTTCTAAGTGGACACAACAATGCACGTCAAGTGAGTAAAAGTAACGATATTTTTAGAGGTAAAACATTTCTATAGTGTAAAGTAAATAGGTAAGAAGTGCGACACCCGGAAACTCAACAAAGGTTTGTCACGACGACACTTGAGAAAGAGGACAGGATTGTGGGTGGTAGAGAGTGTGATAACAATTCCGACACAATACGAAAGTCTGAACATAAAGACCTTTCCACTATTATTATTATACTACTACTACTGTCGACTGTGAACAGACTACAATTATAACAATGTCTTGTGGATATAGTTGCACTAGATTGAGTTGTTGAGATCTGTATCCGGTCGGGTACCAACCCTGTACCGACTTAGGTCCCGGAGACCCAGAATAAATCACTTAGTAAGACTAGGTGAAAACCTATAGTCCTGAATTAATGGTAGAAACAGGGACATTTCTGATCAAAGTCACGTTATGTGATAATTTTTACCCACCCTGCAAAATACAGTCACCCGTAAACTCATTTGACTCCGTATATAACTTATGTTTCCGGTAGTCTTTCGTCGGTCTCGACCATGGTGAGTTCTAAGAAAAGGGGAAGAGGTCGGTTTCAACTCTACGAGGTCAAGGACACCCTCTGGACCCGACGGACCTTCCATCCTAAGGAGAATTTTTCCAAATGGACCGTGGGAAACAGGGTCCTACTCTCACTCAACGGGAACTGGGAAAAGACTGACCGACCGACAGAGAGGGTCAAGGGTGTAGTCGAGGAGAGAACCCTCCGGTCCGAACCGCCGTCCTACGGTCGGGAAGAAGACGAGGGGGAGGGGTAGTGACTTATTACTTATGGCCGATTCACTACCCGACCACGGTCGCTGGAGGATTGTTTAGAAGGGGAACCTTGAACCTAGTTATTGTGAGTCGACGAGGAAAAGTCAAACCTTCCGCCCGTCGTCCTTTGGGTCGGATCCGGGAAGGGGAGGTCTCTGTGACGAGACTGTCGGGGGTTCGGGTGGGAGTGTCCGAGAATGACTAGGGGTTTCACTTCGTCACACAGGTGTCTTCAAACTAGTGGGAAGACAGACGTCAGGCTCAGGGTGTAGAGGGGAACCTTACACTCCCAATACGAGGTAGAGGTCCTTTTCCCGAGAACAGGACCCTCAAGACCGGACCCGGTGGTGTCCTCGAGTCCCTCTAACACAAAACCTAGACAGTCGGTAGACTGTTGGAACTCGACGGACCTAACCCTAACCTCTCCTTCTCTCCCTTTCTCCTTCACAAAGGTGTATCTGTCAGTCAAGTTGTTGGAACCGACAAGAGACACAGACTAGCTCCGTGACAGTCCGGGTCGGACTAAAACCCTAAGTGTGGGAGAAACTCTACGGTATAACATCTCGACTTTCTCTTTCTTCTCGATTGTGAGTGTCACACGTAGGGAACACGTCCGAGACGAGGTTCGGGCACCGAATATCGAGAAACTTAGGAATCATTGGATGCTCCACGTATGATCACAGAGGTAAAGTCTCTCCCTCCTTGACTTCGTGTCTCTCCAATTCACTGAACAAGTCCCAGCGTTACGGTCACCCGTCACCTCGATATTTGACTCACGTCCGTCAGTTCAAGGTGTTACGGACCAGATACGGTGAGGTGATGTGGTTTTAGTTCCATAACCGTCTTAGTCAAAGAAGACTCTGAAGAGAGTAACCAAACGTCTGACTGATCTGGTCTGAACTTCGTCTTAGAAATAAGAAAGAGAGAATAGACAAAGTAGGTGTCTTAGTTACGACAGGTCGTAACCGATGACAAAAGGACCCAGTTTCTATACACTGACCCTGGAGCCTACTGGACGTCAGGTAAATGACTCATGAGTGACCCACATACCTCGACTTCGAGGTTGTGAGACCGGTGGATTACGTTTCTCGGTTGACCTTTTCTGAGACTACGAACCTTTCTGACTCCCGTCTCTTCCCCCGTTGTCTCCTACTCTACCATCCTACCGTACTGACTGAGTTACCTGTACTCAAACTCGTTTGAGGTCCTCTATCGTTTCTTGTCCCTTCGGCCCGCACGACGTCAGGTAACCCAGCGTTTCACAGTCTGTGCTGACTCACTGACTTGTTGTTGTTACGACCCACACACAGGTACCCCTATACCTTACCTGAACCCTAACCCACGGTCGTATTGGGGCTAAGTCTTCCCGGGTGAGTCGAGACTACTAGTGACGGAACGGGTCCACCTACACCTGAACAGTACCTGGACCCCGACTTCAGTATTAAGGGTCGAGAGTCAGGGTGGAACCTCACCCAGGAGGTGACCCGGTGGTCGGAAGGAGAGAAGAGAGTAGTATATAAGGACTCTGAAGTGTGGTTTTCCCTCTTCCTGTACCGTTGAGTGACGATATAAGAACGGACTCTTAGGACACCTGTCTCCTCGGACCACCCGACGATAGCTACCCCAGTGTGTCTCGACCTGTACTGACTTCACTGAAGTGTACGTACGTAACCTTCTCCTTCACCGTGGGGTGAGGTCACAAGAACGGACCTCTTAGGGTCTCTGCCCCCTCTGACCATCCGACGGCAGATACCCCAGTGTGTTTCAGTCTGTGCTGACTTCGCTGAATCGTCGTCGTCGTGTGGTTTTCTCGGGTAAGAGGCGTGGACCGAAGGGGTAGGGGTCAGGAAGATCTGATTTTAGTGGACCGGGTTAAAGATCCCCTCTTGTCGAGTAGGACGCTACCACGGAAGGCCAGGAGTCCTAGAAACCTAGACTAAATTTGAAGGATGTGACTGGGGGGGTGGGTGGGTGGGGTCCTCTCTTCCCGTCCTAAGGAGGTCGGGGTCGACGGGTGTGGGGAGTAAGTGGAGTAGGCAGTAGGACTGTCTACCCGGGACCTCTCTTCGGTGTTCGTCCTGTCCCCATTAATCCTAGGTAATTCCTCTACTCCGACTCGACGTCCCCCTGGTAAGTAACGGGTCTGACAGAAGATTTACCCCGGTAGTCGGTGTCACTCGAACGAGGGATGACGAGGGGTTCAAGGACCTCTCTTACTCCATTGTCACCCATTTACTCGTAGAACTCCTGTCTCTCCTGACCTAAACTCCGTTCCCCTGGTGTCCGGTGTAAGGACGTCTCCTCCGTCCCTCGGTTCTTCCCGGTCGTCCTGGAGGTCGTCCTAACCGTCGGAGGGGTACACCGGGTCGGGTCCCGGGTGGAAAAGTCTCCGTTACTTCTTCCGTTGAGACCTATGAGCACCGAGGATATCCGGTAGAGGTCTCCCGGGGACGGTCTTTCGTTTCCACGAAGCACTCTCTCCCAATGTCTAATTTGGGAGTCGTCAGAGGAGTTCGTGGAAGAAGGACTAATTAAACTAATTAAACAGTCTGACCGACGAAGGGACTGTCTGACTCTTACGAGTTATCGGTCTGAAGTCCCAAAAAAAAAGATAAAACTAGTCTAGGCTTCTTACCACCCCTCCCCTCCCTTACCGTCTACCACGATCCCATCTGTTTCCCCATTTCACACTCTTCGGAGGGGACGTCCCCTTGCTTCTAGACACGTGAACACGTGAACAAGGTCCTATACCCCAGTTGCGACCTCTCGTGACCACTGGGTACTTACGAGTGTGTCGGGAGCACGTAGTCCTGTACTGACCTCTTGTCTCGAGGGTCAACAGTCTACCACGGTTAGTGGTCTTCGGACGTCTTGGGAGTCCTTGTCTGACCAACAGAACAGGACCGTCGGGGAGGACAACTCCCTCTCTTATGACGGTCCTCTCGTAGATGGTAGGTCTACGTCTACACGCCTCTTCTACTCCGTCACTAGGGATTTAGTTCCACACCACGAGATGGTAGGTACTGATCAAGGGAGGAGCTCCACCACCTCTGTTGTAAATGGAGGCAGAGGAACGGTCCTCTATCCGAACCTCTACGACTTACTGTACGGTTCCAGTGTGTCGATCATTTGTCGGGTCCGACCTGGGTTAGTTGGGGAGAAAAGTCGTCTTTCAGGTCCAGAAATTATGTGCTCTGGATAAATATAGTAGACTTGGGACCGGTCAGTAGGTGTGGAAGTATTGGCTCGAGGAGAAGTCCTTAGACTTAAGAACTGAGTACGTAATCAAGTAGGTCTCGATTACTCTTTAACCGGGATGTTCTTTTATACGTTTTTCCCTGGGGAGGTCGTGATAACCACCCTTTCCTTCAACTGGGTCGGTGATGCCTTTTGTCATACCTCCAGAGAGCCTTTTGATTTTTATCTTAATGGTATTCTGAGTCGTTAGGGTGAGGACCCGTATATAGGTCTGCTTTGATATTAAGTTTTTCTACGTACGTGAAGAGACAACTATAGTCGTGATAAGTATTATCGGTTCTGTGTCTTTGTCGGATTGACAGGTGTCCGTCTACTTGCCTATTTGTTCTATACCGTGTCTGCATGTTACCTTATAATGAGTCGGTGATTTTTTCTTACTTTATTACGGTAGACTTCGTTGTGCCTACGTTGATCTCTACTAATATGATTCGCTTCAGTTCAGTCTTCCTCTTTCTGTTTATGGTACACTGTAGTGAAGACACACTGTACTTAGATTTGCATACTGTCTTTACTTGGATAGATATTTTGTCTTTGTCCGGGTACCCGTGTCTCTTCTGAATGTCGACGGTTCCCTCCCTCGACCCTCTCGCTGCCCCTCCCTCCAACCCGAATCGTCTACATTCGATGCTATATGTCTTTCCTCTTTGTCGTTCCAGGATGACGTATCGTGTCCCTCGATGACTATTTAAGTCATAGGGTACTTTTTGGTAGTACCCCTTCTTATGTTTTTTCTTACGTATACATACATATTGACTTAGTAAGACGACATGTCGTCTTTAATTGAGTCATAAATAATCATTTAGTTGATAGAAGTCAAGTCAAGTCAAGTCAGCGAGTCAGCACAGGTTGAGAAACGTTGGAGTACTTAGTGTCGTGCGGTCCGGAGGGACAGGTAGTGGTTGAGGGTCTCAAGTGAGTTTGAGTACAGGTAGCTCAGCCACTACGGTAGGTCGGTAGAGTAGGAGACAGCAGGGGAAGAGGAGGACGGGGGTTAGGGAGGGTCGTAGTCCCAGAAAAGGTTACTCAGTTAAGAAGCGTACTCCACCGGTTTCATAACCTCGAAGTCGAAATCGTAGTCAGGAAGGTTACCTGTCGGTCCTGACTAGCGGAAATCTTACTTGATCAACCTAGAGGAACGTCAGGTTCCCTGAGAGTTCTCAGAAGAGGTTGTGGTGTCAAGTTTTCGTAGTTAAGAAACCGTGAGTCGAAAGAAGTGTCAGGTTGAGAGTGTAGGTATGTGCTGGTGACCTTTTTGGTATCGGAACTGATCTACCTGGAAACAACCGTTTCATTATAGAGACGAAAAGTTATACGATAGATCCAACCAGTATTGAAAGGAAGGTTCCTCATTTGTAGAAAATTAAAGTACCGACGTTAGTGGTAGACGTCACTAAGACCTCGGGTTTTTTATTTCAGACTGTGACAAAGGTGATAAAGGGGTAGATAAAGGGTACTTCACTACCCTGGTCTACGGTACTAAAAGTAAAAGACTTACAACTCGAAATTCGGTGGAAAAAGTGAGAGGAGAAAGTGAAAGTAGTTCTCCGAAAAATCGAGAAGAAGTGAAAGACGGTATTCCCACCACAGTAGACGTATAGACTCCAATAACTATAAAGAGGACCGTTAGAACTAAGGTCGAACACGAAGAAGGTCGGGTCACAAAGAGTACTACATGAGACGTGTCTTCAATTTATTCGTCCCACTGTTACATGTCGGAACTACATGAGGAAAAGGATAAACCTTGGTCAGACAACAAGGTACAGGTCAGGATTGACAACGAAGGACTGGACGTATGTCCAAAGAGTTCTCCGTCCAGTCCACCAGACCCTAAGGGTAGAGAAAGTCTTAAAAGGTGTCAAATAACACTAGGTGTGTCAGTTTCCGCAACCGTATCAGTTATTTCGTTTTTATCTACAAAAAGACCTTGAGAGAACGAAAAAGGTACTAGGTCGCCTACAACCGCTAAACTAGAGACCAAGGAGACGGAAAAGATTTTGGCCGAACTTGTAGACCTTCAAGTGTCAAGTACATGACGACTTCGGACCGAACCTCTTAAAACTCGTAATGAAATGATCGAACACTCTACTCACGTTAACACGTCATCAAACTCGTAAGAAACGGTAACGGAAAGAAACCCTAACCTTACTTTTGCCTTGAAAAGGTCAGGACACCGGTGACGACTCAAAAGTTTTAAACGACCATATACCTTACGTCGTGAAAGTGTCGTAGTAGAAAGTCCTAAACTTTATCGAGTAGACCTTAAGGCAGTGGAGATGATCGAAACAAGTATCACTACGAAAGATTCCGGGTGAACCGAAGTGTAAGGTCCTACAGACCGAGATCCACTCACTAGTGTGGTAGCACTAATAGACCCAACACTTCGAGAGAAAACGTGGCAAGAAGTCACGTAAGAACGGTGGAGAAAACAACCAGGGTACTAGAACTATGGATGTACGATACGGGTGTACGACACCACCCTGTTCGGGACTAAATGTGGTCTGGTACTACAACTCTGTTTTAGACTATCAGGTCCCAGGGTCTCGTAATGTGAGACACCGGATTCTTCTCAGGTCTTTGAAAGGGGGAAACCAGTGCATCGACTTGGGACATGAGGAACTCATTTCTTCGTTCTTTTACATAAAAATTATATTAAGTCACAGACCACATCGTGTTTACGACAGACTTCACACAAACAACCCAGAAATCGTCAAAACAACAACAACAACAAGGAAACACTGTAGTTCAAGGTACTACAGACGACTTTTCTCGATCCTCTGTGTCACCAAGTCCTGGTGTCTGTCGTCGAGGTCGTTGGACACGGGTTTCATCGGACGTAGGACGACGGGTCCTAGGGGACCTTCCGAGTAGAATCGAAGGAGAAAGAACTCCGGGAACCTCTCGTCTTTACCTATTTTTAGACTTAGAACTCATGGACTGAGACCGACGTGGAGGACATCCCTGGTTCGATGAAGACGGAAAGAAACGACCAAAATCAGTTCCATCGTCCATTCGGGTGTTCTCTGGTCTTCTATCCTCTACTGTTACTGACTACACGACTCTATGTGATCTACCTATCCATCCATTTATCCGTCTATCTATCGTGACTCCGAACTATAATTCATACACACACACGATTCAGTGAGTCAGTACAGGATGGGAAACGTCGGGACACCTGACACCGGATGTTCAGAGGAAACAGGTACTTTAAAAGACTCGTTCTTATAACCTTACCTAACGGGAAAGGATGAGGTCCCCTAGAAGGGCTGGGTCTCTAATTTTGACGTAGAGAACGCAGAGGACACAACCATCCACTCAAGAAATGGGGATCTCGGTGGACCCTACTATGATTCATAAGTCAAGTCAAGTCAGCGAGTCAGCACAGACTGAGAAACGTTGGGGTACTTAGCGTCGTGTGGTCCGGAGGGACAGGTAGTGGTCGAGGACCTCAAGTGGGTTTGGGTACAGGTAACTCAGCCACTACGGTAGGTCGGTAGAGTAGGAGACAGTAGGGGAAGATTCTCCCAGATTTTCAAATCTGTCNTTTAAAAGACTCGTTCTTATAACCTTACCTAACGGGAAAGGATGAGGTCCCCTAGAAGGGCTGGGTCTCTAATTTTGACGTAGAGAACGCAGAGGACACAACCATCCACTCAAGAAATGGGGATCTCGGTGGACCCTACTATGATTCATAAGTCAAGTCAAGTCAGCGAGTCAGTACAGACTGAGAAACGTTGGGGTACTTAGCGTCGTGTGGTCCGGAGGGACAGGTAGTGGTCGAGGACCTCAAGTGGGTTTGGGTACAGGTAGCTCAGCCACTACGGTAGGTCGGTAGAGTAGGAGACAGTAGGGGAAGATTCTCCCAGATTTTCAAATCTGTCCGTCTTTGAAACCCTTGGGTGGACTCCAAAGGGTTCTATCGGACGTCACTTACCGGTATGTGAACGTGACTTACCGATATATACCGTCGAAAGAACAGGAAACAGGAAATCAACGAAACTAACAAAGAGTCGAGGGACAATGAAACCTCTTCCTTCACCGTTGGGTGAGGTCATATTAACGGACCTTTTAGCGTACCTGTCTCCCCGGATCGTCCGATATTAGCTATCTCAGTGTTTCTCAGCCTGTGTTGGCTACTCATTCACGAGTGAGTGAGTGAGTAGGACAATAAAGAGAGTAAGGAAACTTTCCTACTTCAGAGTCACTGGACATTTTACAAGTGAAAGTGAACGTACAATTACAGTACGTAAACATTAAAACCTTTATACTTACCTGTGTTTCGAGAACTAGTTCTGTCGAGGTCCTTAGAGAGGACGGAGAGGTCCTTCACCCAACAACAGTCCACACAAGGTGCGGATCTTCCTTGGAGACTACTTTTTCCGGGATGTAAACCAAATTTCGTACACCAGTGGTAGATCTCAAAGAGATAGTAAAAAATTGTTCCTCGGGGTGTAAAAGTAAAGTATGGACCGGGATGTTTAGTGTATACGAAGAGAGAGATTCAGTCCAAACGGACCCTATACCGACTTGAGGTTACCATCCACCTGTGGTATACTATTTCAGAGGGTTATTATCTAAGTAACGCCGTAGAGACGGAGAAGACCAAGAATGGATCGAGGGGTCGTGGGAATTACCGGTACTGAGTACCGTCTTTCTGTTTAGGATAATCGGCCATGAGTCAGACTACGGTTTAAAGGACTCGAGTCGACAGACCGATCGGACCGAGGGAGTACTTCTCTGTCTTGTTTACCTTCGTGTCTCTAACAACAGGCCTGGACTTCGGTGAAGGAAACAAGTCTTCTGCACTCACTCGACTCTCACTAAAGGGACCAGGATCCCTGAGATTATCCTTAATTGGACCACCGAGTCCGTCATTTCGTAGACGGATGTCACGCCCTCTGGGACCAAGCTAGGGACCGAACCCTTCTAGGGGACCTCTTCCTTTACCGTTGGGTGAGGTCATGAGAAAGGACCTTTTAAGGTACCTGTCTCGTCGGAACATCCGATGTTAGGTACCCCAGCGTTTCTCAGCCTGTGCTGACTCGTCGAAGTGCAGTTCCTGAGATTACCTGGGTTATTCTTCGTACCTCGACGATAAAAATACGTCGAGTACGGACAAGGGAGGGGTGAAGTAACAAGGTCTATTTACAGTAAGTGGAGAAGGATGTTGTTCGGAGTGATCTAACGAGGTCCGAGAGGATCCGTAACCCCTAGGTTCACATTTGTCTGTCTGAGTCAGATACGGAAGTACCTAGAATACCAAAGTAGTGTTTTCTCTGGGTTTATGGAGTAAGTCGGTATACGTGTAGGTGTACCCTTCCGGGTCGACGGTGTAAAGTCGGGACCGTGAATGACAATAGGGGTGACCTCACAGACAGCGAGGGAAGACGGTTTGGTACGGATCGATTGACCTATAGGTCTTCGGTCGAGTTTTAGACAAAGATACTCCTCAGGAAGGGGAACGTCGAGGTACGCCCGGTGAGTGACGAAACACCGCGAGGTGAGTCGGAGAGACGACGTCGGGGGACCCCTAGGTTCCCGAAGACATAGAGACACAAGGAACCAAGGAGACTCCTAAGATCTCAAGGGTCGAACTGTCCTTCACGTTTCCAGACCCTAGACAAAAGGGCACAGGGGAGCAATGACAGGGACTACATCGTCCATGACAAACGACGGGTGTGTTCGTTTGTAACGGGAGAAGGAGGACCGGTCGGCCGGGGTTAAAACAAAGTGTGAAAAGAGTTCCGATAGAGCGACCCTTTCAAATGGAATAGAGATAGGAGGAGTGGGATCCTTTCACTACGTATTTAGAATTTCCCAGACACTCCTAGGGTAAAAAGAAGGTAATAACCTAAGTTTTTCCCAACATACGGGATCAAAATCGGCTACTCTACACTCTCCTTACTACAACACCGAAGGTTTTTGTCTAAAAGTTGTCTATTTTTATCTTAGGACCCTCCTGTGCCAGGGAAGAGAAGTCAACCTGGTACAGTACAGACGTATCCTACGTACCTTGATACCGTCGATAAAACACTGGTACTCCCTGTGTTGGTCGTCCAACTCACTCGTCACTACCTCTCCTGGACCCAGGGTCTGTCGTGTCGACTTGTCTACAATTGGTTGGACTTTGGTGGGATGGATGAAAGTCCTAAGAACAATACATTGAATTTTTAAGAGAAATAGTGAATTATATATAAATAAATCCAAATGAAAGAAACAATGACTTTACAGGATTTATTATTTATACCAAAACGGATATTTTATACACGGAATGTACAAAAGAGACTGATTTACAACCCATGTCCCGTCCGTCCGACCGTCTAGGGGAACCTGGACTCGATTAATCTGACGAACCTTCTTAATACTTACCGGGTAGTCTTTTTCTTATTTCTGTAGGACCACAAAGACTCAAGGTCAAGAATGAGACAGGGACTGACACTAAAACTGTTCTATCTTATTTCCTTTGATTCTGTAACTCCTCCTGTTAGAACTGGAACCAACATGGTGTTTGATTTCTTTGAGTTAGATCTGGTCGAACCTTGATTAGGGTTTATTTTGACCCTGTATTCTTTTTATATAGAACAACTTGGTTCTAAGAAAACATAGTTTGACAAGTTGAGAAACAACAACTACAAGTAGGGTCCATTAACAAGATACGGGGTAAAAGATAGGGAACAAAATACGAGTTCTATTTTTCCCGGTTGGGTGTTTATCCTTACAAACGTAAAATTAATGAAATCTCTATTAATAAATATCGGTTTTCTAACTTAGAGATTACCACCTTAAAGTCTGAAGTAACCAAGGTCTACTAGATGAAAATCTATCCATCTACAAGGCGTTTAGGACGATATAATCATCGGTGATTAAAGAGGATGAACCTCCGTCCGGAATGAGGACGAAATGAGACGAGACTGTCCATTCGAATAGAAACGGCAGCACTAGATGAGAGACGGGATTCCGTCTAAAACCGACTGGGGATGACCGGTCACCTGTAAAGACAAACGGGGTTAATTTTTCAGACTCGACCACTTTCCCTTTCTTTTCCCATTCTTCTGGACGTCCGTACTCAGACTGTCACTGGATAAGGGAGAGACGGAGGGTCTTCGTCCTTCTTTGTTGTCGTTGTTTAGTGAAATTGATTACATTACCTCACCATTCTTGTGAGACCCGATGGGGGTCGACCCACCTCTTCGAGTGTCTACATCGTCGGCAGAAGTCGTAACGGGACCGAAGTCCCTTTCTTCCGGAAACCGATGTCCAGGATAAAGAGAACCCCGATGGGTCCACCGAGTCACCATTTCCCAGGTGGACGATTACGTCCTTTGTGTCCAAATTAGGAACCCAGTCCTCCTAAGGGACCTCTTCCCTTACCGATAGGTGAGGTAATAAGAATGGACCTCTTAGGGTACCTGTCTCCTCGGACCACCCGATGTCAGGCACCTCAGTGTTTCTCAGCCTGTGCCGACTCGCTTGTTCGTGTGTGTGCGTGTAGACAAAGAAGACGTAAAGGTTCCGAGTGACACGACTCTTTCGTGTCGGAGTTTTTCTGGACTCTCTCCCCAAGTTCCTCGTTTTGACGAAGGTTCCTCTACGCTCTTACCACTCCCTCCCTACGTCCAAGGGGACTGGTGACAACTCGGAAGTACCACCTTCGTTCCTTCCTTCCCTACTTCCCTTCCTCCCTTCTTTTCCTTCTTTCCCTCTTACTGACCCCCTGGTTCTCCCTCCCTACCGTCAAGTCGCCCCTCCGTCCGGTGACGGAAGATTTGTGCTCAGGGACTCACCTTCGAAGAGGAGATTCACAGACGGGTCGGACAGAGTCACCGGAGTCCGTCCTTCCCGAACCGTCCGTCCACGGCTACGACCCTCTGATCGGCGGAGTAGTCGACTCTACTCCACTCTACTCTGCTTCTGCCACGTCCGTACCTGCGACGAGGGTCCCGGGACGTCCGGGGAGGGACGTCGCGACTGGAGGGACACGTTGTCCACGACTCTGCCCTCCCGTCGCACCCAAGAGGAAGAGACGTCACTCGATGTCCGGTGCGGTCCTACCTTAGGTGGCCACACACGGGCCGGCGACACCCTTGAGGACGAGACCTCGGTTTCGACGCCCTTACGTCGGGAGACCCCACTGGTGTCTCTCAGTGTACAGGGTAAAATCACGGTGATCTGACCCAGGGCAACCGTAGGACGGACCAGGGGTACGATGGGTACTCTGGAGACTTCCGCCACCCGAAGGACGGGATGGGATTGAATTTCACGGACCACCAAGGGTCAGAGATTTTCGTAGTAAAATTTCACCTTTCTCGGACTCAGTGTGTGGAGACCAGGATGTCGAAAGCTCTGTGTGGACCCGATCAACCTTATTTTGACGTACCAGGTCCTCTTGAAAGACACTACTGTCTTTACAGGGTGTAGATACGACAAGTTAACCTCTTACTTTACCTTTGGGTGAGGTCATAAGAACGGACCTCTTAAGGTACCTGTTTCCTCGAAACACCCGATGTTAGGTACCCCAGGTTTCTCAACCTGTGCTAACTCACTGAACCGTACGACGAGTTACGTGTCGGTCGGCCGTGTGTACCGATCCCACTGACTACGTTGACTTTTTTGACTCAAAAGTCGAAACTTTCACTTTCACTATCAGTGAGTCGACACAGACTGAGAAACACTAGGGTACCTGATATCGGAGACAGGTAAGAGGTCCACTCTTATGACCTCACCCATCGGTAAGGGAAGAGGTCCCCTAAAAGGACTGGGTCCCTAACTTGGACCCAGAGGGTGTAACGTCCGTCTGAGAAATGGCAGATTCGGTGGTCCCTTTACATTAGAATTACTCATCTTTAAAGTTAAGTTTCTAGGTGTACACCGGTCACTAATGGTATATCCTGTCTCTTCCTTTTGAATACCGGAGGGTGTCGTGGTGGTCGCCTACGGTTCATTGTTCTCTTATTATCCTCTTCCGATACGATTGGGGGAACTCCTCCTTTTTGGTGACTGTCTTCTGTCGATTGACCGTCTTTAGTTTTCAGGAAGAGGTGTTTGCCGGTAAAAGGGTGATTTTGAAGGTTCGTAGTCACCCACTATGTTTGGGTCTTTTTACACCGTTTTCCTTGTCGATGTGTGTAAAGGGAGTCGAGTCGTTCTCCCTTCTCACCCTTTGTATGTGTCGTCCCAACGTCTTGTCTCTTGAACAGTAAAAAGTGAATGCAGGACGTCCCTAGGTTACGGCACTTTCTCTGCACACGTGCGATTCAGTGACGTCAGTGCAGACTGAGACGCTGGGATATCTGACATCGGGTGGTCCGAGAAGACGCGTACCCAAGAGGTCCGTTCTTACGACTTTACCCAACGGTACGGGAGGAGGTCCCCTAGAAGGACTAGGTCTCTAGTTTGGTACAGAGAATACAGAGGACGTAATCGTCCACCAAAAAAAAAATGGTGATCACGGTGAACCCTTCGACCACTTTCCCTGTTTCTATTGTTTGGGGTCATACTTGTCCGAAACCCCACATACTACTTAACTCTGGAACAAACGGCAGACAAAACCTCCCATGGACGACGCCCTGATAGAGTGTCAAGCCTTGAAGGCAAATTATAGTCATTCTAGGAGGACCCCAAAGTTTCACGGACCCGACCCTAGACTCAATCTGAAAGGACGATAGTGTGTAGTACTTCGAGTCCAGTCCAGGGTCGGGTAGTCACAGACCCGTCAACACACTAGATCACTCTTGTTTCAGTAATCGGAGAGTAAACGTAAATCAAGTCCAGTAGCTACCTCTTTCGCTACCGTGGGGTGAGGTCATGAGAACGGACCTTTTAGGGTACTTGTCTCCTCGGACCATCCGACGTCAGGTACCCCAGCGATTCTCAACCTGTGCTGACTCACTGAAGTGAAAGTGGAAAGTGAAAGTACGTGACCTCTTCCTTTACCGTTGGGTGAGGTCACAAGAACGGACCTCTTGGGGTCCCTTCCCCGTCGGACCACCCGACGGTAGATACCCTAACGTGTCTCAGCCTGTGTTGACTTCGCTAAATCGTCGTCGTCGTCGTCCAGTAGTTGTACTGACCCCCTCCGACAAGATCCTTCTTTCCATCTACTATTTATGCTCCATTCGTAAGGTCTGTTCGTCTGTCTCTCTCCCATGGTGTGAGTGACCCCCTCGGTTGTCGCACTCCTCGGAGCGTAAGGTGGGACTGGACAAGAAGGAGACCACAGGGAATAGAGTTTTACTGTTGGGTGGTCGATGAGTGTACGGGTCTCTCTTTCAACCGTCCTCAGTGGAGTCTATGAAGGATCTGTGAAAGAAAAAGAAATCGCGGTATAGTTCAGTCAGTAATTCGGGAAGACCAAGATGTGGTCCTTACAAAGGTTTGGCGGGAGTAGCACCGGAGGTGACGGAGGAGCCCCTGAGACCGGTAAAGAGTCGTCCTGAGACGGACATAGGCAAGTCGTGGAAGGGAGAGAGTCAGGAGAGAGGGAGTGAACGACCCCCATGGTCTGACTTTTAGTGAGAAATTCGCACCAAGATAAATCGGATTGCCCGTTGTGGTTGTGGGGAGTCACCGTTCGTTCCGAAGAGTCCCCGGTCAACGTCCCAAAGAGAGGTTAGAGGGGAGTATGTGCAGACGGCGCACCTGGGCGTGAGGTCAGGTGAGACGCAGAACGGTAACCGGGATGTGCGGACACAGAAACTGTGTGGGAGGGGTACGGATTCTACGAGAAGAGAAGGGTTGCTTGAGGAGACACTTCGTAAAAACCTACGTTCCTCTTAGTCTGTGAAGGCAGGAGACACGAGGGTCTTTGGAGGACGTGTCTGACACAAATACACAAGGTTCCAGGCAGAAGAGAAATCTACCCCTCGAGACTCGAGGAGTCACGGACCCTTATACCAAAGAGTCAGTAAAGATAAAGGGCGAGTGGAACGTACAGGGACCTTGTATTGCCCATAAACTATTAATTTTCTTACTTACCTACTTACTTATTTTTCATCCAAGTAGTCTGACCTTCGTGTCTGACGTGAAGAGTTCGGGATTGTACGTGTGCTTAGTGGACCCCTTAGATTTATGATTTCTCGTGTCAGACTGCGTGGTCCAGTCTCACCCCGGACTCTCAGACGCAAAGATAAGTCGAGGGTCCACTGCGACCACACAACTCGTGCGTAGTACCACTGGTGTGAAAGTCGTCAGTTGTGTCTGGAGGACATTCACCCCTTTGTGTCTTTGGTTTGTTTGGAACAGACAGTGAGTCGGTATGTTGGCTTGTGGAGAGTCGATAAGTCTTGCTACGAGGTAAATAACTGTACCCACATACGATTCACTTGTGTACGTCTTCTCTACATCTTGTCGTGGGACGTAACAAATTTATATTGATGTATTTAAGTTCGTATGGAACAAAATAACGAGAAGTGAAATCGCGTGAAGCGTCTATGACGTAAAAAATGTTTAACTTCAAAACGCCGTTGAGACACAGTTTATTCAGATAACCGGGGTAAAAAGGTTGTCATAAACGAGTGAACCACAGAGACCCAGTGTAAAACTCTTAAGAGCGTTATAAAGTTCGAAAAAGTAATAGTCATACGAACAAGACCACTAGACACTGGTGATTAGAAACTACGATGATAACGTCTTTCTAATACTGAGAGACTGCCGAGTCTACTACCAATCGTAAAAAAATCGGTATTCAGTAAAAATTAATACAAGTAAAGAAAACTCTGTATACCGATAACGTGGGAATTGTCTGATGTTACAGCACATCTGATTGAAAATGTACGTGACCCTTTGGTTCTTTTGGACCTGAACGAAATAACACTATTAACGAAATAACATCAACAGACCTTGGTTGGGTGTCTTAGAGGTTCCTACGGACACTATCTTAAATAGTCTATCTACCTTCCTTCCTTCTTTCCCTTCCCTTCCTTTCCCTCCTCTATTCTCTTCCTTCTTCTATTCTCTCTCTTCTCTTTCTTTTTCCGTATAAAATAGTCTCACAACTATCACCAACAGGGACCCCTTACCTTATCGTCCGTAAATTAAAAAAAAAGAAACATTCATAGACTTAAAAGGGTAAAAGATGTCATTAGTAGGTAAGAAAATATTGTAATTTCGATAAAAATAGAAATTTTAAACGGGTTCTTATATGAAGGAGTAAAAGACGTGAAGGACTTTTGTTCAGCTGTCGAGTCACCCCCAGGGCCCAGGGGGTAGTCCCTAACGAGGTACCGGAAAACGTTTCCCTACTATGTTCCCGTCCTATGTCGACACTCTTCGGAGCCCGGTTCGTCGTCGGTGGAGGGTCTTTTCCACGAGATTTGTGGGTCTTCTCACTCAGTCGGTAGGAGTAGTGACTGACATGTTGGGTTCCGTTCTCCACTGGGACCCAGAACCCTACCCTGGTTTGTGACATCGATTTTATATACACACCTAAATCTCTCTTTTAGTACGGTCAAGTGTAGGTACTGACTATCCGGGCACTCTGAGTTAAGAACAGGAGACCGAAGAGGGGCTCCGAGAAAGAAAGACGTGTTGTAACGAAGTAAGAGTGGGGAGAAACTTATCAAATTCAGGCATTCTCCGACAGGAATTACTTAGGAAGGAAGAATATGGTGTCCCTGTACCTCGTGGGACTAATAAACTCAAAAAGTTTATCCTTTTGTCCGTCTCATTCCTGGGTCCCTCTCTCTCGGCGGTCACAGTGCAAGGTCGGGATTTCGACCTTCTCGACACAAGGTCTTTTTCGAAGACTGGAACAAAGAGAGACACGGAAAGAGAATGAGGAGACCCTTGGTCTTGGGTCCCGGATCCATTCCCAAAATAGTCGTCTCCAGATTTCCTCTCCTTTCACGTAGGTTTGCTTTCCCGGGAGGACGGGTTAGGTCGTGGCACCCGGGGTACTCGTGTGTCGGAGAGAAACACTCGACCCGGTGTCACGACTATTTGTTCCGGTCCCAGTGTACGTCCAGAATCCCCGACGGTTCGACGGTACCGTTCCTCTAACTTTCGCAAACCACCGAACTTCAATTCGTCGGATAAAGAGAGAGTACATTATCAGGTCCCACCCAAAAGTCCGACTTCCGTGTGGAGACGAGGTGCGCCAGTCCGTCCTGGGATCGACCATCGGTAAGATGTTAGAGGTCACGGACTGAAAGATTCGAGGGGCCCGTAACGGAAAGATCCGTCGGTCTTTCCTCTTTCCCACACCTTACCGTACCACCCTCCACAGACACCCGGCCCAGACCTTCCCCGGTAGTAGTGAAGACAAGTACAAGGTACAGATCCAGAGTCAAGGTACAGGTGTAGATTCTCGTTCCCTCCCCTCAGTATGATCGACGTTCGGGTCCTTCTTCTCTCCCACGTAAAAATGCCTGTCCAACGTTGAAGGTGGTGAACTAGTGGATCTCAGTCTGGGGTCTGAAATCCCAGTGTTTGCTAATGACCCGTGGATGGATGATACACGGTCTGTGATATGCTCCGTGGTCTCCGAGTTTCTACTCATCCTATGTCAGGGACGGGAACGCCCCAGGGTTGTATCCCTGACGTCTCTTAGGGACTCTGGTCGTCGTGTCCCAGACCCCCGCTCCTTTGTTGGTCGGGTCGTCTACACGTGAGTCGTCAAGATTATATCTATTATTCTTTCCCCTAAACACGAGGTGCCTGTACGTTTGTCCCGGAACCTTAGACACCCACTAAAGGAACCCGTGCATAGACACCCGTCTCACGGGGTCTCATCCCCACACACACACACACACACACACACACACACACACACACTTACACCCCCCCCCCCACGGCCCCCGTGTGTGTGACTTCACGAACTACATATAGCCCGTACATCCTCTCTTTCTCTCTCCCCTAATTTGCTATAAGTCCTGATGAGTTGTAGGAATCGACTGCGCTCGCAAAGGAGAGATAAGACTTCTGGTTGCCGATATAGTAGGTCTAGATCTTCAGATTTATTAAAATTTACTTGAAATCAAGAGGGAAATTATAAGAGATAAGAAGATTATTTTCGAGATTAAAAATTTTTTTTATGTACATGGATCATACCTCTCTCATTGTACCTGTAAATGTTATGGTATACATTTTATCTATCGGTTACTCCTAAACGACATACTAAGTCCCTCGAGTTTGTCCCCGAGACGTTGTCGAACTTCCCGCCCTTCCCTTCCCTCTACCCTCCCTCTAAGTCCTTCCTCCTTTGTGCCACATGGATACCGACTAAGAACAACGTCAAACTGTCTTTTGGTGTTTTAAGACATTTCGTTAATAGGAAGTTAATTTTTTAAAAAAATTTTTATGTACATGGAGTCACAAGTATCGTCGTGACAAATGTTATCGGTTCTGTACCTTCGTTGGATTTACAGGTAGTTTTCTACTGACCTATTTCTACACCACATATATGTATGTGGTATATATGTGGTATATGTATATCTTTATAAAATATATATCCCTATAATATATGTCTCTTTATATATATCCTTATAAGGAACCGTTATTTTTTTCTTATTTTATTGCGGTAAACTTCGTAGTACCCACCTGGATCTCTATCAGTATGATTTACTTCATTCAGTCTCTTTCTATTTATAGTATGTTATGGTAAATATACACCTGGAATTTATTACGATTACTTGAACAAATGTTTTATCTTTATCAGAGTGTCTGTATCTTTTGTTTGAATCTAGTGGTTTTTCCTTTCCACCTCCCTACCTGATTTAGTCCTCATACTCTAATTGTTTACGTGTGATGATACATACTTTAATTGTTCTTAAATGACATATCGTGTTCCTTGAGTGACCCTTTCAGGTGCTACGACCCCTTCTAACTCCCATTCTTCTCTTCCCCTGCTGTCTTCTTCTCTACCAACCTACCGAAGTGACTGGGCTACCTGTGCTCAAACTCGTCTGAGACTCTCTATCACTTCCTGTCCCTTCGGACCACACGACGTCAGGTACCCTAGCGTTTCAGTCTGTGCTGAATCACTGACTTGTTGTTGTCCCTTGACGTGAGTTATAGAACAATGTCAGATATTACCTTTTCTTAGACTCTTCTTTATATATTTTGCCTTAGTGACGATATATATTTCGATTGTGTCATAACATTTTGTCGATGTGAAGTCAAATTATTCATCTCTGATACTTTTTGATATCAGAGAGAATAAGAATCTAAAGATGGGGCTTGCTGAGCCAAGGCACAAGGCCTTAAAGAATTCGACGAGAGGACATTAGAGGTCGGTCGCAGAGTCGGAGAGCGACAGGGAGTCAGAAGGCAGTACGACCGCTCCCTTGCCGTTGGTGGTGACTCACCCCGGGTCCCTGGTCACCAGGTCCGGGGTCTCCCGGATCTACCTTTACGTAGACAAACCCACGAAAGAGTTTCTGGGTCTGTAGACCCGGAAGGGTCCTCCCGAGTGTCGGGATGTGTCTTGGTCGCACCTGACCTGGCAAAGGGGTCTTCTTGTCCGTTCGTCTGTCGAGACCCACTAAAAGACAGGTCTTTGTGTTTCCACGAAACCACATCCTTCTTGTTCTGAGGTCCGCCTACCCTCTATGACGTGTCTGTTTATTTAAGTCCCTCTCAGCCCGTAGAAGTGTCTTCCGTCCCCTGTGTCCCGAACCCGACCTCGTCACCGGGTGTCTCCTGGTGGTTGCCCATCACTATTCGACTCCCCGGCACTCGAAAGTCATAAACATCCGTTTCTCGTTCCTAGGATCGGTAAACCAAGGTCGTCGTCTTCGATGACGTTTTGGTTTACTCAACAAGGATTATCGTCCGGGGAGTCTCTCTATGAGTCCAGTGGGATCCCCTGGGGTGGGAGACGGGTCGTGGAGGGGAGGACCCCCCGTTTGGACAGCCGGTTGGAGAGGGGTTGTGTGTCCGGAGGAGGACAAAGGTTCGATTCTCTACCTCTTCGTCACCCTGTCCCAGTGTTGGGAGTTGGGGCTGCAGGTCCACCCCAGTGGGAGTAGGACTCAGACCGACGAGACACCCCTCCTCTCTTTCGATATCTGTATCATTGATATTATTGTTTTTCATTGGTGTTCCTAAACGGGGTCGACGTGTCTCGACAAATCGACCGTTCTGGGAAATCAACGATGAAGTGGTGGGGGGCGGGGGGCGGGGTACAGGGGCCCATCGACCGGTTCCTTCCCTCCTCCATGGGAGGAGGTAGGGAGTAGGCGCGTCTTCCCGGTGGGTGTGTCCGGGGCCGGTCCGAGGGTGGTGACCGTGACACCGGAAACGGACCGACACGGGAAGGGGGAACGAGGGAACTACCGGGACAGGACCTTCCTCCGTGACAGGGGTGGGGGTCCCCGATCTCCCTAGGAGTCTCCTGTAAGTTGTCGACGAGGACGGAGACCCTTCCTGTCCGCCGAGGACTCAGTAGCGTCCGTCTACCCTCGGACAGGATAAAAAAAGTTTTATGGGTGTTCTTTACGGTGGTAGACGAATCCATCAGTTTACACAGACTACTAGACTGTTCCGGTTTACCCTTAGGTACTGTCGTGGTAAATGACGACCCTGGTCGTTGGCTTCTTTTGCCTCTCTTGGGGAAGAGAGTCTTGTCGTCCGAGGTCAAACGTCCCATGAAAGACCCCTCGAAACGTCGAAGGTTCCCAGGATGGACACCTCGAACATTTTCTTCGTGATAAAAAATTTACACCCAGGGCAGGAGTTCTGAGTCGTCATCATCCAGACCCTGTACTGGACCCGAAAACACCAAAACTTTTCCCGACGTCCATAAAGACCACGTGTCTGTTTTAACTCTCCGGGACCCGACGTAGTAGAGTGATGAAGGAGTATGTTTTCTTCTGCAGGGACTCTCTACCTTCTGTACATGACGAAAAGGGTTGAACGTTTACTCTTTTGACTCCGAGTCCTGTGGATTTGTTGAACGACTCCGATTGTGTGAATTGATTCGAATCTAGTTTCTCGTTTTAGTCGCGAGACCGGGTGTAAAGGGGAAGAGTGGTGTTACGGGGTAGTCTTCTCCCTACCTCTCCTACGATCCTTCGAGAGGAACGAGTTCTTACATGAAGGGCCCCTCCCACCTCGGACACTCAGTGAGTGTGGAACCAATTAGATTGTCACAAGCCAGTGCAGTCCAAAGGTGTAGTAACACCCGTTTCTGTCGTTTAGTTGCTTTGCCTCTAATAGAAGGGTTTGAAGGCCGTCACAGTTATCTTCTGGTCGGGGTAGGTCCTCACCATGTACACGGGGTATTGACAAATTCCGTCAAAGGTTCGAGAAGACTACGATTTTTAGAGGACTCTGTGAATTAGTTTGACGTTTAAGAAACACCCCCACCCTCCCCCTTTTTAATTTCCCTTTTTTCTTTTTCTTGACTCAGTCTTAGAGGTCCTTTTCCTGACCTCTTTTGTCGAAATCGTTCACGGGACCACTAGTGTCTTCAACCCCTTTGACAAGATTCCGGCACCAAGGGGTGTCGTGTCCCGTCTCTAAAGTCGTACCGTCCTGAGGGTGAGTCATGAGTGTGAAAATTTCGATAGGAACGCCGGAGAGTCCACTGTCCTTCACTGTAGATCTCGACCTAAAGAATCGGAACGTAATAACTGTGAACCCTCGTCTAGTAAGGAGGCACACTCCCCCTGACAGGACACGTAACATCTCACAAATCGTCGTAGGGGTCGGAGATGGGTGATTTACGGTTCTCGTGAAGGATGGGTCGAGACTACTAGTTTGGTGGAGGTCTGTAACGGGTCGTGGGACCTCCCGTTTCAGAGGGGTTCGACTCTTGGCGACCAGATCACACCTCTGGGCACTCACCCCAACCGAGACGATGACCGGAGGCACATGTGACTCCGGCGTGAATTGTTGAAGAACTTCGGAGTTCTGGAGGTAGATACTTTGTCCTGACTATAGACAGAATGTCGGTACAACACTTCTTCCTAATGCTAGACCTTATATTCGTAAGACTAAGTGAATCATTTTTCGTAGGTCTCCACCTCCGTGAATCGGTACACAGGGAATTTCGTAGATCCTAATTAGGTTGTCATTTGGGGTATTTCCGGAACAATACCGGACTTCACGTAGACGGGGTGCGGTATACACGTTCAAGATTGGGGATCATAGAGTCTCGTACCGACATGACCCACTCTCCCGGAAGTTTCTCCATTAATCAATGACTCGGGTTGTGTGTCAATCCCACTCGAGAGTAATCAGACCACCCACAGAGGTTTCTTCTCTTGCACACCTTTGTGTTTCTGTGGTCCCTATACACACGTGTCTCCTTTTTGGTGGACTCCTTGGTGTTCCTCCACCGGTAGGTGGCAAAGGTGTTTCCTGTCTCCGCACCCCCTCTTTGGTCGGGACGGCTGTGGAACTAGTACCTGAAGGTCGGAGGTTATGACACTCTATTGTTTGAAGACGCCAAATTTCGGTGGGGCAGACACCGTAAAAACACTACTGTCGAGTCTGTTTGAGTAGGTCCGGAGAAGGAACTGAGACGGTGACTTCGTCTGTGAACAGGGTCTAGGACGAGAACCGTAGCTAGAAGAGATGGTGACAGACCGGTAGACCGAGAGTAAAGGGAGGTGAGAAGGGGACCTTCCCCATCCCCCAGTCCTCCCTTGGTGTGTCGGGGGGTGTTCGTTTAGGGTCCCACTGATCCATTAATTAGAAGGTGTAGGTTGTGTAAGTGAGCGAGAGGTCAGATTTTGGGAAAGCCCCCTAGAATTTTTGTCATGTGTCCTGATTCGGAGGTCGTGCCTAAGGAACGATTTACATCCAAAAAGGTGAGTCCCATTATTATGGGAGACACGGATGTGGTGTCACTATTTTTCGGTAGATCTACTCCCACACGAAAGGGTCACAAATTATTAGTCGTAAAGTCATCGTGGACCAATCTTTAAACTAAAAGACCTCTCCCGTGGACCCCTGGTCCGAAAACAATTATTAAATTCTCGTTATATGGTGTGTCCACTGGGAGGTACCTGTGTCCTGTATATTTCTATATCTCGCACGGGATTATTGTCGAAAGTGGATGGAGGTAGGACGACCCTAGCCCGTCAATATTCATGACGTAGGTGCTCGTTGGGATACTTCACCACGGAAACCATAAAAGTAACAATTACTCCTTTGACTCCGTGGCTCTTCAAGACGTAGAACAGGCTCCAGGTGACAGAAGCAGGTCACTCACCGATCTGGTCCTGGGTTTCGGGTTTCACATGTCTGCAGGGTTCTCCTTCACCCAGGACAAGTGACCCCGACGTCGGGAAGGGGTGTGGGTGTTCCGGTTCGTGTGTCTACATAGGTGAGTACGGTGAGTTCGTCGGGGCTGTCCTCTTCGCGATGTCCCAGCACCGTCTTAGTACTTGGAAACACCCCTTAGGACTGAGGAGGTGGTGTGTCGACACAGTAGGGCCCGGTCGATGAATAAAGAGATTCGGACGTTTATACTTGTGGGGAGTGTCCGATAAAATTCCTTCATTGTCCTTTCAGAGTCAGTATTTTACGGAGCCCCCCGTGGTCCGTGGGTTCAAGGAGTTACTTACACACAAGAGAAGGGAGAGGTAGTGAAGAACGACTTCCTGAACCAGTGGCTGAGAAGTCGAACCTCTTTAGAAGGAGAGTACAGTCACCCGAAGGGAGCACCGAGTCTGCCATTTCTTCGGTGGATGTCACGTCCTCTAGGCCCAGCCCTTCTAGGGACCTCTTCCCTTACAGATGGGTGAGGTCACAAGAACGGGACCCTTAAGGTACCTGTCTCCTGGGACCACCTGATGTCAGGTACCTCAGTGTTTCTCTGTGTTGATTCGTTGATTGAAAGTGAAAAAGTGTACAGTCTTTAGTAGGGGGTTCTGGTGACCACAGAGTTTAAACGAGTTTCGGACTAACTGGTCACGTGTATTGGTCTCCGAACAGTAGAAGACACAACTTAAACAGGGGGTGGTAAGAAGTTGGGTAATAATCATTTATTATGAATAAATGATTCTATAATCTCACAGATGGTACACGGGTCGACAAAATTCGGGAACCTAGAAAGTCACTGATTCTGCCTCTACCCGATGACAGGAATGTCTCGTGTGTGGTTTGAGCGTTGTTTGACACAAACTGACCAACGAATTTACGTCTCAGGACAGATGTCCCAGGACAAGTGGACCAAGAGAGGGTCCCTCACGAGACCAGATGTCCTCTAAACTCGTCTTACCTATTGGTGGAAACCTCGGAACCACCCCCAAAGAAAACATACCGGACCTTAGTTCGAGGATAGTCAACAATTGTGGATCCCCACTTTTACGAATAGGCTCTTCCTTGTGTCGGGGGATGGGACAGAGGGTCGGGGGGTGGGAGAGAGGGTCCGGGGTGGGGTTCGGGATGTTTCACAGGAGGTTCACTGTCCCTCATCCCTAGTGGTAAAGACAGTGTTTCACTCCTCTCCTGTCCTCTTTCCCACTTTGGTCTTGGAAGCCCCGAAGACAAGACTTCCCCCAGAGACCCGTCGGGAGACCCCGGAGTCGGAGGAACGGAAAGGACCTGACCTCCCCCCCCCCTCCCAATCTCTCGACCCCGGTTCGGGAAAGTGTAGACACTTCCTCTGTAGATTTAAATTCAAAATCTTTGGTCTGAAGAAATCTTCGGAGTCACGGAGCGGGGTGACAGAGGCTACAGTACCTATGTCTCTCCTCAGCAAAGAACGGAACCCCTCTCTCTCTTTAACTTAGATCTCTGTAGTGCACCTAGTAGTATCATCGTAGAGAATATAATTTTCCTTTTTTTTTTTCCTTTTTTTATTTTTTGTGAGGTGGTTTCTCCGTCGCCGGTTTAATTAACAAAAGGACTAATTGTTTTGTGTTAATTCGGGGTTTACGACGCGAACCCCCTTCCAACAAGCACCAAAAAAGGCCCCTGGAAAGATCGGTGGTTCGTTACTGTCGAAGTAAGACTAGGGTCGTTCTCCCCGACTCTCTCTTTATTGTGACGTCTGAGTAATGTCGGCGTGACAGACTAAGGAGAGGGCCCTTCGGTCGGGGTCAGAGTCCAACGCCCCTCTGTTTTGTCTCCTTCACAACAGTGACCCGTCGTTACTCGGTCCGGTTCCGCGTCGGTCGTCGAGGTCCTCGCACTCCCCTCTCCCTTCCGCCCACCCTCAGCCCCGAGAACCTCCTGTCCCTCGGACTTCCAGTCTCCCGGGTCTTGACGAGGGACGTCTTTGATCGGAGAGGTACTCTTGGACAAGTTAATCCTTCCTTTCTACCTTCCCTCCCTTCCTTCTTCCACCTGCCGCTCCTTCTCTAACTGAACATATGAAAGGATCTTGTCGTCTCACCCCTGTTACTCTGTATAAGGGGACAACACTTTCGTCATTACTATTATGAATGAATGAATCGTAGATGCTCCCACCGAGTCTGTCTTTTCTTAGGTGGACGTTACGTCCTCTGGACCCAAGTTAGGGACCTAACCCTTCTATGGGACCTCTTCCCTTACCGTTGGCTGCGGTCATGAGGGACCACCCGATGTTAGGGATCCCAGTGTTTCTCTGTCTGAGTTGACTTCGCTGGATCGCGTCGTGATGATAAAAGGTCCGGAAGACGATTTTCGGTGGTCATAGAGTGAGGTGGAAGGGTTAGTAGGACGAGTAAAATTTACATGCGAGTGTCTTCAACTCATCGAACAGACTCTAGAGTGGACTCTTCGTCTAAACGTGGGTCCAGAGACCCTGAGTTTGAACATACAACAGTTGTTCTCAGAATCGTCGTAAAAGAGGATCTCCGATGGTCGGTTACGTGACTGGGAGAGACCCAGTTCCGAGTTCCGTTGTCCTAGTCGATGAGGAAGACGGACCGGTCGAGGAAACACGACCAGGTCCCAAAGGTACCTCGATTTACTGCCACTCACCTCTTGAGGACCCCGGGTACAGACGTCTGTGCGAGGTGTGAGTGCAACCGGAGATTGTGACCTCTACGGAAAGGTGAGTAGCCGTACCTCGACCACCCCATTCTCGTCTTACTTTCTCCCTCTCTGTCGGTTCCCGTCTCCTTCCGTTTCTTCGTCCTACTCGGGCCGTTTGTCTACATCAGGTCGGTGCCGAGGTTGGGGAAGCCACCCGCCCGGGTCTTGTTGTATCCTGGTAGGGACCTACAAGGGGTGACTAGGTCCCGAGTGAGTAGGTTTCAGGAGTCGGTGTGTCTCTTAGAGGCTCTCGGTCCGAACCTCGACTGTTGCGGAGGGTCCCTCCTTTGATGTCTCCAAATTTATCCGTCGCTGTACTTCGTTTCTTGACGTCTGAGAGTCGACCTCAACTCAAAGTTGTCACTTTTTCGTAGAATTCGGTGAACTGACGTAGAATGGAGAAGTCTATAAAATACGTACTGGATTGTCGATTTGGAATTACTTTCGATCAATGTATTTAAACCCCTTTTGTCGTTGTTTTCGTGAAGAATATTGTGTTCTGTAGTCGAGGAAATAACAAAGTAACGAGAACCGTATTTACTTTCAATGACTCTCGTTCATGAGGTGTCCCGATGTAGTAAAACCATAAAAAGTGGAATGAGAGTCCTCATGATTGAAGTCTCTAGTAAATGGTAGTCGCTTTTTTTCTTTAGATAGAAACTATAGGAAAAAAAAAAAAGAGTAGAGAAAAAAAAGACTAAGTTGTGAGTAGTTGATAATCCTACGTAACGAGTGGAAATAGATGTCGAGACCTTCTGTTGTACGCGATGTTTTTAACGAACCCGGTGATCTGAGATCTCACCACTTACATGGTGAATCTTTCAGTTCTCTTACGAGGCCGTCAGGTCACCAATCCTGAGTCGTGAAAGTGACGTCACCAGACCCAAGTCAGGGACGAACCCGTTGATTCTAAGACGTTCGGTGTGCCTCTCCGTTTTTTTTTTTTTTTTTTCAGTTTGTTCTGAAACTTGTTTGCAATAGTATTCCTTCAGGTTCGTCTACATAATTATACGTCCTTCTTCTGGACCCCCTCTGCAGGTCAACACGTTGATTTTGAGTACTAGACCCCAACCTGAAGAACCCGAGTTAGGGACCAAGATGGTGAATGACAAACACAAACTTGTCGTAAATTTCGTCGAATTCGGAGGAACAGTGGGACGAATAAATTGAATATACGTCTCATGTAGTACTCTTTGCGACCTGACCTTCTTTGTGTTCGACCTTAGTTCTAACGACCCTCTTTATAGTTATTGGAGTCTATACGTCTACTGTGGTGGGAATACCGTCTTTCACTTCTCCTCGATTTTTCGGAGAACTACTTTCACTTTCTCCTCTCGCTTTTTCAACCGAATTTCGAGTTGTAAGTCTTTTGCTTCTAGTACCGTAGACCAGGGTAGTGAAGTACCCTTTATCTACCCCTTTGTCATCTTTGTCACAGTCTGAAATAAAAACCCCCGAGGTTTTAGTGACGTCTACCACTGACGTCGGTACTTTAATTTTCTGCGAATGAGGAACCTTCTTTTCAATACTGGTTGGATCTATCATATAAGTTTTCGTCTCTGTAATGAAACGGCTGATTCCAGGCAGATCAGTTCCGTTACCAAAAAGGTCATCAGTACATACCTACACTGTCAACCTGACACTTCATTGGACTCACGACTTCTTAACTACGAAAACTTGACACCACAACCTCTTCTGAGAACTCTCAGGGAACCTGACGTTCCTCTAGGTTGGTCAGGTAAGACTTCCTCTAGTTGGGGCCCTAAAGAAACCTTCCTTACTACGATTGCGACTTCGAGGTCATGAAACCGGTGGAGTACGCTTCTTAACTGAGTAACCTTTTCTGAGACTACGACCCTCCCTGACCCCCGTCCTCCTCTTCCCCTGCTGGCTCCTACTCTACCGACCTACCGTAGTGCCTGAGCTACCTGTACTCAGACTCACTTGAGGGCCTCAACCACTACCTGTCCCTCTGGACCGCACGACGCTAAGTACCCCAGCGTTTCTCAGCCTGTGTTGACTCGCTGACTTGACTTGACTTCGGAGGACTGAAGTAGGGTCGAGAAGTCTATAAAATGGTTAGTCTCTGGTCGGAATACAATCACTTTCGACACTTGGACACACCCCGTTCGTAGAATTGGGCTCGGAGTCAAAGGACTCCGCCATTACCATAGACAGAGTTGGTGACATCCCTACAATGTCCTTGATTAGGAACCCTTCGTGGACCGTGTCTTCGGTGAACTATTTTCATTCGATAGTAATGACCTACAAAGGATACTAATTTTTTTATAACTTTTATTAGCCTGACTACTCAGTCCTAACACTTACAAATAACAATAGTACTTTAAGTACCGGTTCCAGTCACCACTCCGTAACCGTACTTCCATTGTTGTAACCGAAGACGGAGATTCGGAGGACACTGTAGTCAACTGTTTTTAACGGTGTCAGTGAGTGAGGGAGACCCGGGACGGGACAGGGAAGAGACACATCACCCCATGTGGTGGGAGAGAGACTCTCGGAAAGGTCGAGGTTACGACACAGGAAACGACCCCCCACTCCCCACTACGTCCCTCCTATATGACGTAGACGTGACCACTCTCCCCCTTCGAGAACGGACCTTGACTCGGAAAGTGGGCTCCGACCGGTCAAGAGTAGACAAAGGGCAAGAGGGGAGGACGCACTCCGACGTGGTTGAAGGGAACCACCCCGTATTCATCGACTCTACTATCCTACTCCTAGTATAACAAGGGAGAGTGTGTGTGTACACGTGTGTGTGTGTGTGTACGTGTGTGTGGAGGAGAGTACAGACTACGGAACCATCGTTTTCCGTCCTACTAAATTCAGAGGAGACCCCCATCACAGACGTGATCGACCATGGAGGTTGTCTTCTCCGACAATTGGGAGGGAGTTTCCCAGACCTTACTCTTGTCGACCTAATGACCGTCCTTTTTCTTCTCTCTCTTTCGTCTGGGGGGTGGGAGTAGGGTGGAGGTGAGGTGACCTGGTCAACAGAACGAGCAATGAGTCTGGGTTAGGTCCGACTACGGTCCCGGGTCGTCCTTACCTCCGTCCCCCACACGCCGGTGACCTTCCGGGACAGGGTGGACCAGAGGCACTCTGAACGACGAGGGAGTCCTTCCCTCCGTGCTCCCTGGTACAAACCACCGACTCAGGATTTGAGACCGAGTGGTAGGAAAGTTGGTCGACGGGACTCGGAGTCACAAGGATCGACCAGCAGTGTCACCGACGAGCCTAGGACGGACTAGTGTCCCTCTAGTTCGAACTCGATTGTACGTGTTTTGCATTTTCGCCAAGTCTCTTGGTCAGGGTTTGGAGTTCTACCCCTATAGCCTTGCACGGCAGAGTTTCGCCGTCGTGCGTTCCACTTGGACGGTGTAAGACAATGCCCTAGACTTCTGTCTGTGGAGGGGACCCCTTGTTACGGACAGGGTACCGAGGAGACCCCGAGGGCCCATCCCTCGAAGTCTGGAAGACACGTTTCTGACGACTCGCTGAGGAACCGTAGAGGAAGGGAAGTCTGAACGCTTAAGAGACGAGGGGTGAGGGGTAGAGGAGAGGCGAGGGTCCCCTGACTCCTCCAGTCCCCCGAGAGGATGTGTTTCACGATTTAGAGCCCAAGACGAGGGAACGCACTATTTGTTCGTAACAAACAAAGGGGTACAGGTGGTCTCGGAGACCCTCATCCCGGGAGTCTTAAGGGGTGGGTCCCTGAAGGGGCCCCCGGAGGGTTACGCCCCAAGTTAGGGACCAGTCACTTGATCTAGGGTGTATGTACGTCGTTGATTCAGACTTCTAGAGCTCGCGGTGTTGATTCTGGAACATATCGGTGTATTTATTATGTATTTATTTAGAATTTTTATGAAAACATTCTTTTGTAAGGGGCTAGGTCGTCACTCTCGGTCTCCGGCCCAAGGACTGAGTCCCCGGTGGTGCACTGGTGCATTCAGGAGTCAGGGAGAGACGAAGTCCGGGGTGCAGAGATTTTATAGCTGTTAGTAGGGGTAGGACAGATTAAGGTTCCCTACAAAGCTCTTCGTTTTACTTCCATGAACCCCATCCTTTCTACTAAATTTACACTTGATAAATGTTTCCAAAATATTGAGAAAACGTAATGAAAACGCACCCTAATAAGACCTCATTCTACTGGAGAAATCCTCAAGACGATTGGGATAACCTTCAATTACTTGGTGTCTTTTTATTATTATTCTGATCCCCACCCCTTTTGTTTTCTATTGTTTGTTTTCAGGGAAGACCTTAGGTCCCTGGCTTTCAGAAGTACGGTGGAGGTCTATTTCAGGAAGGAGAGACCTCGCACTGGAAGTAGTGCCCCCTCCGTCACCATGTATCCCCAGTTGTACGACGAGTTTGTCAGGGACATCTTGAGTGGTAGAAGAGACAACACCTTGAGAAGGGTGACGAGGTCTCGAACTTATTTTTCCGGTTCTTTTATGCTAACATATTTCAGTCCAGATACGGGGGCCCAGAATTCGTAGGTGATTTTCTTGTCCCAGGTCCGTCGACAAGACTCGGTGCTTTGAAGACAGAGAGTTCGATTTTCCTGAGAGGTCTCTTCTGCACTACAACTAGTGCTACTACTGAGAGCACTGGCAGTGAGTAGCTTGGTGAGTGAACTGGACCAAATTACTATCGTAGTGTTGGAGAAACATTCCAATGATCATCGTAGTCAGTCTCGTTGTTAAGAGTTTACATTCGTACGAGGTCTTCGTGCACTTCCCAAATTCTTGGGTCTGGTAACCTGGGGTGAGGGTGACTCAAATGGGAAGACAGCCAGACCCCATCCCGGGTTCTGACCATAAAGATTGTTTATTCATCTACCACGTCTAACACGACGACCCCTAGTATGAGTGTTCAATCCCAAGTCTTCTCTGAGTAAGTTCACTTCAAGGTCTTAGTGACACCTTTAATTTTCTGTGATCGAGGAACCTTCTTTTCGATACTGTTTGGATCTGTCGTATAATTCTTCGTCTCTGTAGTGAAACGGTTGTTTCCAGGTATATCAGTTTCGACATCAAAAAGGTCATCAGTACATACCCACACTCTCAACCTGGTATTTCTTTCGACTCACGACTTCTTAAATACGAAAACTTAACATCACGACCTCTTCTGAGAACTCTCAGGGAACCTGTCGTTCCTTTAGTTTGGTCAATTAGGCTCTCCTTTATTTAGGACTTATAAGTGACCTTCCTGACTACGATTTCGAGGTCATGAAACCGGTGGACTACGTTTCCCGGTTGAGTGACCTTTTCTGGGACTACGACTCTTTCTAACTTCCATCCTCCTCTTCCCCTACTGTCTCCTACTCTACCAACCTACTGTAGTGGTTGAGTTACCTGTACTCAAACTCGTTTAAGATCCTCTACCACTTCCTGTCCCTTCGGACCGCACGATGTCAGGTGCCCCAGTGTTTCTCAGTCTGTGTTGACTCATTGACTTGTTGTTGTTGGGACCGAATAGATGGGTGTCGGCGTGTTAAATTTTTTATCGACGTGACTCCAAGGTGAGATTCAGGAGATGACTACGGTTTAGAAAGGTGTAAGGACCAACGGAGCAACAGAGAACCCCGATTTGGGTCCCTCCCATTTCACACGTCCCGACCGGGACTTCCGTAGATCGCAAATGTCGGAAAACTTCTTCCAGACTCCTGTCCTGTTCCCTTCCTTTGTCCTGGTCTACACACAGTGAACCTTCTCCGGACCACCGGTGCACCCAGTTTAAGACGTCCTTCCTCTCTACGTGTCGTCAGCAGGACCGAACGAAATAAAGGTGCGGTCAAGGTGGTGAACGGTCTACGTCAGGTGTATCTCTGACACGGATTCCAGGGTTCAGTTTACCAGTGGGGTACTTGAACGACACTCCAGCTGGAGGTTTTGGGTCCGGTCCCGGTACACTGTCCTAGGTTCAACGTTACTTCAGTCAGGTTGGCCACCGACACTGAGTCAAAGGAACAAATAATTTCTCCTCTTACTAAGGACAGGGGAGTTGCGGGGTCGTGTTGACACATTTATTCGTCTTGAATTTTTGTTTATGGGTCATGATCGTCGAGACAACGTATCCACAGAACATTTGTAGGGACTGAAGTGGCATAGTTAGTACACCTCGAGAGACATCTCCAAACGTTTCGTGAAAGGTTTGCGCGAGGAACAACAACTACAACCGTGCTCGAAATTTTCTAAGGACTTACCTTCACAAAGGACATCTAAAATTGAGATAGGAGAGGGGATTTTAAAAAGAATATTGTCTTTTATTTAACTGTCAAAACGAGTCACCGGTAGGACAAAGTCGTCGAGGTAGAGGACCGGAACCGTGGAGATACGAACGACGGTGGTCGTCGGTGTAGTTCGTGAGTAATTTCCGTTTAACCCAAAAATTTTTATCACTCTGTAGACGTACATCATAACAAAATAGTAATGTTAATCCGTTTACCCGAAGATTTAGTTTACGTTTTACTAAAGTCTTCCTAAATATCAGTCGTGTTCTGTTGTCGAGTCCCGGCCGGGACCTGTCCAGTCGGCGTAGGAACGTGTAGTAGGTCGCTTCGATGACCTTTCCCTCGGGCTCCCTCTTGAGCCGTCGTCGTAAAGATGAGACAGGGGTAGTGTAAGTGTCAGGGACACTGAGACACCTCCCACTAAGGACCGAGAATCTTAGGTCGGACATTTTCTGTCTTAGGAGAGTGGACACAGGACGGACTCACGCACGATTCAGTAAAGTTGGCACAGGTTGAGACACGCTACGGTACCTGACGTCGGGCGGTCCGAGGAGACAGGTCCCCTAAGAGGTCTGTCCTTATGACCTCACCCAACGGTACGGGAGGAGGTCCCCTCGGAGGGTTGGGTCCCTAGCTTGGACACAGAGATTGGAGATTGGACGTAACCGTCCACCCAAGAAATGGTGATCGCGATGAACCCTTCGGGGAGGACACAGGATTGGGAAGTTGAGAGTAATCCCCTCACAGATAAATGAAACGGAAACCCTTCGTGGTCGGACGGTGATTTAGGACCCCTAGTGGTGGAGGTAAGACGGGGTCTATTTGAAAGTTTTGAGGTTTCCGTCAAAAAGTCTCGGTTAACGGATCTTTTTTCCCAGTCGCTACCAATAGCTATCCGTGGACTAGTTACAGAAACTGCAGACCACCACAATGAGTAAGTCAGCACAGGCTGAGAAACGTTGGGGAATTCAGATAGTTAGGGAATGTGTCAATTATAAGGGAACGTTTCTTAGTACGGAAGATTTTAGTCTGTCTCTCTAGACATAGTATGTAAGTTAAGGGGAAAAACCGGTACCGATGGTCTGTAGAGTTTTGATTTAAATTATAGGTTAACGACAGTGAATTCATCGGACCTAAAAATCACATTAATAGACACGGGGAAGAAGAGACACCAAAAGTCGAAGATAAAATACAGAATAACTTGTGTACGGTCGGAGTCTCGATTGTAATTGGGAGGGAAAGTCGTCCCCACCTTTCCTAGAATGTCACAAAGTCCCTCGACCTTCACCGGGTTTAAGTAATTACTCGACTCGGTATCTGGTCACAAGGATTACCCCAAGAATCCCACAATCTTACTAGGGTCTTCCCTTCACTTTTCTCTGGAGACTAAGGTAAATAGCTCACAGGAGAGACAGGGTCAGTGGAGATTTATAGACTAAAGTAGATTAGGAGTGGTGCTGGGAGACTTTAACCCAATCAGTCAAGGATATTGGGAGTCAACGGAGTAGACATTAGACCCTTGTCCAAAGAATAAGTTCAAGAGTACCAATTAATTACCCCGACCCTAATCGACGTACTATGTAGACTGAAGTCTCCTGTTGGGTCGGGTCGGATGTATCACGAAAATATCCTTTGTCTCTTCCTGTATCGAGACCGTTCTGGGTCAGGGTGTCACGGTCTCTACCACGACTAGTACGTTTGACACACAAGGTGTCAGTCCCCGTTCAATCTTGGGGGGAAGTGAGAGTCTTTGTCGGGGCTCTATCGGTCTCCAGTAGTCAGGAGTGGTTTTAGAAACAAGAGGAAGAAAACCCCGGTACAATGAGTCAGGGACTCGGGAATCCACCCCGGTGCATCGACCGTGGTACATATAGGTCTCGTAACGTCCAAACGCGATCATCATTTCTTGGACGGACGGTCACGTCCTCTACATTCTCTGTGCCCAAGTTAGGGACCCAGTCCTTCTAGGGGACCTCTTCCCATATCGTTGGGTGAGGTCATAAGAACGGACCTCTTAGGGTACCTGTCTTCTAGGACCGTCCGAAGTCAGCTATCCTAGTGTGTCTCAGTCTGTGTTGACTTCACTGAATCGTGTATACGGGGTATATGTAGTGAAGGACCGAACTGGACATTTGGCGGGGGGTGGGAGAGAGGGGGAGGGGGACCGACTTGAAACTCCTGCCCTCCCTACCTCAGGGCTTAACTGTCCTCAGATCTCAGGAACTTACTGAACCACCTCGACTCGGGTAAAGTAGAGGAAGTTTAACGTGACCTGACACTGTACTTATTCTTTATTTTAAACTAACACAAATCCGAGGACTTTAAACCCCCAATAAACAATAACCCCCAGTAAACAATACCACGAACTGAGTGGGATGACGTTCGGATTGGTACAACGAAGGAAAATTGTCCGAACGACTTTTCTAAGGTCCCTGGATTCGAAGTTTTGAATTATGTCAAGACTAAGTTCTCTAACATCCCTCCTGTACTAAGTCAAAGGAACAAGGAGATTGACTTCAACAGGTGTTTAGTGGGGATGAACTTCCTCGAAGTTCTTGTAAAGTTCAATTAGAGGGAAAGACGAGTCTCGTAGTCAGTATGGACACTCAGTATCTTGACGTCCCACAAACTCGACTTTCCGTGGAGACTCTATTAATAGTGTTTAGACCTTCTATCCTTTTGCTTCCGGTTCTACAGACCGAACGACCCCCAGAGTCTCGACTCCGATTTTGGGTTCCAACGACTAAGATCTAGGTCCCGAGGACGGGAGGGACCTGTCTACCTTCGGTCCGAGTCCGCCGACTTCTCTACTTCCGTCGGGTCGGAACAGATAGTTGGGAGGATCCCTTCGGCCCTCACAAGCTCCTTCCGACGAGACGCCTACCTCGGGCGACCACGGGAGGTGACCTGTCTGAGTCAGGATGTGGAGGTCTGCGCAGGTTTAACGTCCTAAGGATTGCCTCTGTGCCTCGATACCGTTGCGAGAGACCCACAGGTACCGGCGTTAGTCGCGGACACAATTTTGGGGAAACTCTAGCACTCGATCAGGGACCGTACAGGGGCGTAAAAGGTCAGTTACCTAGGACGGAGGGTATGTTTACATACAGTGAAGTCCGTCCCTGTGAACTCAGCTGAAGAGAAAGTACGGTTCTCGGCCCTCGTGTCGAAGGGCTTAGTGTCGGAGGAGAGAAAGGTGGGGGAGCTGAGACGAAGTGACGGAGACACTTTTGTCTCTTACAGGAGGGAGATTCCAGGACAGAGAAAAAATTTTTTTAAATCAAAGGTCCAGAGGTACTTTAATCGTAAACAGGAGAGATTAACATAAACACCTGCATAGTCTTATCTTTTCTTTCCTTGGGTCCTCTTTTTCACCATTATTTTCGAAGGTAGATTTACTGTGGGCCCACCTTTTACTCTTTGCCCCGGGCCTCCGGTCACACGGACAACGTCGGAGAGACGTCCGACGGGACTTGTTTTCGAACGACCCCTGCTTCACGCCAGACCGCCACCGGTCGCACGACTTGTCCCTTGGTCTCTCCTTAACAAGAGATAACTTTTCCGTTAAAAGAGGCTTTACCGCTCCTCGGAGACGGACTGTGACTCTGAGTTAAAGGGGTCGAGAAATTTCGTTTACTAATTTATTAGCACCATTCAGTCTGTACTGTAAAATAGAATGGTCAAGGGAAACACACACACAATCAGTCAGCACAGACTGACAAACGCTGGGGCACCTGACATTGGTCGGTCCAAGGAGACAGGCACCTTAAGAGGTCCGTTCTTAGGACCTTATTCAACGGTAAGCGAAGAGGTCCCCTAGAAGGGTTGGGTCCCTAGCTTGGGTCCAGAGGACGTAACGTCCACCTAAGAAATGACAGATTCGGTGGTCCCTTCGGGTCAAGGGAAACGTCTTCATGTTTTGGTCCGGGTCTCTTCCTGTCCTGAATTGTATTTTAGTGGGGTGACTCTGTGAGTCGGGTCTCGAGTCCCGACAGAGGAAAAGGGATGTGCTCTTTACGTTGAGAGGTAGACGGACCCCACATCAGGACAGGTAGGGGTCTCCCTTTCTTGTTCGTTGTAAATTTTCATGAAGACGGTGTTCTAAAATCCTTGGTCCTCAAGGTCACTCGTGACTTGTACGGTATTCCCCGACTAAGGTCTACAGAACCCACTTGAGTCTCTACATTCAGTCCCCTGAGTCCCAAGATCTGTTTAGATGATATTACGGTCAACACCCATTACTCGGACCGGTGGGACGAGGTATTCTAATCGTACTTTCTAAACTACTTTTTTTATATTAGGTTTTAAAATAGAACGAAACAAAGACCTCTCCTCTGGGAATCCCACTTAGAGTTGGCTAAAGAAATAAGTATTGGTAAATTTTGTCTACCTGAGTATCTTCCATGTACTTTACTTAAAGTCCTGAGACGAGGGATTTGGTCGAACCTCCGAATGTGTCCTTCGACTTCTGGACGTCTGAGGTCTTGTAAGAGTCTCGTATTTTCCTCAAAGAATTAATAAATATTTATACCGATAAATAAGCTCATGGCAGGAGAAGTAGTAGATCCAAGGACCGTCGAAGAACTACCTACTTACGGAAGAGGTGGGAGAGTGGATTGTGGCGTAGGGTGGGTGTCCAGGGAAGGGTAGGAGTCTTTCGGAACTTTTGTTTTAGAAACGAAACAAAGGAAAACATAAGGGTCGTTACTCCTGTAGATTACACAGCATCCATAAGTTATTTATAGACGACTTACTGACTCACTTATTGTAATGGGACAAAAACAAGGTTCTAAGACAAAAAACAAATACAATGAGAGGTAGGTAGTAGGTAGAGTGATCTTACTCGGAAGGGGACTCTCCTCTTCTGTCGAAAGGGGACAGAATAAGGTTGGTATAACGGTAACGGTTGTTATCATAGACTGGGATATTATCCACGAGTTATTTTTCTACAACTTACTTACGAAGTCTTGGGAACTCGATCCTGAAGACAAACCTGACCCCAGTTCCACTAATAGAGTTAGTTCTTTGGATGGACGGACGTGAGTACACGTTCTTCGACCCTATTAAAAAATTTCCATATTTCGTACATAGAAGGAGGGTTTAACGAGTCTCTAAGTACCCCCTCTACCTCTGTACTTGTTTACTAACGTTTACAGAGTTATTCCACACTCGTTCTACGAAACCTCCATGTTTCGTTCTTTATTTCTTTCACTTCAGCGAGTCAGCACAGACTGAGAAACACTGGGGTACCTAACATCGGATGGTCCGCGGAGGGAGGTACCCTAAGAGGTCCGTTCTCATGACCTCACCCAACGGTAAAGAAGAGGTCCCCTAGAAGGGCTGGGTCCCTAGCTTGGACCCAGAGGGCGTAAGGTCCGTCTGCGAAATTGGAGACTCGGTGGTCCCTTCGGGGGCGTTTCGTTCTTCGGTAGAAATTAAGTTTGTGGTCCTGCAGAAGTCTCTACTATGAACTTAAACAACAACTTCATTTTGTCTCTCCACTTTTACACCCTTTTCTGTAAGTTTCTTCCCTGCTAAACTTCCGTTTGTGCACAAGTTCTTTCTCAGGTTAATCCTCCCTCACACTTTTCCAACTCCGATCTTAAAGACCAGGTCTGGTCCAGTACGACTCTTCAAATCGAAACCAGATATCCGGTTTTTAGGGGTTTGATGAGTTTAACTCTTGTTAAAGAGGGGGAAAAATTCTTGAGAAACATTTGGTCGACATACTTCCACTGCATAAGTAAATATATCTTGTTTATTTTGAAGTTTCAGGTTTTTGCATTCTTCAGGTATGAAAGGGAGGTCTTTGTATTTTCCTACTAGTCGTTAATGTTAAATTCTTTGTTTATTAAAGACACAAAGTGACTGACAGTAAACTATTCATACAGAAAATTCACCAAACTAATCTTTTGTTTCTTTGCATATTGACATACTGTATGTGTTCTGAATAATTTGTTTAGACAAAACATAACGTGCCTACCGGTGTCGTAATTGGACATACTTTTTTGACTGTGTGGTCAGAGGACCTACGTGACTATTAACGTACCTCGTGGGGATACCCAATAACTCGGGATCAAGATGTCCCGCAGGAGATGTCGACCCCTTGGTGACGACTTTCAATGTCCTTTAGTATTTACTACCACACACGTACGCACGATTCAGTGAAGTCAGTACAAGCTGAGAAATGTTGGGATACCTGACATCGGGCGGTCCAAGGAGACAGGTACCGTTCTTATGACCTCACCAAACGGTACTAGACCGACAATCGGTCGTCAATTGAACGTCTAATCTCTTCCCACGAGGCCCCATGACCTTGTTTCCACAGGAGTAAACACTTTCTGTCTACTTGTCTCCGTTCCGAGAGTGGGGTGAAGAACGAGGTGTGGGATGGGGTCGAGCCTTCTTGTTGGTGGTTCGCTACCGGGTATCCATTGTCACTCGGTTTGGCGGGAGAGCACAACTAAAAGTTGGTGAGACGGGACTGGTGGTCTTTCCCCTTTTTCAGAATTTACTTAGTATACGTCAGAACGTCCGACCCGGGGTGTGAGAAGGTTCGTGGATTGTAAAACCACTTAAAGGAAGATCCGAAAAGGGACCCACATAGTCCTAGTGTCGCGGTGCAAGAGAAAAAGAAGGGCGAGAGACATAATCAGTGTGACGACACAGTATTTTGTAAAAAGGTTTGTGTGCTAAAAATCAACGGTGCATTATAAGGTGAGTTCTTACAGGGCATTAAATGGTACGAGGGTAACAACCCGTGTATCTCCGAAAGGTTATAAAGTGATAATATTTATCGAGACACTCCGTGTAAGAACGTGTATTTAGAGACACGTGTAGAGACTAATAAAGGAACCCCGTCTAAGGATCCTCACACTAACGATCTTACAAACGGTAAAACTACCTAGAGTGCGGCGTGACAAGGGGGGGTGGACCACAAAATCTCCGTTTTCTATTTATGGGTACTTCCCTACGTACGTCTCCCATTTTTTTTATTTCTCGAGATTCACTCACGACGACTACATAGAGTCGATTTTCCTCTAGGAAGGGTTCCCGATTAGACCCACTGTTCGTTCCGATCAATAAATAAGCACCGTAAATTGACTGCGGAAGACAGGTTTTCCCTGACTGGAGCTTCTTCTTCTTGAGTATATAGTATACTTTTACAGTCCCCCTCACCCTTTCTCTTCTGACGGTCACCACGTCCCTGAGTCGCCGGGTTCTGGGTTTCTCTTACTGTTGTCCGTCTCATCCTCCCGAAAAACGGCAGACGGGAGTCGGCGTTTTTAACGGTCTATTTTGTGTTCCACGGGGCAGTTTAGACTTAAAGGTTATTTGTGGTTTATTAATAAAATCATTCACACAGAGTGCTTTACAACCCCTGTATTATATGATTTTTTTTTTTATGAGAAGACTTTAAGATTAAATTACCCGTACCACCTAAAAATAAACGATTCAACCCGTTTAGATGGATGGCGTGGTAATAACGTGTCCTCGAGGATTCTCGTCGTTGGTGTGGTAAACCCTCCAGTTGTACTTAACTCCCCTATATCGCACCACAGGTCCTTTAACTCTCGTGATCAAATTTCCTCCACCCCGACGTCGAACAATGGTTACTCCCCTAAATGAATGTCCTAGAGTCGAGTTCCTAGGGACGGGAACTCTTCCGGTATCTCTCCCTGATGGGACCACCAGGTACCAATTCTTAGACGGACGGTTCCGTCCCCTGTGCCCAAGCTAGGGACCACGTTCTTCTAGGATGTACGGCACCTCGTTGATTTGGATGTGTAGTGTTGATGTCTTTGGAGTACACGGATCTTGGACACGAGTCTTTGTTCTTTTCGGTAGAGTTACTCATCGGGTCCGTGACGTTACATTGGGGGCGAGCCGTGTTGATCTCTTTCGGGCGCTGGTGTCGCTGTTTCTGGGTCGCGTTGGTTTTACTTTATTTATTTATTTGTGTTAAAAAATTTTTTCTCAGTGTTTCTCTAGGTCTCTATGACGCCCCCGAGACTAACGTCGGAGAAGTCCTGTGTCCCGAGCCGCCCGTGTTCCTAACGACCCGTATCTGATTCCGATATGGGTAACGTTAAAAAGGTCCTCCTTGTATTCCCTCCGTCGATGTCTGTTCGGCTTTTTATCAAAAGAGGGTCTGGAGCGAAGACGGTCGTTTGACGACATAAATTCTCTCCTCTTCCTTTTCTTTTGAGAGGGAAGTGTGTGTGTGTGTGTGTGTGTGTGTGTGTGTGTGTGGGAAAGGACACCGGCACGGAACCGTCAGGGAGCGTGTTATACGAGATTTAATTATCGAAGCCCCTCTATTACCAAATATTTCATCTTCAAACATACGTTGGTCCCTTTTACGAGACGAGGAGTAATATGTCGATATAAAAAGAAAACGTCAGTCTAATACCCGTTTGTTCCAATTTACGTGGGTGTCTGTGTGTGTGTGTCTCCGTTTATCCGAAGTTAAAAGACGAGACACTGGGCGGCGGAGTTTGAGGGAAGAGACTGAAACGAAACTACTAAAGAGAACGAAGGTACAAAGAGGAACAGGAATGGAGGGAGGAATAGAAGAGGCCGAGTAATATGAAACGACAACGACCAGCCAACGATTCAGCACAGGTTGAGAAACACTGGGGTGTCTGACGTCGCACGGTCCGAAGGGACAGGAAGTGGTAATACGAAGCAGGAACAAATAAAAGAAAAGGGGAAAAAGGAAAAAGATAAAGACACGAAAGAACCAAAAGAATAAGAAGTAGGAAAAAAATTTCTAAAAAAAACTACACCTGGTGAAATTTTCAGAAATAACTTAGACAATGTTATAACGAAGACAAAAATACAAAACCGAAAAACCGGTCCTCCGTACTCCCTAGAGTCAAGAGGCTGGTCCCTAGTTTGGGCGTGGGGCCGTCACCTTTCACTTTAGAATTGGTGACCCGGTGGTCCCTTCAGGGAACAAGTAAGAAAACAGAAAGAGAAACTTCGTCCTCTTACTGGGTCAGTTTTTATTTAACTTTTAGTATCTTACAATCCCTTTTTTTCCACAGAAACTTTAGTAAGACTACGGTCCTTTGACTCCAAGTACTTGTGACTTCCCTGAAACAGTTCTATCGTACCAAAGACTGACGAATCCTAACCCCAGGTTAGTCGGGAGAGGATTGAGTCAAGGGAAAGGTGACTTCGTTTGAGAAAGAGGATTCCAGACCGTAGTAAACCATTCGACTCCCCGAAAGACAAACCCCGACTTGATACAAGGGATTTCGCTATTAAGATACAGGATTGGTGGGGAGGAGGAGCATGAACACTTACGCTGGAACAACCCTTTTGTCCGAAAATCGGTTACATTGGTACAATTCTACGTCAGTACGACTTTCTCCGGCCCAGGATTCAGACTACCGGGCACAGGAATATTCCTCCGAGACATTTCTGTGTTCTTGTGACTCTATATGTTCTTCCGGTACACTGTACCCCCTCTCCGACCTCGTTCCGTCGACATTTTAGATTCCTACTGGTTACCCGACCATTGAACCCTCTCTCCGTCCGCTGGAGAGGGAGTCTCGGAGGTCGTTCTTAGTTGGGGTTCAAACCTGAAGGGCGGAGGTCTTGACGTTCTCTTACACATTCAGCTGGTAGCACACTAGCACACAATGTCGTCGACGTCCTTGATTACGTGGAAGGGTACGAGTGTGAGTTGTTTGTGTCTCGCCCGCCTGACCGGGTCCGATAGGAGGGAGGAGATTCTCGACGGCGTAGTAGGACTCTTTCTCCTGGTCCCCTCGTAAAGGGTGCCGGTCTCCAGCGTGGGCCCTAAAGACTCGATATTCGTCCTGGTGTGCACCAGGGACGAAAGGTCTATGAAGACATATTTCTTCCGGTACGATTCATTGCCGACTTCCCGAAAGTGTTTCCTCCGACCCGACCCCTTAAACCTGGTCTTACCTATGTGCATATACATACTGACTCAGAGGAACGACCAGCGGACTTTGGTAGTGTTGTAACGATTAGCAGATATGGGGTTGTGTTTCATTTTTCAAAGTCTTATTTTTAATTCTTTTTATTTTCGTTGTAGGTAAACTAAATTGGAGGGGGGGTTTTCTTTTCCCCCTGGTCCGACGGTGTCGGGGTTTAGTTCCCTGAAGACTTGGACTTCGAGGTAGGTCTCCCTTTCTTCTTGTCGGGAAATAAAGGAAGGTCTCGTCCTGTGGGGAGTCTAGGAACTCCCTACCGTCTCACGTCCGGTTGGTGCTCCTGTGAGGACACTCGGTCGTCGAGAAACACCGAACCTACACGTTACACAGGGTCTCCTTGAGCTTGTGAGGGATCTCGACCGGAATCGAACTGACCCCGTTCACTCCTTCCCACCCCTCCCCTAAACCCTCAACACTTCCCCCCTCAGGGTACGACCGACTCTGGGGAGGAGTTTGTAGGTGTGTGGGGTCCGAACGTAACCCGGGTCCGAAAGTCGGGAAACCCCGAAGGGACCACCGAGTCTGTCATTTCTTAGACGGACGGTACGTCCTCTGGTCCCAAGCTACGGACCCAACCCTTCCAGGGGACCTCTTTCCTTACCGATGGGCAAGGTCTTAAGAACGGACCTTTTAGGGTACCTGCCTCCTCGGACCATCCGATGTCAGGCATCCCAGCGTTCCTCAGTCTGTGCTGACTCACTGAAGTGAAAAGTGAAGGTCTTAAGAACGGTCCTCTTAGGGTTCCTGTCTCCTGGGACCGTCCTAAGTCTCAGTCTGTGCTGACTCATTGATTCATGTGTGTGTGGAACTGAGGGTCTTGACGGTTCGCCGAGTCGGTCCGGGTCTCCCTTCGAGAAGAAGGACGTACCCCACACCTCTTTTTATCGCCCCTCCTCGGTCCTCCCTCCCCGAGAAGGTTTCGGGTGGGAGCGTAGGGGTCAAGTCGTCTTTTGTCCACCGACCGGGGCGTGAGACCCGGGACAAGTTGACACTGAGACCCCCTGAACGGACAAGAACCGAGGCCGTTTAATTTTACAGGAAATATAAATATTGTCCCTGTTATTAGGCGGAATCCAAAACTTCAGTTCCGTCTTATCTCAGTTAAGACGAGGGAACAGTCTACGATTAGACTGAGTGACTATTACTTCTTTCTTCCTTTAGTCTCCCCTTTCGGTCCAACCAGACGCAGCAGTCTCCTAAACGTTCCCTTCACCCCGAAACTTAATTTTAAGTTATAATCCTCCATCCCTTTAGTTTACGTCTCTCTGACCGGACTTTCACTATGTCCTCAACTACCCCTCTCTCTCTCTGTCTCTACCCCCACCCACCGGCCCCCTTACTGTCGACACGACCGAATCCCTCTTTTCTTAACCTTCTTTGCCTTATTATTACGACATGTAGACTTTAGTCTAATGTCTAAGGGGAGGACTTAATTGAGGCCCCTCTCGCGACCCCCGTTTCACACCCCCCACGGCCTACTATTGTCACCTAAAAGGTACTCGGAAATAGAAAATAAAATCAAAGGGGTGAATCAAACACTCAAACCCGAGAAGACCCGCCCCTCCCTCCAGTCATTTCGTAATTCTCGACTTCCTCTCTTCGTCTCACTTTCTTGATTGTTTATCGTGGAGACACAGACCGAGCTCTCTTTCAAGTCTTAGCCTAAGCCAACGAAAACGGGGTACAGAACTTAATTTTCTAATTTGTTTTTACGTCACAGAGAGAGAGAAAAAAAAAAAAATTAGGTCTTTTACCTCTCATGTTTTTTTAAAAGATAAGGGTTGTAAACTCAAATGTACAGGACCGTACAGGGAGGGTTAGGTAGGGAACCCACAGAAACAAGGACAAAACCCCCCTGTGTCACGTTCGAGGAATCGTTCGAGATCTCTAGGGGTTCCACTCTACATTTTGTAGTGTACCGTAGATAAAGTTTCGTCTGGTAGGGTTTGTGCGGGGGTTTTAAGTGCCTTTTGAGTAACTCGACAACCGTGTACTACGCCCTTTTTATTTTTGGTCTCCCTTAACATAAATATATTCCTTTTGGACAAGATGACAGTTTACTAAGTTTCCTATTCTTTCACTGAGGAAGACGTAATTCGAAGCCGGTCACAGGGGAGAGAAGACGGGTGACCGACAGTAAAAGATCTGGTCTCGACGAGGGTACGACCTTCCAAGGACGAAACCGGAGACAAAGAGGTACAATTGACTCTGACCCAGGGAACAGAAGAGGAGTGACAGAATCGGACCCACCGATAGTGTTTCACGGTATCCGGTCAACTGAATACTTGGCGTCTTTAATAAAGAATATCGAGACCTCCGATCTTCAGGGTCTAGTCCCACGGTTGTGCCAACTCAAGACCACTTCGGAAGAAGGTTCGACGTCCGACTGAAGAACATGGAAGTGAACCATCTTTCCCCCACTCTCCGTATACTCTACATTCAATCTATTTTCAATTTTCACGTATGGTCGTGTCCTGGTCCATCGTCCGTGAAAAGACGGGACAAGGGGGATCGCCAGTAGTGGGTCTTAACAGTTATAAGTAAACGGAAACCACTACGGACGATCTCACTGGAGAACTCTTACCCCTGGGAGTCCATTCGGAACGTAGGGGTCTTGGATGGTAGCGTAGGTAGGAATTCTGTCCTCCGAGTGTTCTTGTTTGGAGGGTCCTGAACGTGAGACGGATTCCGACAAACCCGGGTCGCTGAGAGACTACAAACGGGGTGTGTTTTCTTGGGGAACCAAGTTTTTTATTTTCTGGAGGGACCTCTTTTGGGTCGATAAATGACTCACGGTGGACGGTGTACCCAATTAGGTCGGGATCTGAAAAGGAAATACCGGTTCGGGTAAAGTTGGTGTCGACTACAAGGTAGACTGGGAACCTTGGCAACTCTTTACTCCCCGTTATTTAGCGGTAGGTGACCGGGTCGGGACCGAGCGACGGTGGCGGTAGTGGAGACGGAGGTGTGGAGTCTTCTTTCTGAATGGTCTCGGTGTCTACTACGACTTGAAGTTAATCCGGGACGACCGTTTAATCAGTACGTCCCACTGTAAAAGGTTAGTACCTTGTAATCGTAGGAGGGATTAATACTTTAACACCTCGACTGAACAAACCCTCGTTTGTTCTGGGAACGAGGGTCGTAAGAACTCGTACACGTGTCCTCGTGTGTAGGTTCACGTGTGTGTGTGCGTCCGAGCACGAACCCCGGTACCCCAGTACTCCGGTACCCCGGTACCCCAGTACCCCGGTGCCCCGGTACCCCAGTACCCCGGTGCCCCGGTACCCCAGTACCCCGGTGCCCCGGTCCCTTAGGCGAAGAGGAGGCTCCAACAATTTTCAACTGAAAGGTAAAACGAACCTTCTCTCCTTTTACGGTACTTCCTTTGGGTATTTCGACTCCCTCGGAAAGATTCTTAAAGCGTCTACTTGTCTTAACGTTCTTTGTTTCCGACATCACGACCCTCGTAATTTGGTCAGACTCTGTTGTGACAGACGAAAAGGTAGATCTGGGTAACAGTTCCCAGGCGTAAACTCTCGCTCTACGGAGTCCAAGGGAGACTACGAACGGATAAGACACTGAAACACCTAGAACAACCTGGACTGGAGGGGAGGGAGTGGACATTCTACCCTTGTAGATGAAGAGGCTTAAATAAGTAAGTCGTTTCTAAATGACTCACAGAGGTGGTGCGGTCCGTGACGGGCTCCGGGACTTCTGCCGCCACTTACTCCTTCGTATTTGCGTAGACATTTGTAGATGTGCACCGGACTGTGAGAATACTGAAGTTACGTTCCTAGGGCTCGTAGTACCGTCTTTGCCCAGTGGGTCGCCAGCCGCCCACCGGCGACGGATTGTTGTGACCGGAACCCCAAAGGGGACCAATGTGTCCGTCGAGAAGGTCCAGTTCCCAGAGAAGACTCGTCGACAGGGACTACTTTGGAGGGTTAGCCATAATCTACGTCAAACATAGTGATTTTTCCTTACTTGAAAATCTCTCACACTTTTGTTTCAGTTCATATGTTCACTCACCAATATCCGTAAACGTATAATTTTCACTCCCTTTATTTCTCTCTTATTTACTAACCGTGTAATATATATTACATTTATATATATATAATATATATATATATATATATATATATATATATGCGACAAGACACAAGTCAGTGTAGACTGAGAAGTACTGGGATAACTGACATCGGGAGACAGATACCCTAATAAGACCGTTCATATGACCTCACTCAACGGTAAAAAAGGAGGTCCCTTAGAAGGGTTGGGTCCCCAGCTTGAATGCAGGGCACACCGAGGACGTGACCGTCCGTCTAAGAATTGACGACTCGGTGGATTCACAATCAACGAGTCAGTACAACCTGAGACACTGGGGTACCTGACATCGGGTGGTACGAAGAGACAGGTACCTTAAGAGGTCCGTTCTTGTGACCTCACCCAACGGTAAGGGAAGAGGTCTCCTAGAAGGGTTGGGTCCCGAACTTGGGTCCAGAGGAAGTAACGTCCGTCTAAGAAATGACAGACTCGGTGGTCCCTTCGGGATATATATATACATTTTATGTATATTATATAGACGTGTATACATATATACACGGACGAAATATATTTACACGTACGAAATATATTTACACGTACGAACTCATACATACATACACGTGTACACACAAACAAAGATTCACACACATACACAGACACGACACACAAACACAAATACGTGCACACACACATCAGTATGTAGGTGAAGGTATAAGACAAATAAAGTCTCAATGGAATTCCATATTGATTCGCACAATTAAAAGATCGTTTCCCAGATCGTGTGGCACCTGTAGCGATTCGTAATAGATAGTCAGGAGAACGACAGGAGCGAAATCCTGTGACCTTTAACTACTGTTCGGTCGAGGAGATACGTCGTGGTGGTCATGGCGTGAAGATTTCTTGTGTCTCCAGACGTGAACGTCGAGATGATTTTATTTCGGACTGGTGGTCCGGTGAAGAAGTATATATTGTGGTGATGGACTGGTCAGGTGACAGAGGGCAGAACTCCCACTGTACCAGTCCGGTCTCCCTGTCTCTGTCGGTGGTGGAACGGTCATTCGGGTTACGGCGGGTGTAACTTGCACCCTTTCTGTCGATGAGTAAGTCTAAATGTGAAACGCCCAGGAGAAAGAAGGGTGGACTCCAGTGGCGAGGTGCGTGTGACAGTCCCTTGCCGATGAACTCGAGACGCGCGGTACCTCGACCGAATCCGAAAACTCGAGGGACGTAATCGGAGGACAAACGGGTGCGTCAGAGGTGACGAGGCTCGCACGGTCGAGATTAATGGTCGGTCTCCGTCTGGAAGGTCCGATACAAGGAAACTTCATAACGAGAGAGGGGAGACTCAACATTCTCTTGTTTTGTTGGGTCTGTCTCGGGGCGGGGGAGGGGTACCGCATGGCGGTCAGCACTTCTGCAGTAACCTAACGGACGAGAAATAAAAAAAAACTTCACGGCAAGGAACAGCGGTGTCTAACTAGACGGTCAATTTATAAATCTGCACGAGTAGGCGGAAACAGTATTTTTGTGGAGAACTGAAACTCGTTACTCGTTCCTCCGTGACTCCGACATCGATAAGGGACGGACTTTGGACCTCTCTCTCCCTCCGCCGCAAGTTTCCTCACATGGGGGAGCTTAGGTTAGTTGGGTGGAACTAGCTCAAGTCGTGTGGGTTGGAGGTCTAAACCCTTCCCGGATGTGCCCCCTGAAGGATAGGAGAAGGACCCAAGATGAGTTGGTCTGGGTGAGAGTCAGCCAGACAGGACGGGGTCGGGAGGGTTTGTAGTTTACCGAAAGGACGGTCAAGTAAGTCAGTAGAAGTAGCATAGGATTCTTTTGATTTTCACGGTCGTTATACCGTGCTGTGTAGTTAGTGAGTACTCGACTCTGAGGAATAGGACTAAATGATCACCGTCGACCCCGAGTGTCTCAATTTACTTACCAACCGGTTCTAGTGAGTCCTTCCTCTCTCCCCAGACACTGATGTTGAATCCATAGGGTTGAGGGTGTTTACACAAGAAAGGGGGTCTATAGGTCTCTTTCAGTGGTGGATGTACCTGGGAGTTTTGAGTACGAACTAGTGGAGTCGGTTTTTCAGGGAAGTAAGGAGACGTTGAAGACGTCTTCGTCTTCTAGAAAGGACCCTTTAGACCGAACAAGGACAAGTGTCCCTCTTCAGTTTCCCGTTTGTCTGCCTTGGTGAGTCGAGGGTCGAACTTGCAAATTAGATCTTCCATGGAAAGTCTCGAAACCGGAAGTTTCGAGGCCCTGCGACGAGACGTGACCGACTTGTATTTCACCTGAAACCCTCTACCCTCCGGTAATTTTCGAGAAGTTCCCGCCAGTTCCTCCCAAACCCCGTTCCACTCCCGTTCCCCCAGGATGTTACCTGGTGTCTCCTGTCGTGTCACACCTCTGATAAACTTACGATCACGTTGTTCGGGTCACAAACGAGACTACCTTTTTTTTCAAACGTTTCTTTAGGACGAAAAGTAAGGGGACAAGTCAACCTTGACAGACTCTTCTTCCGACTCAACTCATGGCGTACCCTAGTTTCTGACGTCCTTTTCTTCGCTGAAGACGAGTCTCACAAGTGTCCGAGACGCCACTTATCAATCTACCTTCCCCAGTCAATGACCTAGGTTGACAGAGGGTCTACTCTTCTGACTCCGAAGTTCTCTTAAGACTCACGGAATGTTCTCTTAAGAGACGAACAGTCATCGTTCTCAAGTCTTAAGGGTTGAGGGTTAGGTCGAATGATCAAGATAGAGGTTAGGAAGGTAGAGAGTTGAGCGACACACAACTGAGACTCAGGAAATGATGACACACACAAGAAGAACCTTACCTATCCCCGGAGTCCACCGAGGTAGAATGTGTTCAAGGTGACCACTGTAAGTTCTTTTCTGAAGGGAGAGGACCGGGTATTTAATCGAAACGATTTCAGTGTACGTGTCAGGAGTCAAGTTAGTTACGTAGGTACTACCACCTCCGTGTCTCTCACCTTAGTCGTCGGAGGAGGTCTTCCTGGTCTTACCTTCTCTCCGTCAAAGGGGTTTCTTTACCGTCCTTTTTCTCTAGTTCTGTTCATGTCATCTACGGGTGTGTGTTTTTGTTGAGTCTGTCAGTACGAAGCACTCTAACCAAAAAGAGTTTTAAAAGATGTCTTATAAAATATAAAATCTAAGTTCTTTGTCCCTTCTTTTTCGGTTTGAGCCCAGAGACTAAGATTGAGTATAAAAGGCTCGACTAAAAGAAAGTCTCTTCCGGACGGAAACCTCAGTAGTCCTCGACACGACTCGACGATTATTTCATCATACAAGGAGGTAAACTGATGACAAAATAATACTTACACGAAGGGAGAACCGAGTCTGACATCCTTTGGACGGATGTTACACCATCTGGGTCCAAGCTAGGGACCCAGTCCTTCTAGGGGACCTCTTCCTTTACCGTTGGGTGTGGTCGTAAGAACGGACCTCTTAAAGTACCTGTCTCCTCCGACCACCCGATGTCAAGTACCCCAGTGTTTCCCAGCCTGTACTGTCTCGTTGATTGCGTGAAATAAAACTTTTAGGAGGGAGGTAGTCCATAGTGGTCACCTTCGACACATTCCCAACGTCCTCGTCTTACCACTTTTTATTCTACACATCTATCGTTTAGGGCCTATGAAGAAGTTGGGAGACACGGGGGGTGGGGTGGACTGGCCAGAAAAGGACTTGGATGTGAACATGTTCGGTTTCCTTCACTAATTCTTCTTCTGTCCCCTCTTTTCATCTTTCACCCTACACGTCAGTTTCCTCCAACCGTGGACGAGGATGGACCCTCCGTCTGAAGTTTTCTAAGATTCAGTTCGAAGTCTCGGGAAGGGGTAGTGGGTTGGAGGTGTAATCGAGGAACCCTCCGAGACACAATCTTCTCAGAGTGTAAAGAGGTCTCTTCCGTATGTCTACCCGTTATCCGTGTACTCTTCTACGAGTTGTAGTAGTTTTGATGTTATTCCTTAGTGATGTGTAACCAGTTGGGTGAGGTCATAAGAACGGACCTCTTAGGGTACCCGTCTCCTCGGACCGTCCGATGTCAGGTATTCCAGCGTCTCAGTTTATACTGATTTCACTGAATCGTACTTACGTGTGTAGTCAGTCTTACCGGTAGTGATTTTTAGATATTTATCGTTTACGATCTCTCGTACACCTCTTTTTCCTTGGGAGACTATGACAACCTCCCTTACATGCAACCACGTCGGTGATTCCTTTTGTGATACCTCAACGGAGTCTTTTGACTCGTATCACAATGGTATACTAGGTCGTTAGGGTGAGGACCCGTACATAGTTCTGTTTTAATATTAAGTTTTTCTAGGTACGTGGGGGTACAAGTATCGTCGTGACAGATGTCATCGGTTCTATCCCTTCGTTGGAGTCACAGGTAGTTGTCTCCTTACCTATTTCTTCTACTCGTGTGTGTATGCTACCTTACGATGAGTCGGAAATTTTTCCTTTCTTTATTACAGTAAATATCGTTGTGCCTACGTTGACCTCCAATAGTATGATCCACTTCATTCAGTGTTTCTCTTTCTGTTTACGGCGTACAGCAGTGAATATACACCTTAGACTTTATACTGTCTTTACTTGGGTAGATGTTTTGTCTTCGTCTGAGCGTTTGTATCTGTTGTCCGAACACCAACGGTTTCCCCTTCCCCAACCTCCTCCCTACCTCCTCCTCCAACCCCAATCTTCTACATTCCATAATATATATCTTACTTATTCATTGGTTCATGATGACATATCGTACCCCTTGGAATAAGTTGACACAATTTAACACTATCTTTTCCAAAAAAATTTTTTTCTTATGTATATACGCATATATACATATTGACTTAGTGAAAAGATATATTGTCTTTGTTTAATTGTGTTATAACATTTAGTTGATATGAATTTAATTTTTATTTATTTATCTTCTTAGAGTTTCTAGAGTCGGCTACTACAACTATTGTGACTTGTTATCGCAATCTACTGGGTCTCTAATCACAAACAGGTAGTGAATGGTTGATTTCCTGGAACTCGTTTAATGAATCGTAAACACTAGGAGTCAAGGGAGTAGATATTTTCCTCTTCTCACCAACAATAGGGATATGGGTCTCAACAGAACTCCTCATTTACTCTTTTTGCAGAAATTTTACGAATTCGTGAGTTTTTCACAATCCATAGAACAGTAATCGTCGAGACATATACAACTCAGGTGTCTGACTTCCTTTGCATACAGAGTCGGTCTGTACGTGGCAAAAAGGTCACACGACAAAATTACTTAATTGACATTTGAGTAACTTTTGACCGTGACTTATCACAGGGGATGTTATTAATATACAGAAGAGACAGTCACTCGTCAGTGTCATATCGATGAGGATACGACTCAGAAAAAGTTAATTTTCTTAGGGGCATGAGTTTTTTTATCCACCTTTTCGTGGTCATATGTAGTGTCATACCAGAAATCTCACTGAATCTAAGACGTCTGCAATATTGAGTTTAGGTTTCGACTCAGGACCCAGCGATAGTAAAAGTTTCTTACTGCGAGAAAGAGATAACGGGAAATGATGATAACGAATGTTTCTTTAATCCATCTTAAGTACCGTAGTCGTTCGTAATTTATAGGGGTAGACAGGACGAATGGGATCCTCAAAACGAGTGGACCTAAAAAGAGAGGACGGGTACTACCTACCGGTCCTCAGTGTGACAGTCTGACTGAAGGTTAGGTATTTATCGAGACGGTAAATCTACGGTACCCCTATTGTAATTATGGTTTGTGTTTCTGATTTATTTTTCGGAAATCGTTGACTTACCGGGAATCTAAAGTCTCAATAACTAGGTCCCCTCGGACGATTCAATAATACTGATGTCAAGACGAGACTCTTTAGACACTAGGACTCTTTTCAATCGTCTTCAGTGTCAGTGGAAATTGATGTTTCATGTCGTTACCCTGACACTCCGGCCGAGTGACGGGGGACGATATAAGGTTCCGGACATAGGTAAGTAGGTGTAAGACTCAGTCGACCCCTTTTCGAGACACTGAGTCGAAGGGGTCTGGTTGTTTTTGGGGTTTAAATGTCGTGAAGACTGAAGACAACAAGTAGAGGATTTTACAGAGGTTTTACCCTACTTATAGTAATATAGAGACATATACTTCTTAAATGTACTACTCCTTTAATACCAGTTCACTGAGTTCACGAGTGAAGGGACTACCGAGTTACCATTTCTTAGGTGGATGTCACTTCCTCTGAGTTCAAGTTAGGGACCCAACCATTCTAGGGGACCTCCTCCTTTACCATTGAGTGAGGTCATAAGAACGGATTTTTTAATGTCTGTCTCCTCGGACCGCCCGATGTCAGGTTTCCCAGTGTTTCTCAGTCTATACTGACTCTCTGATTCTTGTATCCATGTTGAATTCACGATTCAAATGACAATGTCGATTCCGTTCTTTGAAGGCTACCTTCGGAAGTCTGACCGAGGACCTGGGACATAGGTAGGTAAACCTAGTAGAGGATTTCAGAATTACCTCAGTCCCGAGTCTGAGGTGGGTCGTAACTCTCAACGACAGAGAATCTTAATAACTACGGGGGTAGGGAATTCTTAGGGGGGGTGTAACGTCCGAACCCGATTTAACTTGTGTGATGGAACCTTAATCCTAACTCGGTGTCCGAACTCCGTTCGTGGTCGGTCGGAACGGACCACGGTGGACCTCGCTACCACCTTCCCCGACCGGAACGTGCCCACGACCGAAGAGACCTGCAACACGTCTCCGTCACCACCCCGACCCGACGTCTGACCATGTCCCGCCCTGACACTCAGTCGTCTCCTTGGGTGTGGGACTCCAAGAGGAAAATACCCCGTTCGTACTGTCACCGGAACTTTCATTCAATCTTGGACGGACTTACACCCACGGTTTACGAGAGTTAAGCCCATGGTCGATAAGTTGTCCCCACTGACCCTTACGACCGACGTCCCGTGGACCTCTTATACCTCCGACCTCTTCAACTCACGAGTGTCGAGGATGACGACTACTCCCTTCCGTCTACACCAGGGTCAATCGAACAATGGTTTGAGAATATGGACTTCTGTGGGACCTCTTTGAGTCGTCGGTCATGACGAACGAGACTTGTGAACCCTAAAACCTGACAGTTCGAGAGGGATCCCACGCACGCACCACTCAGTGAAGTCAGTATAGGTCTAGAAACGCTGGGGTACCTGACATCGGTGCGTCGGAGGAGACGGGTACCCTAAGAGGTCCGTTCTTATGACCTCACCCAAGGAACGGGAGAAGGTCCCTTAGAAGGGCTGGGTCCCTAGTTTGGGGTTAGAGAATACAGGGGACGTGACCGTCCACCCAAGAAATGGTGATCGCGGTGGACCCTTCGGGGAGTGATCCATCAAGTCAGGTCAAGTCAGCGAGTCAGCAGTACGGTCCGGAGGGACAGGTAGTCGTTGAGGCCTCAAGTGAGTCTGGGCTCAGGTAGCTCAGTCACTACGGTAAGTCATGAAACCGGTGGAGTGATCCATCCCCGTCGTGTTTTCTCTTTCTTCCCTCTTTTCCGGAAGATATCGTTGTCACTCGCAGAGACAGAGAAGAAGGGTCCTAGTCGAGAGGTCATCCAACACACAGGACCCGACACACCAAGTAGTATTTCCACTTTATTTGGTATCTCCACGTTTGTGTTTCGCCACCACTGGGTGAGTGTCGATAAGAGGGGTCAGACCTATAGTAGGACCTTGTACCTTAAAACTGGGACATGGACCAGTACCGACTGTGTAGGTAAACATCTGGGGCTTCATTTGGACCCGGTAGTGTAAGAGAAGGTTGACCCCTAAGTAGAATACGTCATTAGTCTCGGGGTCAATCCTTTTAGTTCGTGTTTGAACGTGTTATCGTCTCTGGTCCCCCTCTTTCCGCGAGGGTCCTGGGAGTATCCTAGAGGTCTATGGGGGGTCAAAAAAGGGGGAAAGACTAGAACCAATAAATTGTGTAAAGAAACTCGGTACTCTAAAGGGTAATACGGGAGGGGTTTAAGGGGAAACCGAATTTGATCGGCCTTAATTAAAGACGATAAACTTTTGTTTGTTCAGAGAATTAATCACACACACCTTACTGACAAAAGTTCGAGAAAACATAGTAAGAGTATACATTTGATAAGACTTTCTCTTTTTTTACCCAAAGAAAGTATTCGGAGACCCTGTTTGTAAAAAAATTTTTTTAGTTTTTGGAAAAATTTTAGTCGTCTCTACACTAAAAGGTTTTAAAGGCAATTACATCTTCTGTACGACCATTTCTTTTCCTTGTTCTCAACGGACCCTTTCCAAACAGAATTCGAGTTTTCGAGAAGGAAACTCCCTAAAAAAAAAAAGAGACAAACCTCACACACCCTCCTTGGTTCCCTTTCCACCAACCCCCCACCCCGTGTCCTCCTCACCCAGGTCTGACCCTCTCGTTGAAAGTTTACGTTCGTAGGGAGTGGCCGGAACTAAACCCCTCCGTCGCCATCCGTACTCGAACCAACGGTAAAGAGTCGAGATTCCAAGATCCGTAGGAGTGACCGTCCGACATTGTAAAAGACAAATACAGACCTCAGTACGTGTCACGGACTGTAGTAACGGGTCACTAATTTCTGTTCAAGACTAACTACGATGGGTGTAAATTTAGGACCGAGAGTGGAACCTCTTGTGATACTTCCAAGGAAATTTTTTGATTTTTATGTAGATGTATACTGGAACGTTAAGGTGAGGACCCGTATATGGGTCTCTTTTTGTTCCAAATTTATCTATGTACGGATGGTCACAAGTGACGTCGTGACAAATGTTATCAGTTCTGTACCTTCGTTGGATTTACAGGGTAGTCGTCTCCTTACCTATTTCTTCTACGTCATATTTACGTGTTACCTTATAATGAGTCGGTAATTTTTCTTACTTTATTGCGGTAAACGTCGTTGCACCAACTTGGATCTCTAACAGTATGACTCACTTCATTCAGTCTGTCTCTTCCTCTTTATAGGATACTATAGGGAATATACGTCTTAGACTATCCTTTACTACGTTTACTTGAATAAATGTTTCGTCTTTCTCTCAGTGTCTGAATCTTTTGTTTGTGCACCAACGATCCCCTCTCCTTACCCCGTTCTCTCTCAATCCCTCGAGCCCTAGTTGTACATGTGATGTGATGTGAGGACGATGTAAAATCTACCTATTGCTTTTTCAAGGATGATATATCGTGTCCCTTAAGACGGGATACAATACACCGTCGGACCTACCCTCCCCTCAAACCCCCTCTTACCTATACTTATATACATATCGACTCAGGGAACCGGTAGGTGGAATTTGTAGTGTTGTGACAATGAACCGATGTGAGGTTATATTTTAATTTTCAATTTTTTTATTATTATAATTATTTATTTAGGACCGAGACATTCTAGGAACTTGTTCGATGAAGTTGAGAAACTCGGAGTCATAGGAATAGAAAGACCTTTTACTTTACTGTAGGGTGAGGTCATATGAACGGACTCTTTAGGGAACCTGTCTGCTCAGACCGTCCGGTGTCAGGTGCCTTAGTGTTTTCTCGGTCTGTCCTGATTCACTGATTTCTTGTTGTTCTTCGGGAATGGAAATTTCCCCCTCACCATCGTTGGATGGAGTGTTCTAAAAATATTATTAATTTATTCTAAATTTTACATTTTACGAATCTTTTGATTGACGGTTATTCATTCACGAGTGGTTTACCAACCAACGATAATAATATAATATAAGATCGTGGTGAGATTTAATCTGTCAATCGACCTCCTTTCTCTTTATCCTTCTGTAAGATCTTCGTTTTGAATTTAATAAAAACTTTTTACCAAATAAAAACACTTCCTCGACAATAATAGGAGATCTTGATTAATCTCTTCGCTACTTTGTGAATTGTGAAACGGAGGAGACTATTTTGAATTCATCCCAATAATCTACCTAGTCGTCCTCTTCTCAGTCTTCACTAAGAGACTTTTTAAGACGTGGTCCGACTCATGTAAAAACTGCGAACTTGGTGGCTTTCTTTCAATTCATAAGAGGAACATCGACTCGTCCCTCTGGTTCTCCTCCAATTTCACCATTAATTACCGGATTCTCCTGCGTTACTTTTCCATGAATTAAACTGTTGTCTACAAAGATAAAGAGAATTATAATAAGATATAACAAGAGGAACAAAATAGAGTATTAATTCTTGACCATCAATATAACTGTTTCTCAAGACAAAAAGATCCTTTTACATACTCTCAGAACTAGTTTGTCATGTAAAGATAAGGTAAGGCTATTAAGTACGAGACCTAGAACCCCCGTTCGACATGGTAAGTGACCCACTCCCGACTATGAAATCTATAAAATAGTAACCGAAGTAAAGTACGGAATAAAGTGAAGTAATCAAGTGAATCATGTTTGTCGAGAGATACCGCCTATGACGAGAGGAGTAAAACGTTCAGTTCTATATTCCTACACGTAGTTAAGTGTTCGATTGTAAGATAACTCTCGAAAGGTACCCGATTCGTGACACCTTCCATAAAAAAAGTTTATATTAGGGAAAGTAGAAATATTGTTGGATAATAATAAGAGTACAAAGAATGTCCTTTTCTTTGATTCCGAATACATTCAAGACATTACATAGTTGAAGTGTGTCGATCCACTCCCGACCCGAACTTGAACTGAGAATGTACTGAACGACGGTCATCAAGTCTTCCTCGTTTCAGAATCCAGAAATCACTCCTGGGAAGAGAGATTGAGGAAACACGGAAAGTCCAGGGTCGTCTTTGTTTCACGAACGTATAAAAATCATAATTTTTACGGTAAGAGTATCATTAATCCAAATAGTACCACTAGTAAAACTTTACATATCTATATAACTTAGTGATATAAGACATGGTCCTTAATTGTATGACAACGTCCAGTTAATATGAAGTTTTTGTTCGTTTGAGTGTCTTTTTTTCTCTAGTCCAAACACCAATGTCTCCGTCCCCTCCCCCTAACCCACTTCCATCATTTTTCCATGTTTGAAGGTTAAAATTCTATTCTTTCACTCCCTCTCCTATATACACATGTATATCGACTAAATGAAACAACACGTTGTCTTTGATTGTTCTAACATTTCGGTAATATAAAGTTGTTTTTTTCTATTTACTCATAATCCCGACATTATATGTTGTACCATTTATATCAATTGCGACGACGTGTAATATATACTTTCAACAATCTTCTTATTTAGGATTCTAAAGAGTAGTACTCCTTATTAATAAGGCTAAAGAAAGTGAAAACGTAGATGTACTCTACTACCTATAAGTGATTTGTATAACACCAGTAGTAAAGTACTACAACGACAACAAGTCAGCGAGTCAGCATAGGCTGAGAAACGCTGGGGTACCTGACGTCGTGCGGTCCGAAGGAACAGGAAACGACGACGACGACGATTCAGCGAAGTCAGCACAGGCTGAGACACGCTGGGGTATCTGCCGTCGGGTGGTCCGAAGGGGTAGGGACCCTAAGAGGTCCGTTCTTGTGACCTCATCCAACGGTAAAGGAAGAGGTTACGTACTTTCACTTTTCGCTTTTCACTTTCACTTCAGTGAGTCAGCACAGGCTGAGAATCGCTGGGGTACCTGACGTCGGATGGTCCGAAGAGGTAGGCACCCTAAAAGGTCCGTTCTCATGACCTCTCCCCATGGTAACGGAAGAGGAAATGACAGATGGTTTGAAACGAGTTTATTACAGGTGACTCAGCCACTAAGATAGATTGGTAGAGTACATACATTCAGTTTAGTAATAAGATATGTGGAATTTGAATATGTCACGACATATGTCTTCTGAGCCCAAGTTAGGGACCCAGTCCTTCTAGGGACCTAGGGTACCTCTTTATTTATCGTTGGACGACGTCATCAGAACGGACCTTTTAGGGTACCTGTTTTGTCGGACCACCCGATGTCAGACACCCCAGCGTTTTCTCAACCTATACTACATCGCTGATGTACTGTTGTTGTGCAGTTACTATAGAGTCATTTTGACCTTCTTTTTTTTACGATAAGAGGTTCACTACTGTTTGTTTCGACAGAAGTTTTGTTTTTATAAAGGTCACATAAGATCATCGAAGTCCCGGGGACTCGTCTTGGATCCGTCACTAGCATGTTTTTCAGTTCCGAGGAGTCGTTCTTCGGACCACAAACGTGTCGGTAGCTCAGGTACCCGTCCGGGGGCACCCGAAACGTGCAGTAAATGGAGGAGGAGTGCAGTGTCCAGTCCGTCGACGACGACCTCGGTTAGTCTCGTAAGTCCATCCCGACCCGGGGTTCCCTTTCTCGACTCTGGATGGAAATGTCAATTGTTTTTAGAAGTTTCCTACTCATACCTCCATACTTCAAAAAATGTGAAACTTTGTTTCTGGAATTGTTGTTACTACGATTATTACGATCAGTTTCGCGTCCAAGATCGTCTCGTGAATGACCGTAGGGGGTGGACTCTAGTCGGGGGGCAAGTGACCATAAAAGAAACGTAGAACCAAGAAATAACACAGGGGAATGACGGAGAGTACGGATTTGATCACAACAGACCGAGAGTTGTTTCCTTTATACAAAATAATAGAATTACCATATGTTCAAATTATCTTTTAATCCTTTACGCCTCCTCCTTCATTCGTACAAAGTGGTATCTACAACAACCACCCGTGACCACACCCAAGACTCAGAGGTTCTCGGTGTCACCTTCGGTGGGACAGTGAGACCGACGGAGCACGACCCTCACCTGTGTGCACTCTCGACGACGTACCTACCCTTCCCTTCTCGGGTACGACCTCTGGAGTCAGAACGTTCCACGACTTACGACCCAGACACCGTTATTCAACATAAAGTACCCACTCTACTTCTCCGTCGACAAAATACCAAAACAAAAACAAAAAAGAGAGAATAGACCGTCTTTTCAGAAAACTGGATTTCCGGTTCCTGGTCACAGTTGACGTCGACTCCGATGGTCGGTACTGGGGGTATCTCGTGAGTTTTGTTCCTTTTCGGTAGTGGTTTCTACTCGTCTTGAAAAGTCGAGAAGGAGGTAGGGACTACGTTTTTCCGTGTCCGGTCAATCACACGGACTTTTTGTCTTCATTCGTCTCCTCCGCACTGGAAGACCTCTCCCGCGACACATCCAAATGTCCTGTGACCCGAAGACTCAGTCCTAAAGACGTCCTGGGACTCTTCGGTGGGGACCCGACTGGGTTGGTCGGGTCTTCGTCTCCGTTCCTGCGTCGTAGGATCTATTCTCCCCCGAGACCGTCCAAGCACCACCTCGAGAGGGGTCATGAGACTGTGTGTCTGTGGGTGAGTGAGGACGAGGGAGGGGCGTTCCGGAGAACGATTACTCTCGTCTAAATATTCCGGCGAGGACCCTCTCTCGACGAGTCGACAGTTGGACCGAAGGGGGGTCCAAGAGTTACCCCGGAGGTTAAAGGTCTCGGTTCTCCGTCCCAAACTGAGTGACTTGTAAGCCCTTGACGACTGTACCGGTCTACGGCACGTCCTAAGGACCCTGTAGTCCTTCCTGTCCAGGTCCGGGACTCCCTGAGGGTCGATCACCTCTCAGCCTGTACACGCGTTTATTGGAAGTCTGTACGGTATCAACTGGACGGACGGGGTCCGGTCTGTCTGCAGAGGTCCTCCGATTCCTACATCCAGGTTTGAGGTACGTCCCCGCAGAGTGTGCCATGGTTCATTCACCCGAGACGAGTCGGGAATTGACTCGGGGTGAGTGTACATTCGTTAAACAAGTCATTCTTTGACCCTGCCACTCTGTGTTGGATGATGTATGTTTTGTTTATTCGTTTCCATACAATTCCCATATACTTCCCTTTATATCGGTGATAAAACATTATGCAATTTACTTCATATTACATATTTTTATAACTTAGTGATACAAAATGTGGACTTTGATTATATTATACCAGTGGGTTGATATGAAGTTAAATAAAAAATCTGGTGAAAAATAAAATATAACTTAATATCGGTCAATTGTTACAGCACTATCAAAGTCCATCTGTCGTTTCCCTATATATATGTACATAGGTCCACCGAGTCTACCATTTCCCAGACGGACGTTATGTCCTCTGGACCCTAGTTAGGGACCCAGTCCTTCTAGGGGACCTCTTCCGTTACCGTTGGGTGAGGTCATGAGAACGGACCTCTTAGGGTTCCTGCCTCCTCGGACCGTCCGATGTCAGGTGCCCCAGTGTTTCAGCCTGTGCTGACTCGTTGAAGTGAATAAGAGGGGGTTTGAGGGGAGGGTAGGTTCAGGGGTGTATAATGACTCGTCTCAAGGGACACGATATGCCATCCTGAAACAACCAATAGATAAAATTTACATAAAAATAAAAACCGGTGTGGTACACCGTATACCCTAGATTTTAAGGGATGTTAACTTACGTGAAGGGGACGTCCCTTCGCGTCAGTTGGCGATCTGACGGTCCCTTCAGGGATGAAGTCAAATTTTTCTTTCTTTAACTCCCGAAGAGACCACCGAACCACCATTTCTTGGGCGGACGGTGACATCGTCTGTGGCCAAGGTCGGGAGGAGGTCCTTCTAGGGTGTACGGAGCCCTGTTGATTCGGGTGCGAGGCGTTGACGACTCGGGGTGCGAGGAGCTCGGTCATGAGGCGTTGGTGCCTTCGGTGACGTTACTCTCCGGTCGCACAACGTTGGTCCTCCTTGGGGGTGAACAACGGTGACCTTCTTCCGAGGGTGTCGTCGCTTCTGGGTCGCGTTGGTGTTTGTTTATTTATTTACTTTTGACCCCCCTGCCGTAAAGTGTAGACAAGGGGTTCGTGTCAAAGAGTTCAACTGTCCTTTCGTTTTTAATGCATAGTTTTTTTCTGGACCATATTTAGCAAATAGTTAAACCTGATTAAGTCCACCTACTCGGAGGTGACCGTGACTTTTTATCATCCAGACGTACTTTATTACTCCAGGGTCGTCTGTCCAAAGGTGTACTAAGAGGGGTAGAGAGTCTTTCCTCTGTTTCCTAGCCATGGACCGAGTAGGGGTGAATAACGATGAGGGTAGAGTGTGTGAGGTGAGGGGTTTCCTGGGAGGGGAGGCAGCCGGGGGAGAGCTCGAATCGTGACTCGAGTATCTCTAACAAGACTACTACTCTGACACCGGAGCGACTCCTACCTTTCTTCCCCCACTGACTACACGACACACATATACAGGGTCCTCTCCAACCCCCCTCCCGGGGGTCTCGGGAGGGGTCCCGTCTCCACCGTCCATCTCGTACCTCACAAGTCCTTTCCGTCCGCTACTCGTCTAAACTGTCCGGGGGACGAATGTCCTTCGGTCCCGGAGGAGGGGTCGGGGCGGGTCTAGAGGGAGAGGGACGGAGCTTTGGTGCATATAAGTTCCATCTGTGCAGGACGGTGGATCTAGTGAGTGGACGGTGTTGAAAGAAGGTTTAATCCAGTTAATCAAAAGATCGGGCGAGAGTCGAAGTGTTATTGAACCGAAATGTACTTGTACAGTCCCTTCCTGGTGAAAGAACTCCCTCTCACCAAAAAACCATCCAAAAAGAGGAGAAGACCGGTTTCTCCTCGTGTTCTCCAATTTTTTTATTTGTTTAAGAGATCGTCACATCACCAACCCTGAACTGTGAAAGTGATGGTACCGGACTCAAGTTAGGGACCAGCCCTTTGTTCTAATGGTGTTCGAACGTCGTGTCTTTTTATTTACATTTTTATGTTACGTCAGTCGGGAGGTATAGACACTCAAGACGTAGACACTTAAGTTAATCGGTGTCTACCTTTTATAAGTCTTTTTTATAAGAACTTTCAAGGTTTTTTGTTTTGAATATAGACGGTGTTTCTCCGTTGGTAAATTTATAAATTTAACATAATCCATAATAATGTTCATTAGTTCTCTACTGAATCTCATATGTCCTCCTACACACGGGCAATATGTGTTTATGACAACAACGACAAGTCAGTGGGTTAACACAAACTGAGACACTGGGATACCTGACATCGTGCGGTCCGGAGGGACAGAAAGTGGTAGAAGGTCTCAAACGGGTTCAAGTACAAGTAACGTAGTCGCTACGGTAGGTCGGTAGAGTAGGAGACTATGGGAGAAGAGAAAGACGGGAACTAGAAAAGGGTCGTAGTCCCTGAAAAGGTTACTCAACAGATAAACGTAGTCCACTGGTTTTATAACCTCGAAGTCGAAATCGTAGTCAGGAAGGTTACTGATAAGTCCCAACTAGAGGGAATTTTAACTGACCAAACTAGAGGATCGACAGGTTCCCTGAAAGTCCTTAGAAGAGGTCGTGGTATCAAACTTCTGTAGTCAAGAATCCGTAAGACGGAAGAAATGTCAGGTCGAGAGTGTCGGCACGGACTGTTGACCCTTCTGGTGTCGGAACTGTTATACCTGGAAACAGGGCTGATATGTCTGTGCTGACTTCGTTGACTCGTACGTGCGTTCCCTCGGGGACCTGGGTCAAGGATCCGTCCAGTCCGGAGGGTGTAGAAGGACACTCTTGTGGGACGCCCTCGAAGGAACCGGGGAAGTCTCTGTCCACGTACGGTCCCCAAGCACGAACGGTTCGCTGGGAGAAGACTCCTTTTCTGTGGGGTGAGGGGACGGGGACCCTTATATGAGGTGTCTTACAAAGGTTCCAGAAATCCTCTTAAGGTCTTCCTGACTCTGAGCCAGCGGGTGTCACTGTTGGTTGAGTAATTTAGTGAGAAATGACGGGTCGGAGGGAGTTGACGGAGGAGTCCAGAAAGGGGTCTGTTTAATGAACGTGGTTTTATGATGAACAGAGTCCCATTCAAACCGTCCCTTAGGTTTGTTTCTGTAGACAATCCCTCAGTCGACGTAGGGGTCTTTTCCATACAACTTTAGGGTTGGGGGTCCTGGAGCTTCACTTATTCATTCACTTTCAGTGAGTCAGCACAGGTTGAGAAACGTTGGGGCACCTGACATCGGACGGTCCGAGGAGACAGGTACCTTAAGAGGTCCGTTCTTATGACCTCACCCATCGGTAAGGGAAGAGGTCCCCTAGAAGGGTTGAGCCCCTAGTGTAAGTCCAGAGGGCGTGACGTCCACCTAAGAAATGGTAGACTCGGTGGTCCCTCCGGGGTCCTGGAGTCTTACACTGGGATAAATTTTTATGACTTCACTGAATCGTCGTCGTCGGTGTCGCCTCCGAAGGGACCACGAGGTTACCATTCTTAGGTGAACCGTTGTGTCCTCTTTGTCCAAGCTAGGGACCAGGCCCTGCATTGGGGGCACGGCGTCCCGTCGATTCGGGCACATGACGTTGACGACTCGAACCCGAGGTCTCGGGCCCTCGTCGTTGACGACTCGGATGTTCAGCGTTGATCTGTTTTCGGGTGCATCGTTGTTTCTGAGCCGTGGGGGGTTTTATTTATTTGTTTATTATAATAAAATTTTTTATTAAGGTAAAGACCACACTAATTAATTCTAATCCACTATGACCTCAGTCCACCAGACATCAGACTATGCTGACTACAGGGAAATTCTCCTCCTCGCCTCACTGTGTCTCTATCTTTTATCCATACACTACCTATCTTCTCGCTAGTGCCACTATGCTGTCCGGGTCCCTACGGCTGTTTGTGGTCTTCGATACCTTCAGGTCATTTCTGAGAGGGGATGGTCAAAGTTTCTCTCGTACCGGGATGGTCGTGGAACTAAGACCTACAGACCGGAGGTCTTGGTACGCTGTTATTAGAGGACAACAAATTGGGTGGCCAGACGCCGGAAAACAATCTCGTCGGGGATTGCTATCAAACTCCCCTCCTATTTGGACTCACACCCCGAGTCACTGAGACCGACACTTCGAGTCTCCCCGCACACCAGGGGGAACTCTACCAGTGGGAGTAGAGGCGTCGGAGGAGAGTTTCACACTCCTGTCCTGGATGATCCGAACGTTCCGCGAGACTCTTCGTTTCTGTCGACGCCGATATCTGTGTTCCCTGAGCCGCCTGCCAGACATGGGGGGACGGGGAGGGTAAAGGTAGGGGGAATTCGGATTATGGTGTTAGGGAATGACTATAATTTTTGACTGTTCCTTAAAATGGTGGCCGTGATCGTAAAATTATAACTTTCCAACGCTTTACATTATTCTCGATGTTCCTCCAACTACCCCCACCGCAATAAAAAAAGGGGGAAAGCTCGACGCTATCTTGACCCTAAGTTATTCGTTTACACTGTCTTACACATTAAAGGGGAACTAGGCGGCGCTGGTCCGTAAAGGACAAATTATTGGAATTCAGTCGGATCGGGGGGAGATCTCCCAGGAGGGTGGGAGCTCGTAGAGGGGAGAGGTAGAATAGTCTCATTAGGAAGTAAACTTGCGTCGAGTCTGACCGTGAAACCACCGTGGAATAGTGGCGAACTTCTGTGTTTCCCTTGTGCGACTTTATAATAAAAAGGGGAAACACCTTTCCACAATTACTCTAGAAGGACGGTAGCGGGACGGGCTTCTGTCATCCTCTAAGGGACTAGGGTCGGGAAAGACCAGTCTAGGGTCGAAACTTTTGACGGGTATTTTCTCCTACAAGGACCGGGTGCGAGTCTTGTCTGTTCCCCTCCGGTCCTGTCTTTTAACGGTTGATCTTTCACTGTCCGTCACCCTCCTCGGGTGGGGACTGGACCCCCGTACCCGAAACCCACACTCACAGTCTGTGTCCACTGTTACTCCCGTTCCCTCCCGTCGTCTCCTGAGACCCCTCCCCAGACCCGTCCGACTGTCCGTGTCTCGTTCGGCGGGACGCCCCTCCCTAGGACGTCGGGTGACCCGAAGGACAGGGTCTGAGACTCTCCCCGGGGTCGAGTCCTCTCTCTCGGCTCTGCCCACGACTCGGGAACTCCCTGTCCTACTTCAGTGACCAAGGACACAGTCAAAAGACCTTAATCAGTCTCTCGAAACGATCAGGAGTCTTTTCTCCAGACTTCATATTCTCCCTCTCTCAGTGATTGGTAGATGGTACCCGACTTGACACAGAGGGGTTTTAATTACGCAACTTTGGGCTTAGGGGTTGTACTGAGATAAACCTCTGTTTTGGGAATTCCTTCATTGATTCTGACCTACTCCAAGTTATACTAGGCTACTAGGTTATACTGACCACAGGAATATTCTTTTCCTTCTCTGTGGTGTATACGCGTGTTCTCCTTTCCGGTGTACTCCTACGTCACTCTTCTCCCGGTAGACGTTCGGTCCTTCTTTCCGGAGTCCTTTTTGGTTCGGAACTGGAACCTGAAGATCAGAGGTCTTTACGTTCTTTTATTTTAAGACAACAATTTCGGTGGGTCACACACCATAAAACAATGCCGTCGGACTCGTCGGATTATGTAGTAGGAAGTAAGAATGATGTTAGGGGTGTGATCTCGGGTCTCTCCCATTCAATGAACAGGGTCCAGTGTGTCGAACGAGTCTTGATCTTTATTTCGTTTCCGGACGAGAGTCAAGACACGATTAAGACAAGGTGGTCGAAGGAGTGTTTTCTTGTTTCCTGAACGTGGTTTTACTCAGTCGTGATGGATTATTTATGCGTGTGTATGTGTGTGTATGCGTTTTCGTGGACTTAAAAATTATTTCCTCATTTTTAGGGATTGGAGGTGTCGAGACTCACGAGGATCCGTCCTTACTATCTCGAAGAAGTAAGAGACGGTGTGTCTGGTGGTACCACTCCCGAACCATAAATGAACCTATTTGTTATTAGAGGGGATTTACCGTCGGTCGGCGACTCCCAGTGGACTGACTATTGTAAACGTCAACGATACAATGAGTCGAGGATTAAACGACAGTAAACAATGAACCTCGAGGACCTTAAGGGACGTTTCGATTTCCTCCGTCTGTCCTTTGGTGCGACCGACCTCGCCCGTTACGATCTAAGGGTCGGTTAATGTGGGACTGGGGTAGTCACAGGGTCGGTCCCAGGGGTCGAGACTACCTGTCGTTTGAGAGGGGTACGAAAGGGCCACCCAGGGAGGAGGAACCCGGTGTTCCCCTTTCCTACAATTGTCCTCAACCCCTCTGTACCTCCACCGGAGTCCATCTATCTTCTACCCCCCCGTCTGGTCTTTCGTAGGCAATTCTTAGGAGATTACAAATTGTGGCTGAGTTACCTGTACTTAAACTCGTTTGAGGTCCTCTATCACCTTCTGTCCTTTCGGACCGGACGACGTCTGGTACACTAACGTTTCTAAGTCCGTACTGAATTGTTGACTTGTGGTCGTGTAAATCGTAGTCATCGGTCTTGAGTCTGTGGTGCACCACTCGCCTTTTCTCGTGGTCTACACTTTGGGTTTCTGGACCGAACCTCACGTCCAAGATGACTTTTATCGACAAACGGAACCTCTTTAGAAATCTGGAGAACCTCTAAACCAAAACAGTCGATATTGGTCAAATGCCTGCTTATATTACGTGTTCCCTAGAAGATCGTCGTGGACCACGTACTGCCCGAATGCCTTTATAAACCAGGAAGAAGACACGATGGATGTTCACACGGAACCTACTTCCCAACCGGAAGTCGAGAGTCTCCTGACCCTTCCTCGTCGACCCTGTTGGTGTGTCTGTCTGTTTCCGTTCTCTCTCATCCTGTCTTCAATTCATCTTTCTGTCGTGGATTGGGTAGGATCCACAGATACTTTAAAAGATACTTTAAGATCTTCTGAGCTTTCTCTGTCAAAAGTCAATCTTATATACGACCGTCTACGTCACTATTTCGGTTCACGTCCTACACCCACCCTTTCACGGTTCTCCGTCCGCGTACGAGTCAAGAGGAGCACCAGGGAAGGAAGACGGGTCCTCGTCGTCTCCGCAGGAAGACAGGACGGGAGGAGTGAGTGGGAGAAGACGTTTCCCAGGACTCCTCGTCCCTCCCCTCTAGACTCCCGTCCCAACGCTCAACCGTACTTCTTAGAAGAGCTAGGGGAGACGGTCGGGACCATCTTGTTTTGAACCTGGTAATTACACTTTACCGGGTACATGTCGTTTTTCCGAGGTCCGGAAAGACTATTTCATTTTAATGTGTCTCGAGAGGACATCCCTAGAGTAAATAGGTGTGAAAAGACGTCTCGGATACCCCGAGGGTAAACGTACGTACACACGCACAAGTCGGCACAGGTTGAGAAACACTGAGACACCTGACGTCGTGTGGTCCGAGAAGACAGGCACCCTAGAGGGTCTGTTCTTGTGACTTCACCCAACGGGACAGGAGGAGATCCCCTGGAAGGGCTGGGTCTCTAGCTTGAGTACATAGGACACAGAGGATGTAACCATCCACATAAGAAATGGTGACTCGGAGGACCCTTATGAAAAAACAAACGGATATACAGATATTTTTATAAACCGTTATTCAAGCTCCTTTTCTAGAAGGAGGGTCTTCTCACAATATAGTACATATTCCATTAAATGAAAGTTTGTACAGTCATATTTGTTCTACCCTACGTACATTTGATAAAGAGTCATGTGAAGTCTCCACCACTCGTAAGTTCTCCAGGATTTTAATTGTGAGGGTTCTCCCGACTAGCGTCACCCGTTAGTCGTACCTCTTTGGGAATAGTCCTTGGTAGATGATGTCTCGACTAATAATCGTAATAGACACAGTTTTTCAGATTCAGTCCAACGGTGTACTTCTAACGGTCTTTCTCCTGTTCGGATCGGTAGTCAAATATATTTACATGTACGGACCTCGTTGTCGTACCTCTGACCTTTTGTTGGTCCAGACTAGTTCCACTGGTCTCGTCAGGAGTCCTATAGGTACGTCGATTGTTTCCGACATTAGATTAGTTACCGAACCGTCTTACGACGGTAGTTTTCGACACGAGGAAAAGATCAAAGAGGTATGTCCTAGCACAAAGACACTTGTGGAGGGAAGAAGTTCCGAAGACGGCGGTGACTGGTCCCTCCTCCCCGACTCTAGTACTGGTTCACAAGACCAGGTGGACGACGTCTCACACCAACAGTCCCTGTTCGGGACCTTAGTCAGACGAGGACGACGATTCAGCGAAGTCAGCACAGGCTGAGACACGCTGGGGTATCTGCCGTCGGGTGGTCCGAGGGGGTAGGGACCCTAAGAGGTCCGTTCTTGTGACCTCACCCAACGGTAAAGGAAGAGGTTACGTACTTTCACTTTTCACTTTCACTTCAGAGAGTCAGTACGGACTGAATCGCTGGGGTGCCTGACGTCGTATGGTCCGAGGAGGTAGGTACCCTAAAAGGTCCGTTCTCATGACCTCACCCAACGGTAACGGAAGAGGCCTTAGTCAGACCGACAAAAGTTAAGACGGGAGGGGTGGGGGGTAGGTAACCGACACCCGGGACCCTTACGAAAAATCGAAGAGGCACGGAGTCAATTATGTCCATTTCCCGTATATTAGGACGAGTCGTTCATGATTCACGTAATGATCCGTCGTAATAATTAATAGTGGGGTATCCTCTCTGAACTTGTGGTCGGGTGGGTCCGAGGAAATCTGTGGTCCACAATGACACTATTATTATTGATGGAAAATTTCTCTTAGAGTCAGTGATGTTCGTGTAAGATAGTCGGAGAAATGTAGGTAAGATGATCAAGGACTTAGGGGTGTCGTCGAGAAACCCCCATCGATTTATAAGAATAGGGGAAGAATGTCTACTACTACTTCGAATCTTTCTAATTCACTGAACGAGGGACGGTGTGTCGGGTTTCGTCCCCTTGGTCCTGTACTTAGTTCAAGTACACTAAGGTCTGGGACTGGCAACAATCTCAGAAATAACTTAAAGAATGTTATAACGGACAAAATACAAAATCATAAAACCGGCACTCCGTACACTTTGGAATCAAAGGACTGGTTCTTAGTTTGGGTGCAGGGGACGTCCCCCTCTTCCTCTTCAAATTGGTGACCTGACGGTCTTTCAGGGGTCTCGGACCCAAGAATTGATGGTGTTTCGGGTGGTGAGGATCCGTACGGTGCGTGGAATGGCCCTGACAAGACAGAGAGGTACAACTGAAAAGATGGTCCCTCTCTTGAGTACCTGTCACCTTACCGAGAGGGGTAACCGTTAAGGTAGGGTGAAACTTAATTATGTCCTCACAGACCTAAATACGCCGTCAGAGAACCATCGAGTCAGTCATTTCTTAGGCGGACGTCACATCCTCTGGGTCCAAGTTAGGGACCCAATCCTTCTAGGGGTCCTCTTACTTTACCGTTAGGTGAGGTCATAAGAACGGACCCTTTAGGGTACCTCTCTCCTCTGGCCACCCCATGTCAGGTACCCCAGTGGTCTCAGACTGTACTGAATCGTTACTTTGGTGGTGGTGCAGAATACTGAGGTCACCATAATCCCCAAGTGTCAAACCCGACGTGTAATCTAAATTTTTAGGGTCACGATACCGGGGAGACCTGGTTAATTTACGTTTAGAGTCCCTGACACTGGGTTCGTAGACATAAAAAATGTCGAGGGGTTCATTGTTGTTACGGAGGTTCCGATACTTGGTGGTTTACCAAGTCGTTTCGACTTAGATTGTCTGAGAGTATCATAATTCGTAGACTAAGATGTTGTAGACTTCAAGACTCGGATCGGTGGTGCTGTTTCACATAAGGGTTACTGTTATCGTAGAGGGAAGGGTTCAGAGTCTCGTCCCCTGTCCCCTATTTGTGAGTCGAGTTTTAATTCCGAAACGTCCTCTTTCTTCCTGTACGATAAACACTGTAGTACCTACCTTGAACTCTCGTAATACGACTTACTTTATACAGTCTGTCTCTTTCTTTTTATGACATACTATAGTAAACACACACCTTGGACCTCTTCTTTCACCTTGAACCTCTTCGTCTTTGATCTTGGTCAATGGTCAATGGTCTACGACCTACCACCTCCCTTTCTTTCGTACCATTAGTTTCTCAAGTTTGAAGGGGGATGTACTACTTATTCAAGGTCTCTAGATTACACGTCGTACCACTAAGATAAATTATGACACATATGAACTTTCAACGATTTTCGTAACCAAATTTACAAGAGTGGTGTTTATTCTTTACGCTACCTACACTACACTAAGTCTACAATCGACTTCTTCGATGGACCATGAACAAGACGGTGCATCGCTACGTGTGAAATTTGTATATGCTACAATACAGTTATTATATAGGTATTTCGACCCTTTTACCGTCTATACCTATTGTATTTTTATTTCCAAAAATGTTTATTTAATTTTATAATTCTAAAGAAAAAAAATTTAGCTCCGAAGCGGAGGGAGGGGTGTCTCTCTTACCAGGCACCCTCGGACCCGAAAGGGATATGTGAGGAGTGCATCAAAGGATCTTTGTCGACGTTCGTGACGGGAGGTCCGTCGAGGATAGTCCGGAAGTAGTCACAGGGGTTCCGTCGGAGTCTATGGTGTAAACTTAGACCTGTAAACCAATAATAAGAGTTTTACTTCCTAGTCCGTAACGGACCCTATATTACTCAACTGATGTTAAAATACCCAGAGAGACCCTACCGGCCCTCCCCGCGGCCCTCCCCGTGACCCTGTCTCCCTGGCCCGTCCCCCTCCCATCTGCCCTATTGTTGAGGACTCAGAGAGAGGTCCCCGTCTATCTTTCGGATTTCGTCTTAGGAGTCTTCTACACCCGTTAGTCGACGTAATCGTATGTTTGACGGAGGAGGTCTGCAGTCGAGGACCGTCGGTTCCTGGGTAGTCCCCGTCGTCCGAGAATCGGGACGGTATTTCTGAATATTTTCGAGTGACTACGGTTTGGAGAACCCTCCGGACGCCCCTGCCCTTTCGTCGGAGCCTCGACTTCTGACTCTTAAGTCTCTACCAGTCTCTCTTGGTATTCGACTCCCATCTCTCATCCACTTGCCGGTAAGAACCTCTTCGGTTCTCTCTACGGCTTTGGCCGAAGCGTGGGCACCTCCTGGACTCACTCCTCCCTTCCGTAACCGGACGACATCCGCGCCCCGGACCGCGGTGGAGAGTCGTTTCGACCCCTCTTTTCGGTGACGGGGATCCTTCTACGATCTTATCACGGGGGATGTCCGGAGTGGAGACTATCGTGCACAGGGTCTACCGTAGTCACAAGCGAAACGAACAGACTTAAGACTGTCCAAAGAAGAACGGACATCGGGGTAGCAGGAAGTGAATCTCGTAAATGAGATCTTTTACGATCTTTCAAGATTTAAGAATATTTACTTTTTTAACATTTTAAAAAGTCCACGACGGATGTCTATACCGACATACTGAAGTAATGGTGTATTAAGAGTCAATTAATAAGAGTCAATATTCCCCTTTCCCCACCCCCTTCCTATTTAATCCTTAAACCCTAATCGTCCATGTGTGACGATATATACTTTCTCTATTCGTTGTTCCTGGATGGTATATCGTGTCCCTTGATATAAGTTATATTATCGTGTATTACCTTTTCTTAGACCTTTTCTTATATACATACGTACATACATATACGTGTATGTGTGCCCGAAGGGGTCGCCGAGTCTCCATTTCTTAGACGGACGTTACGTCCTCGGTGTCCTCTGTACCCGAGCTAGGGACCTACTAGGGGACCTCCTCCCGTGCCGTCGAGTGAGGTCACAAGAACGGACCTCTTAGGGTACCTGTCTCCTCGAACCGTCCAATGTCAGGTACCCCGACGTTTCTCAACCTGTACTGACACGGACGATTTAACGAAGTCAGCACAAGGTGAGAAACACTGGGGTACCTGACATCGGAGACAGGTTCCCTAAGAGGTCCGTTCTTGTGACCTCACCCAACGGCACGGGAGGAGGTGTCCTAGAAGGGCTGGGTTCCTAGTTTGGGTGTAGAAGACACAGAGGACGGAACCGCGAGGAGGGTGATCGTGGTGGACCCTTCGGGTCCTGTACATATATTTACATATTGACTTAGTGAAATACCATGTGGACTTCGTAACATTTATTGACATGAAGTCTAAATTTTTAATTTATTTTATCCTTTTTTAAATTGTATCTGATAGAAACAGGAACAACTCCAACCTCAAAATAAGTAAAACTTCAGGTAGATCTAAATTTTTTTATATGGATCACACAATTCTATAAATTGCTCTACCATACTCTGATTATACTAATTTTATCGTTTAAAGTAAATCGTGAAAGTCGGTGATTGACGGAATGTACTTAATAGAGTAAATTACAAAAGTTGTTGGGATACTCCTTCCATGATTATTTTAGATAATATCTTTTCTTTTGTCTCTCTTCGACTCACTAAACGGCTTCTAGTTGATTAATTCACGATATCAGACATATACTTCGGTCTCTCGGACTTGAACATTATGAAAGCTGGTGGAGGATGTGATGTCAAGTAGAGTAGTGGTCTTAGTTTCGCACAGAAGAACCGTATAGGAGAAGAACCCGACGAAAGTCTCTTAGTGGTTATCGATTTTCTCGGTAACAAAAGAACCTGAGTAGTTTGTCATCTGATAACCGGATAACGACCGTAAATATATAACGAGAATGGCGAAAGAGGGTTTTGTAGAGTACAGCTGACAAGATATTAGGATATTACGGGTGTGTCAGACCTAAAAGGTCTCATTAGAACTAATGAGTTATCACACTGGATAAAAGATGTCTTTGGTGTTTTTCAATCTCCTTAATGCTACACAAGTGTAGGTTTTCTCGAAGGGGTGAGAAAGAGTGTAGGTTTCCGCAGGGTCTAAGGAAACAGTCTAAAGGAAACAGTTTTAAGGAACCCGAGACTTTTGTGTCGGGACCTTAGGATAACTACCTTCTCAAAATCGAGTGAAGAATGAGGACCGACTCCGATAAACGTGAAGTCGTTTCGGTAATACGGTGTACCATAGTGGTGGTGTCGACTCGGTCTCGCCGAGGGTCGGTGTCCGCGACCACAAATTAATCGGAGGTATATGGATAACTGACGGTAGTAGTAGGGCTCGGTTAAGAATAAGTATGTCTGGAGACCACCATCGTGTTGATAAAAGGTCGTCGGACTAAGAGAGGGGATCTCTTGTCGGTCGTCTAACAGGATTTCGTGACTACGTTCAGGAGTGGCGAGGGACATAGTACGACGATGCGGTACCGTGGCTCGGGACACGTCTGGACCGGTCTAGCGTGTCGGGCCGGCCACGGTCCTTGTGTACACCGGTCCGTAAGACAAACAGGACCCCAAATATCTGACATGTGTGGGGGTGGGTGGGTGGGTAGGGCATGTGTACACAAACATGTTGGGAGGGGACACAGTACAGGTTCTTTGGTCCTTTTATAGGAACCGGTTCTCGGTGCCTCTGACCACCAAGACTTACTAACTAAGAGTCAACTTCCGTCCACTTTCCTTTGGTAAACATATATAGAGGATTGATAGACGGGAGGGACCCACTCCTTCTAGGGGACCTCTTCCTTTATCGTCAGGTGAGGTTATAAGAACGGACCTCTTAGGGTACCTGTCTCCTCGGACGACCCGATGTCAGGGACCCCAACGTTTCTCAGTTGATTATGAAAGTAGACGGGAGGTCCATTGGGCAACCGGTAACTCGGAAATTAACTATAGTGGTCGAAGGACTTTCGACAGGGTCAGAGTACTGTGCTCCCAGTAACCTACACACCGGATCTCACGGTCCGACAAAGTGGGTGAGAGGTTATTGAGTACATAAAACTATATGTATTTTAATGAATCGGGAAACGTAAACTTTTCCTTCAAATATAATTTTATAATAGTCGGGTACAGTTCCATAATTTATTTTTAGTTTCCGTGGTACAACTCACTCAGGTACAGGAGGTCTCGTTCTCGATATTCGGACCCCTTTCTCTCCCACCTCCCGTCTGTTTACCAGACCCCTCTGCTGTCTACCTTCGTTTGTACCGATATAAACCAGTGGTGACTAGGTAGTGTGTGCAAGTTCGTTCAGGTAGGAGATGTGTGGTCAACTGGACGTACCGGCACATTATCTCGTTCTGGTGCTGTTCGACAGTAGTGACTCGACCCGTACTACTTTCGTTCTGGTCTTCCACTCGTCATACCAGTCTTTGACTTTCTCGTTATCGTTCTACAATTTCGTCTCACCTGAAGCCCCATACCGGTGCCAATTTGTGGTTCTCTCGTTTCACTCTCTACGGCTTAGGTCATTCCCACACTCTTAGGTTGACCGTGTAGATCCGTCCTCGACCTTTCTGACGTTCCGTAACTCTACCTTACCTTTCCGTCAGGTTCATTTGAGCTGTCTCAGTTATGACTCCCCCGACCAGAGAGAGTGGGGGAGTAGTCGTGAGTAAAATTACACAATTACACGGAGGAAGTTAAACGTATACAAGGACCTTTTACGTATGACACCGAAACACACAGACGTAAAAAGTAACTATATTTAATAACACGACCTCTAGAGTAAGGGAAAAAGAATTGAGAAGAGCACTCGTGAGACAAATTCTAGGAGGGCGTGACGTTACCCATATAGGTTAGAGACAAAGATTAGTGACACAAAGACCAGAAGTCCCTCATGGGTGGTGTAACACTGGATCTGAGGGGACTACTACCATCGGATCTGACGGAGGTTGAAGAGTGGTGGCACTTTGCTACCCCGATACTCGGAGGAACGGGTACGGTGATCCCTGGACACTTTCTTAAAGAAACCCTAAACACGGGTCCTTACTTTAATGACTCAGTGTACCCTTTATGTAAGAAGTAAATTGATTTGTGACACTCTACCGAAAGAATTCCCAACGTATGGGATTCGTGGGTGGTCCCGGTTCGTTAAGGAGATAGTCTCCCAAAAGGAAACTTCCAGACCCCGAGTCGGAGAAAGTTGAGAAGAGAAACACATGGTCCGTGGATTAATAGTCAGTCCGTCTCGGGGTTCGTTCTCTTCAATGGGTGAAGAAGGGGTCCACTGGTGTATTCATAAGATTCTCTGTTACGTACGAACGGGTGTCGACACTATAAGAAGGTCGGGGAGGGATTTATAAGGGAGAAATAACAGTCCTATAGTTTCGTACTTTCTTGCTTCCGTATAAAAATCCGTTACACAAAGTTCGGGTGGGGTTCCGGGAACTGGATAACCGAGGTCGACGGTTGTAGGTATTTGTGGTATTATTTCACTGATATGTTTTTAGATATGATGTGGTTGGTACCGAAACACTAAGGTCATTCTAAGACACGGTTATATGGCACGAAATGTAACCGGAAAGTAAATGATATAAACCAACAGAAAGAATATTACTCACTAGAAGGATACAGAAAGAATAAGGCGGTAACTGTAAAAGGAAAATAATAAGAAAGAAGATTATATACATATACACATTTACTTATTAACGTCCTAGATATCTAAACTGAACCGACGGTTCTGGAATTCCGCATTTTGATATAGAGTTTAGAGATCAGGACCCCGTGTATGTAAAAAAGAATGGAGAAAAATAACGTGAAGAGAGACTAACGTAAAGCAGGACGGATTTTCACTGGTAGTAGGACAAATTTCTACCTCTTGGTCGACCGCAAGGTGTAAGGAAAAATGTAGAACTAATGTTTACTCGAACAACGTCTCCGAAGAAGAAGTACAAAAGTACCGTTACCCTAAACCTCGATCGGGTACCATCCATCGGGTCTACTTCAGACATGAAGGATCAAAAGAACGTCCTTTTTTAATAATAGTCACCCTACACACATTGAGGATCCGGTGTACTAATTTTATTTTCGCGGTCCTGAAGGGACTACTAGGCCACCAATTCTTAGGTGGAAGGTCACGTTTCTCCGTCCAAAGTAGGGACCAGTCCCTTGATTCTAGGGTGTACGGGGTCCCGCTGATTCGGGTGTACGGTGTTGATCTCTCTGCGTACACGCGATGTTCCTTTCTAGGGTGTACGTTGTCACTTCTGGGACTCACGGTTGTGACCCCGGTCTGTGTCGGGTCTTATTTATTTATTTATTATTACAAAATTTTTATGACCATTCTATTGTCTTTAAAGTTTTTTAATTCGTTTATTTCCACTACCACATTGGGAAGGCAAAACCGGAGGAGTGTGACCGACCTTCCCCCTACGCTACTCTTCTCGATCCGTGGTAGAACCTAGTATTCTACTACGATAGAACTTAGCATTCTTACTGTTTCTTGGGTGTCGTTTCCTAGAACCCAGAGGTTACTGACGAATCGATGGGGGTCTTCTGGACCTTTCGGGTGGATCAGTAAGGTTATCCTTTTTCTTTTAAAGAAGAGATTATAATGTATGTTCGGATCGATTATGTCTATGTATAGTCCCAGGTCTGTCGGATACGAAGGCTGAGACGTCTGGTATGTTAGAAACAACGTTGATAAGTGGAGACGGAAACCTCGTGTTTTGGTCGGTCTCTAATGTTTACCCACACCGATACAAGGTTGTTTTGACATATTTTACCTGTAAGAAAGTAGTCTAAACCGGGTGTCCGATGTCAAGCGATGGGGACTAGGTGTCATCGTGACTGTGTAAAAATCTGAAATACATTTACCGTAGTGTGAGGTACATAGGAAGACGTTGAAAGAAAGAAACGAGTTGTAATACAAAAACTGTAAAGAGGTACAATATATACATCTAAATCAAGTCAGTAAAGGTAGTGGTCTTTGATCTTGTAACTTACTGACAAAGTGTTAAATGAGTAAGTAAGGAGACAACCAGCAAGTCTAACAAAGATTAGTATAGGAAGAGTGTTTGTTACAATGTTACGTGCGGTACAGTTACAGAGGATTCCGTACACACTCAAAGAGATCTTAAGTGTGGACCCTTACTTTAGTGACATAGGTGTTCCGTACACGTAAAAGTCAAAATGATCGATAAAGGTTTGAAAGAGAGGTACTGACATGGTTACTTTGGCAGGTAGTCGTATACTACCGAGGGGAGCCGAGGTGTAATAATGGGCAAGAACGATAATATTCTAAAGGATTTAAAACGGTCAGACTGTCTATTCTTTAAACATAGAGTGACATTAAAAATTAAAAATGAACGGACAAATGATTACTCCGACTTGTAAAAGAGTATAGAAGTGGTCAATAAATCTGTAGGCAAAATATTTTGAGAGACTAGTATAGGGTAGAAAAAAAACAATACAAGAAACATAAAAAGTGTGACTAAACATTCTCCGAAAGAGTATAAGACCAATGATTAATAAATAGAAAATATTCGAAATGTTAGTAGAAAAGACTCGGACATTAAACTGAAAATTGAACATGAAACTATGTGTTCATAAATAACAAAAGTATATCTGTTTGGATAGTTCGAAGAATAAACCGATACGAAGACCGTGAAACAAATTCTTTGGGAGGGATGTAGGTCCCAGTACTTTTATAAAGGAAGGTTAAGAAGGTTATAAGACTTTAAAGGAAGGTGAGTAAATACAGAAATTTCCAGGACTTTAGATAAAAACATATCCAACCTTTCTCTTTATCTTAAAAAAGGGTAATACCTAATGGTAACGGTAAAAATTTTATAAGATACGTAAGGATTGTCTAGACGTCATATAGAACAGTGTATAATTTAAGGTATATAGACACTAAAATAAAGACCCGAGAGAAAGGACAAAGAAACTAGAGAAAACACAAAAAGGAAAAGTTTTGGTTTAACGGGATTAGTGAACCCGTTAAAATACTATTTCGAACTAAAGACCATTTGACTACAGGGATTAAGAACAGGAAAAAGGAGTTTTAATAGAACCTATAAGGACCAGGAAGGAAACAAGAGGGTCCATTTAAAATCTACGTCGAATGATCCAAGATACTTTTTTTTTTCAACAACCTTAAAACGGAATTTAACATAAGTCAAATACCTAAGTCGACCTCTATTAACTGTAGAAATGTTGTCGCTCAGAAGGATTGGTGGGACACAGAACGTGAGGGGGTCGTAGTCTACTATTATTAAACTCCGTCTAAATACTGGTTGACTTGGTGACATTAGTTTCTAACGACTAATTACAAAGACACAGTTGGGTCTCTTTTCAAAAGTGACGAAACGATGTCCTAAGACAGGGACCGGGACCGGGAAACTTTTATACAGTTAGTTAAAAAGTCTATTGTGGTTCGACCACCGTTCTCGTGACGGCATCTACTACATTAGTTTTAAGTCGTACCAGAGTTCAGATCTTACGTACCGGGGTCGGTTCTTCTATTTTAAATTGTTCCTGCTTACGTATCGGGTCGTCGTCAGAGACTTTAAGTGAACGTGTTTACGTCTTACTAACGTCTCCTTTGTCACTGAACGGTCGACAAATACACTTTTCCTAAAACACCGTGTTCTCTCCGTCAATCCGTCAGTAACTAGTATTTGGATTGTACTTCGTTATTATACTACACCGGTAAATTTTCTCGGTTACCTTTGTATAATTCCATGTTATACGTCAAGTTCCACTTAATGCTCAAGGGACACGAGACGACATTAGACTAGTGTAAGTATCGTGAACGAAGTAGAAACCTACAGTGTGACGGTATAGAGTCTCGAAGACTTCTTCCTAGTTGTTTAACCACTCTACACACCCTTCGAAGAGTAAGTTCCAGACCTGTTTCTCCGTAGGTACGACACTAACAAGAACACCACCTCGTTCTTTTTTCAATGGCGACAGGTCGGACACATCCCTTTTCGAGTAGAAGTAGTGGGACTCCTACAGGGGTCGTCTCCTCTCCAGGGGTCGCTCGAACGACGACGAGTTAAGTATGATCGTCTGCAAATCACCGGGGAAGGGTCCGTACCTCATCTATCTGGTGAACGGACCCCACTGAAAAGTGAGAGGCTACACTAGTCACCGACTTCGAAATTCTAGAGAGTGAGGAAAGACGGGTCAGAGTTCGTTCGAAGAAGTTAGTGTCTAAACCCCTTCTTTGTTATGTGACATCCACTCACGTTCTTGTTTCTCATTAATATTTTAGATCAAAAAAAGGGTCTAATCCTTGCTAAAGTAATAGAGAAAATGAATTTTCTTACGTAGATGCTTTATAAAGTTTGTATGGGTTTTTAATGTCTCTTCTAATTGTGTTTATGGGTAGACCGGTGGTGACTCTTAATTGACGATTTGGAAAAGTATAACGCATTCTAAAAGTTTCTCTTTATTTCGTACTGTCCATACCGATCTCAGGAACGGGGATGAGATAGGGTAAAGGACATTCTTTGTTCAGAGACTTTAGTCACATATGGGAAGAACAGATACATAGACTCAGAATGATATACACAAAGGAATTTTCATACGTCATAATAAAATACACAAAAATTATAAATACCTTTATCGAAGTACGATAAATATTATAAGACATTAACGAATGAATCCTCTGGTAGTACTTGTTCCGACTGTGTTCGTAGGAACGTGTGTAGAGGAACAGATGTGTGTTGACAGAGATCTCATCGATGTGGATCTGCACTTCGACGACCTAGTCAGAAACATATAATGTAAAATGATCTATGACGGACCATCCGACAGGGGTGGTCGTGACATTCTGTCAAGGGTCATAGGGTGTAGGAACGACTATGATTATTTAAAAATTTGAACCAACGATTTGATTTCCCGTGCCTTACCGTAGAGGAACTCCCTAAAAAAAAAAAAAAAAATGAAAGGCCCATGTCCATTCCGATTTGTGAAAAGTATATAAATAACCGATATTTATTTATATACTCGTCCTAAGGAGTAGACACTTAACGAAGGATAAATAGGAAACAGGTAAAAGTCACCGAGTAAATAGAAAAAGAATGACTAAACTCCTTAAGACTACAGGTCAACAGGGAGTCATAAGGGTCCCCAACGAAGGTCTTGGAGGACGTCTATGGTTTGAGGTCTCCCTACGAGTTCAAGGAATATATTTTACCACATTATAAACGTATCTTACATGGGTATAGGAGGACGTGTGAAATTTAGTAGCGATCTAATAAATATTATGGCTTATGTTACGTTTATGATACATTTATCAACATTTATGTTACATTTACGATACATTTATGAACGACTACGTGTCGTTTGAAGTTCAAAATGGAAAACCTTGAAACACGTTATAAAATTTTGATAAAAACTAAACGTCAACCAATTTAGGTGTCTACACCTTGGACACCCATGTCTCTCGGCTGATATGAGACCTATAATGGGAAGTACCTAATGTGCGTCCCTTTATAGAAGAGAGGAGCGAATAAAAAAAAGATCGAGTCGAGACTAAGATCAGAGTGAGGTTTGACTCGGTAAGAAGACTTTAGTGGACAATACAGACGACAGTGAATCTTGAAGACCGAACAAAATGGTTCGTTCAGAAGACCACCAACAAAAAATTGTGTTTCGAACGTTAAGATCATTGAAGGTCATCCCTCACGAAAATAAACACCATACTCTCAAGTTCCTAATTCGGTGACTCACTAAAAAAAGGGGTTTCGTTGGTTAAGACAAAGAAGTCGTGGTCAATCCTCAGACTACTAACTTAAGTTAAAACGGTGGTTGATGGACCTAAATCGGAGTTTGAAGTGTCTAAATTCCCGAAACAGGGTTTCTGACGGGGATGAAGTCTGTGACCGGGAAGACAGGGAGTGAGGATGACGAGGAGTGGGGACCTCTGGGTCTCGTCCAGATTTGATAAGTGGTGGGAAGTCGTGGTAAACGAACTCTTAGTGACAGGACTTGGTGTCCCAAGACTACTGATATAGGTTGGCCTGGGGTCACGACGGTAAATCCTTACTAGTCAGGATTCTACGTTTCGGTCCACGTCGTTCCTCCTGTCCTCGAAGGACTTTTAAGAGAGGAGAAGATAACAACACGAAACCTACGGAACACATTGTCCGACGAGACAATAAGGAGTCCCGAGACGGATATACGACAAAAAGTGTAATAGGTCTGTAAAAATTTTCTAGGTGCAGGAACCTTATCATACGTCGGAATTTTTCCTTCCCTTAAGTATTAGGACCGTGTTGTATCTACTTGGAACTTCTGTATTACGATTCACTTTATTGGTCTGAGTTTTTCTGTTTATGACATGGTGAGGTGAACAGACTACATAGATCTCATCCACCTCAGTATCTTTGTCTCATTTTACTACCAACGGTTCTCGACGTATACCCTCTTCACCTCTCAGTAAGTTTCAAAGTCAAAACACTTTACTTTTTCAAACCGTTTTGACCATTATGTCGTTGTATTTACGTAGTTGACTTAATATGTAAAATTTTGCCAATTCTTCCATTTACAAAAGACAAAACATATAAAATGTAAATTTTTATTTCCCAGGTACAATAGACGTAAAAAACATCCAAAGGGGTACACGTACTTACCACGTGGTACGTGTACTTACCATGGGTAAGAAGTAGTTTTGTAAAAATAGTCAGTAACATCTGTAAAGGTGTCGGTAATAGAATAAATTACACCAAATTAGGAGTGTCATTGGAACGCTCCATTCATAAAATTGGATTATGTATCTATTCCTTTCACTCTGAATAGTTGTAAGACACTGAAAGGGTGTCGATTGACCTTTGTTTTCATCCCCCCCTGGAGTCCAGAGGTTGAGGTTGACTCATAATAAAGGTGGTATTATGGAGTCAAAGGAATGACTGGACATCTGGGTCTTAAGTTAACGAGTCTGGGTCTGATGGTCCGTCACAAGGTATTCGGGAAGGTTGTAGTTGTCGATTCCTATGTATAAGTGTACAGTTGGTTCCGAGCCTTTCACCGACGAACACTCACGCACTCACACACACACACACACACACGCGCGCGCGCGTACACGCGCACGCGTACATGCTCGCGTGCACACTCATGACAGTTTTTTCTTTTAATGGTGAAGTCCACGTGTCTCCCTCTTTGTGTGTCTGAGAGTTTGGGGTTCATTCGTGCTATCAAGAGGTTGTGTCCGCACTGTCTCAGTCCTCTTCGTCGGAATCTTAGACAACGGTACCCGTTGTTTCATGTCAAGTCAGGGGTACAGGAACCGTATATACGCCGAAAGACAGAAGTCCGGAGTGTCGAACTTCATCGACTCCTTCCTGGTGTCTATCGAGAAGGAGTTCCTCGTAGGTAGGTGGGACAATCGCGTTCTACTTCTGTTGCGCTTTTACTTAGGGAACTCGTCTCGGAAGAGACTCTTTCCTCTCCCCTCTCCAACTTTCCGGTCTCCCTTTGCCGTCGGCACCCGGTTGTCTAGTACGAGTGTACCCTATCTCATATACTCCGAGACTTTTAACCATCTTCCTTAAAAAGAGTCCATTTAACAAGACTACCTTTGGGACTCGAGGATAACGACTGTGTTCTTCCAGTGTGTCAGTACGAAACCCCTGACTACGTTCTTTAAGATTTTAAAGAGTACTTACCAGAGATCAAATCGTAGAACCAAAAGAGATTTGTGTGTCACATTGAGTGACAGGAGGGGGAAGAGGACCCGAGTAAGGAGAGGAGGAAGGGGTTGAGACTGGGAGGGAGAACAGACGAAGGGACTGGAGACCCTTCCTGTGGTACCTTCACTTGACCTCTCCCTGTTCCTTTACCCGGGGTACTTTACTGACTTCTTGCTCCGAGGTAGACAGGACTCTAGAAGATCCGAAAGAGTCTCGGACGGAATACAGTCTTTTTCATTTCGTTTTGGAGTTCGAAAAATTAAAAGTAATTTTAGGTGATAGAAGTATCAGGTAGTGTGTAGCAGAAGAGAGAGTGAGTTCTCGGTTTGTATATTTTAATCCTTTTACCTTCTTTTATTTTTACGACCTCATAAAGTTAGTTGTTCGTTTAGAGAAAATTCAACGATTCAGGTGGGTACTCCATGAATGTGATTCGAGACTATCTGTCTCAACTATGGGTTCTTTATATAGAACAGGACTATTGGTACAATAATTACTCAACATAATCAGTCCTAGACTGGTCGCTGGAATCGATTCAGTGTATTGGAGAGACTCGGAGGCCAAGGGGTATTTACTTTAACCTCTCCCCTCCTCTCCACCTTCTCTCGTGTAGAGAAGGGACGGTCGGACGTTTCCTACTCGTCTTCGTCCCGGTCGTCTAGACACCAGGAAACACAAGTTTATTCCCGATATGTCCTTCTGGTCGTAGTGATGTCTGTGTGGGCCCTCGACATTGAACAGGGAGGACAAAGTGACGTGAAGTTATCGCTCTGGAACTGATTTGGGAGTTTTTACCGAAAGATTACCGATAGTAAGGTAGGTCTCGTCTTATTCCTCCTTCCCCGGAACACGAGGTAGTATTTCCCGGGGGGATCTGTTATGGTGCCTCTTCCGTTACCGTGGGGCGAGGTCATGAGAACGGACCTATTAGGATACCTGTCTCCTCGGACCACCCGACGTCAGGTACCCCAGCGACTCAGCCTGTCCTGACTCGCTGAAGTGAAAGTGAAAAGTGAAAATACGTGACCTCTTCCTTTACCGTTGGGTGAAGTCACAAGAACGGACCTCTTAGGGTCCCTGCCCCCACGGACCACCCGACGGTGGATACCCCAGCGTGTCTCAGCCTGTGCTGACTTCGCTGTTATGGTTCGACGGACATTTGGGTGTCTGAACAGACTCCGATCAGATGTCCCCCAACAACATTAAGTCCAGTTGGTCGACCAGTAAAGACAAGTAGACAGTCTTTTCTGAGGATCTGTCCAGTACAATGATGTAAATCAAAACAAAAGATCTACTGTCTCCGTAACCGTCAGGAGTGAGTACACCTTCCTTCCCTATAAGGACACAATGACTTAACGGGGAAGGGAGACGTGGGTCGGAGAACTACTAGTCTTACTAAACCCTTGAAGTCCGGAGTCCGAGAGATAAACCACCGTACAAATCGTTACTAGATCTACTTTTCGTCCATTGTAAAGAGGGTTTTTCTATAGTCAAAAATTGAATGTGACAAGTCAGTAACTCAACCTGTGTTGAATTAGCACAGGCTGAGTAACACTGGGGTACCCTACGTCGTGCGGTGCGACGGGACAGGAAGTGATAGAGGACCTCAAACGAGTTTAAATACAGGTAACTCATCCATTACGATAGATTGGTGGAGTAGGAGACAACGAGGGAAGAAGACAACGGAAGTCAGAACGGGTCGTAGTCTCAGAAAAGGTCACTCAACCGAGAAGGGTAGTCCAACGGTTCATAACCTCGAAGTCGAAGTCGTAGTCGGGAAGGTTACTTATAAGTCCTGACTAAAGGAAATGCTAACTGACCAAACTAGAGGAACCTCAGGTTCCCTGAGAGCTCTCAGAAGAGGTTGTGGTGTCAAGTTTTCATAGTTAAGAAGTCGCGAGTCGAAAGAAATCCCAGGTTAAGAGTGTGGGTATGTACTGAAGACCTTTTTGGTATCGAAACTGATCTCCCTGGAAACAGTCGTTTCATTACAGAGAAGAAAGATCCAACCAGTATCGAAAAGAAGGTTCTTCGTTGGTAGAAAATTAAAGTACCGACGTCAGTGGTAGACGTCACTAAAACCTCGGGTTTCTTTTATTTCAGAGAGTGTCAAAGGTAACAAGGGGTAGATAAACGATACTTCACCACCCTCATCCACGGTTCTAGAAGTAAGAAACTTTGAACTTAAAATTCGGTCGAAGAAGTAAGAGAAGAAAGTAAAAGTAGTTCTCCGAGAAATCAAAGAGAAGTGAAAGACGGTATTCCCATCACAGTAGACGTATAGACTCTAATAACTATAAAGAGGACCGGTAGAACTAAGGTCGAACACGAAGTGCGTAGGGTCGTAAAGTGTACTATATAAGACATATATTCAATTTATTCGTCCCACTGTTATATGTCGGAACTGAATAATAAAAGGGTTAAACCTTTGTCAGGTAACAAGGTATAGGCCAAAATTGACGACGAAGAGCGGGACGTATGTCCAAAGAGTTCCCCGTCCAGTCCACGAGACCATAAGGGTAGAGAAAGTCTTAAAAGGTGTCAAACAACACTAGGTGTGTCAGTTTCCGAAATTGTATCAGTTACTTTGTCTTCATTTACAAAAAGACCTTGAGAGAACGAAAAAGATAGTAGGTCGCCTACAACCGTTAAACTAGAGACCAAGGAGACGGAAAAGATTTTGGTCGAACTTGTAGACCTTCAAGTGCCAAGTACATAACCACTTCGGACCAAACCTCTTAAAACTCGTAATGAAATGATCGTACACTCTATTCACGTTAACACACCATCAAACTCGTAAGAAACCGTAACCGAAAGAAACCCTAACCTTACTTTTGACTGGAAAAAGGTCAGGACACCGGTGACGACTCAAAAGGTTTAAACGACCGTAAAACTCACGTCGTGAAAGTGTCGTAGTAGAAAGTCCTAAACTTTATCGAGTTGACCTTAAGATAGTGGAGACGATCGAAACAAGTATCACTCAGAAGGATTCCGGGTGAACTGCAGCGTGAGGTCCTACAGACCGAGATCCACTCACTAGTGTGGTAGCACCAATAGACCCAGTACTTCTAGACAAAACGTATCAAGAAGACACGTAAGAACGGTGGAGAAGAATTAGAGAAGACGAAGACAATCCGGTAAAGACAGAAAATAACACACGGATAGAAACGTACTTTATAGGGGAACCATAGAGATTAAAAGAACTTCTCTAGAGATCAGAAAGGGTAAGACAACAAAAGGAGATACAGTAACGTAACTAGTGACTCCTTCCGAAAGAATAGAGAGGAACGATAAGAAACCTTGAGACGTAAGTCTACCTATATAGAAAGGAAAAGAGGAAACGGAAATCGAAGAGAAGAAAAAAGTGGATAAACATTCCGGAGGAGTCTTTTGGTAAAACGGAAAAAGGTGAAGAAAAAGAACCCCTACCGAAAAAGAACCCCTACTATATAAAGTCCTCTCTACCAACCACCAAGACTCTTCCCACTGAGGAACAACCGGTTACCACCGGGATGGGTGGGACCGGAGAGTCGTGACGTTGCGAATACACTTGTGCCTAAGTTCCTATAAACACGTGGGACACCATCGTGGTCAGAGTTTCCGGGGTCTCCTTCGTGACAGATGGAGACTTCTCGGACGAAGACCCAGACGTGTGATGGGTGTACTTGTATTAAGAAGGAGGTGAACTTTACCCTGGGTGAAAAACCCAAGAGCTACAAGAGCACGAGTAATTCTATTTCCCCGACCATGGTACACACCCCGCCGTCGGTAGGTCCCTCCCAGTATGGTCGAGGATCAGATGATCGGACACCCAACCGGTTTCCAGCGACCCAGTCTCTCCACCAACCCCTCCGGTCCGTCTGTGGGACGTAGGTTTTCTCCTTCCTCTCAACAACATAAAGGTAGGAGTCCCGGGTTCCTCACGTCAGTCCCGTCGTAGTCTTGGGTTCCCTAATTATGTCGGAAAACGAGACGTCGGACACCTGTGTAGTTCTGCACCAGGATTCGACCTGTGTGACTGTCGTCGGACTCCCGAAGACAACGACCAAGGAAAAGAATTTTTTTTTTTTTTTTGATATAATGGGTACCGGACGATAGGTCTGGGATGGACCGATCGACCGACCGGTCGGCCAGGACCTCTAACTTTCCCTGAACGACCCTCTCCTTGTCCGTGGTTAGTACTAGTAGTACAACCCTTGTGTCGAAAGGTTTGACCACAGAAGTTAGTGGTTCAACATACGTTGAAAAACACTAGGGTACTTGACGTCGTCTTGGCCGGAGGGACAGGGAGTAGTAGAGAGTCTCAAACGAGTTCAAGTACAGGTGACTTAGTACTGTGGTAGGTTGGTAGAGTAGGAGACAAAAGGAGAAGAGGAGGATGGAAGGTAGAAAGGGTAGTAGTTCCAGAAAAGGTCACTCAGTCGAGAAGAGTAGTCTACCGGTTTCATGTCCTCGAAGTCGAAGTCGTAATCAAGAAGTTACTTATAAGTCCCAACTAAAAGAAATCCTACCTGACTAAACTAGAGGAACGACAGATCCCCGGAGAGTTCTCAAGAGGTCACGGTGTTAAGTTTTCTTAGTTAATAAGACCCGAGACGGAAGAAATACCAGGGTTTGTATGGTCCTGAAATTTTTTAATGGACCACAGACACATTTATACGTGACGGTCCAAGGTAGGAGTCTCTAGTCTTAAGTCCTCCAGACCTCGTCCCGGTTCCACAAACGGACAATTGTTTGTAGGGTCCATTGAGACTGTGTCCCCCAGACCCCCGAGACCTCCGTCGCACAACTCATTGTGTCTCGAGGGGTCGAGGCTGTTGCACCAGTCACGTGTTCGTCGTATCCGTAGTAGTTAAGTTTCGGGACCGGGGTGAGGTTAGGGTGGCTCAGACTTAGATACGTTCGTGTAACTTCCTCTTCTTGTCGAGACTTCGGTGCCAAGGTTATCATACTCAGCCTTAGTGGCCTCTCGGACAATTTTACGTCTAACGACCTGGAGTCGGGGTGTCAAAGACTAAGTCCACCAGACCCCACCTTGAGTCGGGACACAAAAGAGGTCAAAAGGGTCCCTACGACTACTGAGTCCCTGGTGTGAGACTTTTGGTGACGGGATTAGATCTCGTCTAAAAGAGTCGGACCGACGTGTGTCAGTAGTAGATCTTTGGAAATTTTCGATGACGACGGACCTATAGTCTTCGAGACCTAAGTAATCCGATTTCGGATCGGCCCCGTAAACTTGTGGCTCTTCGAGAAAAAAACAACTACATATCAGCGAGTCATCACAGACTGAGAAACACTCGTACACCTGACATCGGGTAGTCCGAGGAGCCAGGTACCCTAAAGGGTCCGTTCTTATAATCTCACCCAACGGTACAGGAGGAGCTCCCCTAGAGGGGCTGGATCCCCAGTTTGGACGTACAGGGTGTAACCATCCACCTAAGAAATGACAGACTCGGTGGTCACTTCGGGAATCTTCGAGACTTCCACTGGAATTAACGTCTGTTCTAACTCTTACCACCAAGACCTCAGTCTGTTGGACCTATGTTTAGGGTCGAAATGGTGATTGGTCGACCACTCACCCCTTTTGAATGGATCGGAGAAGGTGACGGGTGTGGGGACCGGGGTGAGTCACCAGACGGACCTCTTCTCGGGATCATGGGACGGGTACTTGGATCACCTACCCCTACCGTACCTCCAAAGTACATATACGAAGTTTCCCATAGTTTGTTCTACAGTCGTCCACTTTGAAAAAGGTACAGGTCAAGTATTTATCGACCGTGGGACTGAAGATGAATATGGAGACGGACAAAGAGAGTGGCGTAAAATTGAGATGTACAGTTCTATTTTCTCTGGGAGTTCGTTCACGAGTGGTGTACCGTTCACGGAATTCACATAGTAGAGTAAATTAGCTTAGAAATGTAGTCGGAATGTCCCAACTATGGTAATACAGGTAAAAGGACCATTCTTTTAGTTCCCAGTTGCTCCAGGTCGACTGAACGGGTTCGGTTATGCATATCTTTCACCTGCCAGTCTTACACTTAAAGTACATCTGAGATCCCAACGGAGACGACGGGTGAATGGAGTGACGGAGAGGAGGGGTCCTCGAGACGAAGAAGAGTTGGATCTTCAAAGACGTTCTCTTACCCCGTCCCTCCACCTCCGGTGGGGGTTCCTGTGTAGGAGAGGGGAGGTCCACTTGCACTACAAAACTCGTGGTGGTCGGATAGTCTAGACTCAAATAAATAGTAGTAATGGTCGGGTCCCTGTGTCAGGGTCTGTGTTTATTCCAAAGTAAAAGGACTGTTTATGTTCACCTAAAAAAAAAAATTATAGTCTTATTTCGACGAGACGATTCGAGAGGTGCTTCCACGTTTAACGATTAGACTAGACTTACCCAGTAACCAAATGAACCCGAAGTAGATTTCCAAAACTATGTTCTCAGCTCCCTATTATATATTTCAAAGACTATACTCAAGATGATTATGAACTCGAACTGTACTTAAGAATCAACAAACAATTCTCTCGGTTAAAGAAAAAAAGAAGAAGAAGAAAAAAATTTACCCCAACCGTTCGTTCTGTTCCTGTTCTGTCTTTACTTGGTTATTTTAGTTCTCGTCCCTAATTAATTTCAGGACCTCAAACGGTGTCTTACCCCTATTTCCTTTCTACCATTATCACGAAGAAGATTTTTTCTGATCAACCTTATATATATATATATTTCAAAGACCTCTTTATTAAATTAAAACTCTGACAGAGGTGTTTAGCCGACCCGAATAGAAAGAAGGTACTTCTCATTTCTAAAGGGAAAAAGTCCGGTCTCCCCTTAGAGTAAAGGGGAAAGGATAGTAAATAATCTTTAGTTTTATAACAAAGTTTACCTACACAAATTATAAAGTCTGTTATATTACACAGGTCTTGTTTTCCCGTTGTAACCATCCGTCCGTTGTCCCTCATCTTTCCTCTACTTTTTTCTAGGACTTAGTGTATCGGTTTCCAAAGAGAGGTCAGAGAGGGTGAAGTAAGGTACTCCGAACTGAGTAACCAGTAGAAGAATAAGAACTTAAAGGAATTAGGACTTTTACCTCTTTCATTGTCCTCCTAAAGGAAGGGAATGAGATGTCGTATCCACACCAGGTTGTCGTAACTAAAAATTGTAAATGAAATATTTCATTTACAGGTTACTAAGTTCACTAAAACCAACATATCATTGATTCTACATAGGGTGACCTTCGGGGTGGGACATGTTAAGACTGTTGTCTTTGAATACTGAAACTAGTATAGATACTCGTCATACCAGGTGGACTCACCGAATAAAAGGGAGACCCCAGAACAGACATAGAGTCTGCGGGGAACTGGTACCAGACGGTAGAAGGGATCGGAGGAGAGTGCAGATTTGTAGACTGACGTACACGGGATCTGGTTGAAGGGACAACCAAGAAAGACCCACAATTTTTACGGACTACCTCCCTGAAGGGACCACCAGGTCACCAATTGTTGGACGGAACGTTACGTCCCCTGCGTCCAAGCTAGGGAGCACCCCCTTGATTCTAGGACGCACGACGCCTCGGTGATTCGGGTGAGCGGTGTTGATCTCTCGGGGGCTCGGTGCTGTTTTCTGGAGCATGTTGTGTCACTTCTAAGGGGTACGACGTTGCTTCTGGGTCGTGTCGAGTCTTCGAAAAATTCACGGACTACCTCGGTGAGAGGGCAAAACACGAAGTATCAATGACAGCGGTGACTTGAGGACTACTCGGGGTCTGAGATACTAGTCATTTTACAGTAAGGAGGTACAGTCGTTGCACCGTTCAAATTTTGAGTCGTACAGTTCAAATGGACATTACTCTCTGTGGAGGTGCTTGGGTGTACTGTCCTAGTCGTACTCCTTATCACTGTTTCGTCGGTTAAGTTAATGGTTTGTAGGAATGACGCACTTTACGATACTCTTGCGATTCATTATTGCAATACCGAAGTAGACTTTCTACACACACAGTGGGTCCTCGCAGGGATTCAGTCATTGTAGTAAACGTTATTCAGTAGCAATTAATTGCGATTTACTGATCCGGGACGGCCCCCTTCGTCCGTTATAATTTGACTGTAGTCATACACTTCTCAAGTAATACCAATTACAATACTCTCGTGTCTGACTTCCTGAATTATCACCTAATCTTTTACAAATACAGGTTTGTGGAACTACACCCGAGGTGTCGACGGTGTGTGTTCGTTTCTATGACCGATCAAAGATTCCTTCTCCTACCCACTGAACCTCTGGATTCTTCTCCAAGAGCGTCGTACCCTGGTCCCCCATTTCACGACCCCCTTCTTTGTCCTCTCCCTCACTCGAGTGGGTGGGACAAGGAGTAGGAAAGGTAGAAAGTGTAGTAAAGGTGGTCGCAGACCCTGTCACTCGGTCTTTGTAACTCGTTTCTCTCCGTCCACAGTGGACCCCGTTCGTAGTGGACCCCTTGTTCTAGTCGTACCCACAGTCCACTTCCTCCGTCTATCCTATAAACCTTTTGAGAAGTCCACTAAGTCAAGACGGTGTGATGGAGGAGGGGGAGGGGGGTCGGTGGGTGGATAACAGCATGTCACCGTAACGGGACAAATCAATAACGACCTTTGAAATTCCGTTTACTACGAGTGTTTTACACACTCTGTGTACTAGTGTTTAGTTGTCACGGTGTGCATTATATTAGTACTTAGATATCTATGTACTACTTTATTTCGCTTCCTAACATCACCACCACCACAAGTCAGCGACTCGGAACAGGTCGAGAAACGCTGGAACACCTGACGCCGTGTGGTCCGAGGAGACAGGAGGTGGTAGAGGGTCCCAAACGAATTTAAGTGCAGGTGACTCAGTCACTACGAGAGATTGGTAGAGTAGGGGACGGTGGGGGAAGAGGAAAACGGAAGTTGGAAAGGGTTGTAGTCTCAGAAAAGGTTTACTCAACCGAGAATCGTAGTCTACCGGTTTCATAACCTCGAAGTCGAAGTCGTTGTCAGGAAGGTTACTTGCAAGTCCCAACTAAAGGATTCTAACATGGACTGTGTTTATGGTCAAGAGGTGGGACGTCATCGACCTCGTGTCTACCGTTCTTTTCCTAGTACCAAGGACTTGGTGTGTGTCCTAGGACGTGGGACACCGACGACGGAGTCCCAAGAAGGAAATTTGGGTTGCACTATCCCGGATCACCATTTACGTTAAATAAGGGTTCAGAGAAATAAGTTGTATTATCTACGAATAAATTTTTCTCCCAGTAAACAAAACGAGGATTGTTTGGTATTCGTATTTCTGTTTTTAACGTTTCGAAAACAAATTCTAGATACCGAAAAATATGTAAGTAAGTGAGGGTTCGTAAACTTCCCGTGAAAAGATCGAAAGTTCTATGTGTTTCCTCTTTCTGGTTTTCCGAACGGGAGTTCCGTGAGTGTACGATCTTCCAGTGTCTCAGTTCCCGCGTTTGTCCGGCTCTCACCTCCTCTTCTCTCCAGGTGTCCAACACGCCTCGTCCATCCCCAACTTCTCCACTGCTTCCACCGAACCCCCACCGGAGAGTCTCTTTATGTACATCCAACTCCTAGGGGACCCCTCAGTTCCAATTCCAGTAACATTCGTTTCCCTTGTTGGATTCACGTTGATGGTCCCGGTTTAGGAAGATGTGGGAACTCCTCCCTCGAGAAAGATGGTCGTCTTTATTGACCTGGTCGACCTATGGTCAGATCCGTCATGTCCCTCGGGTACCCAAAGGAACAGATTCTATCGGTCGGATTTCCTTGACACACGGGACTTGGACCATTGAGTCCACGGTTCCAACGGTAGACCCCCGTACCTCGGTCTCTGCGTTCGTCTCTTTCCCCAGGGATTTCTCTTCGTTCACTCTTACTCACGTATCTCCGTCCCTCGGGGTCCCATGACGCACTAGGGTTTCTTTCTCTCTCTCTGTTACAACAGAAAGATCCTGGGTCAAGATCTTGAAACACTTTAAGTTGGCAAGAATACCCAGAACTTAAGACATTTTATAAGAGCTGAGGAAACTTATTTCAGGAAAATTAAATTCCGACACCCTCCCCCTAACACCTGTCCTGTGGCCACTCGTTCTCTGTGACGTGTCAGGACCCTTCTTCACCCGACGGGACGGGGGACCAGATGTCACGGGTGCTGTGCCCACTAGTGTCTGCCTGAGTACCGGAAGTAGTAGTGCCCTTCCTTCAGTCTCCTGTTACCCGTTGTCCTAGCCTAATCCCTGGCTCCCCGACTCAAGTGGTCTTCCAGAAGTGTGAAGGAGTAGTCGAAAAATGTTTCTATTTTTAGAGACTTCGTGAACGTCAGAGAGATCTCTTTCTGCACTCTATTTATGTTCAATAGCAAGTGTTTTCCCAGAAAGAAGAAATAATATTTCGGTAGCCTTTCCTTAACGAAAAGGTTCGGTGCTCTCTCGACGTCGGCATAGAGTTGTCCATTGGAACTTTTAGTCTGTGTTATTGACAGGGAAACGACTCAAAAAGAAGGGATTGGGTGGTAGGGAGGTTTTCGCGTGAAGAGGTAATTATGCAAAAAGGACATTACTCTGACTATTGTGGAGGAGGAGACGTGTGTCTCAGTACCGACGGTCGCCCCGACCTGGGACGGGTCGGCAGTCCAGTCGTGGGTAGTGACGGACTGGGTGCGACGACGACCGAAGACCCCCTTCGTGCACTCCGTCTCTTTCCCTCGCAAGAGTAGACAGGAAAGTGTTTCTGGGTGGAGGGCTCGATTTCAAATGGATCTCGTCGAATTCTTTAAGACGAAAGTTTTCGTCTTTCCTTTTCGGGAAGGACACAATGTAGTAAAGAAGTGTTAAGAAAGACACCCCTGTCCTACAACCACAGTTATTTTGACATGAATTTATAAGGTTTAGATGTAACAGTTGGACATCTGGACATCTACCTGTGTCCACCTCTTCTTCCCTTGTAGACCATACTCCGTCTACTCCCACAGATTCTCCTTCCGTGACCCATGCACCCGAAGTATCTTCGACTCCGGTTTCAAACTCCTTCCCTTCCTACCTCTCGGGTCGTTCGTACAAGAACCTTGAGTTCCTACGACTCCCTTTTAAGGTGGGACCCCCGACGATGTCGTTCTTCGATAGGGGAGTCCTGTACAAGAGACTGACACCTGAAGGAGAGGTTATCTTGAAGGTTTATTAAGACACCGTAGACAACCCGTCGGTACTTTAATTTTCTATGAACGAGGAACCTTCTTTTCGATACTGTTTGGATCTGTCGTATAATTTTTCCTCTCTATGGTGAAACGGTTGTTTCCAGACAGCTCAGTTTCGATACTAAAAAGGTCAACAGTATATGTCTACAATCTCAACTTGGTATTTCTTCCGACTCACGGGGTTTTAACTACGAAAACTTGACACCACGATCTCTTCTGAGAACTCTCAAGGAACCTGGCGTTCCACTAGGTTGGTCAGGTGGGATTTCCTTTATTCAGGACTTATAAGTAACCTTCCTGACTACGACTTCGACTTCGAGGTTATGAGACCGGTGGACTACGTTTCTCGACTGAGTAAACTTTTCTGGGATTACGACCCCTTCTAACTTCCACCCTCCTCTTCCCTACTGTCTCCCACTCTACCAACCTACGGTAGTAACCGAGTTACCTATACTCAAACTCGTTCGAGACTCTCTATCATTTCCTGTTCCTTCGGACCACACGACATCAGGTACCCCAGTGTTTCTCAGTCTGTACTGACTCGTTGGCTTGTTGTCTAGATAACCCTTTATGTGCTAAAACTCCTCAGGAACAAGCACCTCTGGACGACTCTCCGGGAGGGACACTTTACCGAAGTCCTTCATCGCCCTGGTGGACTTACCAGAGGTCGGAGACTCGGAGTAGTACGGTCGTCACTCTGACTCTACATTGTCAGAGGGTACAGACTAGAGAGTAGGGTCCCTGTAAGGTCTTCTGGCTCTATTAGAATCCTATAAGGAGACCAGGTGTGGTAGTGTACCCCTTGGTTGGTATCCCCGAACCACAGGTGTCCGTGTCCGAGTCTAAATAGTGGTAAACCTCAACTTTTCCGGTGGTCTAAGAGGTTTACGTTGGGAGATGTATAGGATATATATTATCGTGTCCAACTTTGTAAACCGACATTGGATAACAAGAGGTGTTACAAACGTAAAATATGTCAATCCGACAGTGACAATCTTGGATTAAAGACAGATCGACCGGGGTACCCTCTGTACGGTGACGGATTGAACTTGAACGGGCGGTACGACCTCCTTCAAACCGGATTTGTTCAAGAGGTCTTCCCGAGGAACCCAGTGTAGTGGAGAATGTTAAACAAAACTTCACTCAGACCCAAGGCACGAAGTTTTTGTCGTAATAAATCCTCTGGTAGATGGATAGACAATGGATGACAAAGGTTTAATGGGGGGTTGAATCGTCGAAATTTGTCATAGAGTGTCAAACACACCCAGTTATTAGGTCCGTACCGAAACGACCCACAAAGACGGAGTTCCACAGGTGTCCGATGTCAACCCCATAGTGGTCCCAACGTCGTAGAGTCCCGAGTCGGTCCCTCACACGGGACGAAGGGTTCAACTGAGTACACCAACAACCGATCTGAGAAAGGAACTCTGACAACCTGACTCAAGGACCAACCGATAACCGGTCTTCGGAGGGGATCAAAGACCGGGGTCCCCGGGGTGGTCTCTCGGCGAATGTTGTGTCGTAACAACGGTAGTCTCACTCGTTTACTGTCGGAATTTCTTTTAAGTCCTCGACCTTTGGTGTCGGAAACCACTGAATTGAGTCTTCACTGTGGGGTAATCGACACAACGTTAGACAAGTGATCTTCTTTGAACCACCAGGTCACCGATTCTGAGGTGTGAGGGTTACGTCCCCCGGGTCCAAGTTAGGGACTAGTTCTTTGATCTAGGGTGTACGGTGTTGATTCTTAAGTATGCGGTGTTGAATTTTTTTCTAGAACGTACGGTGTTGATTTTGAACTACGACAGTTTATTTATTTATTTTGAAAAAAATTTTCGTTTATCTTCTTCATTTCCCGATTCGCGAGGGTACGAGATTCCCTCCCCTAAGTCTTCCTGTACTTAGGTCGTCTGCCTCCAGTAAACTCCCGGTGTTACCTCCCCCGAATGGTGCCTGGTGGAATGGATTATAATAGAAGTAAATGTACAGAGACGAGGCCACTAACAGGTTTCATTCTTTTTTTGTTTTTGAGAAATTAGTCTAAGACAGATAGAAATGTCATCAGTTGGCGGGGGTGATTCGAACACGAGTTCCCCATCCATCCGGGGTCACCGGTACAGACATATAAACTGGAGGGAAGTGTGGTGTAGACGACCCTTTAGATTGGTTTCTACCCGGTTAGTCTAAGGAGAGGTCCCTTACTTAGTTGATCTTTTCGCCAGGGGTTGGAAAAACCATGGTCCTTGGACAAGGTACCCTCTTTTATGAAGGTACCTGTCACTTCCCCCCACCAAAGTCCTACTAAGTCGACGTAGTGTGAACAGCACGTGAAAAAAGGATTATGACAATGTAGTCGAGGTGGAGTCTAGTGGTCCGTAATCCAGGGTCCCCAACCCCTGGGGATTAAATCCTATGTTTTGTTTCAATTTAACTTACCAGTTCGTCTTCGTTCCGGTCTCGGTCTCCTGTTTGGCTTGTTTCGGCGGGAGTCTGACGTTAATGGTCTCCTACCCTCGGTCCGCACTCGTCTTCCTCGGTCGGACGTCCTCTCTCCGGTCTTTCTGAACGCACGTCTACCCGTTCCTGCTCTCCAGCACTCCGGGTCGTCTCTGTCTTCGTCCCTCGGACCGGAGGAAAGTGGGAATGGACAAATAAGGTAGAGACGTCCCGCGGGAGGGTGGGAGGTGACCCAGTCGGACTCACCTGAAACAAAGACTCGGTAGTTTCAGACGGAGTCGGTTCAAGAAGGGTCAGACAAAGAAGAAGACCTTTTATTAATTATATTAGTCAAGTTAGAGTGGGGTCTTTAACTGGAAACTCTACCGTTTGACACACGTCTCGTTCCGTGTAAAAAAAAAAAGTTTCGTGTCCACGATAAGTTACGTAAAGACATCCGGACATAACTCTACCCCAATCTCAACCGAAGGGACCACCGAGTCTACTATTTTCTTAGATAGACGGACGTTACGTTCTCTGGACCCAAGTTAGGGACCCAGTCCTTCTAGGGGATCTCTTCCCTTACCGATGGGTGAGGTCATCAGAACGGACCTCTTAAAGTACCTGTCTCCTCGGACCGCCCGATGTCAGGTGCCCCAGTGTTTCCCAGTCTGCACTGACTCACTGATTGTGAAAGTGAAAGTCTCAACAGATTCGCTTGATTCTCCCTTTACTTTAATACCTTTACCCTTAAACTGAAGAGGTCGTTTGACGTGTCTCCGCCGATTTGATCTTGATCTCCCTGAAGGGGCCACCAGGTCACCGATTCTGAGACCCGAGGGTCACGTCCTCAGGTCCAAGTTAGGGACCAGCCCCTTGATCCAGGGTGTACAATATCGTTTTTGACGGTGTACGACTCTTCATTCCTAGAGTGTACGTTTTATTGTTCGAAGAATGTATAAAGGAGGATCAGAAAAAAGTATGTATATACTTCACATGTCGTATGTGACCGTGTCGAATTAAGTTAATTAATTAGTTTAAAATTTTTGATCTTGATCTCTCGGCTACGTGAATCGGGAAGTGTGGGTGTCATGGTATAGCACATTTATACACGGTGTGTGAGTGTGTTTATACGTAAGTACTCGAGAGTGTGTATTCACCGGTGTGGTATGAAATGTTTGATCCTTTACTAAGGGTTCATATATCGTTGAAGAGAAGTGAAGAACGTTAGATAGTGTTCTGTACACATGGGGAACTCAGTCGAGGGAATACCTAAGTGAAAGGTCTCGTGTAAAGACTTCGTAAGTTGTCAGACAGTTATCTCTTTGGGTGAGTATCTCATCAAATGTCCTGAGGGGGTCCGTTACGTGCATTTATAACGTGTGTCGCTCAAGTATGGTGGTTGAGTGACACCTTTGGGTCTTCTTATTCTAAAATGTGTAAGAGAAGGGTTTCCTTTAGTCTGACTTTTGTGTCACAATCTTCGACCATACCATGACGTGGGAGAAGTAGCTACATCGGACTTTTTTTAAGACAATGTAAAAAGTATGTTTAGTACTAAGAAAAATTTAATGTTTTGATTATACACGAGTGGTACTCCTTAGAGCTTTAAGATTTTCCAGGTCTTCTCTTTTATTGCCACAAATATTTACGTTGGTGGTTCTCTGTTGATTCCGAACAAAAAGTACATAAAGGAAGATCAGAAAAAAGTATGTATATACCTTCATATATATATGTATATATAAACTTATTACAAAAAAGATGGATCATAATATATCGTACTCTTCATACCCCTCTTTGCGATCGAAAGGTCTGCCGTGATGACCATTTCCTGTGCGGACGGTTACGTTCTCTGCATTCTCTACGGTCAAGGTAGGGATCCAGTTCTTCTAATCGACCTCTTTCTTTAGGTGAGGTCATAAGAACGGACCTCTTAGGGTACCTGTTTCCTTGGACCGTCCGATGTCAAGTATCCCAGTGTTTCTCACCTTGTACCGACTTCACTGAATCGTACGTACGTACGTATATAAGATTTGTCCACTCGAAGTGCCATACATTTGATGTCCGGTTATTTCGACGAAAAATTTTTTAGTCTTACTCAATGGTGATATATAGAAAATCTCACCCATCATAATCTTTGTTTTTTATTTACCAAAGAAATTTGGGACTTTTAAGGGTTATGATCATTCCTACACCTTGTTACTCTTAGAACGACCCTTATGTTTTACCACGTCGGTCAAATCTCTTCCTAAACTGTCAAAGAATGTTTCCCTTTGCACACGAGGGACATCATGGACTGTTCGGATGAGGACCCATAAATGGGTCTTCTTTACTGTGTTTTGCCGGCGTGTTTTTGGACGCGTGTTTACAAGTATTGTCGAAGTAAGTATAATTGGGGTTTGACCGTTCTTGTCCTTTCAAGTAGTTGTCCTGTTCTCTATTTGTTTAACCTTACGAATAAGTCATCTTATGAAACATCGTTGCATTTTCTTAATGGTTATCGTCGTCGTCGTCTGAACTTAGAGTTTTGGTAATACGACGGACTTTCTTCGAGATGTCTATTCTGACATAACAAGGTAAATATACTTTAGGATCTTTTTCCTTTAGCTTAGATAGCGTTGTCTTTTTTCTAGTTACTGGTGGACCTGGACTCCCACCCCCCTTTCGTTACCTTCCTTTTCTTCGTACTCCTGTAACCCCCTCATTACCTTTATAACTAACACCAACGCCAATGTGTTACATGTGCAAAAAGATTCGAGTAGTATAACATATGAATTTTAACAATTTAAAATGGAAAAGTTACTCGGAATAAAAAAACGTTTTTCTCTTTTGAGTAGTTTGGTATGTGAATTTCATCCACGTGAAAAAAAGATACATTTAACACTGAGTTAATTCAACTCGAAAATTTTACCTTTATATATATATAACATGACACGTGTAAAAACACCCGGTAATTTATGAAAAGTTTTCATGGAATCAAACTCATAATACATGATAAGTCACAATCTCTGTACGATGTTGAATTAATCGGTCAGGTACCATCGACCTATAAATTCAAAACGAAACAAAACAAAAAACGATGACTTTTGTTGTAACGTTGTTTGTAGACACACGTCCTTTGAAACACAAAAGCTAAGGATCTCTTCGTTGACAACCCAGTTTCTCATCCCCATAAAAGTTATGTAAACCTTCTTACAGAAGAATTTAGACTAAGGGAATTGACACCCCCATCCTTCAGTGTCACTAACTTCCTCCCACCAGTGAAAAAGGTGTCGAGGAGACAATCATTTCTCTTCAAATATACTTAGGGGTGACTTTCCTCGTCTCCTGATTTCTTCAGTACCCAGGAACAGGACCAGGTCAGTGAACTACACATTGGAACTCAGTGAAAGGGAGAAATTTATGACAAATTAGAGGTTTTACTCTCATCACTGAATACCATCCATTTATAAAAGACGTGTCTCTTTTTATCCGTGATTAGTATTTTATTTGTTATCTATTAACTTTTATTTTTGGTATTTTATTTGTCATCTATTAACTTTTATTTTTGGACACAAGTAATTTTCTGTAACAATTCTTTCTTCTGTTTAGTGTCTGACTTTCTTCCATTAGTATTTTGTACATAAGTTGATTCCTGAACATAGGTCTTAAGGATTTTTATTCTTCTTTTGTTCGTTATTTCGTCTGTTTTCTATACTTGTAAGTGAAGTATGTGTGTGTGTGTGTGTCTATTTATAAGTTTAGTGGTAGTACGTCTGTTTTTACACGAGTTATCACAATCAGTATGTCCTTTCGTTTGATTGTCATGTGTTCTATGACGATATGTAGATTGTTTTACCTATTTTATTTATTCTGACTGTTACAAACACTCTTCCACCTCGTTGTTCGTGAGAAAAGGTAACGGTCTCCTTCACATTTTACCTTGTCAGTGAAACCCTTTAGTCTTCATAGACAATTTTACGTTACCTGAACCTGAGTCGTTAGGATTGGGATCCCTGTGTATATGAGATTTTTTTTTTAGTCATTTATCATATAGTAATTTTCCGCGTATGTTCTTTAAAGTATCGTCAAAATAAGGATTCTCGGTTTTTAAACTCTTTGAGTACACATGGTTATCCTATTGTTTAGTCAACACGAATTACGTACCCATTTCGAGAGTCTGTGTTTCAGTTACTTTTCTTCGCTCTGAGGTTCCCTGTGTATGACTGTCCATTCTAAACATATTTCAAGTTGTCCGTTTTGATTGGAGACCACCATTTCAGTCTTGTCACCAATGAAGACCATACCTACAACTACCGTCCCTGATTCTTCCCCGCACTCCTTTCTTCGAAGACCCCAGTCGAGTACGAGACACAGGACGAGGACCACCAACAATGTTTCCACCTTTGTGTTTTTTGAAGTGACTCGATAGATGGATTCCACACACGTGAAGGGATATTTGTACAATATTCGAGGTACACGAAGGGTCCACGAAGTCGCCATTTCTTAAGCGGACGGTTACGTCCTTTACGTTCTTTACACCCAAGTCGGAGAAAAAGTCAAAGGAGTTTTGACGGCCAAGGTAGACGACGACTGGGTCTTGATCTCTTCTGTGTCCCGGCGGTGGTGGGGTCTTTTGGGACAATCTCCGATACGAAGACACTTGCTTTTCTTCCCTGTCACCACTCGTATAGCACATACTTCCGGACCGGACTTCGGGAAACATATACCTCTGGACCGGAGTTAGTGCCGTCTCACGTCATGGAAAGGTTAACTAAATTGGTTCTGTGTCGAGGTCTAAGTTCCGGTCTTCTCGCTACGTTTGAAATTTCTTTAGTCCATACTTCCTTACAACGTACGTAATCACTCCTACCCGTCTCTCCTTCCGGACTTTCGCGACATAAGCCCCTAACGGGGTCGCTACAATGTGGTCCGAAGGATACCGTGGTAGTTCTATTCCGTGGATAGTCTCGAACTTCGCCAATAAACAACTCGCAGGTCTTCTACTTTGGGAAGACTATTTACACCAGACACCCCAAGAGACCTCAGAATAGGAATTCGTAACGATTAGGTTGCCTACAAAACTTCTATACCTACGTTCGAATTTCGTCGTGGGACGTTCCTTCTTTCTGTCCGTTGAAGTAATTGTAAATGGTCGTTCTCCCTTTCTCTCCTGACACCTTCCCGCATAGGGAATGGTGAGTTTCCCGTCGATAACACCCGCAGTACCTCGACGGCCAGATGCTGGAGTGGTTCTTCGTAGACTAAGAGAGTCTGCACTACCCTCTGTGGCACATATGGGTAAAGGAGAGTCCGAAGTGGACACCCGACCGCCCTCGGGACCTGAGTTTGGGACAGTTACACCACTCTTGTACATGTTACTTAGTCTCAGGAGACGCTACTGTCTGCGGGACCGATGTTTCTATGGGACCTGACGAACAATATCTGTACCTTCTTACTTCTCCCAAAACGAGATATATTTACCAAAACCGATTTAACCAACCCTCAACCAGGAACCTTAGAATAAAAGAAACACTGTATACTCGTCAACTTCTTTGACCTAAACACTGTTCAGTTCTGACGTACTCTATAGGTGACTTTTACGAGTGAAGACTTTATCACTTCGAAGGACAGAAAGGGTGACGAAGAGTGACGAACCGGGTGGTGTCTAACTCCACACTCGTTGTCCGAATCGAGTCTAGTGACACAGGACCATAGTCTGCGAGACGTGGTTTGCAAATTGACATTGTACGTCTGTGATCAGGAATGGTAAGTTCCCGGGAAACTGTAGTTTCTATTGTCCTTTACGTACAAAGAACAATTTCTTTTTAACGGACTTCTAGTCCTTGACACCTGGCAAAGGAAGTCCTCTTCTCATTGAGGACCACGTAGAGTCAAGTATCGGTTCTGAGGGTCTGACAAGATTTCTTCGAGAAACCTTGGTACCTTATCTTGGACTCTGCCACAATGACAAGGACTCGAAAACCCCCTCGAAACCGAAGTACAGGCGACTTCTTTAAGTGTGTACCTCTGGACCACATAGGGTTCATATTTGTCCCGTCCTATCTCTAGGGACCTTGTAACGTGACGAAACATTAAAGGATAAAACCGTCCTAAGCAAGTGAAATATTATTCACTGAAAATTCGGAAACTGGTGGAAACACTCCTGAACAATGTTTCATAATGATAGATTTGAATACTACCACACTCTCTAACCGAACCTTCCATCGTTTCAGACACAACATCCCCCACACAAATTCGTTAAACTCAAGACAGGATCCATGACCATCATGACCCAATCGGTTTTTCAAACAAGTTCAACATCCTCGAATCCTTTTAAGGCTTGTTTGAGAAACCGGTTCAGTTATTAAACGAGACACTATAATTGTTTCAAAGATAGAGGGTTAGACATTTTACCCCTATTACTATAGATAACTATGACTCACAGTCCACTCCTTTTGTCATCGAAGATGACGATCTGAACATCCTATTCACAGAAATGTAGTACCACAGCATGTCGGCATTAACGTCTTATTTATCTAGGACACATATTTCTCAGTAAAATAGTGCCTGAAGAGAGTTCGTTCCAGGACACTATTTTGAGAACACTTTCTTTCTCCGATTGCAAGACAAAGGGAATCACTTTACACCGTTTACTTAGCTTCTCAACTAAAAAGGTCTAAAGGACCCAAAATGAAATCAAGACCAGTGCAAACAATTTTATAAAGGACAGAACCTGAAGGAATAGTCAAACCTACCTTTTATGAACGAACTTTAAACTTTTCGTTATAAAAACATATGGATCTCAGACTGTTCTCCATATTTTATCGAAGAAAGAAAAGAAAGTTTCTGTCCTATAGTAAGAAGAAAGAGTAGAAGTAGAATGAGAACGTCTTATCTTTCACTGAGACTCTCTCAGGGTCCTGGAAATATGAAGATCTTCTGTAGGGATCCTTTCCTTTATATAAATTGTAAGTGAACCCATTGAAACCGAGATCGGAATCTCACACGAGTCAGTGAGTCAGTACAGGTTGAGAATCGACGGGATACCTGACATCGGGTGGTCCGAGGAGCCAGATACCCTAAGGGGTCCGTTCTTATGACCTCATCCGACGGTAAAGGAAGAGGTCCCCTAGAGGGACTGGGTCCTAAACTTGGGTACAGAGAACACAGAGGACGAAATCGTCCGTCTAAGAACTGGTGACTCGGTCGACCCTTCGGGATACTCTCATTTAATTTATGGACAAGTAACCCCGAGGTCCTGTCAGTGGAAACGCCATATGTGTACAAGGGTCAGACAGGTCGGGGACCTGGCGAAGGAGGAAACTTCGTTTTATCTTCCGTGTGTCTAAAAAGAACCCCTAACCCGTTAAAAGGAGGGTCAGAGGGAGTGGAACGGAAGAAATAATTACGACTGAAACTTTTATTCTAAAACACTTCGTCCTAAAGGTAAGACTTTTTTTCTCGACTTCGTCCTTGTCTCCTCCAGTCTCCACAACTAACGCAGGTCTGAGTCTACCTCAGATCAAGAGTGACTCGTCAAGGTCTATACTGTGATCTCTCGACTCGGGGAAGTCCGGAGCAAGAAGTATGACTTGGTATAGAAGTCTCTCCTCTACAGAGAAGAATGGTCTTGTAAGGTAACTACATTCCCGAAAGATGTCTTTCTGAAAGTGAAAACTCAAGGAACTCACATTTCCTACTGAAAAGTACTCGGTGAGAAACAAAAAAAGGGGAATTACATCTTTTACAACATTCACATGTATATTAAGGATTTTGTCATTTTCGCTCGAGTAAAACTTCTGGTACTTTTCTAACTTACAGTACGTTATAAGTAATATATTCAAATAAGTTTATACATGTACAAGTATGGTCCTTCTTTTCTTTTGGTTTGGAGGAACATTTTCCAATCGTATAAAAATTCTGTTTTTACAACAAAGAGAAGTCACGTCTGAATAATTTATGGAATATCTTGCTCAGAATTGGACAAAATTAAAAAAAAAAAAAAAAAGACAAAGGACTTTCTCATTACGTCAACAACTTCGAAGATTGGTTCTTTCTTAAACTTCCTGACCCTCTGAACCAGGGAAACAGAAGTCCCGACACTGATATTCAAGGGAGGGGGGTGGGGGAACCCATAACAATTTACATCGTTTCCTTAAAAATCGAAAATATTGGGTTTACTTCTTTCACCTAAAAAAACAAACGAATACCTAAACACATTAGTAACTACCGATTCATAACCGACTAACACTATATTTCTTGCCGAAGACAAAAGACATAAATAAGTACCTGATCTTTATCATATACAATAATGTATTTTTGATATTTTCAAAAGTATTCGGAAATATAAACCTCGAGAAATAAATTTGTAACGACCTTTTACACCGTATTTGGAACAAAGTAATACATTATTTGACATCATTATATATTAGCCTCTTCCGTTACCGTGGGGTAAGGTCATGAGAACGGACCTTTTAGGGTACCTGTCTCCTCGGACCTTCCGACGCCAGGTACCCCAGCACTTCTCAACCTGTGCTGACTCACTGAAGGGAAAGTGAAAGTACGTAACCTCTTCCTTTACCGTTGGGTGAGGTCACAAGAACGGACCTCTTAGGGTCCCGGCCCCCTCGGACCACCCGACGGCAGATACCCCAGTGTGTCTCAGCCTGTGTTGACTTCACTGAATCGTCGTCGTCGTCGTCATTATATATTATTGTTGTTCTTTTTTCCCTTTACGTCCGAACTAGGGACCCAACCCTTCTAGGGGACCTCCTCCCGTACCGTTGGGTGAGGTCATAAATATGGACCCTTTAGGGTCCCTGTCTCCTCGGACCACTCGATGTCAGGTACCCCAGTGTTTCTCAGCTCCTGTCGTTGTTGGTCGTTCGAGGTATTTTTTATTTACTTTCGTTTAATTTATGTTACTTGCGTAACCTGATCTACTATCAATTCCGAAAGGGTTGGAACATCCCAGAGAAGGAAGTGTGGAACAAGAGAAACGGAGAAATGAAGTGAAAGAGTTCGAGGGGATGAGATTTTCGAAGTTGATAGTGGGGTAGACCCCTCGGGTTCGTAAACGTTGAGAGATCGTCTCGAGTCAGTTCAAGTAAGGTAGTCCTACATGTACAGGACGTAGAGTGGGTGTGGTGTTGAATAGGGTTTGTTTTGTGTCGGAGTAGGAGGGGGAGTCGCGAGAGGTCTCGTCCGTAGCCCGTCACACCGAGGGACCGAGTGTGGTTTCTCCTTTTAAAATTTACAATGTATTGGAGGAAAAGTAAGACGGAGACATCGAGTCGAACGGGGAATGTTTCAGATCTAGTGTATCCAGTGCATCAGAGTCTTTCACCCCTGAACGTTATGATCCTTGACCTCAAACAGAGTGACTGGGAACAGGACGAGAAACGTTAGTAGGTCGAGGACGTTTGGACGAATTAGTACGGACAGGTCCGGTCCGTAGGGGGAGAGGTAGAACTGACGACAAGGGCACGAGTGTTTTGGGGAATCAAATTCGGTCGGATAATTGTCGATCACTACGGGTGATGTCAGACAGATATTTTTGAGATATTAGGGAAACAAGTCCCGAGTCTCGAACCTCGTAATTGAGGAGACCCGGGTGACCAATTTTGGACTCAGGAGGTTGAGAGGTTCCCACCACGAACCAGAGAGCTCATGACCAAAGACGTTGTTGTGACAAAGGGGAAGAGACCCTTACGGGGATTACGAGTCCTGACTCAGAGATCTCTTATTCAGACATCGGTGCTTAGATTGGGTGGGGTGTCGAGGACTGTGTCCTCCTCCGTGGAGGCGATTCGACCCGGTCTAAGAGAGAGGACACTTAAATTTTAAACGTGACTCTCGGATCCCCAAGGATTCCGTGACTTCTATTACAGTGTCTTCTTTCTAGGTGTTTAGGAGAAGTGAGTTCGTAGTCTTTGAAAGAAGTCACCAGGGGAACCCATAAGTCAAGGAATATCAACCTTCCTAAAGATGAGTTATAAGGAAAAAACAAAATTCAACCAACCAAAAAAAAAAAAACCTGAACGTGACAAAAATTTCAGAAATAACTTAAACTTAGTCGGTACAAAACAAAAAAACCGGAACTCCGTACACCCTAGAATATAGGGACTCGTCCCTAACCTGAGTATAGGGGAGACGTAACCTTCCGTTTCAGAATTGAGGACTTCGTGGTCCATTCAGGGAGATGAGATATAAGAACGTAATTTACAGTAAAACATAATGTTGAGTCAAGTCAAGTCAGTGAATCAGTGTACGCTGAGAAACGCTGGGGTACCTGGAGTCGTGCGGTCTGGAGGGACAGGTAGTGGTTGAGGACCTCAAATGGGTTTGAGTACAGGTAACTCAGTCACTACGGTAGGTTGGTAGAGTAGGAGACAGCAAGGGAAGAGGAAGACGGAAGTTAGAAAGGGTCGTAGTCCCAGAAAAGGTTGCTCAGTCAAGAAGTGTAGTCCATCGGTTTCATAACCTCAAAGTCGAAGTTGTAGTTAGGAAGTTTACTTGTGAGTCCTGACTAGAGGAAATCCTACCTGACCAACCTAGAACGTCAGGTCCCCTGAGAGTTCTCAGAAGAGGTTGTGATGTCAAGTTTTCGTAGTTAAGAAATCCCGAGTCGAAAGAAATACCAGGTTGAGAGTGTAGGTATGTACTGGTGACCTTTTTGGTATCGGAACTGATCTGCCTGCAAACAACCGTTTCATTACAGAGACGGAAAATTATACGACAGATCCAACATAAAGTTGATCGATTACGGTAAAGGACAACGAACGTTGGGTTCTTAAATTGATATACGGGAAGGACTTCGGGTGGGACAGGAGAGATCGCGAGACAAGAGTACTAAATAAGTACTGAAACAGGAAAAGAACAAATGGGTCAACAGTTGAACCAAAGGAGAGACAAAGGTGACTTAGAACAGACTGGGTATGGACTTTGAAAAGAGTCGACCAAGAGAGGAAAGGTCCTGAACTCTGACTACGGGTGTAGACCCGGGGACAGTAACGATTAGGTTCCACTAGACTACTTCCGAGGAGAGACGAGGGGTAGGGTAGGAGCTGGAGAGGTTAAGTAGTAAGTATCAAGACAATCTGTCTCGAAGGATTTCGGGTCGAGACTGGTTCGGTAAAGGACAATTAGTTGGAACGGTCGAGGGGTAGTATAAGATCTTGTACGTACATCCGAGGAATCATACGGCGTTCCGGTAAGAGTTGTCGAAGTTGAACGGAAAGATCAGAGTCGAGTCCGACAATGAGGAGGGTTCATTATACACGGCAGAAGGTTAACTTGTACTGTGAGTGTCCGAGGGTTGTACGTTTAAGTGGGGAGACCCGGAAACGATTGAGTCAAGGGAAACAAATTTGCAGGATGGTGTCGGACGGACAGGAGTGTAGAAGACACTATCAACTTTGGAGTGGACTAGAAGTTTTGGGTCTATCTTCCGTCGTACATATACTTCGAACGGGAAGGACCTCCAGTAGTAGGTTTCACGAAATGAGTAAGAAGACAACACTCACACATTAAGGACTGGACCTCCCTGTCGATAAACGTAGATACATACAGACAGAGAAGGTCATCTGAACGAGGAACACTCGTCTCTGGTCTGGACAAAGGATGACATTTGAAGGACGGGTGGTGTCAGGGACCGTACCTTAGTCACGAGTCATTTACCCACACCTTAACTTAAAAGATTTGGACGTCACTTTTTGTTTACTTTTACCCTCTCCTCTCCACATTCGTCTTCGCATCCCCCTGTGTCGTTGGACTCTCTTACTTTCTTGTCCTCGTCCCCCTCTTGTGGGAAACCTTTACATAGAGAGGAGGTCCTGTTAAAATACTAGTTTCCCCTGTTTACGACGGGTTGATTAGATCGAGGTGGGACCGTGTTCTTGATTACCCTCTACTCTACTCCATGTCTACGGTTGCGACTTTTGTTTTCGTGTCCTCTCTCCGTTCCCTAAGGACAAAGGGATTCGGACCGAGACTTTGTGGACCCGGGACTCCGATCTGCGTAGTGAAGTCGAGGGTGGACAGGACTCCCCGCCCAAACGAGGGGATGCGGGTCACCGTATGCTTGGTCGAGAAAATTTTTAGTCGTCTTATTTCGTCTTTTCTGTTTAGGAAGGTACCACAACGATGATGGGGACCGTCTCTTTACTACTTCTATTTTCTTTCTTCTTACCCTACCATTTCGGTCAGACTTAGAGTTATTTTGTGGGTACTCCGGATTCTGAAGGTCCACTACCTCTCAGTCGTTCGTGTTATGGTCAGAGGGACCCTTTTCCCCAATGTTTCCCCCTTATTCCTCCCCCCCCTCTAGCTTACCGAGAAATATCGGGGAGTATAGAGCAGACTGACGTCGGGAGTACCGGAGGCACACGGTCCTTCGACCGTTCTACTTACCTAAAAGAAGGACAATTTATGGCAATGGACCTCGTGACCCTTTTTACTTCTTACTCAACGTCAGAGTGTAGGGTCGCAGGTAGAGAAAAGAAGATTACTTCCCTTTTTTTGATGGTTTTATTTTGTTTGGGTGTACAGGAGGGGTTAGATAGGGGTGAAGGATGTTGTGTATATTTATTGAAGTCCCTTTTGTCCGTCGGGTGTCTCGATGTTTTAAGCGGAGGGTTGTGAGTACGGGTCGTGTATATCGGTCACCACCCCACCACTTCAAGTTTAGATCGGTTAGTCGTGTCAGTCCAGGTGTGATCCAGTTATTGTATGAACCTCTAGGTAATTCAGGGAAAATTCTCGGACAATAGAAATCTCGGGTTATCGCGAAAGGTAATTCTCCGTAGTGTTCCTACGGTGAGACGGTGTCCACCTTTACTAAGACGAACAACTTCCCTGAGAGTTAATGAATTCACTAGACTCCGTAGGTACACGTAGTGTTGTTTCCTTCCTCTGGTTTATAGTAAACACCAGGGTGGCGGTCGTCCCTGGTACTAGTCTCAGAGTCCTGGTCACCAAGACTCGGAGTCGATGTGTTTCTAGTTCTTCTTCGAAATTTTTTTTCCTCATCGACTCTTCGATTTTTTTTTTTTTCTTCTTTTGGTGACCACGGACCCGTTTTTTTATTAACCTTTTCTTTCACTAAAATTTTCTAATAAATGTCATCAAATAGTTTTTTATATGAGTCCCTATTTAGATTTTATACACGTTTCTAGACACAGAACTTTCGATATTTAAAGAGTGATAACACTCTTTGTATCTTTATAGAGTGCAGTCCATTACCTTCATAATACGCTCAAATTGTTTCGGTATTTTAAGTTCCAACCATAATTTTTAGTCGACATAAGCAGACATAATCGTCGTCAGTTAACCTTTTACTTTAAAATTTTATTAGGATACATTTATCGTGGTTTTGGTATTTTATGACCCTCATTTAGATCATTTTCAGTAGATTCGGTGGGGGAACTTTTAATGTTTTGTGACACTTTATTTCATTTATTCTGGATTTATTTGCCTCTACTGGGTATAAGTCAAACCTTATGAGTTACAACAATTCCATAGTCAAGAGGGGTTTAATTAGACATCACAGTTACGTAAGAGTTATTTTTTAGAGTCGTCCGAATAAGACACCTTTAACTGTTCGACTAAGATTTTAAGTATACCTTTACGTTTCCTAGATTTTTTCGACTTTGTTAAAACTTTTTCTTATTTGAATCTCCAAAGTACGACTGACTAAAGTTCTAAAAGGTATTCTGATGTTATTAGTTTTGGTGTAAATAATCGGATACATATCCATATGTCCCCGGAGCGACCACCGAGTCTGTCATTCCGTAGACGGACGTCACGCCCTCTGGCCCCAAGCTAGCGACCCAGTCCTTCTAGGGGACCTTTTCCTTTACCGTTGGGTGAGGTCATGAGAACGGACCTTTTAAGGTACCTATCTCCTCGGAACATCCGATGTCAGGTACCCCAACGTTTCAGTCTGTACTGACTCACTGAAGTGAAGTGAAGTTAAGTATCCATATATCCAGTTACCTGGTTTTCCCGTTTAGGTCTTTCTCTGGGTCTTTATATACCAGTCGACTAAAAAAATTGTTTCCATTTTTGTATTACATTATCTCTTTCCTATCAGAAAAGTACTCACCAAACCCTATTAACTTACAAGTATCTTTTTTTATTTGGTACCGGACAAGGAGTGCGGCATATGTTGAAACTGAACCTTAACTAGTGTCTGGATTCGTATTTTCAATTTGATGTTTTGTCGACTTTCTTTTAAATCCTGTTTTTGGAAACAAACCCCCCATTTCTAAGGTACGCTGTGTCTTTCGTACTGAGAGTTTTTTAACCGTTTAATTTGTAATAGTTCTAAAAATTGAAGACAAGAAACTGTGTCGATTCTTTTACTGCTCCGTTCGATGTCTTCTTTTATAAACCACACACACACGAGTACCGGTAAAAGAGTCATTTAAAGGTATCGGGAGGTAGACCGAGAAGGACTCCGGTCACTAGGTGTGAGGTTTAGTGTCTTAAAGTCTCCCTTGTACCCGGTAGAAGAGTGGGTTGACAGAAGATTTAATCTTAGGACTCTGGATCTCAAGTAACTTTCATTTTGGCCGTGAACTTTTGTTCCGAGGATTTTTTTTTTCTCTCTTTTCTTTTGTTCCGAGGATTTAAGACCGGGTAATGACAAAGTGGTCTTATAGACTTGAGAAAAAATTGTAAGAAATTGACGTCATTTTATGTGTATTATATTTTAAGTGGTAGAATCGGTAAACATTTATGTGTCAAGTCACCATAATTCACGTAAGTGCAATACACTTAATAGGGTTGTAATAGTGTGTAATAGTGGTGGTAGGCAAAGGTCTTAGACGAAGTAGAACATTTTGACTTTGATACCTGAGGAATGGGGACCCAGGGACCGTTCATGTCAAGTCGAGAGACAGAGATACCTAGGCTCGCGAGATTCAGGAGTATATTTTCCTTAGTATGTTATAGAGAGGAAAAAACCTGAGTAAACCAAGTGAATCAAGTGAATCGTATTGCAGACATCCCAAGTAGATATAACATCGTACACAGTCCTAACGGACTGAAAAGTCTCTACTTACTATAAGGTAAAGTATTCATCTCATGTGTAAAACAAATATGTAGGTGAATAACTACCTGTGAACCCGACGATGGTACAAAACCGATAACACATATTACAACGACACTTATACCCATGTTTTTTTAATTTTTTATCTAATGGAACACTAGGTATTTAAGGTGAAGACCCGTGAAAACTCGTTGAAGATATGACAAAAGACGTCACCGTAAAATGTAAGGGTGTTTACCGTGCACCCAAATCAAAGAGATGTAAGAGTGGTTGTGCACAATAAAAACCAACATACCATCGGTAAGCTTACACACACTCCACCAAACCTCAACGTAAAACAACAACGACAACAAATAACAACTCAACAGCCTCAAGAAATGTATAAGACTTATGATTGGGGTAGTTTATATATTAAGTGTTTATAAAAGAGGGTAAAGTGAGACAACTAACACAGGAAACCACGTCTCTTGTGTCCAAGTAAAATGTTCTTCTAAAGTACTCTAAACCTCTCCACCCCTACCTTCCGTCTTATATCTGTTATACGCTAAAAATGAGACGTCTCGACCCAAAGGGACCACCGAGTCTACCATTTCTTAGTCGGACGTTATGTCCTCTGGGTCCAAGTTAGGGACCTAACCCTTCTAGGGGACCTTTTTCCTTACCGATGGGTACGGTACCTGCCTCCTTGGACCGTCCGATATCAGGTATCCCAGTGCTTTCTCAGTCTCTACTGACTCGTTGATTGTGAAAGTGAAAAAAAGTGAAATGAGACGTCTCAATTTATCATGTTTGTATATAGTCTATCTTAAGACGAAGACTGTGCCTCCGGTTCCATTCCCACTTTCATGGTTCCTTACTTGTGGTAATCGTGGTCGGGGCTCCGGAAACAGTGTCATGAAACTCGACTTGGGAAACTAAGAACTCACGATTGAGACATGACTTTAGACCCAAGTGTCATAAAACTCGACTTGGGAAACTAAGAACTCACGATTGAGACATGACTTTAGACCCAATCGTATTGGGTCCCAGGGACAGGAGTCCCTAGAGTGGTAGTTCAACGTCTCTATTTTTTGTTTCCGGTGTGTGTGTGTGTGTTTTATTCACTCCGTGGTTTTGTTTGTTTATTTTGTTTCTATAGGTTTCCCCTTTTTTTTTTGTTTGCTACGGTGTTGGAACTCCCTCGGCTTAGGATTTTTATGTCACCTAGACAATTTCGTGTGTTAGGTTACTAGTCTAACCTGAATATGTCTAGAATTTGTCCCACGCGACTCCTCCTCTCCTCCACCGTCACTCTGAACCTTTTCCACCACTTAAATTTTGGTGACGTTCTCAGGTTCCTTCTACTAGGTTCTGGGCCTTGAGAAGGTTCTCGTCAACTCTCCCATCTCTTTTCCTAAGCTCTCTTTACCTGTCCTAAAGTATTGTCTTACCTTATTTCCCCTCCTATATTTTGATACGGACGTAAAGACCGAATCGAACAAATGATCGACGGTGTTCGGTTCTGTTTCTTGTATCCGTCACCTTAACTACACTTCTTTTCTACCTCTCTGACTAAGACTAGGAAACCAGTATGTCCTGTATGTACCTCTCTGCGTGTTACCCGTCAATCTTTGTGTCTAGACCTCGATTCCTTTCTTTTTATTTCGTCTTCTTATTGTAACCATCACTTTCTATACTCTCTCGCATTCGATGACCTTCTCCGACCAAACTTACTTCTCTTTCCTTTCGACTCTTTTCTTGGATGTGAATTTTGTCCCTTCTCCCTCCTTCTACTCCGGGGGTTATTCCCTCTGAAACTTAAACTTACCAGTTCACAAGTGGGTTGCACACGGTTGCAAATCAGTTTTTGCTAATCTGGCACCTAACTCGTCGTCCTGGGAACTCCGGTTCGGAAAGACCCTTTGTCACTTGCTCTTAAAGGAAATATGAAAGACATTTCCATCTTCTAAGTCTTCAAGGTTAAGCAGTCGACGATATCTCTAAAACACTTGTACTTAGTTCAAAGTGCTTAGAAAAACCTCGTCCCGGCTGTTCGCTACCTATACTCACTACGACCCTCTGTCTTTGGGTCTCCTGAGGGTTGACAGATGTAAAGTCCTGTTCTAGGTCCTCTGAGAATTTGTGTCTTCACAAAGGGGAAGCTAAGTCCTAGTTATGAGTGAAAAGGAGTACCCGGTCTAAAGACACATAAACATAATTTTTCCTTCTTTTGAGTCGGGACTCTTACCACTAAGTGGATTCACACTCGAGACTTCGAAACTTTAGTACTGATCCTTTAACGGTGGAGTGTGTAGAAAGCCGAGTAAGTGGTTCCGGTGCGTCTCAGTCGTAATAGCTCTGGTCACTACTGTGGACTTCCGGACATTTCACAATATGCTAAGTTTCTCACAGGACGTTAGACAATAAAATAAAGGACTTAGTCTCTCGTTAGACCAATTTCAAAAATCCTTCCCTGTTCGTCCGGTAAAAAGTTTACTTACTGTCCCGAAGAGAAGGCTTGTTGAGTTAATTCTCCCAGTCCCCTTGCTTGCCCTTTTCGTCACTTGACCTTTGGGAGGAACCAGGACTGGGTCCAGGAACTTCCATGACTCTTTGGGAGTGCGTGGGTAGTGGTACTGACTAGACAGTCTTTGTGGTCTTCGACTGTCCCCGTCTTATCCACCCGAAGGTTTTTCTTTTTATCGTTATTGTTAGAGTGTGAAATATTTAGACCTCAATACAAAAGTTCATTATTGTGCATCTCCACTAATAGAGTGACTTTTTTACGTGTACCGCGTATCGACCGGTCTGACCGTAACTCTACGTATACTACGTCCGAATGTATAAATAAACGTTTTGTGTTACATTATCTTTACCTGTAGTATGAAACGTAAATATATCGTTGATAAAGAGGTTCCTGGAGTTTCCTAAGACGTCGTCGATGACCTAAGTAGGAACAATGTGCCAACATTTTACTTCCTCTCCGTTCGTAGTGAGTAGGGTAAAATAATTTCTCCTTCGTCTACAGGGTTCTCCGATGTACTCGACCGGTTCCCGTATGATACTGAGTAAACAAACGAGTCTTGGTACATCCCTGACTTTAATCAGGGTTTAACAGGAACACGAACGACTAAAAAGGATATTTGAAGACTTTTCCTTTACTAAGACAAAGAGTCGGAATACAAACGTTAAGTCCTGTCACCCCCTACTTGACACCTTCCCTTCTCCAATCATTCGAACACCGTAAAGAGAAAAAGGGAAGTCACCGGACGACGACCATCACAAGAATTCCTGTCTAGGTCCCGAGAGTCGTTGTTTCTCCCCCTTTTGGAAGGACGACAGCCCCGAGGTGTTGTCGACTGTGTCTTACTGACGGGTGTTACGTGTCAAATTACAGGTGAAGTTACGTAAAACGGTGAATAGAATGTTGATGATACACTCCGTAACAAAGGAATATTTCTACTCTTTCTCCGAGTCTCTCTACCCTACCGAACGGGTACCAGGAGATTGTTCAAGTTCGAGACCTAGACTCATACCAACATGAGGAAAGTTGTCGACACGTGAAGGTGAAACAGTGTGACTGTTCTGAAGTGATCCGTCCGTGTGTTGTCTCCAGAATCTCAGTATCGGATCTCTGTAAATTCTTTCGATCTCGGTTGGACCCCGAGGCGGGGGAGGGTGTCTCTAAGGTTTATCGTCTGGTCCCACTCACGACTACAGTGAGGCAAGAGGGACCTGTCTGAGTGACCTTTACCGACTCGACAGTTCAGTGATACACAGGTCCTAGCAACTCCGGAGGAACCACGGTCTAAGGGTGGACGCAGACGGGGTCCGGACTCGATCATCGTCTCGTCCGACTCAAGATACTCGTCCCGTTCTTACCCTTCCACTATCGGACCTCCGACGGGGTCCCGTGGGAAAAGGGTGGGTGAGACTCGTGACGAGAAACCGTAAACTCTCAAGACTGGTAGTGACCCGTCGTACTCATCCCGGACAGAAAGTCCCCGGACTGTAAGAAGTGTGTCTCTCTTTGGTTCCAAGTCTGAACAGGGCTCAATGGCTCCTTTAGTCTTTCATTTTTTCATGATTCCTGGTAAAAGAGACTACAAAAAGGATTACATCCAAAACCAGGGATCTTGTTCTATAATGTTCACCATCTTTTTCTCGGTCGGAGACCATTATCCCCAACCCTCTTTCTCCTGGTCACCGAAATCACCCATGGAATGAGACGAAAGTATGAAGTATACGTAGTAGAGTAAATAGGGGTGTTGAGTTTCCGTCTCCGTAAGAATGGGGGTAAGATGTCTATTCCTTTCTCTTCGAGTCTCAAATTTATCGTCTCGTTTATGTATTGTTTTGGACCTAAAGTTTACGCACGGACACTCCGAGGACGGGAAAGGTAATTCGGAGTGATTAAAACGGACCTTTTAGGGTACCTGTCTCCTCGGACAGGTACCCCAGTGTTCTCTCAGTCTGTGTCGAATCGTTGGTTTGTTGTTGTCAGAGACTCCTCGAACTACAACTGGGAAGGGGACTACTGTATTAGCGTCGCCATCGACCCTTCCAAGGTCGAGTAGTGACCTCGTTTTACGTTCAGTGTCTACGTCTGTTCCGGTTCACGGCCACTCTACGGAAGAAGCGCTCCGTGACGTCAGTACCTACGTTCAGTGTCTCCATTAGGATTTTAAGGTCGTCAATGTTTTTGACTCAATTTTTTTTTTTCTAACAACAACAATCAATTTATACAAAGTAGATTTCGTTATGTAGACTATTTAATAGTAAAGTTGTACATTGGTTATATTTTTCTTATTACTATGTCGTGTATAGAAAAAGACAACAATCCAGGGACTTTAGATATCACATAAAATGTGAACCCTGTGTAGGGGTCAAACCTCTACGGTGTAAAGTTCACGAGTTCTGTGTTCACACCAATCACCGATGGTATGACCTGTCGTACCCAGATCTTCTTTTAACGTACCTACCTCCGAACCTTACGAACCTAACTCCAGGATTAAGACTTTTGGATGAGCCGGTGAAATTGCCAACTCTTGGATCTGGGACCTTTGTCTGACAGGACCGAAACTTACGGTCAACGTGGTGTTCGGTCGATGTACAGGAACCCGTTCTTTGAATCGGAGACAACGGGGTCAAAAGAGTAGACATTGTGCCTTTATCGCTGTTATGGATGGAGCATCTCAAACACTCCCACTTTGCACCTTCAGGAACATTCATTGTCTCTATCCGTCTCTCATTTGTTACGTTACCGCGACCGATAACAAAAACAAAAATAATTATAAAAGTGACCCTGAGTCAAAGGATCAGACATTTTATTCCTACAACCTCTTTCTCCTATAACGTTAGGAAAGAACGATACAACAAAATACGTTTGACCCGACCCTTAGGTTACGACACAGACCAGAGACTCGTAGTCAAGTCTTCGTCCGTGACCCCTCCCTTAGTCCAGGTCGGACAGAGATATCTCCTCCGAACATTTTATACGGATACCGAACACCCATCCCCTTCCCCCGCCGTCCACCTTCCTGAGCGGTCGAGAAAACAGTAGTCTCCATCTTGAACGACGAAGGTAGGACCCGAGTACGACTGAGTGAGGGACCTGTGTGAGGTGTGCGAGTGTTCCACAGGTCGTACCTAAATGGTGTAGGGGTCAATGTTAGGGAGTCGTTACACTTGGAGATTTGATCTTCTTTAAGTTAGACCCGAACGCCAAACCTCATTTTAGGTAGAAAAGAGTTCACGGAGGTCGTAGTCGATTCTCTTGTCTTAGGGGATCCCCTACCACTGGAGGTTTCGAAACGTGTGGTCGACAGGAACCCCGACTCTCTACTAACCCTTCGACCCACCAGTTTTCCGGTTTGTGAACTTTTCGACACTTACTTCTACGGTTTTAGTATCGTCATCGACAGGGTTCCCGGCGACGAATCTCTTAGGATCGACAGACCGAAAAAAGGGGATCTCTGGTTTGACTACTCAAAATCTTTAAGTTCCATCTTTGTCGGGTCATCCAGTCCGTGGAAGAGGGGTCCCTTTGACCGTCCCCTCCCGCGTAGGGGTGAGAGGAGAGGTCCCTAGCACGGTTCGGGAGAACCTCCCTGAGCCTCCGACCGTGGAGAGGATGAAAAGAGCCCCCGTCTTTAGACGTCGGATTTGCAGAACCATGGTCTTTAGGAAGGAAGGGTCCTATGGTTTCTCTTCCCGACGAGTGGAGTCTCTTTGTTCGTGTAGTTGGTTTCGTGTCGGGAGGACGGCTCGTCGCCAAAGGTCGGTCGACAAGGATATCCAAACGGCTCTCGACGTAAGACGGTGTAGCCGTTCTCTCTGTGGTTTCTTCACCCCCAGTGTCCGGGTGGGTACTCACCCCTCAGTTCGTGTTAGGTTCCCGTCGCACACGTACACACGTTTCAACGAAGTCAGTATAGACTGAGAAACGTTGGGATACATCGGGTGGTCCGAGGAGACAGGAACCCTAAGAGGTCCGTTCTTATGACCTCACCCAACGGTAAGGAAAGAGGTCCCCTAGAGAGGTTGGATCCCTAGTTCGGGCATAGAGAACGTAGAGGACGTAACCGTCCACCCAAGAAATGGTGATCCCGGTGGACCCTTCGTGTTTTGTGGTAAGGGTCGGGGTCTCCTCCGTTCTTATCCTGAGTCTCTGGGAGTGTGACACTGTTGAAACCGAGGACCCTCGTGGCCCAGGACTCAGGAGAAGGAAGAGACTCGACCTGACCTCCCTACAAACGTGTGGAGGGTCTGTGTACCTGACTTAGACTGTATAAAGTCATACGACCCGACCAACTCACGGGAACTGTGGGTAACGATTTCCCGGTGCAAGAAGGAAACTCTGGACGACTCTCTCCGAATCACCGACTCGACGTGGACAATTCTCGGGGGTCTTAGGGTGGTAGATTTGGTCTCTCCGACCAAGACCCGGTGTCCTTACCTCGACGGTGGTCCGGACGTAGTAGTCGTGACGGCGGAGTGTGGGTAGTTGAACCTGGGCTGACATCGAAGAGGGTCCTCTCGACCTGTCTGTCGCGAAGAAAAAGTAAAAAAATTTATAAAGTAAGTAAATAAACCGACGCGACCTAGAATCACTGTCGTACGTCCTAAAAATCAACGTCGTGCACTTGAGAATCAATGCCCTATACCTTCGATCAAAGGACTGGTCCCTAACTTGGGACATAACCTTCGTACGTCAGAATCGGTGACCTGGTAGTCCCTTCGGAGACCTGTCTCGAAGAATTGACGCCGCCAGTTTGTTGTTCTGGGGTTGGGTCCATCCAGGGTTTGCCTCAAAGGACAGACGGAGTTCTTTCCTTTACTTCTAGGATGTCCTGAACCTGTTCTCTTGATCTTGCACCTTCACCTGGCGTGTCCCAAAAAGGTGAGTTGCTCTTCTCGTTCAAAAGGCGAGGTTCCGGTGGACACCGGCGTCGAAGTCACAGAGAGGTCCGGACAAGGAGGGCGAGTAATCAATTTACACGGTTGTGTTCTTTTCTTTAGTTCTCGACGAATCGAAAGGGGTCACCGGGACAGTTAACAGGGTTGCTTCTGTCAAGGACGATGTGTCAGTTCTTTACCCGGGGACACCCGGGTCCTTGTCGAGGTAGGGGCGTTTACATAAATGTGTCGTGTCACGAACAAGAAGTGCAAAGCGGTCCTCGGGAGGAGAGGACTCACGGGGACCCTTCCGAGAACCGACGACGAGACGGGTGTAGGGAGGACCTGGTAGTCTTGTCTGTCTGTCAGACCGACACACCTCTACGGCGGAGGGGGTCGCCCGGTAGAGACGACGACTGTCTTCCAAGAGGTCGGCCGCCCCCACCCGACCCTGTCCCCCCGGGGACGTCTTGCCCAGAGTTATGAGATACGAGGGACAGAGTCCGACGAAGGAGTCGACAGACTCTACAAGAGGAGTTCCACCTGTCTCTTCTACTTTCGAGTCTAATGTTGTTCCTGAAACATCTCCCTTTCTCACTTACTTCCTTCTCGATGAGACTCACCCGAGACGTGGTGGGTAGTGAACGGAACCCCGGACCTCGAAGGGTCCACCACGATCACCATTTCTTGGGTGGACAGTTGCGTCCCCTGAATTCTCTGTACCCAAGCTAGGAACCCAGTCCTTCTAGGGGACCTCCTCCTTCACCGTTGGATGAGGTTATAGGAACGGGTCTTTTAAGGTACTTGTCTCTACGGACTGTCCGATGTCAGGTACCCCAGTGTTTCTCAGTCTGTGCTGACTTCGCTGAATCGTGTGTGTACCCAAATCTCTAATTTAAGGAAAAGGAGAGAGACTAATCTCGTCTGGACTCGTTGTGTCCACAGTTGAAACACTTGGTTACACGTTTACTTTAACACAGAGACAACGAGGTTTGGGAGGTTTCTACCAGGTAAAGAACGTGTTCTTTTCGGCTTCAGAAAGGACGACTTGACACTCCGGGGCTCTGAGATCGAAGGGATCGGAAGAGGGGTAGGGGGCGTGAGTTGAGATAAGGATGGTGCTGTCGGGGGAACCACGACGAGTTTGTGCGGTCCGAGCAAAGATGGAGTCCCAGAAACGTGACGACAGGAGAAAAGACCTGGGGAGAAAGGAGCCTATCGGTTGACCGAGGAGGGAGTGAAGGACGTTCCGAAACAAATTTTATAATAAGAGAGTTGTTTCGGACATGACTGGTGAGGTAAATGTTGCCATGCGTCGAACCGCGAGGTTGGCAGTGGGAAAAGGTCGGGGTGGATCGCGAGTAGCAGAAGAGCGGCACGTGAGGTAAATAAATAATACAGATAGTGTAGTGACGTGATAAGCGACTAAAGAACACAAGTGGACAAATACATGTACCCCTCCCGTCCCTGAAACCCAGACAAAAAAAGTGTCAATATGGGAGTCGTGGATCTTGTCACGGACTGGTGTATCGTTTACGGAGTATTTATAAACAACTGATTTACATGTACAACTACATCAGGATAGAACCCCGTTTAATCTGAACGGTCAATCTTTTTCGTCAACTGTCCTTTCCTTATCCTATTCTCAGGTTTCGTTGGTCGTCCTTTCGGACTTCATGACCACAGTTCAGCCTAGTTCTTTTGCCTTTAAAACGCTCTCCTCTCTTTTACTTACCATATTTAAGTTCGATGTGTAAAGGGTCGGTCTACTCATCAACGTGAGAGATGGACGAGACCTCCATTCACAATGGTAGGGTAAGTCACCCACCCCTTTGATTGAGCGTCCTTACCACTCAGGCTATAGAGTACACCAGGAAGGATTTACTGTATCTTGAACCGACGTCGAGTTTCAGGTCGTCGTCTTTTATCTCCTCCGAACGAAAGGTTTGGTTGGTGGTGACACCACTATCGGATATAAGAAGGTGGATGTTGAACGACAACTGACCCAAGAAATCAAGGAAAAAACGACACGTCAAAAGTTTCATTAGAAATTGGATACCCATCCGGGAAAAGTTTTATTCTGGTGGTACGACAACTTCCCCCGAAGGGACCATCGAATCGACCATTTCTTAGACGGACGTTACACCCTCTGGGTCCAAGTCAGGGACCCAACCCTTCTAGGGGAGCTCCTCCCGTTCCGATGGGTGAGGTCAAAAGACCGGATCTCTTAAGGTCCCTGTCTCCTCGGACCGTCCGATATTAGGTACCCCAACGTTTCTCCGTCTGTACTGACTCGTAGATTCGTGTACGACGACTTTCGTCCTCTTCTGTATTATACTTTCATTCGCCAGTCCAGGTCCGTTACAAGGGAACGGTATGTCCGGGGTTGTGGGTGTTACTTCCCTACAGGTCCACTGTTGTCTTTGTTAAGAGACAGGGATTTTGTCGACCTTTACCAGAAAAGGAGAGCGTGACTCATTAAACCTTCACTAAAACTTTTACGTTATGTTCCTCCCGTCAGAAAAAGGAAGGAAGAGTGGAACTTTCATGTGTGACGAAGGGTCTCGGACTAATTACAATTTATACTGGAAAACGTTTCAAAGAACCGTCCAATTAAATACTAGGAAGGTCTAAGATCACATAGTCCGTCACCGACAAATACACAAACTGTTTCATATGAAACAGGTCTCGACTATACAAAATGGTCTGAAAGATATCGAGTGAGGGGGAAAGAGAAAGAACGAGAAAGGTAGAGAGCAGATCAGATTGAAACCCATAAATTAGTTGGAATGACCCTTCTTTTGTACTTATATAAATACTTAGGAGTCAGGGACTCAACGGTACGTGTGACATAATCGAATAATGGTACAGAGGTTCTATTAAGAAGGGAGAGTAGAGTAATGTGGACACGATAGCTCAAGTCCCTCTAGAGTCGGGTTGGTTTTAATCAAAATTACAAACCAAACGAGGTTCTCGACGAAACTCCCAGAGACAGAACTTGTCCACATAGAGAAGGAATGTAGGAATAACGGAAACGGAAACAAGAAGAGTCAGAGTCTTTCTCTTTAGATCACTTAATCCACCCTCGGAGTGCTCCAACCAAGTCGGGTTCTTATATTGATTCGAATTACTCGTACATCTATGTAAGTACACATGATCCCCACCTACCCTGGGCCCTCGGTGAGGTAGGAATCTTCCACACGGTCCCTACAGTTGGGACTGAATGTACCTTCAAAGTCCTATCGTTTCCAAAATCGGAAGGGAGAAGTCTCGTATCTTGTCACGAACCGTGTGTCACCCATAGACTGAAAACAACTTTCTTTCTTCTATTCTATTGTTTCCTTGTTTCTCTCGCTCTTCTGGTGTGAGACATTATGTTTCTGGGAGTTCGGGAAATAGTCTCTCCACCCCTGTTCTCAAACCCGGGTATTCCGTTCAAAGTCTAAAAATACTATCTCCGGGTCCCTCGTTCTACGGTCGTGGAGGAATCGACGGTGGTGGATTCTTGGATGTCTACGAGTCTTGGATGCGGAAGGGGGGTCACATGTCGAGGGAGATTCGAGAGTTTCGTCCGAACGCATAATATAAACCTGGTCGTAAAGACTTGTGTAGTACCTATAGAAATGGTGTTGTCTCTTCTGCTCTTCCTCGTTTTCCTAGTATCTCGATATAGTTTCCGGGTCTACTTCGTTCTCCTATACCTAACACCCTAAAGAGGTCTTTATAGGACGACGGACCTCTTTCTCGTTCTCTTTCCCCTACCAACTCAAACAGGTTTCAGTTCTCAATCGGTTTATTGACGTTGTGTCCCAGTTCTCCTGTTCCTCACCCACTCCAGACTAACTAGTATCCAGGTCCGACGTGTCTCGCCCGTCTTTGGTTCCAGAGTACTGTAGTACTGTAGACTATTGAACCAGGTGTTCAAAACTCCAACATGTTTAGAACCCGAAGGGACAATCGAGTCTGTCATTTCTTAAACGGACGTTACGTCCTCTGGGTCTAAGTTGGGGACCCAGTCCTTCTAGGGGACCTCTTTCCTTACCGTCGGGTACGGTCATAAGAACGGACTTCTTAAGACACTTTCTCCTCGGACCACCCGGTGTCAGGTGTCCCGACGTTTCTGAGCCTGTGTTGACTCGCTGATTACGTGAGTGTGTGAGTGTGTTTAGAACCTACCCTAGCAAATAAAAGATCGGTAGAACCGTAGTCAATGTATGTGGGTTGAAAAACAGGAGGGTTCCTTATCTCAACTCGTCTCGAAGGTAACTGTGATACGTGTAAACCTCCGACGAATACACCACACTGTCACCGAAAGGTTGTGGGATCTCGGGTACTTGGAGTGAACACTCTTTTTCTCTGTCTACAGTGGAGACAGCACACTAAACTTCCCGTTCCCCTTCCGACGTCCCTGCGGGACGGGGTTCGGAAGACCGTCGGACGGTGTCACGGACTTTAAAGGAATAAGTGACGATTCCAAATGACATGTCTTTATGATTACCTCACGTCTAAAATAGACTTCCCTCAGTCCGCCGACTCTACCATACTTTTCAACTCTTACTCTAGTTCGACCCAAATCTAGGGTCGAGAGAGATATCGTCACACTATGGACCGTTTAACGAATGTCAGGTTTTCTGGGAGATAAGAATATACACTTTTACACTTAAGTTAGTTGGAACATCCCGATATCGTTCCTACCTACCCGTCCATCTCTCGTTACCCGTACCACCGACTGTGTGTCACTCCTGAGTGCTACGTAAACGAGAAATAATTGAAATAGTGACGCTTCCATACCACCTTTTCGTGGTCCACTCAGTCCTCGGTACCAAAGGTCAGGGAATAAAAAGGTGCTACTTGAGGTACTGGAAAAATCCCAGTGAAATGAGGAGATCCGAGTCAAAGGTCTCTTTGAACTCACCTAAGTAAGTAAGTTGTAACCATAACTCGAGGACTATACACTGTCCATGACAAGTAGTCGATCTACTGGTTATTTACTTATTTGTCCATATACTACGAGAGAAAACGGTTCTCTTGTGTAACCAGTATCGTTTGCGGGAGAAGATCGTTGTGTTCTTTTTTCGGAGGTGTACCTGTAGTGGTCTACCAGTTATGACTTTAGTCTAACTAATATAAGAAACATATTTGAGATATGTCAGTCATTTTTGTTCTGACCCTCAACTGACACCGAGTCTAGTACTTGAGGAATAGTAGTTTAAGTCTGAATTTAACTTTTTTCATCCCTTTTGGTGATCTGGTAAAATAGTACGCACGCACGTACGTACGGACGTAACCTCTTCCTTTACCGTTAGGTGAGGTCATAAGAACGGACCTCTTAGGGCCCTTGTCTCCTCGGACCACCCGACGGCAGACACCCCGACTTGTCTCAGTCTGTGTTGACTGCACTGAATCGTCGTCGTCGTCGTAAGTCTATACTGGATTTAGTTTAGGGAACACAAATATGTCACCTTCACTGTTTATCCAAGTTCTCTTATCTCATGGACTTCTTGATACCCACCTCCAAACATTGTGACATGTCCTCCTTCCATAGTGTGGTAGGAATTCTTTTTCTTTATGTTTTTCCGTTTTACCAACAGACTCCTCCGGAATGTTTATCGACTCTTTTCTCCTCTTCACTTTCCGTTTCCTCTTTTCTTTTCTATATGGGCAAACTTACGTCTCAAGGTTTTTTATCGTTCCTCTCTATTCTTGCGAAAAGATTCACTAGTTACGTTTCTTAATCTCCTTATGTTGTCTTACCCTTTCTGATCTCTAGAGAAGTTCTTTTGATCTCTATGGTTCCCTTGTAAAGTACGTTTCTACTCGTGTTATTTCCTGTCTTTGTCATACCTGGATTGTCTTCGTCTTCTATAATTCTTCTCCACCGTTCTTACGTGTCTTCTTGACATATTTTTTCTAGAAGTACTGGGTCTATTGGTGCTACCACACTAGTGAGTGGATCTCGGTCTGTAGGTCCTCACGTTTCAGTTCACCCGGAATCCTTCGTAGTGATACTTGTTTCGATCACCTCCACTACCTTAAGGTCAACTTGATAAAGTTTAGGATTTTCTACTGTGACACTTACACGACGTCAGTTATACGGTCGTTTAAACCTTTTGAGTCGTCACCGGTGTCCTGACCTTTTTCAGTCAAAAGTAAGGCTAGGGTTTCTTTCCGTTACGGTTTCTTACGAGTTTGATGGTGTGTTAACGCGAGTAGAGTGTACGATCATTTCATTACGAGTTTTAAGAGGTTCGGTCCGAAGTCGTCATGCACTTGATACTTGAAGGTCTACAAGTTCGACCTAAATCTTTTCCGTCTCCTTGGTCTCTAGTTTAACGGTTGTAGACGATCTAGTATCTTTTTCGTTCTATTAAGGTCTTTTTGTAGATGAAGACGAAATAACTGATACTGTTTCGGAAACTGACACACTTAGTGTTGTTTAACATCCTCTAAGACTTTCTCTACCCTTACGGTCTGGTGAAATGGGTGGAGAACTCTTTAGACATACGTCCAGTCCTTCGTTGTCAATCTTGATCCGTACCTTGTTGTCTGACCAAGGTTTATCCCTTTCCTCATGTAGTTCCGACATAACAGTGGGATCAATAAATTGAAGATACGTTTCATGTAGTACCCTTTACGACCCGACCTACTTCGTGTTCGACCTTAGTTCTAACGATCCTCTTTATAGTTATTGGAGTCTATACGTCTACTATGATGGGAATACCTTCTTTCGTTTCTCCTTGATTTCTCGGAGAACTACTTTCACTTTCTCCTCTCACTTTATCAACCGAATTTGAGTTGTAAGTCTTTTGATTCAAGTACCGTAGACCAGGGTAGTGAAGTACCGTCTATCTACCCCTTTGTTACCTTTGTCACTCTCTGAAATAAAACCCGAGGTTTTAGTGACGACTACCACAGACGTCGGTACTTTAATTTTCTGTGAATGAGGAACCTTCCTTTCAATACTGGTTGGATCTATCGTATAATTTTTCTTCTCTGTAATGAAACGGTTGTTTCCAGGCAGATCAGTTCCGATATCAAAAAGGCCACCAATACATACCTACACTCAACCTGATATTTCTTTCGACTTGTGGTTTCTTAACTACGAAAACTTACACCACAATCTCTTCTGAGAACTCTCAGGGAACCTGATGTTCCTCTAGGTTGGTCAGGTAGGATTTCCTATAGTCAGGACTTATAAGTAACCTTCCTGACTACGACTTCGACTTTGAGGTTATGAAACCGGTGGACCACACTTCTCGACTGAGTAACCTTTTATGGGACTACGACCCTTTCTAACTTCCACCTCCCTCTTCCCCTACTGTCTCCTACTCTTCCAACCTACCGTAGTGGTTGAGTTACCTGTACTCATACTCGTGAGAGGTCCTCAACTACTACTTGTCCCTTCGGACCGTACGACGTCAGGTACCCCGACGTTTCTCAGCCTGTACTGACTCGTTGGGTTCACTGACTTGACTCCATACACTTTATCACCATTATTATTCGTCTAGTAATTCTACATCAGAATACCCCGAAGGAACGACCAGGTTTCCGATTCTGAGACACGAGGGTTACGTCCCCCAGACCCAAGTTAGGGATCAGTCCCTTGATCTAGGGTGTACGGTGTTGAATTTTTAAGGAGGACGACGTTACTTCTAGCTTCTAGACGATACAACGTGGATTCTGGACCACGTCGGTCGGGTTATTCACTATTTATTTTATTTATTAAAAATTTACATCAAAATACTACCTTTCCACGATCACTGGTGAAATTTACAAGTCCCTTCTGGGTACACTCCTCCACTAAAAATATGTCTCCAGATGTTACTATGGACCTCTTCCTTTACCGTTGGGTGAGGTCATGAGAATGGATCTTTTAAAGTACCTACCTCCTAGGACCATCCGACGTCAGGTACCCCAGTGATTCTCAGCCTGTACTGATTCACTGAAGTGAAAATGAAAAGTGAAAGTACGTGACCTCTTCCTTTACCGTTGGGTGAGGTCACAAGAACGGACCTCTTAGGGTCCCTACCCCCTCGGACCACCCGACGGCTGATACCCCAGCGTGTCTCAACCTGTGTTGACTTCGTTAAATCGTCGTCGTCATTTGTCTATAATACTTTTGGCGATACGGGTGTTTGAAATGTTGAATACGTTTTACCTGGTTAAAGAAGTCTCTATATTTGATGGTTTTGAGTGTGTTCCTCTTTATCTATGATACTTGTCTGAATGTATATTTACTTTATATAACTTACTTATTAATTATTGGAAGGTTTTTCCTTTCGTGGTCCCGGTCTACCAGAGTGACCACTTAAGATGGTTTGTAAATTCCTTCTTTTCTATAGTCGAGAGATATTAGAGAAGGTCTTTTATTTTTGTCTTCCTTATAAAAGATTGAGTACGATACTCTAGTCGTAACGAGATTATCGTTTGGGTTTATGTTTGTAGTATTCTTTCCCTCCACGTTACCAACCTACTGTAGAGACTAAGTTACGTCCACTCAGACTCGTTCGAGGCCCTCTACCACTTTCTATCCCTTCGGACCGAACGACGACAGGAACCCAGTGTTTCTCAACCTATGCTGATTTACTGACTTGTATATACGTATTCTTTCCTTTTGAATTCTGTTTATACTGAGTACTTTTATCTACGTTTTTATAAGTTTTTGGTTTAGGTTTTGATATTCTTTCTTAATATGTGTATTAGTTTACGTTAAATAAGGTCTATCCGTTCGGACCAAGTTGTAAACTTTTAGTTAGTTACGTTAGTTGATTGCATTTGTATTTGTCCGATTTCTTCTTTTTAATATACTAGTATAGTTATTTTCGTTTTATACGTAAACTGTTTTTAGGTTGTGGGTAAGTCTTATCTTTCGGAGTCGTTTCATTCTTCTCTCCTATTGAAGGAATTGAACTATTTCTTATAGATGTTTACGGACGTTAATATGAATTGTCATATTAATATGACAATATGATAATTGTCATATTAATTATAATATGAATTGTCATTCTCTGATCTTCGGAAAGGGGATTCTAATCCCCGGTCTTTTCCTACAGAGAAGAGTGGTGAGATAAGTCGTAGTATAATCTTCAGAGCCGATTATTTTATTCAGTTATTTTCCTGTGGTCTAAATATCCCTCTCTTTTCCTTCTTTATTCTGACAGTAACAAACCTCTACTGTATTAACAGGTACATCTTTTAAGGTTTCCTGAACTTTTTTAGGTCTTTTGTTCTTGTTTTTTTGATAGAGACTTTGATCATTCGTTAGTATCGTTCCCAAGTCCTATCGTCCGATTATATGTTTTCAACAAAAGGATATATGGTTCTTCCTTCTTGACTTTAAACTTTAAGTTTCGTCTTTTTCAAATTTATGAATCAATATTTTGATTGTTTTATTCGTGTCTTGGATATATACGACACGGGTCAGTGAGGTAACACAGACTAAGAAACGTTGGGTACCTGATATCGGACGGTCCGAGGAGGTAGATACCCCTAAGAAGTCCATTCTTATGACCTCACCCAACGGTCCGAGAGGAGACCCACCAGAAGGGTTAGGTCCCAGAGGGTGTAACGACCATCTAAGAAATGGTAAACTCGTTGGTCCCCACCCCCCCCCCCTGATATTTTAGGACTACTTTATTTAGTTTCTAGATTTATTTCTCTCTTTATGAGGTACAAGTGTATAACCTTACTCAGTTATAACAATTCTACAGTCAAGAAGGGTTGCACTGGTGTCAAAATTACGTCAGGATGAGTTTTAAGATCGGTCGATAAAACACCTATAGTTATTTTATTAATAGTTGTTTTACTAAGATTTCAAATATGTCTTTCGTTTCCTCCTTGGAGGGACCACCAGGTTACCAATTCTTAGGTGGAAGGTTAAGTCCCCTACGTCCAAACTAGGGACCATTCCCTTGTGTTCCGACCCACGACTGACACCGAGTCTAGTACTCGAGGAATAACGGTTATAGTCTGAATTTAACTTCTTTCATCCCTTTTGGTGATCTGGTAAGTCCATACTGGATTTGGTGTAGGGAATACTAATATGTCACCTTCACTCTTTATCTAAATTCCGTGATCTAAACTATCTATCTCACGGACTACTTGATACCTTACTCCAAGCACTGTAACATGTCCTCTGTCCCTAGTTCTGGTAGGGGTACCCCCTTTTTTTACGTTTTTTCGTTTTACCGACGGACTCCTCCGGAATGTTTATCGACACTTTTCTTCTCTCCGCTTTTCGTTTCCTCTTTTCCTTTCTATATTCGTAGACTTACGGCTCAAGGTTTCTTGTCGTTCTTCTCTATTCTTTCGGAAGAAGTCGCTAGTTACGTTTCTTTCTCCTTTTGTTGTCTTACCCTTTCTGATCTCTAGAGAAGTTCTTTTGATCTCTATGGGTAAAGTACGTTTCTACCCGAGCTATTTCTGTTTTTACCATACCTGGATTGTCTTCGTCTTCTATAATTCTTCTCCACCGTTCTTATGTGTCTTCTTGACATATTTTTTCTAGAAGTGTTGGTTGTATTAGTGCTACCACACTAGTGAGTGGATCTCGGTCTGTAGGACCTTCCACTTCAGTTCTCCCGGAATCCTTCGTAGTGATACTTGTTTCGATCACCTCCACTACTTTAAGGTCAACTTGATAAAGTTTAGGACTTTCTACTATGACACTTTCCCGACGTCAGTTATACGGTCGTTTAAACCTTTTGAGTCGTCACCGGTGTCCTGACCTTTCCAGTCAAAGGTAAGGTTATGGTTTCTTTCCGTTACGGTTTCTTACGAGTTTGATGGTGTGTTGAGGTGAGTAGAGTGTGCGATCATTTCATTACGAGTTTTAAGAGGTTCGGTCCGAAGTCGTCATGTACTTGGCACTTGAAGGTCTACAAGTTCGACCAAAATCTTTTCCGTCTCCTTGGTCTCTAGTTTAACGGTTGTAGGCGACCTAGTACCTTTTTCGTTTTCTCAAGGTCTTTGTGTAGATAAAGACGAAAGAACTGATACGGTTTCGGAAACTGACACACCTAGTGTTCTTTGACACCTTTTAAGACTTTCTCTACCCTTATGGTCTCGTGGACTGGACGGAGAACTCTTTGGATATACGTCCAGTCCTTCGTTGTCAATCTTGATCTGTACCTTGTTGTCTGACCAAGGTTTATCCTTTTCCTCATACAGTTCCGACATATAACAGTGGGACGAATAAATTGAAGATACGTCTCATGTAGTACTCTTTGAGACCCGACCTTCTTCGTGTTCGACCTTAGTTCTAACGGTCCTCTTTATAGTTAGTGGAGTCTATACTTCTACTGTGGTGGGAATACAGTCTTTCACTTCTCCTTGATTTTTCGGAGAACTACTTTCACTTTCTCCTCTCACTTTTTCAGCCGAATTTCGAGTTGTAAGTCTTTTGATCCTAGTATCGTAGACCAGGGTAGTGAAGTACCCTTTATCTACCCCTTTGTCACCTTTGTCACAGTCTGAAATAAAACCCCCCGAGGTTTCTGTGACGTCTACCACTAACGTCGGTACTTTAATTTTCTGCGAATGAGGAACCTTCTTTTCAATACTAGTTGGATCTATCATATAACTTTTCGTCTCTGTAATGAAACGGTTGTTTCCAGGCAGATCAGTTCCGATACCAAAAAGGACACCAGTACATACTTAAACTCTCAACCTGACACTTCTTTCGAATCGCGACTTCTTAACTACGAAAACTTGACACCACAACCTCTTCTGAGAACTCTCAGGGAACCTGACGTTCCTCTGGGTTGGTCAGGTAAGCTTTTCTTTAGTCAGGACGTACAAGAAACCTTCCAGACTATGATTTCGACTTTGAGGTTATGAAACCGGTGGAGTACACTTCTCGACTGAGTAACCTTTTCTGAGACTACGACCCTCCCTAACCCCCGTACTCCTCTTCCCCTACTGTCTCCTACTCTACCGACCTACCGTAGTGCCTGAGTTACCTGCACTCAGACTCACTTGAGACCCTCAACCACTACCTGTCCCTCCGGACCGCACGACGTTAAGTACCCCAGTGTTCCTCAGTCTGTACTGACTCGCTGACTTGACTTGACTTGACTTGACTTGACTCCCCTTGATTCTAGGGTGTACGGTGGTACGTGCGGTTTTGATGACTCGGGTGAGCGGTGTTTATCTCTCTGTGAGTTCGTGACGTTGTTTTATAGAGAGTACGACGTTACTTCTAGGCCGTACGACGTTGATTACGGACTACGTTGGTTTATTTAATCATTTATAAAAAATTTTTTTCTTTTGTTTTCTGTGTCTGATCAGTTGTGTTATAACTTCTTGTTTCAGTTTTCTGATTACAAAAGACTGAAGTTCTGATGAGATTTCAATGTCATTAGTTCTTTTACATCAAGACCTTCTTTTTATCTGTTAATTTAGTTACTTTACATTGTCTCAAGCCTTTGTCCGGGTGTGTATATATCCGGTTACCAGAAACCGTTGCCTGGTTTCCTCAATTTTACTTACTATCAGAAAAGTTGTTTACCAGGACCTTGTTAATCTGTAGGAAAACATTTTTAAATTTTTCGTCTCTGCAGTGAAACGGTTGTTTCCAGGTATAATAGTTTCGATACCAAAAAGGTCATCGGTACATACCTTGAACTCTCAACTTGGTATTTCTTCCGACTCGTGACTTCTTAACTACGAGAGTTTGACACCAGGATCTCTTCTGAGAACTCTCAGGGAATCTGTCGTTCCTCTAAGTTAGTCAGTTAGGATTTCCTTTAGTTGGGACTTATAAATAACCTTCCCAAGTACGACTTCGACTTCCCGGTCATAAAACTGGTGGATTACCCTTCTCGGTTGACTAACCTTTTTTTTGGGATGACTAACCTTTTCTGGGACTACGACCCTTTCTGACTTCCTTTTTCATCTTCTCCCGTTGTCTCCTACTCTTCCAATCTATCGGAGTGACCGAGTTATCTGTACTTAAAATCGTTTGAGGTCCTCTATCACTTCCTGTCCCTTTGGTCCTTACGACGTCAGGTACCCCAGTGGTTTCAGTTTAGGTTCAATCGCTGACTTGTTGTTATTGTTGCGTTTTTAAATTAGACTATGTGAAAGATGGAAAGTGTTTTTTAATTGAGTTTTACGTAGTGTCTGGATTTATGTTTTCCTTTTTGATATTTTGAAGACCTCCCATTGTACCTTCTTTTAAATCCACTAGAACCCAAACCTTTTCTCGAAAGTCTATGTTATGGTTTACATATTACGTAATTTCTTTTTTTAACTATTCAACCTGGAATAATTATAATTCTCAATGACTAGACGTTTTCTATGACAATTCTTTACCTTTCTGTTCGGTGTCTACCCCTCTTATATAAACGTTTTGTGGTAGACTATTTCCGGAACTTAGGGTTTACCTTTTTTTCGAGAATTTCGAGTTGTCATTCTTTTGTTTGTTGGGTCAAATTTTTACCCGCTTTCTACATTTGTCTGTAGAGTGGTTTCTTCTGTGTGTCTACTGTTTGTTTGTATACTTGTCTACAAGTTGTAGTGTACAGTAAGTCAAGTCGAGTCAAGTCAGCGAGTCAGCACAGGCTGAGAAACGCTGGGGTACTTAGCGTCGTGGGGTCCGAAAGGACAGGTAGTGGTGGAGGGCCTCAAGTGAGTCTGAGTGTAGTCAGTTCAGTTACTACGGTAGGTCGGTAGAGTAGGAGACAACAGGGGAAGAGGAGGACGGGGGTTAGGGAGGGTCGTAATCTCAGAAGAGGTTACTCAGTTGAGAAGCGTACTCCACCGGCTTCATGACCTCAAAGTCGAAATCATAGTCAGGAAGGTTTCTTGTAGGTCCCGGCTAGAGGAAATCTTACCTGACCAACCTAGAGGAAAGTCAGGTTCCCTGAGAGTTCTCAGAAGAGGTTGTGGTGTCAAGTTTTCGTAGTTAAGAAGTCACGAGTCGAAAGAAGTGTCAGGTTGAGAGTGTATACAGTAATCCCTTGACGTTCAATTTTGTTATCACTCTAGGGTCATATGTGGATAATCTTTAGCGATTTCAGATTTTCTTGGGACCCCTGAAGGGACCACCAGGACACCAATTCTAAGACCCTAGGGTTACGTCTCCCGGGTCCAAACTAGGGACCAGTCCCATGATCTAAGCCGTTCGGTGTTGAGTCTCGGATGTTCGGTGTTAATTTTAGTGTGTGAACTGTTGTTTCTAGGGTGCATAGCGTTGATTCTGGACCTCGTTAGTTTATTTTTTTCTTTTCTTTGGACTTGTCCCTTGATATAAGTTGTAGAACATTATTTCACATTACTTTTTCTTTAGACTTTAATGTATATATATCAACTTATATATATATTAACTTAGTGACAAGACATGTGGTCTTTGATTGTAACATTTAGTTGATATGAAATCATTTAAAAAATTTGGTGTTACATTCAATGTTTTCTTTTATTTAACCTGACACTTCTTTCGACTCGTGGCTTCTTAACTACGAAAACTTAACACCACAACCTCTTCTGAGAACTCTCAGGGAACCTGACGTTCCTCTAGGTTGGTCAGGTAAGATTTCCCCTAGTTGGGACCCTAAAGAAACCTCCTTACTACGATTTCGACTTAGAGGTCATGAAACCGGTGAAGTACGTTTCTCAACTGAGGAACCTTTTCTGAGACTACGACCCTCCCTAACCCCCGTCCTCCTCTTCCCCTGCTGTCTCCTACTCTACTGACCTACCGTAGTGACTGAGCTTCCTACACTCAAACTCACTTGAGGTCCTCAACCACTACCTGTCCTTCCGGACCGCACGACGCTAAGTACCCCAACGTTTCTCAACCTGTGCTGACTCACTGACTTGACTTGACTTGACTTTGTTTACAAGTAAACGAATAGGTGGGACGGGGGGGGGTGGGTGTTTTTATCACGTTGGTTAGACTAACTGTCCAATGGTTAAAGAATAAAAACTGTTTCGGTTGATATCCAAATGGTACACTAGGTTGTCGACGTGAGGGTCCATAAATGGGTCAACTTGACTTTTGAATACAGTTGTGTTCTGGACACGTTCTTACTAATATCGTCGAAATAAATGTTATCGGTTTTTGACTTTGGTTGGTGTCACAGGAAGGTATAAACGTACCTATTCGTTTGACGTAAGGTATACTACTTTATAATGAGTCACTATTTTCTTTGTTCACTCGATGATTCAGTACTTTTTTATACTTCCTTTCAATCTACGTAGCACGATTCACTTTCTTCGATCAGACTTTCCCGGTGTATGACATACCAAAGTTGAGATTTGTAAGACTTTTTCCTTTTCGATGTTTCTGTAAATTTTTTTAGTTCCTGAACCCTGAACGGGACCCCAGGTCACCAATTCTTAGATGGAAGGTTACGTCCCCTACCTCCCCAAGTTCGGGACCAGTCCCTCAATTTTAGAGCGTACGGAGTCCCGTTAATTCTAGGGTAAGGTTCTGGTGACTCATGTGTCCTATACTACTTCTCGGACGCTGTTTATACGGACACACGGTGTTTCTTTCCGGGTCACTTTGGTTTATTTGGTCATTCGTCAAAAATAAATTACAGTTTCTGGCGGTCTTCAACTCCCCTTCCCTCCATCCTATTTATTGACTTCGTTTCCCCAAATCCCGAAGTTTTGAGAAGACGTACTGTCACGTTGCTGTCTATGTCCTGTGCGTAAACAGTCTTGGGCGTTTTGACATGTTGTGTTTCTCACCCAGGATCACATTTGATCGCCATGTAACCACGGTGAGTAATTAACGTTGTTTATGTGGTGTGACTACGGACCATATTTGTTGTCTCCTTAACACTTCGACCTCCACCATGTACCTTGAGACTTGATCGAAGAGTTAAGAAATTTTGATTTTAGTACGTTTTTTTTCTTTGTTTTTACGAATTTTTTTTAAAATTCGTTACCGAATTTTTTTTTTATATATATATATATATATATACATGTATATGTGCATAGTCAAGTCAACTCAAGTCAGCGAGTCAGCACAGGTTGAGAAACGCTGGGGTACTTAGCGTCGTGCGGTCCGGAGGGACAGATAGTGGTAGAGGACCTCAAGTGAGTCTGAGTGCAGGTAGCTCAGTCACTACGGTAGGTCGGTAGAGTAGGAGACAGCAGGGGAAGAGGAGGACGGGGGTTAGGGAGGGTCGTAGTCTCAGAAAAGGTTACTCAGTTGAGAAGCGTACTCCACGGTTTCATGACCTCAAAGTCGAAATCGTAGTAAGGAAGGTTTCTTTAGGGTCCCAACTAGAGGAAGTCTTACCTGACCAACCTAAAGGAACGTCAGGTTCCCTGAGAGTTCTCAGAAGAGGTTGTAGTGTCAAGTTTTCGTAGTTAAGAAGTTGCGAGTCGGAAGTAGTGTCATGTTGAGATTGTAGGTATGTACTGGTGTCCTTTTGGTATTGGAACTGATCTGCCTGGAAACAACCGTTTCATTACAGAGACGAAAAGTTATATGATAGATCCAACTAGTATTGAAAAGAAGGTTCCTCATTCGCGGAAAATTAAAGTACCGACGTTAGTGGTAGACGTCAGAGAAACCTCGGGGGGTTTTATTTCAGACTGTGACAAAGGCGACAAAGAGGTAGATAAAGGGTACTTCACTACCCTTGTCTACGGTACTAGAAGCAAAAGACTTACAACTCGAAATTCGGTGGAAAAAGTGAGAGGAGAAAGTGAAAGTAGTTCTCCGAAAAATCAAGGAGAAGTGAAAGACGGTATTCCCACCACAGTAGACGTATAGACTCCACTAACTATAAAGAGGACCATTAGAACTAAGGTCGAACACGAAGAAGGTCGGGTCGCTAAGAGTACTACATGAGACGTATCTTCAATTTATTCGTCCCACTGTTATATGTCGGAACTGTATGAGGAAAAGGATAAACCTTGGTCAGACAACAAGGTACAGGTCAAGATTGACAACGAAGGACTGGACGTTTATCCAAAGAGTTCTCCGTCCAGTCCACGAGACCATAAGGGTAGAGAAAGTCTTAAAAGGTGTCAAATAACACTAGGTGTGTCAGTTTCCGAAACCGTATCAGTTATTTCGTCTTTATCTACAAAAAAACCTTGAGAGAACGAAATAGGTACTAGGTCACCTACAACCGTTAAACTAGAGACCAAGCAGACGGAAAAGATTTTGGTCGAACTTGTAGTCCCTCAAGTACCAAGTACATAACGACTTCTGAACCTCTTAAAACTCGTAATGAAATGATCGTACACTCTACTCGCATTAACACGCCATCAAACTCGTAAGAAACCGTAACGGAAAGAAAACTTGACCTTACTTTTGACTGGAAAAGGTCAGGACACCGGTGACGACTCAAAAGGTTTAAACGACCGTATAACTCACGTCGTGAAAGTGTCGTAGTAGAAAGTCCTAAACTTTATCGAGTTGACCTTAAGGTAGTGGAGGTGATCGAAACAAGTATCACTATGAAAGATTCCGGGTGAACTGAAGTGAAAGGTTCTACAGACCGAGATCTAATCACTAGTGTAGTAGTACTAATAGACCCAGCACTTCTAGAAAAAACATCTCAAGAAGGCACATAAGAACGGTGGAGAAGAATTATAGAAGACGAAGACAATCCAGGTATGGTAAAGACAGGAAATAGCTCGGGTACAAACGTACTTTACAAGGGAACCATAGAGATTATAAGAACTTCTCTAGAGATCAGAAAGGGTAAGACAACAAAAGGAGATAAAGAAACGTAACTAGCGACTTCTAGAACGATAAGAAACCTTGAGACGTAAGTCTACGAATTATCGAAAGGAAAAGAGGAAACGAAAAGTGGAGAGAAGAAAAGTGTCGATAAACATTCCGGAGGGGTCTGTCGGTAAAACGAAAAAACGTAAAGAAAAGGTACCCCTACCAGAACTAGGGACAAAGGATATGGTACAGTACTTGGAGTAAGGTATCAAGTAGTCCGTGAGATTGACAGTCTAGATCCGGGAATTTAGATAAAGAGTGAAGGTGGTATATAAGTATTCCCTAGACTAAATCCAGTATGGACATACCAGATCGCCAAAAGGGATGAAAGAAGTTAAATTCGGACTTAAACCGTTATTCCTCAAGTACTAGACTCGGTGTCAGTCGAGGGTCAGAACAAAAACAACTGACATATCTCGAAGAGGTAGAAACCGACGTATCTTATATTAGTTAGACTAAAGCCACAACTGGTGGACCACTACAGGTACACATTTCAGAAAAGAACACAAGAACCTTCTCCCACAAACGATACTGGTCACATAAAAGAACCGTTTTGACATAATCAGAAACGGGACGAAGTAAGGTGTAAGGTTCCGGTTTAAACGGACAATGAGGTCCACAAAGAAATGAAGGATGAAAACGTAAGGTCAGGGGATGTTATTTTTCCTGTAGAAAAAACCCACAATCAAGATTTTCCAGAACATCCAGAAGTATTTTGATAAGTTGAAGTCGACGAAGTGGTAATGACCAACCCCGTATCTGAACCTATTGACACTCTAACTTACCAAACGGAACCTCTGCTTGAGTCTAGTAAGACAGTAAAAACTCTGACGTAGGTTCATGAGAAAATCTGAGAAAATCTGGGTAAAATCTGAGAGAACAACTGGTACTACCGATGAGGTAAAGAAGACTCCCTAAGGACGGGCGTCATCATCTATATTACCAGTAGACTCAATTTAAGTGGGTAAGGTCAGGTAAAATCAAACGACTAAGGATCTTACAGTTGTAAGTGGGAACGGTAGAGAACAAACTGGTGAAGGTTAAACGGAACTAAGTACCTGGACTGTAAGGTTCAAGGATACGTTATAACGAGAAATGTCGTACCCTAGAACGAAGATAGTGGTCAGTGTAGGTGTTGACCCATAACAAGAACGAGACCGAGGTAGGGAAGTAAGAAAGACCTCAATAAAGAGGTGACTAGAGGTCATCGTATAACCCGTGGATTACTGGACCCCTCAAGGAGAAAACCATAGGAGAGTAAAACGGAAAAGTATGACAAGTACCCCAAGAGTTCCGTTCTTATGACTTCACCAAACGGTAAGGGAAGAGGTCACCTGGTCCGAGACAGTCTGGAGAGGTGGTACTGGGCGGACAGAACCCAACGGGGCGTCCGTACCGAACCAAAGTAACTCAATCTATTCCGACACCAGGATCACACTAATCTGACTGATCAAAGACACTCATACCAAAGTTATACAGACGGGAGACTACGGGAGAACGTTGTGGATGGTAGAATGAACCCAAAGAGAATGGAACCCGCACCCCATAGAGAAGTACCGACGAGGTCGTTTCGTGTCGGCGACAAGGAATGGAACCTGCTCCACATAGAGGAATCGCGGTGGTAAGGACTGGAAGTTGTACCCTATCGAGGAGATCCGGGAAGACGTGGACACATCGGTGGCGAGGAGCCCTACGAGGAGGCCCTGTGGCCGGGACCGGAGCCCGAGTCCCACCGAGGAGTCCCAGTGACGGGGACCGGAGTCCGTGCTCCACAGAGGAGGGTCGACGGCGGGAACCGGAACCCGCGCTCCACCGAAGAGGGCCGGCGGGGACTAGAGCCTGCACCCCACAGAGGAGGGCCGGCGGGGACTGGAACCTGTGTCCCACCGAGGAGAGCCGACGGTGGGACTGGAGCCTGTGTCCCATCGAGGAGAGACGGTGCGAATCACACGGCCGAGAGCGCCGGCGGACGCGAATCACGGTATATATATAAATATACATAACCCAACCGGTTTTACAATTAAACCCAAAAGGGTATGTTATAATACCTTTTGCACCTGTTTGAAAAACCGGTTAGGTTAGGGAATTTGGTTGTTACCAAGAAAAGAACGAGTGTGAAGTACAGGTGTAGTCGCACTGACGGAAAAGGAGTGACCCCTGTCGGACAAACCACCGCGGACGAGTAGAACTCCCGAAGGGATCACCGAGTCTGTGGCTTCTTAAACGGACGACACAACCTCTGGGCCGAAGCTAGGGACCCAACCCTTCTAGTGTACCTCTTCCTTTACCGTTAGGTGAGGTCACAAGAACGGACCTCTTAAGGTACTTGTCTCCTCGGACCACCCGAGGTTCCTCGGGTAGGACTTATAAGTGATCCGTGATACCGTTCTTATTGCGTCTTTTAGTACGTTACTGAAAGTGTCGAAACGAGGTCCTACCCAGGTAGTTAAGACGAGTGTAAACTGACACTAGTTCAGTAAATCGGTGTGGGTGGAAGTTCCCCACCCACTATTTGAGAATGGTACTTCCCCGAAGGGTCCACCACGATCACCATTTCTCGGTGAACGGTTATGTCCTCAACATTCTTTGAGTCCAAACTAGGGATCCAGACCTTCTAGAGGACCTCCTCCCGAACCGTTAGGTGAGGTCATAAGAACAAACCTCTTAAGGTACCTGTCTCCTCGGACCACCCGATGTCAGGTGTCCCAGTTTTTCTCAACCTGTACTGACTTCGTTGAATCGTATCGTACGTACACGGATCTTTTTCTTTTTAGTCTTATGGTCAGTACTCGGGAGAACTGATGGTACGGGACTAAGGATAAGGGTAGGGGTGGGTCACAGTAGTTTTCCTGTGTTCCGTTCTGGGAACACGTACCCCTTGAAGTTCGGTCACACATTCTTTTGTGACTACGAGTCTCTGTCTCGAAGGTGGTCGGGAGATTAGGGACGACCATCGGAGCGAAATGAAGTTCGTTCGAGGTGGGTGAATTATCGAGGGTGTGAGACTTTGGAGAGGACCTTTTGGATCCAGAAATAATGTTCCGAGAGGGAGTCGAAGTATCTAAGACACAGTTAAATGTTCTCCCCTTTTCGGGTTTCTCTCTGTCTTCCCTCTGGCTCTTTTTACACACAAAGTTTTTCGGAAACAGTCACTCTTCTAGTTCCTGGAACCGGGACCTAAAGTGAGGTGACTCATGACGAGTCGTTCGACGAACTGGACAGAGAAGTGGACGGCGGTGGTTTCCTCTACTGTCCACTGGTTTCCTGTGTAATCAACATTCCTTGGTACTTCAAAACAAGACAAGTACCACGGGTTCTTACGCAATCTGTAAGATTTGGGCTCTAGTCACCTTCTTTCCCACAATGATTCCTGATGAACTACACACACACTGTTTTTGAATTAAGGTTGGTGAAATTTTCTTTTTCCTTACTTGACCAGACACGTTGGTCTTTAGACTTTCCGTCCGGAGTAAAGTCTTTACAGATCTAAGTTCCTAACTCAACTTTAGTAATCTAAAGAGAGAGAAAGAGACAGGAGACTGAACCGTAAAGACACAACTAAAGTAAGAGTCTAGTAACAGAGGGGATACGATGTTTTAACCCGGAGATTTGAACGTGGAGATTTAAATCACTCAAGTCAGATGGAGTCTGTAAAGACAGTCCTGTCTCTCTCTGTCTCTTATGAAGAAGGCACCAAGGTCCTGTCCATGGTCTTTCTACAACTAACTAGGTCGGATCCAGTGGACCGATAGTGACTTGGTCCGTGGTACCGGTGACATAAAGTCGGTGTGTCTGACTATACTTCATCTGTAAAACTCGAGTGTCTGACTGTAGTCTATTCGAAGAACAATCTTTTTCAAGAGTGGAAGGTGCCCTCTTCTGTTTCTCTGATTACGATGTGATGGACTCGGATAGTATCTCCGCCCCTGTCTGAGTTCTTTGTGTGTGGGTGAGTCTCTCGGAAAGATAGGAGTTTGACGGGTGGGACTTTTACCTAGTACCAAGGTCCTAGTGGATTCCGACTTTTTTTTGTCTTACTGAGGAGGTCTCCATCTCGGGACGAGTGTAGAAGGTACTGATACCCTGCTCGACACCTGTGAGAAAGTCGGAAAGGAACCAACTTGTCGAAACGTTATACATAAGGGTGGGGTACGGGGTGGTTCTCGGGTACTCATAGAGCTCCTTTTGCGACCAGAGACAAAAAGAAACACAAGGTAGTCCACCGAGTCCTTATCAGGAAGTTAGTTACAACTTACCTACGGACCTAGGTGTCTAGGTACCTATCTCTCTTATTCCTCAAAGATTCTTTCATCTTCCGTACTAGGGACTGAGGTCTAGAAAAATGAAACAGTTCCCGTCAGTCTTATAGGAGATGCCCTGAAGGGACCGTCAGGTTGCCAATTCTAAGGTGTGAAGGCGACGTTCCCGACGCCCAAGCTAGAGTCCAACCCCATGATTCTAGGGTGTGTGGTGTCCACACAGGTCTTTTTTCTTATGGAAAATCGTCTCGTCTAAATGTTCATTTTTGTCGTTGTTCACATTTAATTGGGGTAAACTAAACTTAGACTCTCACTAGTCTCTTACGGTTCATTGTCTCTTTCGTTTCGACTCTCTTTCTTTCTTTCTTTCGTTAGACTCTCTATCGAAAACGAAGAACAACAAGCACACGTTTTGAATTAGTGGGAGTCATTACACTGGCAGTTTACTCTCCCCGTGTACCACCTACGTCTCTCGTCGAACCTGCCCTTCCCGGGCACCGCGAAACTAATCATGTCTCCTTGTTCGGGGTGCCGAGATTAAGGACGGGTTCAGACCTTCGCAGATGCAGACGGAGGGGAGGAACCGGTGGCCACGGGATGAGTAGAATTGGCAGAAGGTAGACCCCAATCCTTTGAAGAGGTAACCGTCTCCCACCTTCAGGGGGTTTAGGAAGGAGGAGACCGTATACGTCAGACGTGTAATCGTACCATTACAGAACACGGTAATCACTCATTGCACGACTTATTAATCCGATACTTTTAGCTTGCCGTCCCTAAAAACAAAATAATCGTTAGAAGGTAGGATAACACAATTAAAGTAGAACACAGTCGGCCGAAAGACTCATTTGTTACTAGTGTCCGTCTGTAGTAAAGGGTCGTGTAACACGACGGCACCCACTGAATTGTCTGGTCTTTTACCAAATTCAACGGAAAACAGAACGTCAGAGACGGAAGATAACTACAGTGTTATAGACGTCAGGGGCCAAAGAATTCCGGGACCTTATAAGTAAAGGAAAAGTAGGCGTACACAGACGGAGACGGACAGACAAGAGTCAGACCGAAATACAGGTAGGAACAAAAAACAAAAAACAAAACAAAGGAGGAAGGAGAAAGACGATAGAGGAGAGGATATGAAGAGACACATCTTCATAGACATTACTATAAGGTGAACGGGTCTTAGAATAGGATAAATTTCTTAAAAGCGTAGAGAGAACATAGAAGAGGGGGAGGGGGAAGTAAAAAAAGTATATGAAAGAAAATAAAGAAAGTGAAAGGAGGGGTCAACTAGACGATAGAAGAGTAGTAAGGGAGGAGGAGAGAGGGAGGTGAGAAGTAAGATGGATCGAGGAATTTACGATAGAGAGTCGGAGAGTAGTGTGAGAGGTTAAGTAGGAGAGGAAGGACGAGTGACTCTAAGGATCGACTGTCTACTAATTATAAACCGGGTCGGTACGACCTTTCAAATTACGAAAAAGACACTATAGGGTGTCAGTAGTTTGTAGACGTTCAAAGAGGGTCTTGACTCTTTTTCAAGACAATGAATCCTACAGCAACTATAGGTTCCATGTTTTCGTCGACGGTTCAAGGACTCTTTCTATCACCGTTTTCTATTCCCGTCCTGAATGGACCCAGTGGTGCACCCCGTCTAGACCATCCCCTCCCCTGCACGGAAAACCATCGGGACGAAGGTAAGACGAGGAAAGAGAGACCGAGGTTCTCCTATATATAGACCTAAGGAGGTTTCGTCCTATCACGAGTGACCGAGATGAGTTTATAGGTCCAGTTTCTTGATTTTGTTATTCCAGTATAGACGAAAGATTTTTTTTAAAATGACCTCATATCAACTAAATTTTACGACACAATCCCCATATGGACACCGCCTAAGTACAACTACATACCGTTTTGGTTATGTTATAACATTTCATTAATTGGAGGTTAATTTTATTTATTTAAATATAAATTTTTTATTTATTTATTTTGTAACACAATCAAAAACGACATGTTGTTTTATTTAGTCACTATGTATATACATGTAGGTGAGAAAAAAGTCGTAGAAAAGTGTATATACAGTAATGTCTCATAATTCTTCTCCGGGGACAAGATGTCACATCCAGGAATAATCAATAGATAAAATATATATCATGACATATATACAGGTAGAGTTAGATGAAAAAATTTTGTGTACCAATTTACGGTCGATGAGTTCCCGAACTAGATACGTAGGTATCTTATGGTCATTGGACCGTCCGATAGTAGACCCTGTCTTCAAACTCTGTTCGGTTTCGTTAAATACCAAAAGTATTAATTGGGTCTTTTACGTTGTGTCAATGGGAGGGACGATTCTTCGTATTTAAGATAGCAAAAATAAAACGGGTGAGAACTTAGGAGTAGTAAGTCGGGGTAAAGTAAAAGGGAGGAGATATTATGGGTTTTATATGTACCGATAAACTGAAACATTTTTTAGTCGATTTTAAACTCTAAAATCGGGATGTTTCGGATCGTACTGAGAACACGTTTTCTTTAGGTCCTTTCTATTTTCCTCGAAAACTTTCTGTGTTTCTGGTTTTTCCTAGACTATAAAAACACTTGGATTATATGAGATATACTCAAAACACTTAGTATATGGGTCTTGACACGTCACTTCAATGTTTTCTGTGTTTCTTATAGAAGACACGGGAGTTCTTTTACAGTCAATCGGTTGTCTGATTCTTGTCCACTGACAATATTACACACTTTATTCGATGTGTATTTTAACATGAAGGTTTTTCTTTATCAATTACACCAAAGTCCTTCAGTTACCACTAAATTCAGTCCAAAATTTGTAAGGACCTACCTCTTTGTTTTGTCAGTTTCGTGTTTCCACCTTTACATGTACCGGACCCTAGTGTCTTTTTCATCGAAGCGACTACGTTTGTCATTAGTGACGACCTACCATCCCTCCGGCCACCCACGAGGGTCGCCACTAGGACCATATCGGTGGATCGTTTGTAGTGGGGTCCTGACCTGGTGTTTCTGGTAATACAAATCAAGTGGTACCCGGTTAGAATCTTGGTCTTTACCCGATCAGTGAGGAGTCAGGACGATGTGGAAGAAAGAAGGTCGAGAGTGGTGGACAGGTGTAGTTTTATATAGGACGTAGTCCGTGTGTTTGTCGGGGATGCGACTGACGACGGGGTCGATTTTAATGGTCAGTGCATTCTGTAGGGGATCGTGAGTCTTGTAGTCGTAAGTCGTGGTACCGGTCGAGGATTCCGTACTCTTCCCTCTCTTGGGGTCTTTGTCGTCAGTAGGAGAGTGTCAGTCGATGCCACGAGACTGAGAAAGAAAACAGAGACTACGAAGAAGGGATCACAGGTGAGTCCTAGTGCCACAGACCAGAGGTACTTCTGACTGATACAATATGATTGTATAGGTGACTAATTGGTCATCTCCTTCTCTTTCCTTTCGATGCGTTCATGTGTCTGAGGAGGGGAGAGATTCTCCGACTAACGTAAACTGTTGTCGAAGTTTAAGGAGGGGTAAGAGAAGGTGAACTACTGATTATTCTTCCGTCCAGGACGTCAGTCCGACAGACCTGATTCGAGGAGGTGGAACTTCGACATATTGGAACCCGTTCAATGTATTGGAGGGAGAAAACGTTCTACCTCCACTATTATCATGGATATTATAACTTAATCACTCCTGACTTTTTATTTCACTAAGAAATGGTAGACTCGGTGGTCGCTTCGGGTTCCTTGTATGTCTCAAGGGTATTTACCGAAACAACAACGACAAGGAGAACAATGATAAGAACCAATTCGTATAAGGACGGAGCCTCGGGTAAGTAATCGATAAAGGATCCAAATCTTTGAAAGAGGTTTTTAGAAGTACACCGAACGAGGGAATGTAGAAACTCATTAGTCACTCCGGAAGGGACTGGTGGGGGATTTTTTGTCAGGGTGGGAAAGACGATCTGAGGATGGAAGGTAAGGACGAAATAAAGGGATGGACTTTATATCATGTAAGACTGTGAAATTTATAATGACTATACAAAAATAAAAAAGAAAGGGAAAAATCCTGTACTCGAGGTGTTTCCGTACCTAAGATATAGGGATTTCTGTAATTTGTGCTGACCGTTCAGGTACGAGATTTGATGAACAACTTACGTTGTCATAATTATTATGGTTCTACTAATAAGTCCTTAAAAAAAGATAAAATATACCCTCGTTTGACTCTGTAATTTTCTTACACCGGGTGGATAAATTTACGTTCAAAGTTACGAGAACTACTTCTACTTTCTCCTCTCACTTTTTCGATCTAATTTTGAGTTGTAAGTTTTTTTCATTCTAGTACCGTAGACCAGGGTAATGAAATACCGTTTATCTACCCCTTTGTTCCCCTTTTCATTGTCTGAAATAAAAGAACCCGAGGTTTTAGTGACACCTACCACTGACGTCAGTACTTTAATTTTCAACGAACAAGGAACCTCCCTTTTGATACTCTTTGTGACGACGATGACGATTTAGCGAAGTCAACACAGGCTGAGACACGCTGGGGTCTCTACCGTCGGGTGGTCCGAGGGGACAGGGACCCTAAGAGGTCCGTTCTTATGACCTTACCCAACGGTAAAGGAAGAGGTTACACACTTTCACTTTTCACTTTCACTTCAGTGAATCAGCACAGGTTGAGAAGCGCTACGGTACCTGACGTCGGGTGGTCCGAGGAGACGGGTATCCTAAAAGGTCCGTTCTCATGACCTCACCCCACGGTAACGGAAGAGGCTACTGTTTGGATCTGTCGTATAATTTTTCGTCTCTGTAGTGAAACGGTTGTTTCTAGGTACATCAGTTTCGATACCAAAAAGGTCATCAGTACATGTCTACTCTCTCAACTTACTTTTCCTTCCAACAAACGGTTTCTTAACTACGAAAACTTGACACCACGACGTTTTCTGAGAACTCTCAGGGAATCTTTCGTTCCTCTAGGTTGGTCAGTTAGGATTTCCTTTAGTTGGGACTTATAAGTAACCTTCCTGGCTACGACTTCGACTTCGAGGTGATAATCTGGTGGACTACACTTCTCGGTTGAGTAACCTTTTCTGAGACTACGACCCTTTCTAACTCCCGTCCTCCTCTTCACCCATTCTCCTACTCTACCAACCTACCGTAGTAGTCGAGTCACCTGTTCTTAAACTCACTTGAGGTTCTCTATCACTTCCTGTCCCTTCAGACCGTACGACGTCAGGTACTCCAGTGTTTTTCAGTCTGTGTTAAATCGCTGACTTGTTCTTGTTGAGTTAAGAGTTTACTTAGTTCTCGGTTGAGAAGTTGGATGACGTGGTCTTGTTAGGTATTCAGTTACACCACAAGTCTGTCGAGTTCTTCCACCTAAGGAAAGGATCCCCTCTCAGGAACAAATTGTCAAGAATTAGAGGAGGTACGTGTGGGTCTCTGGTCAAACCTTGAGACCCCTCTGACTTTTTTCCGATCGTTTTGAGATTCCTGTAGGGTTCTCCGTGTGACATCTTAGGGCGTATCGTCCAAGACGGACCGAAGTCTGGAAACTGTACTCCTGAACAGATTCCGGTCTGTCCCGGGTCGTGACTCCTTCGACACGGTCGTCCCAAGACTATGTAGTCCCAAGGAACAGAGGAGAAGAGGATGTTGTCTGTCATAGAGGTACTTGGTGACACAGGCACTTGGAGGAACGGTTGGGAGACGGGAGGTTCCTCCCTGGCACCTATACTCTGGGTACGAGGTGGGAGTCGGTCGTGTAACAGTTGTACTTTCCGTATCCATTCCGTAGTAAGACTTAGAGGGTGTCTCCTCAGACGAAGGGTTTACCGGTCTCAGAAGTGATATTGGACAAATACATTCAGGGACGCAGTCTCGGTTCTACTTTCACCTCTGTCCGAACAGTCCCTCCTTGACAAGATCAATTCTTCCCTGAGCTACTATTCCTACCTTTTCAGGTTTAAACCCGACGATATCGGTTGGACCCGTCAAGGAAAAAGGTTTGAGATTCGGACCTCCCACTCTATTCTGGTGAGTCCTTCCTGTTCAGTTCCTTCTCTACTCACTACCTTCGGGACCAAGATCAAAACAATACCCTTCGGGAAATTTTGGTCAGTGTCAGGTCTTTTTGACTCAGGATTCCTCGTCCTTTTCAGTGTTGGGTGTAGGGAGAGGGGTATGGTCCGTGTTTCCTGTAGAAGGTGATTACTCCGTCAGTTTCCTCTTGGGACTACCAGGGTAAAGTCCCCGAGGTGGAGTGTCCTTCCTTACTGTACGACACCAAACACGTCGTGGTTGATCTCTCGAACAAGTTTTACGTGTGGTCCCGAAGGGAACACCAGACCACCAATTCTTAAGTGAACGATTACGTCCCCTGTGTCCAAGCTAGGGACCAGACCCTTCTAGGGTGTACGGAGCCCCGTTGATTCGGGCACGTGGTGTTGATGACTCGGGTACTTGGACCTCGGACACGAACCGTTGTTCTCTTTGGTGGTAGCACTCTTCGGGTGCGTAGTGTCGACCTCTCATAGAGGGTAAGCGACGTTGATCTCTTGTGGGCACACGTCGTTACTGGGTCGTGTCGGTTTTTTTCCTCGTTATTAAATTAATTAAAATTTTTTTAAATTATGTCTGGACGACTTAGTCTTAGAGACCCCTACTCGTAGACCTGTGGTGAACCTGTTAAGGGGACTTGGGACGTAAAACCTTCTAAACGGTATTTATCAAACGGGACAACTTCGTCTCATCAAGTCTAATGAGACGAGTTGAAAAACACTCCGGAAGGTACGAGACCTGAGACACGTTCGTCGACTGGAAGGACCATATACGTCAAACCCTTCGACACCCCAGTGGCGTACACCGGAGGATAGGTATGTCACCATCCGTCATCTGTGACTAGGTACTTCGTGGTCGTCTCGACGGAGGTCTCAATCTTTGGCCGGAACCGGAGTCGTAGGCTGACCTCAAGTAAGAGTCGCGGACTACCCTCGTCGTCCCCCGCCTCTCCCTCCCGGGTCACTGGGACCCTTTGACTGTGAGAGGACGGGGGTATAGAGTGGGGCATGTAGTTAGAGGATAAATAGTGAGAGAGGGGGAAGGATGAGTTGAAGAATGTCTAAGTGTCTTCGGGTCTGTACGCACACCTCTTCCCTGTAATCGCCAGTAGGTCGAGTCCGCGGTGGACTATGTCAGGACAACGAGTAAAGGGACGACAGAGGAAGAGAGACGATGTAACACTCCAGACGAGTCCCAGTAGGGGTTTTTCCGTGTGCGAACAGACGTGATGAACCGTCGATTTTCGAACAACTAGATGTTAGGTTTCGGTCATTTTCGGTGTCACTCCTAGAGCATATAGGTTTTGGACCGTGGATTTACCAACCGTCTCGCCGGAGATGAAGGGGTCCTTCCTGTTTTTTTCTAAGATACTTTCAGGTCGGAGGGGGTCTCTTATAACCGTCGTACAACACAAGGGAATGTGATCAAACTACCGAAAGCTAGAACGAAAGTTTGAACGAAGGGGTTTCCGTGGCTATGACCTTCACCTTAATGACGACTAAAGTCGAGTAGTGGAGATTGATGGGAGTCCTTAGTGTCTTTTCATTAAAGAGTACCAGGACAACCCCCATCCATACCTCTCCCCCACCAGTCCAGTTTCGGGGACCGGTAGAGTATTTGGAACCGGAGGTAGTGACGTCCATACAGATTGTAGGCTCAGTGCACGACAGGACAGGTCTCGTGGGTGAGTAGTTCCCGTCCCGAAACGGGTCCAGTACCAACCTAGGAAATGTTTATGAGTCACTTCTGTTATACGTTCTCGGATTGTTCTTCTTGAACCGTCAGTCCGAGTCGTTCGTCACGTCTACGGTATCGAATCTTGTCGAAGGGTGGACCTGGTGCGTGCTTCCTTGAACCCGGTGGTCTAAACGAAGTGCTGAGAGTGGCTTTTGTAGTTGGTCGGGTGGTCATCAAATCGTTGGAACCTTCTTTTCGCTACTGGTTGGATCTGTCACATAATTTTTCGTCTCTGAAGGGAAACGGTTGTTTCTAGGTACATCAGTTTTGACGTCAAAAAGGTCATCAGTGGATGTCTGGTATTTCTTCGTTTCTTAACTACGAAAGTTTGACACCACAACCTCTTCTAAGAATTCACAGGGAACCTGTCATTCCTCTAAGTTGGTTAGTTAGGATTTCCTTTAGTTGGGACTTTTAAGTAACTTCTTGACAACGATTTCGAGGTTGTGAAACGGGTGGACTACCGGTTGAGTAACCTTTTCTGGGACTACGACCCTTTCTGACTCCCGTTCTCCTCAACTCTCGTTGTCTCCTACTCTAACAACCTACCGTAGTAACTGAGTCACCTGTACTCAAACGAGTTTGAGGTCCTCTATCACTTCCTGTCCCTTCGGACCGTATAACGTTAGGTACTCCAACGTTTCTTAACCTGTGTTAAATCCCTGACTTGTTGTTATTTTTGTTTACTTATTCTTAGTAGAAGACGGGTACGATTCTACAGGACCATTGTGTCAGAGAGTTTTTTCCGAATTTAAGTTATAGGACAACTCAATTCCTTAAAGTTACTTCCTCGTTACCGAACCTTGGTCTTTGAGCTAAAGTGGTAATTGTACGACACTAGAAAGACCTGAGACACAAACTTAGACTTTTTATTCCCGAACCTTCACTCCTATTTACTTGAGTACGAAAATGACGAATAGTCTCTAAGGACCTCTTTAGTGCGGGACGTACGTTCCAGCACTATAATTACTATATGAGTCCACGAAGGATGTCAAACCTTGATCATAATTTCCAATCACCGATCGACAAAGTGGAGGAGGTCTGGTGTAGCTCGTCTTACAGGATCGTAATTTCTTTACTGGACGAGAGTAGAAGACACCTAAAAGTGGTAAGAGTAACCGAAGGACTACCGTCCTCTATAACGTTTCAGTCAACCAGGGTTCCTATATTTGACTGAAGGGTCAAACCACTACGAGCGAAGGAGAGAGAGAAGAGGAGAGGGAGGGGGACGAGGAGGAGGAGAGGGGGAAGTGAAACAGGTCAGGTATGTCTGTTGTGAAGTCATCGACAACAGGGTTGTCGGTGTCGGCGATGTCTGTTGTCTCTCAGTTGTCGTCTTCTCCGTCGGTCACTCGTCGCGTAGTCTTCGAAAAGCAGAGACGCAAAGTCCTTCACTCTTTTCGAATGCGGTTCACTACCGCTCCCCGAACCGACGAAATCTTAGAGTCAGGAGGAGGTCCTCGGACCGTGACCCGCGTCCTCAACGGTACTTGTGTGTGTGGTCGTCCCGTCGAAGGTCGACCGCACCCCCCATCGTGGGAGTCGTGAAAACACCCCTCGACCCTTCCTTCCCCGGTCCCGGTCGAAAACCGATCTCGACTCTACGTCGGTATTGTTCTCCGCGCCGTCTCGAGTTTCGGTATTCCATCGTGACACCTCAACCTGTGTTGAAGACTGTTCCTTTAGGTAGACAGAAACTCTGAGTCCCTCCCTTTTAGGAAACGACTTCCAGCGTACCACTACCTTTCCTTTCCGGTTTGAAAAGGTTTTCTGGGTCCGAGACGAAGTCTCGTAACCTTTGACTCCGCTAGTCATTTATTTGTGTTCTGTGGTTTCATTGGTCCAAGAGAGTCGGGAGACCGTGACGGCTGGACTGGGTACGAAGGACTGTTTCGTGGGTCGGTTATTATGTACAGGAGTATCATGGATTGCTCCGAAGGGACCACCGAGTCTACCCCTTCTTACCCTTTGTGTCCAAGCTAGGGATCCAGCCCTTCTAGGGGACCTCCTCCAGTACTGTTGGGTGAGGTCACAAGAACGGACGTCTTAGGGTACCTGTCTCCTCAGACCGCCCGATGTCAGGTATCCCAGTGTTTCTCAGCCTGTACTATTGTGAAGTGTATAACATGTATTGTAAACCTATTCTGTAATCTAAACGTTTTCGAAAGGTCCTTTTCGAAATGTACAGTCCTGGAAACGAGTTCTACCGTCCGGGACGAGGTGTGTCTTCGTCGAGGACAGTGACGTTCGGGATTGTAGCGAGACTTAGTTCGACGAAGAGGCAAGGAAAGGGACTGTAGTGTAGGGACGTTGAGACCCGAGGTTCTCACCCTAGGGTCGGGGTGGGGTTGGGTTAGGTCTGGCTCTACGGAGGAGACGAGAGGGTCGTCCGTGAGCCGATTTTGTGGACCCTTGGTTCGTGGGTCTCGCTCACCTCTTTCCCCTTCTCTCTTGTACAGAGACTATTTGTTCGTTCCCCTGGTTCCGGTCGCCTACCGGACCCAAGTCTCGACCAGGTAAGGGTGGTCGATGTATAAGGACGTCCACAAAAATTGGAGACACGGAGTTTAAAGAGTGGGTCTTTTGTTTCTACCTATGTAGTCGTAAAACCGGTGACAACTCCCTGTGTCCCTTTACTCACTTCCCGTCTCGGATCGTCCACAGACCGGGGATCGCTTACACATCATTGTTTACCATGGTATTATTCCGCCGACCCCTCCCTCCCACCGCAAAGGTATCCTGTCCACCTCAGAATGTCAGTTCCTCCGTTAAAGTAAATAAACAAGAATGACAACAAATCAGTAATTAAATCAGCAATTCAGAGGAGAGAACGTTGGGGTACCTGACATCGGGTGGTCTGAGGAGGCAGGTACCCTAAAGGGTGCGTTCTTATGACGGTAAAGGAAGAGGTCCCCAGAAGGACTGGGTCCCTAGTCTGGGTGTAGAAAACGTAACCGTCCGCCTAAGAAATGGCGACTCGACGGTCCCTTCGGGTATAAAGAATACATACATACATACACACATAAAGCGACACGGTCCAGAAAGAATACCCTAGATTGGACTGTTCCCTAACAAAGGACTAGTCCCTAGCTTGGGTCGGGGGACGTAACCCTTGGACCTCAGAATCGGTGACCTGTATGGTCCCTTCAGGGTTTTTCCGCTAAAACTTGATGAACTTCATATCACGGGAAGGATACGGTGAAACATCTAAAGGATTTTTAAATGGACACCTGTGTGTTGAGGGTGACTGAACCCCCAGGGTAAGGGAATGACTTTGCAGGGAAGAAGAAGACTAATAGAAAAAATTAAAAAAAGTCAATTAAATAAATAAAATTAACCTCCAATTAATGAAATGTTATAACATCACCAAAAACGGTTTGTAGCTGTACTTAGTCGGTGCCCGCGTGTACACAAGGGGTAGGTCTTGAAGGGCAGGGTGGAGGGAGGGGCAGGGTAGGGGGACTAGTAGAAAAAATTTCGGGGACTTAGGATCCGATCTCCCCGGAAGTCACTCGGGAACTGGGGACCCCAGGAACCACTTTAGGTTGAGGTTCTTCTCGTCCCCCCTCTGTGTCAGTTCAAAGAGGAGAGGGTGGAGGACTCGTAGAAGGAGAGAGGAGTGGGGACGGGATTCGGAGAAGGAGGGGGTCCAGAGGCCGTGGACAATCCCACTCACGGTTCAGAGGGGTTAGGTGGGGAGGAAGGTAGGACCCTAGGGGGAGATCTCGGGTGTGGACATAAACAATTAGTTCGGCGTCTCCTACGGAATTAACGGGTCGTCTTTTGTGCCCACGTCTACAATCCCTCGCGGCCCCGTTTTCGTGATTTACTCTAAGAACAAAAGGTTTGTCTCGGGCTCTAAATTAATGTCCGAAAGGTTCACGAATAATTTTTGGGAAGAAAAAAAAGGAATAACAAAAGGACGTACCGCGTATAACTTAGTCGGTGACGACAACAGAACAAAAACCTCGCAAGTATTTTTCTTGGCTACACCTTTTAACGTTTGTGTCTAACATGGGTTTGTTATAGAAAAGGGAAACGAAAAGAAAGACCAGAAAGAAGGACGACTTATTGTTGTGGTCTCCAACATACGTTCTCCTAGAAAGGGATGTCGGTTGACCCCAGAAAAACTATACGTCCCTGGTGGGGACGTGAACGGACTCTTTTCTCACACCTCCGCTGACTCGGAGCGAGACTCTGGTCTTCCCCTTCTAGTGTGTGGGGACCCTTTCCTCGTCTTCTGGACTCTAATGTCTGGTAGTCTCAGTTTTTCCGGAAGTCACTACCGGTAATGTAGTGGCCTGTCCATACCTTTGTAGATCGGTTCTCCCCTTCACTACCTCAGTTCTGTTGCGGTAAAGAGGACGGGTTTGTCTGACTTCTTGAAAGGTGATTTTATGTGTCTGGGAGAACGAAGAACCCTCGGAGCACAGGTCCTCCTCGGAACCCGGGAGAAAAAGTCGGGTATTTCAAGGAGTAGTCTTCTACACCTACCAGAGACCCACGGAAGAGGTCTCCCTGTAGGGTAGACCTCTTGGTCGTCACGTGGGACGTTCAGGGTAGTAACAGGGTTTCCCAGTTCCAACGTCGGTCTGTGTGACGGTAGGTCCACGAGCTTTCGAATTAACGGCGAGTGGAGACTTACTTCGGTAGAAATCTTTTTGATCGGACAAGGGCCCGAAAAGAGGTATTCAAGGGTCCCTATTTTAGGATTCCTGTGCGAATCCTTTCTCTGACCTAAGGGGGCCGCAACGGTACAGGGGTGGTCACGGTGGGGTCGGTGGGAGAGGACGAAAGGGGTGAGGGGCGGAGAGGACTAGACCTCGGGTCGAAAACTTCTTCGACACAGAGGAGTGAGGGACCGTAGAAGGGAGGGACGTCGAGGTGACTGTCCGCACCCCTCCCTCCCACGTTAATCACGGTTAAATCTCCTCGCTACGTCTGTGTCCCTTCAAAGGGTACTTGTTACTTATTTTAAGATAAGGAAACGGACAGGGGAAGAGGAACACTGGATGGTCGTCGTCGTCGGTCGGAGGGTAGGAGGAAAGACGAGTTATGGGGAAAGGAACAGTCTTGTCGTCCCCTCTCGGTCCCTTACCTCGACCGGGGGAGGTAGGAACGAGGTCCGTCTCAGGGCGACTCGAGTCGGAGACGGGTGATCTTCCCCGAGAGGGTCGACTCTTCCCCCGGTAAGCAGGACTCTATACCCGGTTCCGGAGCTCAAGAAGGAGTTCTAGGACGACTTGAAGAGTCAGGAGGTTTAGGACAAAAAGTTGGAGTGTACTCCCTCCCTCAACCCCGTAATCCTTGGTTCCCTTCTCTTTCGCTAACCGTTAAGAATTAGGTAGGTGAGGGTGTCTTTCGGTTCCAGTCTTCGTCTGGAGTTCCCCGTAGGTTCGGGTCACGGGACTGTACGTCCCGTGGAGTAGGGAAACCTCGACCCCCGGTGAGTCCCCCGACCCACTTCACACCGTTTCGGTTCTTGTTGAAACTGTCAGACCACAGAGACGACTATTAGAGCGGTCGTCTTAGTACTTGGCACCTCTTTTTCCCGACACGATCTCCAAGATCAACTAAGAGGTAACGGTAAAGTAGGTCTCGACCGTTCCACTCTTTGGTGTGAAGGGTCTGACAGTCCAAGACGACTAGTCTATGTAAGAATGGTTTAGACCTCTCTCGGTGGGGGTCCCCGTCGGCGTAGAGACGTCTCAGCGTCAGTCCGTTCGTCCCGGTCCGTCCGTGTCCACGACCACGACCGACCCGAGGTCCCGGGTGCCAGTACAGTGGTTCAGTTCTCACCCGACCCGACACTGTCCCTGTATCTCCGTTGGGACTACCCCGTCAAGAGGCTGGGTCTCGGAAGTTGAAGGAAATGAGAAGGTTCCTAAAACACTGCAGGAGTAAGAGACATATTTTAAAGACGAACTTTATGGATCTCCTAAGACAAAGGACGGAATTTCCGACTGACGTCATAAGGTATGTATGTCCCAGAGATCTCCACAGACAGTTAGGATTTCCTTTAGTCAGGACTTATAAGTGACCTTCCTGTCTACGACTTCGACTTTGAGGTTATGAAACCGGTGGGTTACGTTTCTTGACTGAGCAACTTTTTCTGGGACTACGACCCTTTCTAACTTCCGTCCTCCCCTTCTTGACGGAAGAAGAAGTCTCCTACTCTACCAACCTATCGTAGTGGCTGATCAACCTGTACTCGAAGTCGTTCGAGGCCCTCAACCACTTCCTGTCCCTTGGGACCTCACGACGTCAGGGACCCCAGCGTTTCTCAGTCTGTGCTGACTCGGTGACTTGACTTGACTGACTTGACTTGACTCTCCAGAGGTATAGGTAAAACGTCTACTTCAAGTCTCTCCACTTCAATGAACGGGTTCCTGGGTGTCGTCGTAGCTCCGTCTCGACCCTGACCTAGGTTGGAAGGGGTGAGATTGGGTCTCGAGTAAAGTCGTCGTCCACTGTTCCTTTTATTGACAGGGAAATTCTGTCTGAAAGGAGAAAGGGGATCCAGAACAGAAGGGTCGAGGGTGCCCAGACATGTACACTCAGGTACACATTTAATGGTCCGTGTCGGTGCGTAAACGGGACCGTGTAGTTGCGTCGTGTGTGATTGTGACTCCACAAAACAGGGACTCCGGTGGTTTTCAGGTTCGCTGAGTCGACGTTGGAGTCCCGACACCAAGATAATTTCGAGAAAGTCGCTTGTTCGAAAGTAAAGTACCTGTTAAGTCTTAGAGGTAAGTCTCCTTTAACTACAAAACGGTCCGTAAAAGGGTGAACTCTCTGCCAGTCTTGAGTCCCATTCTCGACTATTTCTGTTACATTCAGTGGTCGAATCTTGTTGTTTATTTTTTCGACTTGACTACTCTTCTCAAGGACTTTTACTACGTTGACTTTTGTACACAGAGGCACTCCTTTCACGATTGTCGGGGAGTGGACCCCGGGTCTCGTCACTAAATGGTTTCTGTGCTGTCCCGGGTGTAGCTGGCCGAGGGCCCACGACACCTGCACCCAAGCAGTCCGAGGCGACCTTGAAATCCTTCAACACCGGTGGTGAAACCGAACCCGTCTCGAAGCAAGGTTCTTACCTTTTGGGAACCTGGAATCCCTCTGCTGTTATCGGTAACCTTATGGTTTGCGCCCTTCCTATGCACCTCCTACCCCATACCCCTCCCACGTACCTCCTACCCCCCTACCCCTCCTATGTACCTCCTACTCCCCTACCCCTCCTACGCACCTCCTACCACCCCCCCTACCCCTCCTATACACCTCCTACCCCCCTACCTCTCTCTAGGACGGCCCCTCTTGAAGTCCCAGGTAATGATAAGAGGGGGAAGAGGTCAAGAAAAGACTCAGGTTCTACTCGACGGAACATTCCTAGTGACACCGGACAAACACTATCTCAGGGTCGTGATTGGGGGTCCTCCACCCCGTCCTGTTCGGGAGGGGGTAGAAGGAGAGACGGGTTGTCGAGTTCTAAGGAACCGAGGTTTTGGTTATATCTGGTCCTGGTAGAGTCCCTTTACGAAAATAGTCTGAAATAGTTTTACTTTTTTGTTTTTGTTCTTTTTACGTCCCACACACACACGTGTACGTTCAAAGGGTTGACGGGAAAGAACCTGTCTCAATAGAAAGTAAGACTCTAATAAGGGAAGGACCCTTCTCAGGGAAAAAGGACAATTTTATAGGAAAGAAAATACTTAACTATTATTATTGTCACCAAAACAACAATTTAGTCACAAAGAAAAGGAAAAGAAAAAAATTGTAAGAATGATCTGTTTTCTTCAGTCGAACGAGCATACTCGGGACCAACCACCCAAAAAGAAAAAGTGACCAGACACGTCGTATCTCCGGTTGTGGAGTGGCCAGGAAACGTTCTGAGACCACGTCTCCGGGGTCTGTCAAAGACGGGAAGAGAGGGGAATCTCCGGGGGAAGGTTATGTCGTCCCTCGGTCTTGATCCTCCGATCACTGGGACATGTGGAAGGATTCTTTTACTACCCATGGACTCTGACGTAGTGGGAGTCTCCCCGGGTGGAGGGACGGGTGGAGACGGTAGAGGACGATCAAGTAACTTTTAATACGGTGAATGACGGGGGTCCCTTTGGAGTTTAATAGTGTTTCCCGATAACCATTCACACACTCTAAACTTAGATAGAGTTTTAGTTCGGACAGGAGAATTTCTTCCGAGAGTTAAGGTTCACTCGTGGACGGGTCGTGTATATTGGGAACATACTAATCGGAGTACGAACGGAGACGGGTCCGAGGGGTGACGGACGTTCCAAGGGAGACGACGAGGGTTAACGGGGGTCGAAATGGGTACAAACAAACATTGAGTTTACGTTTTACTCGGTTTTTCCTGGTAGGACGTCTGTGTGTGTGTATGTGGGGAGGGTAGTATCCGATGTCGGGGTCAGAGATGTCCAGAGGTGGGTCTGACACGAACGGGTAGTGGGGTCCGGTGTCCTTACCCGAGAGGTATGTCTCCCCAGGGGTGATTGACTCAAAAAGGGTGAAAGTGGGACGTCGGTTGGTAGGGTCGTTCGATGTCCCGGTGGAGGATGTTTTCCTCCTTTGACTCCTTCCTCCGCTTAAGGGGTACCCAACCTTCCTCCTTCTCTAACCCCTGAAACCACCTCCCCAAGATCGGTGACAGACGAAGAAAAGGGGTCCAAAACTTTGTGACGACCCTTCTTTTGAAGGTGGTGTTCCAGTCGTGTCGGTCTGTTCCCCGAACTATTGGTCACCCCCCTGTTTCCCTCTTCCTGCACCCCTCTTAAGGTCGGAGCGGTTGTGGTCGTGCCGACCTCGTCTCACCTCACGCTCTTCCCTCTACCCGTCGGGCTCCTCCCTCCCACCCCTCCTGTCCAAGCGACCCTGAGGCAGGGTGATCAAATGGTGCCTCCGTCGTCTACTGGGTCCTCTGGGGCGTCTCGACCCGGATCCCCCAATGCTACTGTACTGGTCACCCCTCGGGACCTCACGGGGAGTGTTTGAGGGGTCGGGGAGGGTCTTGTGAGAGGGGACCCAGACCTCTGTTGTGAAGGTAGATAGTGGGTAGACGACGGGACCCGTGGAAGTCGTAGGTGCGACGGGAAGTCTAGAGTCTGGTGTCCGGTGGTACATATAGGTGGTACATATAGGGCCTCCCGGACACGAGTGAGAGGTAGCACAGTACGTGAGGGTCAATGGTATCAATGGTGGTGGGGAGGGTTGTGGAAGGAGCCCAGTCTTGAGTCTGGACCGAAAAGAGAGTTCGTTGGACCGGAGGGACAGGTCGGAGCGTCCAGCAACGATGCGTATGTCTTGTTAAGGTCGGACACAGTCCCACCCGAGTCTCGGTTTTGAGAAGACGAACAGTGTCGTAGAAAATGGAGGTAGTGAGTGGAAGTTAAACGGCCCGGTTTGGGTTTGAACGAGATCCAACGGTACCATTGAGTAGAATGTTAGTGTATACTGGACTGGGGTCTCGATTCCCCGATCCTAGACCCGAAAATTTACAAACCCCACCGACACCTCCTCCTGTCTTCCGTACGACCTGTGGCTTCACTCTCGTGCTTACGTCCCCGAGAAAGATATCATTTTTCGCTTTTGTTCGTTTAGTCTTTGCTCTGCGAAGAACTTAGACGGACGGAGGGAGACCAGGACTGACCGGGATCAGATCAGTTGGTCGAGAAAGGGTACCTCATCCGATTATCGTCCATTCTGATCCTTCTGTACCCTCGTCCGAGAATCGTCCGGGGACTTAGGTAGGAGGTGGGCGTCGGTTCCCAACAAAAGATTGACCCTTCGCACAACACAGTCGGGGACGACCTACCGGAGACCCCTGACGGGAACGGGAACGGGAGTCCTACTTCGGGGGAAGACCTCGGTCCGGGAAGTGCTAGTTCGAGGTCGGTGCTTCGAAGACCGGAAGTAGGTACTCGGGAGTTACGGACTGGACGAGAGATACCAAGTCGGTGGGACTTAAAGAACATTAAGGGGTTTGGATGGAAATAGACAGGAGACTCAGAAAACATATACGACAAGGGAGACGGATTTTACGACTAGGGGAAACAGATCGATGAAAGATAAGTCGGAAGTCCTACGTGGAATCAATGGTGAATGAGGTCTTTCGGAAGGGACTATGGGTGGTTGATTCGACCCACGGGGACGTACAAGAGGTACCGGGAAAAAGGAAGGGGAGAAAAAGANCCCACCCCCCACCCCCCCTCACAGTTCGTCTCACCCTTCAACGTGGAGTGTCGAACACCCTAAAATCAAGGGGTTGTTCCCCTGACTTGGGTCCAGGTCACCTCAGGATTGGTGACCTATCGGTCTCTTCAGGGATCGGAAGGGGAGGAACTCCTAATAGTGTACATAATCGACCAGATGGAGGGGTGGGCTGAGCTTCGAAAGGTTCCCGTTCCCACTACCAGAAATAAGTATGGACACAGGGATTGTGGTTCAGGCAACGTTTTGTGTTCTCGGTTCCTTGAGTTCCACACTTACTTACTTACTTACTGTACCTCTACCCTCCCTTCAAAGACGTACACACCGACAACTATATAGTACTAATGTCTTTCGGTTATATTCTAAACGACTGGCTTGGGAGAGGTTAACGGAACCGAACGTCTTAGAGTCGATTCCGGAATTTGGACTTTTATTATCTACACTTCAATGAAGAATGTAAAAATGTCTTCGAAGGTCTTTGAATACTCTTCCGAGACAGAGGTTGATGAGAGTGTGGAAGAAGGGATTTATGTTCGCCTTCTGTTCTCTCTTCAGGTCTATTGAAAGTCTTTTTGTCTCAATTTCTGGACCCCGTTTCTTGTGACACCTAGAAGGGAGGGAAAAGGAAACGCTTCCCCACCTTCTACGGAGAGACTTAGACTCACTTCTGTTTCAACAAGGTTCTCTTATCTGACACCTCTGACCTTCACCGACGTTCTTCTACGATGTAGAGCAAGTGGGGGTCGTCCTCTTCCCGACCCAGCGGGGACCAGACAAACCTGTGAAGAACGGGGAGGAGGGGTCGGGGGTTCCGTCCCTATCAGGATACCGTGGCGATTCCTACTACTGAAGACGAGGATTCTCTCGTCGGGTCGGGGTGGTGACGTGGTAGTAGAGACCTCCTCCCGTCCCCTCGTGACTGGGTCTACCGACCACTTCTTTACTTGACATGTGGTCTGGTCTGGTCCTCGGGAAATAAAGGTGGTTCCCCTGACCCTTCGGTCCCGAGACAGACTCTACAGTGATCCTCTACCCTTCCCTCTGAGAAGGACATAGGGAGAAACGTAGGGAGAGTCAAGTCTGACAAGTTATTCGGTCAAGGCAGTCTTCTCCCATTAAACATGTGGGAAACCCAGACCGCTTCCTTTACCATTGGGTGAGGTCATAAGAACGGACCTCTTAGGGTACCTGCCTCTTCGGACCACTCGATGTCAGGTACCCCAGCGTTTCTCAGCCTGTGTTGACTCACTGAAGTGAAAGTGAAAGTGAAACCCAGACGTCTGTATTCCCGTGACCCTTCTTATTAATACCTTTTCAGGAAGGGGTTCCGACGTTTACTCGAAGATCCGAGGGAAAAAAAAAAAGAAAAAAGGTACAATAAAGGCAAAATTTTGTAAGTCGAAGACCTTCTTCCAAGTTGTGACTCCAGTCAGTACGTTTACGCCTTAGATGTGGTTTACGACGAGAGTCGGTCGGTCTCTTCTGTCTTACCCACGTCGTAGTCCGATCCTATGAAGGAGGTAGTAGGTGACTTTACACACGAAACCGTAGGACTGCCGTTTCGCACTTCGTTTACGTCTCGCTTGGGCTGAGTCGGTCACGTGTGCCGTGGGGGTCGAGGCGAGTCGAAACCTGTTCTTGTACCGAGTGTCGACACTTAGAACTTCAGCGTAAATACGGGTTGGTCGGGGCTAGGTTCTCCTTTAAAAGTGGGGAAACCAAGGATTTTACTAGACGAGAAGAGCGAGGGGAGAAAGGACGGAGGTCGAGGAAGCCAGATTTATAAATACTGCAGTACTAAGTAATTGTAAGGAGGGTCCTATAGAGATTATTTATGCGGCTCCCCACTTTCGAGGACGAACTTATAATTTATAATTTAAATATCCTGTATATTAGGAGGATTAATTCAACTTAAATCAGAACACGTGATCTAATTCTCTCTCTCTCACTTTTTAGTTCGACACCGGTGGTTTTTCGGGGCCCTGAACCGTCCACCGTCTCGACTCAAACCGGTAACATTTAAGATCGTCGAGGTAGGAGACGAGGCACCCTGTGTCGGGGCGTCGTAGAGACCCCGGTCTCGGTCCATCGGTCCGTTCCGAGTCTCTCGCAAGGAAGAAGAGACAGTAGGGACCAGAGACGTGTGTCCAGTCTGAGGCTAAGAACGACAGGTAAGTCTGCTTACCCTGAAGGTCACGTAAGATCAGCCGGACTGGAACATTGAGGGGTAGGTGTCCACCCAGGGGTCGGGGAGTCGGTTCAGTAGGATAGCTTCTCGTCGGGAGATCCTGTGAGTAAAAGGTATAAAGGAAGGGTTGCCCTACCCCTCAACCCCATAGGGACCGACAGACACTCAAAGAAGTCAAGACCCAAGTAAAGTGCTACCTTAGACGAACTTCGTGAAGTTTACGACAATTCCAGACAGGGAGGGACCGGACAAGAAATAGGGGACTTCTTCTTTCAGGGAGGGTGTCACGGGGAAGGGTGGAGAGTCTGGAGGACCCCGTCAGACACAACGGGTGGGAAGAAACATCTTTCTCAGTGTGGGACCCCCAGTGAGAGAGTGAAGGAGTGACACATTCCTCCGGGGTGTGTATGTGTCAGTAGCAAGTCTAAGATGTTCCTTATTTCATCCGGGAGACTCTCGACTGCCAGGTGTCCGACGGAGGTCTCAACTTTTTTGACCCACTGGTCGAGCCTCTTAATGACACGGATCACCTTCGATGTACCGGTTACCTCCTGGTCTGTCTTCGGAAGCTTTCGTTCCGGGTCTCGTCCCCGAGGACCAATGGACCGAGGGGACCCACCACGACAACCCCCGACAGACACGACGTCCTTAAGTCTCGTTTCCAAGTCCCTCCCCAATCCCGTCCGAAGATCTACCTCTTCACACGTACCCCCTCTCCCATCCATCCTGGATTCCTCCATTTCTCCTACCTTTCTAAACCTTACCCCAGTCGTCCGTTCCTCTCTCTGTCGACCGCACCTCCCTCTGTTGAAGGCGTCTGAGCGGTGTCAGTCGAGTGAGCCCCCTCCGAATGTAAGGAGGGATCTGTCTCGACGCCCCAGCTCCTGGCCCCGCCTTCCTGGCCTCGTCCGAAGGAAGACGTAGAAGGTCGTGAAAGCAGGACGACCTCTTCTCTGACTGAGACATTTCTTTTTGGGAGTGGAGAGACACGGGAGCACACTGTAACGGTCAGACCGCCGCCGAAAGGAACGTTAGCTACCCTTCGCCGACGGCCATATTCGATCGAAAGTGGCCATTACCCTCTCTTTTGTCGGAGACCGGGAAAGACGTTTCCTCTTTCCGTCGTCTCACGAGACTTAAGGTTCACCTTTTCGTCTAGTCTTCTTTCACCCCACAGGGACTCTGGAAGGCAGAGACGAAGGACCCTGTACCCTAGGTCCTCTAGGAACGACGAGTCTCGGGCCACCCCTGTTTTTTCGACGTGAGTCTTATTTTGACCCCTTATCTTCTCGGTGGTCGGGGCCCCCCCACCCCCTCACTCACGTCCGTCTTGAGTCGGACCTTTTCCCGGACTTCGACTACTTTGGGTTTCTTTTATGTCTCAAGAGTTACGTCGCCTCATTCGTCCTAGGGTGGACCCTACCGCGGCCGACACTGATCGACCTGGTTATAAGGTCCTCGACTCCGAGGAGACGGGTCCTGAACGTCTTCCTACGGAGAAAGGACCCGTGGACAATTACGGGTGGGTCTTCGTCGAACCCACTTTTCACCTCAGCTTTCAGACTAGCGTCGACGACGACGATTCAGCGAAGTCAGCACGTTGGGGTATCTGCCGTCGGGTGGTCCGAGGGGGTGAGGACCCTAAGAGGTCCGTTCTTGTGACCTCACCCAACGGTAAAGGAAGAGGTTACGTACTTTCACTTTTAACTTTCACCTCAGCGAGTCAGCACAGGCTGAGAATCGCTGGGGTGCCTGACGTCGGGTGGTACAAGTAGGTACCCTAAAAGGTCCGTTCTCAGGACCTCACCCCACGGTAACGGAAGAGGTGACTAATATCGTCACGAACTATTTATACGTACTGTTCTTACCTGCCTTTGTGACGACTCACAAATGTCACCAATAGAGGTTCAGTATCTTAACACCCACTAAAAATACATAGAAGGGGTAGTCGGGAGGGGGAATTAATGAGATAATAAGAATTCGCAGACAGGCGATATTTAGGAATTCGGACGCCCGAGAACAACGTAAAATTTACTGGTCAGACTTTCGTATAACAGTTATTGAAGGATACTCTCTCTTTCCTCGTCTGTCTGTGTCTGACACTGGCGTCCTTCGTTGAGGTCTGTCTGGGTGCCCTCTGTTCTCCGACCACCGACCTGCGTCCCAGTCGACCAGTTATGGCAACCTCGGCCCGGGTCGCGAGAGATGGACGTTCTAGCGTCCACCTTTAGTGTAGTTCTTTCCTTCAGAAACGGTTCTTGTCCCTCCTCGGTTCTTCCGGTCCTTTCGTTTCGTAACTAGAACTCTTTAAGACGAACTCCTCGACTCGAGTCAGATCTTTCCCTTAGACTGTATGCCCCCTCCCCTCGTCTTTCCATGCCTTACTCTCCCGTACACGTCTTTTCACTCCACGTGGGGCCGTACCACCTCATGGGTCCTTAATTGGGACCCTATCCTTTCGTCTTATGCCCCCACCCTTCCGGACTCCGCCTCGACCCGGTGACAGGTCAAGTAGGCAGTCCCGGTCCCTGTCCGAGTGAACTTAGCCCAACACACCCCTCGACCTCTTCGGTGGGCTCGGGAAGACCGTAAAGGAGACTGCAGGCGTAGGTAATACAGACGACTACAAGAGTCTTTAACCTAAAATCTGAAGACCCGCCCTTTCCTGTCCCTATTGTCCTAATGTCGTGAAGGACACTGAAGTTGTGTGTGTGCGGTGTGTCTCTGAGTGTCGTTCGTCCACTCGAGTCTTTCCTCGGCCGAGTCCCGTCGTCGACTCGGGAGGAGTGGGTCTCAGTGAGGTGACCCCTGTACACTCACCAGTGGGACGGGTCGAGGACCGAGGAGAGTCGTTGTGTGGGGGGTGGAAGGTCGGGGGTTCTTCGTCGACGTTGTATATTGCCTTCCCCAAGCCCCTCACGGGCTTAAGAGGGAATGGTGAATGCAGTTGAGTCGTGACGTCCGAACCAGACTTAGTTTGGGCGCAGAGAACGCAACCGTCCGTCTAAGAAATGAGGCCTCGGTGACCCTTCGGGGCCTTCCGAGTCCTAGATTGGGATTTAGATAGTAAACCTCCGTCTCAGCAGGATCCTCTTTCACGAGGACAAAATCCCTGGTCGTCTTTCTCAAGAGAACAGGTGGTTGTTCGCGGCAGAGAGTCTTTGGTTTGTTGGAGTTTATCTTCAGGTTTTTTATGACTTGTTTCCTTTCAACCTCCGTCTTCATCGTCACAAGAGCCCTTTAGTCCCGTTTTGGTCCTTGTGAACGAGCCCACTAAGAGACGTCGGTCCTTTCGTCATACCTCACCTTTTCCCAGGTTGTCCTTTGGTAATCACTGGACTCTAGCCTTGAGGATTCCTTTAGGAGCCCCAGAGAAGTCGTGACTGAGTGAGGTGGGACGCCCCTCGACTCTTCGGTTCTACAGGACAGACACAGAGTTTCTCGGGATTAGGTCTGACTCTGGCTCCTGTGGTAGTCCGGAGCCCCGGCAGTCCCCACCCGCCACCGTTACACAACACCCTTTTCCATTTTATGACCGGGAACTTTACAACTGTGCGCAAGAGCTCATGTGCTCCCAGACTCGGAGGACCGGAGAGGAAATACTACTAATAGACGTGGAAGAGCTGGGAGCCGGACGGTTCTCCCTACGGTTTTACTCGGGTCCTGAAGGGGATTGAGGATAAGGTACGAGTGAGGGATCTTGGGCTTTGTCCTTAGTTCTATCCCGGTCCTCTTTCCTCTGCACTCGTCCTCCCGTGTCTGAACCTACACTCCCTTGTCTGTGGGTGGCGGCAGCCCGAACGAGAGGATCCTGGGCTCACCAGTCTCCCCCAATCCCGTATTAGGGAAGATCCCTGGTCACCACGTCTAAACACCCAATATAGTAGTTGTGTCTCGAGGGATGACTTGACCGCAGACCGGTCGAGAGATCTCAATGGTGAGTACGAACGTCCTATTCCGTACCGGACACAGACCGGACGGTTGTTAGAGCAATCTTTTAATCCGTTACCTCTTACCCAGACGCCAGAGACTGATAGACTGTCAGTACCCGTGTAGGTAAACGTGACCAAATTTGAGAGGAGACTTCGTGACTTACGTCTATATGTCTGTGACCTTTGGCATCGAGGGCCCTCAAGCAGACGGAGACACTCAACCGTCATCGGAGGGGTTCAGGTGAGGGTCTTGGTAACCGTGTCTTCTGCGATGCAGGGAAACGAGGATGAGAGTCGAGATTCCAAGTGGAGGGGATCGGTTAAGGGTAGAGAGGTAGGAGGTGAACGACGAAAAACCCAACGGGTCCCGTTGTGGTAGTGTAGGTCTCCGACGGAGTTTTAGAGGTAGAGCCCTGAAGGGACTGTCAGGTCACTAATTTTGGGACGTGAAGACCACGTCCCTCGTACCTAGACTAGTGACCAGTCCCTTGATTCTAGGGTGTCCGACGTGTCACTCCAGTTTTTTGTTTGTTTTTTTTTTCATTTTCTTTGTTGTTTTGTTAATAGACGAGACCTACAGTCTTTTCGTTCTATAATTTTTAGAGAGCTCGTAGGATCTCTCCCGTCCGTCCGTCCCCTAATACAGACCGTCGACGAACGGGACATAAGAGAGTTTAGAGGTGAGGTCGACGGACCCTTTAAAGACTAATTGAGGGTGTAACCAACCGTTAATTGGTCACTCCGGACCGTCTCGGAGCCATTACCTCCGAGACCCTACAGTGGAACGAGACGGACCGCCCCCTCCCTTGGGGATCGTCCCCCAAAGTCCTTTCGTTCTTCGATGAGGTCACGGGTGAAGGGTTCTGGACACATGGATCGTTACGGAAGGAAGACTCGTGGTTTACGGATTTCTGGCGACACTAATAAAAAGGACTCTGCATCGTGTACAGACTATATGATACACACATATACACACATAAGTTTTTACACTCGAGTACCTGTCTCCTCCCCGTACCTCGTAACAATGATTATGACAAACAACATTAGTGTAACGTGACAATAGGTCAGATGTTTATTACTACCTTAATTTTACTGGCGTCCATCTACACCGGGTCCTCTCTCCAGTGGTTTTACCTACCTTTGTCGGAACGATCAGTGGACTAAAAAATCGATATACGGTTGTAAACAATGTCCCTTCCGGAAGTGTGAGTGTTTTAGTCTTCTTTGAGAAAACACTTGTTTATTTTCGCGAGATACCGAAGGGTCCACCGAGTTACATTTTTTGGATGGACTGTTACGTCCTCTGTACTCAAACTAGGGACCCAACCCTTCTAGGGAGTCTCTTCCTTTACCGTTGGGTGAGGTCATGAGGACGGACCTTTTAGGGTACGTGTCTCCTCCGACCGCCTGATGATACCAGGTACCCCAGAGTTTCTCAGTCTGTGTTGAATCGTTGATTTGTTTATTTCGTTTTCGTGAGATTAGTCTACAGACGAATTATTGTCAAAAATGCAACCGACTCTACAAAATAAATTTCTACAAATCTTCATTCGTGTCAGAACTTTCTTATCGTCTACTATACGATATCTTGAAGGATAAAGTAAAAAATTTGTTAATAACCATGAAATATGGACGACACGACGACGACGACGATTCAGCGAAGTCAGCACAGACTGAAACACGTTGGAGTATTTGCAGTCGGATGGTCCGAGGGAGCAGGGACCCTAAGAGGTCCGTTCTTGTGACCTCACCCAACGGTAAAGGAAGAGGTTACGCACTTTCACTTCAGCGAGTCAGCACAGGTTCAGAGGCTCTGGGGTACCTGGCGTCGGATGGTCCGAGGAGGTTGGTACCCTAAAAGGTCCGTTCTCATGACCTCACCCAACGGTAACGGAAGAGACTGAAATATGGATCCGTTCTCCTTATATTTATACTACTCCAGGAACGAAAGTGATAAAAGTTGAAAGTTTTTATAGTCGGTTTTGAAAAAAAATTTTTTTTTTTTCCATAAGTTTAGTCTATAACTTGTGGTATGTCTACAAGGGAATTTTTTTTTTTTTCTCACTTAATTATAGTTAAAACTTGTTACACCGTCTACTCTATCGACTTTTCAGAGGACAATTGGCTAATGAATCTATACGACCTATTTTATTTTGTAACAAATTTACGAACCGACTAGAGTATTCTTTCGTTTCTTTTAGTGGTCTCCTCCTTTTCGTTTTTTCCTTCTCCCTCGACTTTTGGTCACACCCTTCACCACGACCCCGACACCGACGTGAGCCTCGTAAAGGACCAGAGCTAAATCCCTTTTTTTATTTCTTGGAACCCGAACGTATCGGTAGTTCCGTGTTCCCTGTTTCAGTGCCCGGTCCTACTCTACACCTTAGTGTAGACTTTTTAGTATTGTGAACCTCTTGATACAGAGACACGTGAAAAAGAATTTTTTAGATACGTGACAGTTTCCTTTTACCGTGTCTCAGGTAGAGAACCCAGGACCCCTGACCCACCGGTTTTTTATAGAAGTAAAAGAAATATATTAAAATAAATAAATAACCCGATACGACCCAGAAGCAACGACGAACCTGAAAAAGAAATCATCGTCGTTCCCCTTTAATGAGAGATCAACACCACACGGCCGAAGAGTAAGCCTCTTCCTTTACCGTTGGGTGAGGTCATAAGAACGGACCTCTTAGGGTCCCTGTCTCCTCGGACCACCCGACGACAGGTATCCCAACGTGTCTCAGCCTGTACTGACTTCGCTGAATCGTACGTACGTCCGTGACCTCTTCCTTTACCGTTGGGTGAGGTCATAAGAACGGACCTCTTAGGGTCCCTGTCTCCTCGGACCACCCGACGGTAGATACCCCAGCGTGTCTCACCCTGTACTGACTTCGCTGAATCGTCGTCGTCGACGTCGTCGTCGAAGAGTAACGGCACCGAAGAGAACAACGTCCCGTGTCCTATGTCCGTGGTCCCACAGTCATCGACACCGAAGGTCCGAGATCTCGTGTTCGAGTCATCGACGCCGTGTCCCCGAATCGACGAGGTGTCGTACACCCTAGAAGGACCTGGTCCCTAACTTGGACACAGAGGACTTAACCGTCCGTCTAAGAAATGGTGACTCGGTAGAAATTGAAAAGTATTGGTGTCCGAGTAGAATATGATTGATGTATCAGAGTCTTGACGGGTTGACTCCTTCAGTGTCTCTTCACCGGGGACGACCGTTACAGGACTAGTGTACTATGTTTGTTCACATTTGGTAGAGATCTTCCTCTGTGAGACTATATGTGGTGTGTCCTATGGTGACTATTTCGAGGTAATGTATTTTCGACTAGTCAGGTTTAGTGTTTTGCGTGTTCTTTTTCTCTCTCGTTTGTCTTTAGTAACCTTTGTCGTTGGTCGTCTTGGTCTGGGTGTCCGTAAAATCAAGTATCTTACTAAGCTATGTCCGACGGTTTAATTTTTAAGTTCTCACATTTTATCTCCGTTTTCGTTCTTTCCTTATTCTATTACAAAAATTTACCACACCTTAAAGATCTTTATTTAAACGACAGTAATTTAAAATTTTGAGTCACTTCAGATGATAAAGGACGTTCTTGAACGTCCTAACAACCTATCTAAAAGGTAGACTTTTCCTTTTTCGATTGACAATCTACGTAATAAAAATAAAGAAATTTTTAGAGGTTCTCGACCGTTGATTCCTTACTACTCTAGTTTTAGATACACTGTTTCCCTTAGTTCTTAGGACTTCAGTGTAAATAGGACTACCGTAAACAGTTTCTCTTGAACTTAGATTTCAAACGAGTTTGAGTGTTTCGAATCTTCTACTTTCTGTTTCGGGTTCTGGAGGGTTGTACCTTTCAGATTTTCACTTGGAGAAAGGTATTTCAATCCTTCGGTTTTCCAATATATGGGTTCCATTCGTCCCTATTCGGGTCGAATGGGAGTATGAGGGTCGCTGACATTCTTTTGAACGGAACCGTGTTTCCTTTCGTCCTCCTTTTTTTACTTGACAGTAATTTTTGGACATTGGTGTTCAGTCTAAACGTCGGGTGAACCTAACGGATTATTGGAGTTTGTTAATTAAGTCGAATTTATCCAATCATGGTTATCTTGAGTTACTTTCTGCATTTGTTTCAGTAGAGACCTTCTTGCCTGGAAATAAGACCCCTGAGTTTCTTTATGGTGTTTATTAACGGGTATTTTCATAACGTCGAATCAGTTTTCATTGGTTCATGTGTTACCTCGTTTTGTGATACTTGTTTTTATTCGTCTTTGATATACGTCGTCCTTGCCTGGATGTTTCCGTAGTACATAACTTTGATTATCACGATGTAATATGTTTTATACGTAAGAAATTTATTTATTTTCCGATCGATATTTTTAGACGTCCGATTGTCTTTTGATAGAAGGTTCACTAGTTCGTCTAAACGACGACGATGACGACGACGACGATTCAGCGAAGTCAGCACAGGCTAAGACACGCTGGGGTATCTGCCGTCGGGTGGTCCGAGGGGGTAGGGACCCTAAGAGGTCCGTTCTTGTGACCTCACCCAACGGTAAAGGAAGAGGTTACGTACCTTCACTTTTCACTTTCACTTCAGCGAGTCAGCAAAGGCCGTCTAAACTCTTTCTTGGTTTAACCTTAACATTTTAATTTCTACTCCGATACAGCCAATTTAACGAAGTCAGCACAGGTTGGGAAACGTTGGGGTACCTGGGCTACCTGGGTGGTCCGAAGAGACAGGCACCTTAAGAGGTCTGCTCTTATGACCTCACCCAACGGTAAAGGAAGAGGTTCTTAATTTCTATTTAATCTTAATTTTTGAGTCACCTACTGAAATTGTCGTCACATCTGGTAGATTTTTCCCTTAATTATTTTCTCTTCTATATCAACTTCTGTCGTTGAGGTACCTTGTTACCTTAGTTCTATATTTGTCAAATGTCTCTTTTTGTTGGTCTTTCAACCTTTTTTGTAGGGTGTAAATGTTAGTTTTTAGTGGACTGTTAGACTTTTAACTGGTAAAAACAACTCGGATAGTCTCTCAACTCCAAGGTTTCTTTTCCTTTAACATCCTTTGTCCTTCTCGGACCATTTTCCCATTTTTGAAAGTCAATATTGTACTTAATGTAGGCTTTTCGATTACGTATTGTACTGACATTAACTATTATGACATAACACATTAACTTTAAACAACTCTCTCATCTTGAATTCATGAGAGTGGTTTTTTATTTTTCTATTTGTACACTCCATTATTTAAATTATTAATTGAATTTACACCCTTAGGAAAGTAACATACGTATATAATTTGTAATGTTAAAATAAAGGGTTAATATAGAGTCATTTCGACTTTTTTTTGTTTTGTAAAAATTTATTTTATTAAACTTTAATTTTTTAAAAAACTGTTGCTGTTGTAATGTTTAGTGTTAAAGACCTGTGACGATCCCCCTGTAAAGATCAGAATTAACGTACACAATCTATTTTTCTTTCCTACTTTAAAAGTATTGGTGTTTTAACTTTTTTTCGAATTTATTTTACTTATTAGAAAATGGTTCTGAAAATTATCGACCGGGTTCGTTTTATCTTATTTGTGATTAACAATTTCATTAATTTGGTCGTCAACTTTAGGTAAAACCCCCACCCACCTAGGGACCCGGTCTGACAAAGTACTCGTATAAGATGGTTTAGGAGTTCTTATTTAAAATTGGAATAAGTTTTCCAAAAATTGTCCTATTTTTCCTTATTTTGAGTAATTAAATACTCCGAAGGTTTTGAAACTAAGGTTTTAGTTTGTTCCTATTATGTTCTTTCTTTGTAAAGTTCGGTTTGAGTAAGTACTTTTCTCTACATTTTTACAACTTATTTTAAAATTGTTTGACTTACTTTACTACAAATTTTAGTATTATGTAGTGTTGGTACATTTAAAGGAGTGTTTCCGTTCCTTTTAAGTTATGATCTTCTAGATGGTTGTATTATTTAGTGTAATTCTCTTCCGTCTTTTTCATGTATTAGTTACCTTATCTCTGTCTTTTAGAAAACTAATTTTTTCGTAATCCATGAAGTTTTTAGTATAGTTCATCTGTGTCTTCCCTAGAAGAATTATCGGTGGTTTTTGAAATAGTTTGTAACATGAATACCCCTTTATCTTCTTAAAGAAAAATTTTATTCCTTATTCCATTCTTATGGTATAAGTAACAGAGATGGCTCATAAAGTGATTTCCATATTTTGACATTTAGATGTGTTTATTATACTAAAGGTATATCTTCTAGATTTTCTGAAAAATTTTATTAATTTGAATTATTCTCCTAAGTCGTTTCAAACCCCTATATTTTAATAATATGTTTTTAGTCAGTATTAAGGTGTGTAGTTGTAATTTTTTAATCTTGTAAATTAAATTCTTTATGTTGAATGTTATCGTTTATTTTAATTTTTCATAAATTCTGATTTAGGTTAGTCTAAATAAACAAACCGACACGACCCAGAATCTGAGTCGTGTGCCCTAGAAGATGGAAACATCGTTATACGTCTTAGGACTTACGCCCTAAGATCAAGGGTCTGGTCCCCAGCTTGGACCCGAGGGACGTCACCCTCACGTCTTTGCATCGGTGATCTGGGTCCCCTCAAGGACGTCCTGAGAAAATCTGTGTAATATTTCGTGATAAAGTACGATAATTTCTACTAGATTTTTAAACTTTTCATATTTTCCTACTCTTCTGATTGATAGTAAAAATTTTTCACTAATAGGGGTTTGTTTTCATATTAAATCACTTTAAGGTTAGGTTTCAGGTATCTTTGACTGTTCAAGATCCTCTTCATTTACTGGTTCTTATCGGTTTTTAAACTTTTTCGCTTTTGTGTACCCACCTGAACGGGAGAGATTTTAGTTCCGATGATTATTCCAATATCATTGGTTCTGTGTCAACCGTATCCTCCTAATAGTCCAATTGATTCCTGTTAGCTCTCGGGTTTCTTTCTGAACACAGATAATTTTTTTTTCTCTCTGAACCCGGATATTTTTATTGGACTATATACTGTGTCCACCGTAACGCTTAGTCGCGCCCATTCTTACCTTATAAGTTTAGTCTCCAGGACCCTGTTAATAAGTATACCTTTATATTAACTAGACCAACGATGGAGTGTAGAATGTGTGTGTGTGTGTGTCAACGTTCATCTAATTCTGGATATTTTCTTTTCGTTTTGAAATTTTGGAAATCTTTATAAATTTGATACCCTTTTGTAGAACACTGGATATCCGACCTTTCTTTAAAGAATCATTCTGTGTTTTTCGTGTCCAACAATTTCTTTTCTGATTGTTCAAGTTGGTCCTGTTTTAATTTGGAGTAGTAAGTCAAGTCCTGTTTTAATTTGAGTAGTCGAGTCGAGTCAGCGAGTCAGCACAGGCTGAGAAACGCTGGGGTACTTAGCGTCGTGCGGTCCGGAGGGACAGGTAGTGGTTGAGGGCCTCAAGTGAGTCTGAGTGCAGGTAGCTCAGGTACTACGGTAGGTCGGTAGAGTAGGAGCCAGCAGGGGAAGAGGAGGACGGGGGTCAGGGAGGGTCGTAGTCTCAGAAAAGGTTACTCAGTTGAGAAGCGTACTCCACCGGTTTCATGATCTCAAAGTCGAAATCGTAGTAAGGAAGGTCTCTTTAGGGTCCCGACTAGAGGAAGTCTTACCTGACGAACCTAGAGGAACATCAGGTTCCCTGAGAGTGCTCAGAAGAGGTTGTGGTGTCAACTTTTCGTAGTTAAGAAGTCGTGAGTCGGAAGAAGTGTCAGGTTGAGAGTGTAGGTATGTACTGGTGACCTTTTTGGTATCGGAACTGATCTGCCTGGAAACAACCGTTTCATTATAGAGACGAAAACTTATACGATAGATCCAACCAGTAGTCTATTTGTATTAATTGTATGTTCGGTGTCTGTAGTTCTTCAATGAACGTTACGTGGATTTGTTATGTCTTTAAGATAGGTATTATTCTTTGAGATTTTTATTATTCTGTTTGGTGGGTCGTCTGTTTATCTGTTTCTTACTCATCTCTAGGTAATTTCCTATACGGTTTTACAAGTTTTCGTATAAAAAAATTACGAGTTGTGGTCTTTTGTTCCTTATGTTTAAGTTTGGTGTCATTTTAAGGTAAGGTATGGGTAGTCTGACCGTTTTTAACACCGTCATGACCTACGACCGTCACTACGTCGTGTTAGCCTTGAGAGAATACCAGGATCCTTTTGGTGAGCTTTCGTGTCGACGACGACGACGACGGCGATTCAGCGAAATCAGCGCAGGCTGAGACACACTAGGGTGTCTGCCGTCGGGTGGTCCGAGGGGGTAGGGACCTTGAGAGGTCCGTTCTTGTGACCTCACCCCACGGTAAAGCAAGAGGTTACGTACTTTCACTTTTCGCTTTCACTTCAACAAGTCAGGACAGGTTGAGACCCGTTGTGGTCAATAACATGCGATTTCTACATATATTGGGTATGGGTGCCGGGTCGTTAAGGTGAGGTCTTATATAGGGGACTTTGTGAAGATATATACCGGTTCTTCCGAAAATAATTTACTAACAACGTTGTAACCGATATTATTCCTTTTTACCTTTATGGGATTTACAGGTAGGTTCTTTACCTATTATTATCGTTTGATTAAGTCAACTGAAACGGTGGTAAAATTTACTAATTTGATTTCATTATATAGCCTCTTCCGCTACCGTGGGGTGAGGTCATGAGAACGGACCTTTTAGGGTACCTACCTCCTCGGACCATCCGACGTCAGGTACCCCAGCGTTTCTCAGTCTGTGCTGACTCGCTGAAGTAAAAGTGAAAAGTGAAAAGTGAAAGTGCGTAACCTCTTCCTTTACCGTTGGGTGAGGCCACAAGAACGGATCTCTTAGGGTCCCTGTCCCCTGGTAAACTGTTTAGATTTTTTCGTAGAAAGTTCACTTTTTTTTAGTTCAACATCCTAGTCGTGTTAAACTATCGTACTGTGGTACATATATCAAGATTTTATACATTCTGTTGTACAGTGTAATAAATTCCTATGTAAGATATATATTATCGAACGTAGACGATTGGGGTTGGAGAGTAAGGTAGGAAAGGGGTTGTGGGAGGGGAGAACCGTGGGTGTTCAGACACTCAGCCAAAGGAAAAAACATCTGCCCAAATAGAGACAGTCTAAAATCTGACACTTAAAATGTAAGTGAATATTCACTACAGCGTGTCATGAAGATAAAGAAAGAGAAAGTGAATCATACCAGTAGAGATCCAGGTAGGTGTAACGACGTTCACCGTAATAAAGTAAGAAGAATACCGACTCACTATAAGGTAACGTATCTATGTGATGTAGAAGAAATAGGGACGTAGACAATTACCCGTAAATCAAAAGAAGGTACAGAACCGACAGCATTCGTCAAGACGATACTTCCACCCCATGTACTTAGAAAAACTGATATCAAAAAAGTCTATAGACGGGTCCTTACCCCGACGATCTAGTATACCGTTGAGATAAAAATCGAAAAACTCCTTGGAGGTATGACAAACAGTATCACCGACGTGGTTATACAAATTCTTTAACAGTCTAATGTAAGGTCTCACCAGGAAAAGGAATAAGTAGCTTTCACATACTATTTTTTTTTTTTTTTTTTTTCACATACTATCTGGGTTCAGGAGGTGTAAGAGTCGTCGTCGATTTGAACAGTAATAAAAGAAAGATAAAATCGACTGTCCATACATCTCTATAGAGTAGTACCAGAATTGTCGTAAAGGTACTGTTAATGACTACAACTTGTACAAAAGTACACGAATGAACGGTGGAGACAAAGGAGGAACTACTTTACAGAGAGGCATAAAAAACAGGTAAAAGATTAAGCTAACGAACCGAAAAAAACACAACAAAATTCTAAAGAATTATGTGAGATCTGTATTCAAGAAATAGTCTGTACCCCAAACGTTTATAAAGGAGGGTCAGACATTAAGTAGAAAAGTAAGAGAATTGTTCTGGACTGTGTTTCGTTCTCTAAATTAAAACTACTATAAGTTAAATAGTCAAATAAAGAAAATGCATATTACGAAACCACAGTACAGATTCTTGAGAAACGGTCCAGGATATAAAAGGAGATTTACAAAACATCAAAATAGACAATATAAATTTAGATATATAAGGTGAAAAATAATATTAACATCGATTAAAAACGTATTCCACATTATAATTCAACTAAGGAAAAACCACCCCCCACTCCCCACCACGGATACCTATAGGTTAATGGGGTCGTGTTAAACAACTTTTCTGACATGAAAGAGGTAACTTTATAAAAACACGGAAACAGTTTTTAGTCAACCAGCGAGAACACACCCGGATACAGACCAAGAGACGGGATAAGATAACCAGACGTACAGACAGAGATGGTCGTGACGTGGCGGAACCAATGACACGATACGCACGTGAGTCAGTGAATCAGCACAGGTCGAGAAACACTGTGAACCCGACATCGGGAGGTCTGAGGAGACAGGTTCCCTAAAGGCTCCGTTCTTAGGACCTCACCCACCGGTAAAGGATGAGGTCCCCTAGAAGGGTCTGGTCCCTACCTTGGGTGTGGACGACGTAATCGTCCGTCTAAGAAATGGTGACTCGGTGGACCCTTTGGAATGACACGATATGTCATTCAGATTTATATATATTCTAACCAAATTATAAAATTTTGAGTTAGTTAGTTATATTGAATGTATGTTTGTCTGATTTCTTTTTAGTATGTAAGTATATATAACTAAGTCCCTTTTGTGACTGTTTAAGTCGTGTAAATACTAATTTTTGAAAGTCTTTTGATCTTTATCTCCCCGAAAAGGAGTTGCAGATGCTTTTTCTATGTTGGTTGTATGTATTATCACTTTCTGACTTTCGTAAGGAAGATTCTAGTCTTTCGTTCCAACTGGTGACGGTGGTGGCGATAAGTTGTATTATGGTTTTGAATATCCATCGTGTGATTCCGTTCTTTTCCTTTATTTTGGGCACGTCTCGTGTCTCTCTTTAATACAGGGATACAGGGATACACGTCACTACACTGGACTAGTAGACCCGTCTTTTAATGTCTTAGATGACCTTTCTTTCTTCTTTTCTTGAGGATCTTGATTACTCAAGTCGTGTCAGCCTCCTATGTTCTAGTTGTACACTTTTAGTCGACACAAAGATGGATGGTCGTCACTTGTGTACCTTTAGTTTTAACTTTAAAATATATACGGTAAATGTTAGTGAGTATTTCTTTACTTTATCCATATTTAGAAAGTTTCCACATGTTTTGAATGTACAATATGTGATATTTTGTGAGTACTTTCTTCAGTTTCGAGATCAATTTACTGTATGACACAAGTACCTAATTTTCTAAGTTGTATCGTTTCCACAACTAAGAGGGGTTTAACTATGAGTCTAATTTATGTTGGAGATGGTTTTAGGGTCGTTCTAAAAAAACAATTACAAATATTAAAAAAATTTACAGGATCTAGTTGGCCAAAAACGTCTAAAACTGACTTTCTTACTCATAGACACACGTACACACGTGTACATGCACATACTAATCCGGAATTAATCCCTTTATGTTGAGTAACAACACCAACCGATGAATACTTCTCGTCCACCTCGACCCTCAGCTTTTACAGGAGGAGGGGTTACTTCGAGTTCAATATACTTTATGTTTGGTCTTAGTGTCCACTTTGTTCCTCCACGTACCTGGGGACAACGTCGAACTCAAGTCTTTGTGAACATGAAACGGAAAAGAGGGAAGGGGGAGTAGACTCCTGGCGTGCCCTCTATAAAGAGAGAGAGGGAGCACCAGTTGTGGTTCGACTCGTACTGTTCCAGGAGTCATTTAAAGTCTAAACTGAGGAGGATAACTACGAAAACTTGACACCACAACCTCTTCTGAGAACTCTCAGGGGACCTCACGTTCCTCTAGGTTGGTCAGGTAAGACTTCCTCTAGTTGGGACCCTAAAGAAACCTTCCTCACTACGATTTCGACTTTGAGGTCATGAAGTCGGTGGAGTACGCTTCTCAACTGAGTAACCTTTTCTGAGACTACGACCCTCCCTAACCCCCGTCCTCTTCTTCCCTTGTTGTCTCCTACTCTACCGACCTATCGTAGTGACTGAGCTACCTGCACTCAGACTCACTTGAGGCCCTCTACCACGACCTGTCCCTCCGGACCGCACGACGCTAAGTACCCCAGCTGACTCGCTGACTTGACTTGACTTGACTATCATTGAAATGACGTGAGGAGACACGGGCTGGAGACGGTTCGATTGTCTCTAGGTTTTAGATGGACCCGGTAAAATCCGGACATACCGAGAGAAGGAACGGACGTAGGACGGGTTGGTCCTATGGTACGTAAGAAACATACGAAGGTAGAAGGAGGTTGACAACAAAAGACGGAGATGTGAGGGGGACCGCGTGTCCACAGGGTCAGAGTAATGTCTTGTGAGTAATTATAAGTGGTACCCGTGTGAGCGCCCACAGGAGGGATGGGTGTCTACACAGATCTGAAGATACTTATAGTCGTGACTCTTTCGTCTAATTTTTAGTCACCAATTAGTTGTCCCTTCTGTGTCCACCCCGGGTCTCGCTGCACCGACTCCTCCCGTGGACCTCACCGAACTGATACTACGGTGAGTGTTTAGTCAAACTGTCTACTAGGATCCTCTTTCAGTTTAAGATAATTTATTGGAGAGAACCATCACGAACCCTTATCCCAACCAACTACTACGTTTGTATTGAGTGTCTCAGACGACGAGTGTGAAGTTAGGTCTGAGGAACTACGACACATTTGAGTCGGGACTATTCTGGAGTAACTTAAGTTGTTGAGACGATTTAGGTTCCGTTGCTCTTTACGAGACGTTAACAAGTGTACCTTGAGGACCGGTCTTGTGACCGAGACCGAAGTGACGGTCCCCACCTGTCCCGCCGGACATTAATTGGTCAGTAGTTCATGAACGACGGACACACGATTCACGGTACACGGTATGATTCGTGTAACCGTCCACTTTTTATTTTTTGGGTAGAAAAATCGGAGACGAAAGGTCCTGGAATGTTAGATTACCGTCCCCTCTTCTCGGTAGTGTATTCTTTGACTCTTGAGAAGTTATTCCGTGACTACAGATTTAAACGATTCTCTCTAGGTTGTAAAAGGACCCGGTAAAGTTTGAGTGCACCGGGAGAAAAAAACGGACGTAGACTGGGTCGGTCCTTATGACTACAGATGTAAACGTCCAACTCTAGAAGGGACATCGAGTCTACCATTTCTTAGACGGACGTTGCGTCCTCTGGACCCAAGCTAGGGACCCAGTCCTTCTAGGAGACCTCTTCCCTGACCGTTAGGTGAGGTCATAAGAACGGACCTCTTAGGGTGCCTATCTCCTCGGACTGCCCGATGTCAAGCACCCCAACGTTTCTCAGCCTGTGCTGATCCACTGATTGGGTGTAAACGTCCATCTAATTTTCCTCACTTATTTACCTCTACAGTTCTTTCTGAAGTACCGGTCCCATTCTAAAAAAGACCCCGAACGGAACCGGTACCCTACCGATCACGGAGGCACCCTCCTCTCTTCTTACCTACGACGAACTTCGTCTTCCTCGAGTGGTCGGGGTGTCCCCCTCGACCGGTTGGTCGACGATACGGGTGTAGGTGTCGATGAGACCCAGTGAGAAGGTTTCACTCTCCCTTCAAGCACCTTTACTGCCGGTGACGCTGAGTGGGTCCACCTCGGGGTGGAGCGTCAAGAGGGACCTTGAAGTCCTCTAGTCGGCGACTGGGAAGTCTTTGCGTGTAGAATCTTTTCGTTTCTGAGCCACCGCTGCTTGAGCTCGAGTGCGTTCGATGCAAATGAGAGAGTCGGAGTCACAGCACAAGGTCCACCCTTGGTTTAAGTGTCCTAACAACACTTCTTGTTACTTTATTACAGATACGTAAAGGACCTTGTATTGTGTGTGAAGTATTCTTCACTGAGAACGCCAACAGAATTTGTCAGGCATGAGCACATCTGAATAAATAGAGGGCGGAGTGAGAAGTAAAGGAGAACATAAGGACCAGAAGGGAGGCCTTAGGAAAAGGACGCCAGACTTCTTAAAAAAATCACAAAATCCTATCCGGAAGTCCACTCCCCAAGACAAAAACAACTGGGGTTTTACGAAGTAAAGTGGAATTGAAAACTTTGTCAATAAAAGAAAATCGTGAAGTTTCTGTCACAATGCAACAGAAGACCAAAGGTAGTAAAGACCACTCTTCTGTCGACACTTAGAATAAAGAAAAACAAACTTCCAGTGCATGTAAAAGGGGAGAAACCGACGGAAATTCTAAGAAAGTTTAGAAACGGAAACACAGACCGGTAAAATGGGACTACTCGGATCTATTATACCCAAAAGAAACGTAAATAGGACGGACTCCAAGTACCACGAAGAACTCGGGTATCGAATTACAGAAGGTAGTGAAAGTATTTTAGGGACCAATAATAAAGAAGTCTGTAACAAAGACGAGGTAATACAGAGAGGAGAGAAGGACCCTAAAAGTCACGTACATACAATCTGGACAAATGATATAAGGAAGACAGAGAATACGAGCAAAGACTTAGAATGTAAAAAAGAAATCAGACCTATAAAAGTTTAGGGATAAGAGAAGTATAGATAGTTTAGATGACAATTTGGGTCGGATACCATATAAAAAGTCGGGATCTTAAAAGGAACAAAGACGAATATCTAAAGTCAAGAGACAACTTCAAGAGGTAGAAGAGTACATCGCAGGACTTATGCAGTTAAAAATTACGGGTCAAGATGCGTAGGATTCTGCACGGAGAAGACACCCAAATAAAGATGACGGAGAAAAGAGGTACAAAAACCAGGACACCAGAACAAAGAACTCTACTGAACTGATGAACTACAGTATTATCAAGAGACGTGCGAGTAGAAGGTTTGTTTCGGGAGTTGAGTTGAGTACAGAGACTTAAAGAAAGAATTGGAGAGACAGAAAGGAATGGTTCACCAAGATCTTAAGATCGTTTAAATACAGGACTAAGAAGTTTGTATTTTACTACTACGATATGGACATAAGGTTTACCATAAACTCCTAGAGTCCTTAGTCGGATGGAAAGGTCGAAGGGGGAGTGTGTAGGATGTCAGTTTACTTCGTCTTGGTCAATAGTGACGACAACGAAACGGAAAGATGGGGTCACGTGTAGAGTCGATAAAGGTCGTATGTCAGACGGGGAAGCAAGGATCGGCTGATAGGTTTGGGATAATAGATTCAGGGTCTAATTTACTGTAGGGGGTATTAATTTGGAACTGAGGAGTCTTAGACATAATTACCGCAGGAAGAGACTTGAGGATCTCGGAAAAGGACCTCACAATCAATGCGGGTCCAGGATGAAGGTGGTGGTCGATTGGGGGTCCTCCCACCACCTGTCAGGGACACAGACAGAAGGCTCCCAGGTCAGAGGGAGCGTGCCGTGTCAGTACCCGAGTGGACTGAGAGGAGAGTCCTTGGTGGAGAGGGGTGAGAGCCTGGTGTGCCGAAGACGTCTTGATGAAGGGAGGACTGAGGGTCTTGGACACTTGAAGAGGGTCTCTTGATCGCACGCTATACCCACACGGACTCGACCTTTCTTGAGTGTACTACGGTACGGAGACGGACGTTGGGACTCCTTCGAGGGTAAAGTGAATTTTCCTGTTCGGTTCCTCCGAGATCTATCTAGCACGCGAGGGGAGCAGGGGAGCCTAGAGAAGAGGACGACAAGAAGTGGAGGACGGGAGGAGTCGGTGTGGTGACGAAACTAAGAGGAGTCCGTGCGGCCCAGGTAAGGGCGGAGTCACGGAGACGAGGTAGACCAGGGTACGGACCTGGAGAGAAGGGAGTCTGTAGGTAAACTGAGGTCTACGTCTGGACGCCCTCCGGTACCCTTGGAGTGAGAGAACCGCTCCCGAGTAGGACTGAGGGTAAATGTCCATCGTAGGTGGTGGGTTGTTAGGAATTTCGGGGATTGAGACGAAGGAGAGGAGAAACAGAGGTTGTCTGAGACATTAAACGAATAAGTATCGAAGGGATTACCGAGTCGCCCATTTCTTAGGCAGACGTTACGCCCTCTGGACCCAAGCTAGGGACCCAACCCTTCTAGGGGACCTCTTCCTTTTCCGATGAGTGAGGTCATAAGGTCAGACCTCTTAACGTACCTAACATATCAGGTACCCCAGTGTTTCTCAGTCTGTGCTGACTCTTTGAGTGAAAGTGGAAATGAATGCAAATGTGACATACATGTATGCGTGACCTTAGGTTCGAGGGCTCCCTTCCTTAGTAACAGGTGACCCGAGTGACTATAGGGAGTTTGGTGTCTTGCCATAGGTCCAGTCTCGTCCGTGGCATATGTGCAGGTGGCTGACGACGTACACCTTAGTAGAGGACAGAGGTATTCGTCGGAAAGACGTACCGTGCGACGTATACACCTGAACTTTCTACGAAGACAAGTCCGTCTCACTCTCGAGACACTTTCGAGGTTGAAATCCTCGGGGACACAGACGAGAGTACCCGTCTCTGTGGCGGAGACGGGACGTGGTGGGTACGGGGTGAGGGGTGAGCCTCCCTTTAGGATAATTGATCCGTCTCCTTAGTTCAGTCCCTTCGTTTCTGAAGTAAACCTGAGACCCTTTACCTCTACCCCGATTTGTCTTTAAGGTATATTCTCTGAAGGGACCACCAGGTCATCGATTCTGGGTCGCGAGGGTCACGTCTCCCAGGTCCAAGTCACGGATCCATCCCTTGATCTAGGGTGTACGACGTTGATTCTCAAGTGTTCGGACGTCGGTCCTGTAATTTTCTGTGAACGAGGAACCTTCCTTTCGATACTCGTTGGATCTGTCGTATAATTTTTCGTCTCTGTAATGAAACGGTTGTTTCCAGGCAGATCAGTTCCGATACCAAAAAGGTCATCAGTACATACCTTTACTCTCAACCTGGTATTTCTTTCGACTCACGGTTTCTTAACTACGAAAACTTGACACCACAACCTCCTCTGAGAACTCTCAGGGAACCTGATGTTCCTCTAGGTTGGTCAGGTAGGATTTCCTTTAGTCAGGACTTATAAGTAACCTTCCTGACTACGACTTCGACTTTGAGGTCATGAAACCGGTGGACTACACTTCTTGACTGAGTAAACTTTTCTGAGACTACGACCCTTTCTAACTTCCACCTCCCTCTTCCCCTACTGTCTCCTACTCTGCCAACCTACCGTAGTGGCTGAGTTACCCGTACACATACTCATTTGAGGCCCTCAACCACTATCTGTCCCTTCGGACCGCACGACGTCAGGTACCCCAGTGTCTCTTAACCTGTGTTGACTCCGTGACTTGACTTGACTTTTTAGGACGTACGACGGTGATTCTGAGCCACGTCGGTTTATTTGAAACCCCCTTTTTTTTTTTTTTTTGAGATGCATTTTATTTAGACAGGTTTACATCATTTTATTTAGATCCCGGTCTTATTTAGTCTCCGAGTCACATCGGGTTTACCGGAGACCACAGTTTTACGTTTACGGGTGGTTCTTACGATACGAAAACGTGAAGTGTCCCGGAAAGTATCGATAATAAAGTGTGAGAGAAGCTTTGTCGAGATTCTTTGTTTAGAGAGGGTAGAATCTTCAACTCCTTGACCACGAGATCCTCTTTTCTGTGGATATTTCGACAGGTCGATACACCGCTACGATCTTCTATTCAGAGCCCTGAGTCTGTCGCCTTTAAAGGGAAACCCCACACACTTCGGGTCCCCATCATGAATCCACAAGGGACCCCTGGACTCCGGTGTCGGACCTGTGCCGTACAGAGGGGTCTCGTAGTTAAGACAGGACTTCAAGTAGTTTTATTTTTCACCATAAGAATGTCGTTTTGTTTACACCCAAAACATATTTCGTGTCACGTTTTGGAAACGTACTTAATAATTCTGAAAATTTAACCTAAGTATTGTTTAAAGGTGTAAATGTTTTCAGTCGAAACCATCGTGGTAGGGGGACCGACCGAGAATGATCGGCACACACACTGAAACCTGTTTACTGAATTGAAGAGACTCGGGTCAAAAACAGTGTATTTTACTTTACTATTACCGAAGGAGTGTCCGGTCAACAATACTTCTAGTTTAATTCTATGTATGTTCTTTGAGATGTTGGACTGTCTCCCCCCTTTTTTTACTTTTGTAAGTAAAAAATAGTAATAATACACCCTTGTAGTCTACTCTTGGTTCTTCGTTAGTGGGGTAATTTTAGGGGTTTGAGGATTCTACAGGTTAAATTCCAAAGTGAACTCTTCGTTCTTGACCTTTTCTAAATCTCCTGTCTTTAACGTTTTTACTAATCCCTAATTTCTGTTCTACGAACTCCTTTCCAATTTTCTTGGACTAAAAGAAACTTGAACTCCTCCTTTCTCGACTTTCTCTCTGAACCTTTCTTGGAAGTGTTTTATTTCTTTTTTTAGAGTTTACGACAGATGGAGATGGTCCCGCTCTTCCCCTGTGGTGGGTCACCTCCTTCATCCCTACCTCTCCCGCGAATCCGTAGTCCCATAGCCACACAGAGAATCCTTGGAATCTTGGTTACTCTCTTCTCGTCTTGGGTGAAGAGACCTCTACAGGAACCTCTGGGATTTCTACCCCACGGTTACGTACCTGTTACTCCTCGACCAGGAGATTCGTCTGTCGAACCGGTGGACTTCCCACGTCAAACTGTGTGGAACTCAGGTTTAAAGGGTGTAATGGGAGGGTGACCGGGACGGACCGACGGACACCAAGATCAGAATTCGAAAAATACCAAGGTCTCTTATGTGCAATGGACCTTCCGTAGTAGGAAACTCAGTAATTCTCAGAAATTGTGACATTGAATAAGTTGAAAGAGGATAGTCGGTCCCCTTATGAGTCCTTTCCCTGAGTCTTGATCACACACCACTTTGAATCGCCTGTGTCGGATCGACTTCTGGTGGTCCCTCGTCCCTCCCCTTGAGACGGACCTCGTCCCTCTCCGACTTTCTGCTTGTAGTGAGGAGTGACTGGGACGTGAGTAAGACGAAAGTCTTCCTCGAGGCGCTTCCGTCCCCGAAACTCACGACTACCGCAATAAGGGCCTCTTGGACCAGTGGGCGGGAGCTGTGACCGTCCGACCGAGAGTCCCTGTGTGGGGGTCCGTCCGAGGTCAGTAACCACCGGTCGGGATGCCGACGTCGACACTGGAGATCCCACGACCCGGGACCCAGACTGGACACGGGGTAGTGAAGGACGAGCCCCTGGGGTCACGGATTGGACTTGACGTCTGAGAGGTCCCTGGGGTGAGGTCGGGGCCGGGGGTAGACGGGTCACAAGGAGTGACGGAGAGGGGGTCGGCACGGACGGGACGGGGAGGAGGGACAGGGGCAGAGAAAGGGAGACGGACAGGGGTCCGTTCGGTTGGGCGGGTGGGACGGAGGAAGGGGTCAGACAGGGCGGAGGACGGACTAGACAGGAGGACGGGGGCCTAGACATCGTAGAGAGGACGAGGGGCAACATGGCGCGCTGTACGTACGGGTCGAGACCGGGGACCGAGACAGGACGAGCGGGAAGATCGGGGTGTAGACCTCGTGTCGACCGAGAGTAATCTCCTCCCGCCGAGCTCTGATAAGTACCCTGGACTTTACCCTACGGTTGGGGGGAGGGATTGAATTTTTTTCCGTGGACCACGTATCACTTTCAGCGAGTCAGCACAGGCTGAGAAACGCTGGGGTACCCGATATGTCAGGTACCTTAAGAGGTCCGGTCTTTTGACCTTACTCATCGGTAAGGGAAGAGGTCCCCGAGAAGGGTTGGGTCCCTAACTTGGGTCCAGAGGGGGTGACATCCGTCTAAGAAAAAGGTCGACTCGGTGTTCCCTTCGGGACCACGTATCATCCACAAGTTATTTATGGTCACTAGGTCACTCCTTCCCTTACGTACAATGATATACTCATTAAGTTACCGTCAGTGTGACCTTTCGTATTCTCACCCCTTTTGTTCTGTGGGACTACGGGAGTAGGGTCTTATTAGGTGTCATGGCTCATAAAGAGTCCACACTCTTCTGTCGTACACTAAGAACGAAAGACCCCTCTGTCTAGGACACTCTCTCTAGGATGGTAGTGGGGACCCTTCGGTTCACTAACGGTTCCGAGTCCTACACTGACGGACGACAAAGACTACCTCCTCCCTTGTTACTGTTAGCGTTTGTTGTTATGACGGGGGGAGGCTTCGGGGGGACTCGGGAGTTTTTTGGGGATACCCGTTTTGTGTTCTGGGTGCAACAAGACAGGGAGGAGCCCCCACCCCCCCACCCCCCCGCCCGACGTTTAGGGATCTTCGGGACCCGGTCCAAGGGACACCTGTCACTCGGAGTAGGGTACTGTTGTAGGTCTACGGCTCGCTCGACCTATTGACGACCCTTCCTCGGACCGTGGTGAAAGTGAGAACTACGCCGTCGCGGGTCCTCACGTCTCCTTCTCTCTACCGACTCACGTCCTCGTCCCCGGGGCCTTCGTCCCGTCTTCCCTTGGCCCCAAGTACAGTCCTCCCGTCCCCAGACTCGTCCCCGTCCCTAGGTCCGGTCCCCGTCCCCAGGTCCGGTCCCCTGGACGGAGGTCCGGACGACCCCACGACACCCGTGGGAACGACAACAGTGGGGGGACCCGAGTCGTCCCACGGTACCTCCCGGGTCGGTCCAGTGGGTCGACGGACGAGGGTAGGGTAGGAGACACGAGTAGACTCGGTGGGGCACCGGGGAGGTAACCTCGTCCCTCGAGTCACCTGTGTTCGTTCGGAGACTCCTACCGTGCCCCCAGCCCCCCCACCTGGAGTGACGTCCAGTCGTAGTAGGTCCTGTAGTGGAGGGTTCGAGGACGAGAGGTTTTTCCAGTCGTGAACAAAGGTCCGGACCGAGAGTCCACCAGGACGGTGTGGTCCGGGAGTCGATTGGGTAGTGTGGGTCGGGTCCAGCCGTTAAGTGAGGACTGGACGGACGACGTGCACACGAGTAGCTGACCCGGAAGACCAGGGTCGTTCCCTCGCGTCCACTCTCCAGTTCCACACTCCACGATGACGGGGGACGACCGTCTAAAGTCTTATAGGGTACCTGATATGTCAGGCACCTTAAGAGGTCCGGTCTTATGACCTCACCCATGGGAAAGAGAAGAGGTCCCCTAGAAGGGTTGGGTTCCTGGCTTGGGTCTCGGGGACGTAACGTCCGTCGACTCGGTATACCCTTCGGGTTCGTATTACCTCATCCATCGGATAAGGAAGAGGTCTCCTAGAAGGGTTGGGTTCTTAGCTTGGCCCCAGAGGAGGTAACGTCCGTCTAAGAAATGGTTGACTCGATAGTCCCTTCGGGGTGTTAAAAGGTCCGACTCCAGTTTCTCCTGTCGTGTCCGGTCCTGTTGGAGGGAAGGAGGTGAGTCGGAGTGGGTCCTTCTGTGACCGAGCTACCGAGGATGACCCCGACACCCTGACCGGTGCAGGTCCTCTCCCCGGTCGAACGTCTCACCCTTCTCCGTCGGGTCTTTTACTCTCCTCCCTCCTCTCGTCTCTCTCCCTCCAGGGGTCGGAGGGTCTTTTCATTGGCATTGTTGTTGAGGTACATCTGTAAGAAGTTCCCTGGGTCTCCCTGAGTGCATGTACCTATTGGTGGAGTTTAGACTCGTTGGGTTTCCCATTCTGTCCCGTCCCACCCAAAGGAAGGTGAAACGTCTACTCCTTCGTCCTCTGGGTTCCCCAACGCTGGGAGTGGGTGTAGTGTGTCGGTCCACGCTTTACTCTGGTTGTACCCCAGACGAAAGGACCGGGTCCCGAGACTGTCTAGTAAATTTGTTCACAAAGCCCCGGGGACACTCTCCAGGGTCTTGTAGACACTAGTGTTCCAGGGTAGGACTGTTTTCGTGTGCGGGGGGTGTGGTGGTTCCGGGCCGACCAGTGGACCGATGCCGGTCCACACCAGATCCTCTCCGGGCCTAGACCGGTGTCAGACTCGAGAGACATTTTCCGACTTTCGTGGAAGTCATCCCTTCTCGTTTCTAGACTCTTTTGTCTTCGTAGAGTCTCGTGCCTCTGGTGGGGAGGAGGGACCTGTCGGGTATCCTACGTCTGTAGGACCCGATCACCGACGTTCCGACCTCGCGTTTACCAAACGAATGACCTGTAGTGCTAGGACATGGTTCACTGGTCGTACCGGTAGAGATCCCTCCTCGGTTCCAGGAATCCATTTCCATCGGTCTCCGAGACCCGAGAGACGGTCGGGTGTAGGAAAGTCCAACCCTTGGAAGAACAGAAGAGGGACCCCCCCGTCTCGTAGGGGACTAGTCACAGAGGTTGGAGATAGGTGTGAGAGGGGTAGGAGGGACGAAGGACCAGAGGACGGACTCGGGGGACGGGTCATGACGGGAGGCGGAGGAGGACGTGGAGGGGGCCGAGAGTGGTCCGGCCCCAGTTCGTGTCCCGACCGACCGGAAAGGTTCGTCCTAATTTGACTAACCTTTCTTTGTTTGCGTGGGAAGTAGGGCCGAAGAGGCTCAGCCGGTGTTCGTTACCGTTTTGCGTAGGATGTCAGACCAACCTCCTCGTCCACTGTTTACCCGCTGAACGAGTAGGAGACTAAAAAAAAAAATCACGAGTCTCTCCTCTCCTCCTTATAAATAATCACTCCTTTACCCTGAACAGCCTCGGATACTTGCGGGGGTGTGTGCAGACGAGAGTTCCTTCTTCCTTCTGTTCAACTCCTTAAGTCCTCAGAGCACTCGATACCTCACCAGAGAGGACCCGTGGGTTCGGCCCCGATGTTAGTCTACGAGGGTGGTCGATCTTTCTCCCCGACGGACCGTCTTTTGTGTCGGGTCGGGGGTTGTCGCCGTCGAGACCCCGAGTAAAGGTCGTGATCCTCGGACCGGATGTGGACGGTAGGGACTGGGGAGGGACGGTGGGACCCGGTCTACGCACGCACACACGTACGTACGACTCAGCGAAGTCAGTGCAGGTCGAGACACACTGGGATACCTGACATCGGAAGGCCCGAGGAGACGGGTACCCGAAGAGGTCCGTTCTTGAGATGTCACCCAACGGTACGGGAGGAGGTCCCCTAGAGGGGCTGGGTCCCTAGTAGTCGGACGTTTGTACGGTTCCTCCAAGGTCTTTGCGAAGGTCGCCCTCCGCGGTCGAGGCACCCCTGAGACCCGAGAAATCGAGGACGGGAGGCCTGTAGGCGCCAGAGTCCGGCGTGGACCCGTCGTCAGAACCAGAGTAGGCGAAGGGGTGGGGTGGGACACGGAATTCCTCGGCCGTGAGTGACGGGCGCGGAAGGAGCCCCTGACCAAAGGTTGTCGATTCTGTCGTGAGTCGCGGTCTGTCGGTCTCCCTTCCTACTCTGAGGTAGGAACAGGAGTGTCTTGGAAGTGCGGACTTTGTCTACTGACCACTGTTTTTTAGGGTATCGACACCGTGAAGCGGCAAGGCTTCTCACAAATACGTTAATAAAGTAAAGCCTACGGATTCCCTCGGCGCCTTCCCGACCAAAGGTTCGGAGGCGAAGAGCCTTCACTGTTGACTCAGAGTCTAACTACTCCCCTCCAGGGTTGGTCTCGGACTGGGGCCCCGAAGCCGAGTTTCGAGGGGGTGAACTGACGGGTGTTGACCTGCGGTCCTGTCCCAGGAGAGCGGTAAACGTCCCCGCCCTCTCCCAAACTAACTACGGTACTGTCGCTGTGCAACTCCAGGATTCTAAACTCCACACCTCGGACCCTACACCCTGAGGTGGGTGCGATCGCAGTGAGTATTTGGCCTACAGGAAGGTGCCTTTGTTGGGTCCGATTCCTCTCGCCTGTCTAGTAAAGACAAAGACTTGGTATCCAATCTTCTACTACCTGTCCACTCCTCCGAGTTTGGTCGTCAAGTCTTGGACCCCGAGTGACCGCGACGGAACCCAGTGGAAAATTTACTTGGGAGACGTACCCACTGGGGCAAAGTGTCGTAAAGGGTCCGAGACATATCGGGTCCCCGACTCTTTACGGACAGATCTGTCACAGGGACTTTCTTTGAACCGGCTTCTGAAAAGGAGAGGTAGTAAAGAGGACTAGAGGGTCGGGGCCGTCGGTTCCGGTTTCTGGAAGGCCCTCGAGATGTCGGGCGCGACAGACTCGGAGTACGCACCCGGAGAGGACGGGAGACGACCTGTTCGACGTCGTCACGTTGGTGTAGGGACGCGGTGGGTTTACGTCTTTAGAGGAAAGGAGGGTAGTGGAGCGGTCAGAAACGAGAAAAGGGTGTCCTACGACATGGACTTGAGATGCGGTCCCGGTCTGACTACCCCTCCGTCGGAAAGAAAGATAAGGGAGCAAAGATAAGGGATAAGGAGAAGGACGTTTGCTCCTGGGGAGGAAAGACTGGGGCCGTGAGTCCCTAACGGAGGAAAGTGTTCCGACTGTGGGACCGATACTATACCCGCCCTAAAGGGACGTGACACTGGGATAGAGAGGTCCAGACGGACGGACCTAGAGTAGAGAAGGAAGACGGACGGTTAGCCTGGAGGAGTGGGTGGTTTCAGTACCTGGAGGTCTTTCTCGACTCGACCGGGGGTCTGTAGGTCGACACTCGTGCTGTCCGTCGGCACTCGTGGTCGAGGTTCCGAGACCCTACGGACACAGACTCGGAGACGAGGAGACCCAGACGTACTGGACGAAGAACCGGGACTAAGTTGGGTGAAGTCAAATTGACTGTACCTGGGGACGAAAATCGTCCGTAGAAAGACCCCCGCCACCCTTGGTTTCTCAAGTCAGACGGACCCTTCCACCTGCGCCCATTTTCAGTAGTGTCACCTCCTATGTCCTACGACTTGGAATACTCCTCACTCGGTCCGCGGGGACCTCCCCTCGAGACACCCTCTTCCTGGTCAGGGTTCGACTACCCACTGGTCACAGTGGGCTCCCCTCACCCCGTCCCTCCGATGACATTGCTGACTGTAGATGACCCGTGGTGGAAACGGATTCAATAGTAGATGGAAACAGGAGGTCAATCTAATAATAGGTTTAACATGTCAGTTGTCACGGAGTCTATCTTCTCGATCGGGGACCAGAGTATCAATGTCTTAATAGACTGAGACAACAGTAGAAGGAGCGTAGTATAAGACAACAAAGAGGTCGTTTTCCGTCTCGGGTTCGTTTGTTCACCTCGGACCTCCGAGTGGGTCCTTGCTCGCACAAGGGTCTCTCCACCTGTGTCTCGACTCACCAAAATATCATCTGTCCTACGGTTCTGGAAGTGGAAGTCTCAAAACGTTTCACCCGTTTCTCCCGTTCTACTCCGCACCTACTGGTCGACAGGGAGTTATTGGGAAGAGAAGAAAGTGGTCAACTTGGGACTCAAATAGTGAATTAAAAACCGGTGGGATTCATTTTGATGTAAGGGACCGAGAGGAACGACTGTCCACCTCTGGTACACCGATCCCTCTACACTCTTCTTGAACACGTTTGAAGATCCACTACGAAAAGTTCCTCCCTCGTACGGAAGGGAAGGGGAACACGAAGAAGGTGCCTGACCGGACGTCGATTCGACGATACCATGGATCACAGAGTGGTTGTTCCCGTTGTAGTGTCTTGGTCGTCTCACTCCTGGGTCTTCTGCGACACACGGTCCGTGGTGTCTCGACGACACGACTGTGCCGTCAGGGGTCACTTTCTCTTTACTTGAAGAGCCCACAAAGTCGACAACAATAAATACCAGGGAGACAACCACCCCAGACCGTCCCAGAACCGGTCTCTCCTACTTTAGACTCCACTCACACTTCTCCCCACCACTACCACCCAGGATCTTCGTAGGACGCCCACTCAGGTTGTCCTGAACCATAGACTAACCTACACCCTACACGACCTTTAAGGAACCACCAGGTCGTCAATTCTACGGTGTGAAAGGCACGTTTCCCCACTCCCAAGTCAGGGACCAACCCCTTGATCCTAGGACGTACGACACGCCGGTGTCGTTTCTTACACCCCACACTCCTACCTCCCGGTCGGACCGTCATTTGACCGTCGCCTTTCCTCCACGACTCGTCCGACAGGAAAGGACGAAGACAGTAGAGTGAAGACGGAGATTACAGGAGGAGTCTGTAGAGGAGAGGTCCTGAAGAGGAGAGGGACCTAGGTTTCAGTGGAACGGTGCCGGAGAGAACGAGATAGGGAGTGTGCGCGAAGAGGAAAACGACCTTGTGGGGGGGGCGGGGTCACATGTAGTGGAAACGGGACGTGCCGGAAACGAACTGATTGAGTATCGTAGACAATAACTGAGTTACGTTTATAACCTCTTCCGTTACCGTTGGGGGAGGTCATGAGAACGGACCTTTTAGGGTACTTGCCTCCTCGGACTATCCGACGGCAGATACCCCAGCGTGTCTCAGCCTGTGCTGCCTTCGCTGAATCGTCGTCGTCGTCGTCGTTACGTTTATACGGAGGGGGCCCTTCGAAGAGACTGAGGGGACTTGACGTGTTCCAAGGGCAGGAGACGTGAAAGTGTGGCAGGTCGTGAGGCGAGATACAGTGGCACCTGAACAGACACGACCTTCGCAAACGAAGTGCCAGGTACAGCGAGTGTAGTGGTCCTCGAGGAACCCTTGTCTCTGGTATTCGTAGGAACCTGAGGATAAGGAACCTTGTCGCACACGGAATACTACCCCGAAGTTCTTTACAGTGAGACGTCCTAAAGGGAAAGAGGAACAAAGGGTTTTAGTGGGAGGTCGAAGGGGGATGGTAGTGGGTGACGTCCAAGGTGACAGACCCAAGGTCGGGAATTTACGTAGTTTTTGTTTTTGTTCGGTCGCTACAGTCCGTCGGAAGGCGTCGGCGGGGAGGGGCGCGAGACTGAGTCTTCACGGTAAGAGTTTTCCATTGTCCAAAGAAGATATAAGAATGAGGGGTAAACCCCGTCCTTTTTTTTTTTTTGGTACTTCACTCGAAAGAGTTCCTACAAATTGAACTTTACAAGGCACGGAATTTTAAATCCAGAGGTAAAGTCTTTACTAAGTCGGAGTCTACTTTCCCTTTCAATACTTTGGGGTACTTGCAGTTTAGAGGTATATGGAAAAGGAGGATTACGTCGTTTTACTATGGAAATAGCGGCAAGTTAGTTTCCGAGTGGCTCCCTCTACCCCGACATCGTCAGTAGTAGCCTACAAAGGCCGTCGGGGAGTGTGGTTAGATAACGTGTCGTAGTGGTAATATTTGGGTACTTTCCGAAGGAGTTAAAGAGAGGGGCAGTAGTAGTCGGCGTGGTCTATAAATAACTGACGGACAATATGAGTCCTGTGACACGGTCTACGCCCCTTCCTTTTCAACTCCTCTCGAACGCCTCCCTGAGACTTTTCCCCGCGTAGACATGGAATCTTCATTCAATAGACGGAGACTTTACTCAGAGCTCCCTTTCCTCTGTTTGCGGCACCGAAACTATTTCTTTTCACCAGGTCTAGTTACCCGTGGCAGTCTGACGAGACGCACGTTAAAACCGGCTCACGTCTGTTTACTACGGTAGTCTCAATAAGTTGACGTGCCATTGGTCCAGCTATGCGATGTAGGTATAGGGTGGGGGTTGTCGGAGGGCGAAGAGGGGGTCGTGGTGGTTGTGTTCGGTCACCCGTTACACAAAGGTGCTAGGACACGGGGGCAAACCAGTACTTTTACACTTCTAACTTACATAGTGACAAGACTTCGGTTCTAGATGTGAAAACTTTTTCCGGCAGACAGAGGTTTTAGTCAACGTGCCTCTTCATTTTGTTTGCACTGCGAAAATGCCTCTTTTCTGTCTTGGGATACCTGGGGTTTAGAGGTGTACGGAAAAAATTACTCGTGCTCTTTTACTGCCCTTGTAGTAACAAGATACTCAGTGAGTCGTTACACTTCGGAAATAGGCAAAGAAAAAAAGACTCGTAAAGAAATTTAAAGAAAGGTGGAAGATTAGTGACTCGTAGTAATGATCGTTTTATAATTTTAAATGGACGATAAATTTCCTTTTAATAAGTTATAAAACTTAGTCCCCTTAAATATATAAACTGTGTGTGGTAAAGACACAGGTCCGAAGGATCCGTGTCGCCATTTCTTAGGTGGACGGTTATGTTCTCTTCGTTCTCTGTGTCCAAGCTAGGGACCCAACCCTTCTATGGGACCTCCTCCTTTACCGTTGGGTGAGGTCATAAGACGGTCCCCTTAGGGGACCTGTCTCCTCGGACCACCCGATGTCAGGTGTTCCAGTGCTTCTCAGACGGTACTGTACGTGTGTGAAGACATAACTCAGAGACACGGGATCTCCTTCATCCGGAGACAGGGGTAAATCTCACTACTCGGATTTTCTTTGGTTTTTTGTTAGAGTAGTAGGGATTCCTACTCTTCTAACTCGGGTCCTTCCGCGTCTCGGTAGGGTCAGTGTTATGGTACTAGGGTTCTGGGGTGAGACCCAAAGGACCCGTGGTTCGGTCGACCTTCACGGGGGAGGGGGATGTTTCACGACGTGGGTTCGGGTAAAGAGTGCCCTTGTCACCTATAGGAGGGACGAGGGGGGTGGGGACCGTCTCCTCGACGATGAGGGGTCGCCGGGGTCCAGAGGTCCCCGATTCGTTGTCCGTGAGGGTCTTTTGAGGGTCATTGTCGACCTCGTTCTTTGGACTTGGGGGACACAGTCCGTCATTCCCGAGGGAACCGACGGTAACCCAGTGCGAGTGGGAACGGAGACTTTATTCTGTCTGGGACCGGCAGCCTTACGTTTTGGGCGACACGTGCGTCGTCTCGGGTGGAGGGGGGGTACCAAGAAACGTCCCTACTACCCTCCTCTCACACCAGGCACGAAACATACGGGGGGAAAAGGTGGGAGTGAGGGTCTCTTCAGATCGAGAATTGGACGTGGGATACTGTAACACCCTACCCATGGTGAGAGCAACACATTGTCTACCGACCCGTGGATCTCCCCTGGGGGAGACACACCGGTGCCACTATGAGTGTCCCGGTGATGCCGTACGGTTTGGTCAATCGTCGGTATCTACCCTTCTTTTGGGTAGTGGGTAGAGGGTTAGACGATAGAACGATAGTGAACGAAATGTTATGAAGACGCATCGACCATTGTGTATGTAAGGACTCCCAAGAGGTCTCTTGGTCTTGGATACCCTCTATATATGTATGTGTCTTTCTCCATCTCCATCTTTCTCTAAGTAGTGTACCTCATCCGGGTGTGTTAATACCTCTGACCCTTCGGGGTTCTAGACGTCCGTTTGACCTATAGGCCATCCAGGGTGCCGTATTCAAGGTCAGTTTTCGGTCGGTGGAGTTTTGGGTTCTCCTCGGGCGAAAAGTCAATGTTAGACTTCCGTCCCCTTTTGTTTAGTTACAAAGTCAAATTGATCTGTCTTCAAGGGAGAATCGGAAAAACAAGGTGACTCTAGAAGTCGTCTAACCTACTCCGGGTGGGTGGAATTTCTCCCGTTAGACGAAATGAGTCATGATTAGGTCTATAATTAGAGTAGGTCTTTATAGGAAGGGTCTACCACGATCACCATTTCTTAGGTGGATGGTTACGTCCTCTACCTTCTCTGTCCAAACTAGGGACCCAGTTCTTCTAGGGGACTCTTCCCGTACCGTTGGGTGAGGTCATAAGAACGGACCTCTTGGGGTACTTCTCTCCTCGGACCCTACACACACACCACCCCCCCCCNGGACCCTACACACACACCCCCCCCCCCCCCCCCACCACGATATCAGGTATCGCAGTACTTCTCAACCTGTACTGACTTCACTGATTCGTACGTACCTATGTGAGTCTACATTGCAAGTTGGTTTATACACCTGTGGGATACCGGGGCAGGTCGACTGTGTATTTTAATCGGGGGTGTCATTGTTTATCATGTCAGTAGGTACCCATCCGGTCCCCTCCAATAAATTGTAAACTTCAAGGAATTACCTCTATGTGTCCGAAGGGGTCACCGAGTCGTCCTTTTTTTTTTTGAGGCGGACATTACGCCCTCTACGTCCTCTGGGACCAAGCTAGGGACCAGCCCTTCCAGGGACCTCCTCCTGTACCGTTGGGTGAGGTCGTAAAAACGGACCTCTTAGGGTTCCTGTCTCCTCGGACCGACCAGGTGTCGCAGTGTTTCTCAGTCTGCGCTGACTTCGGTGACTCGTGTACACGTGCACTACCCTAGTTTGTCAGTCCGTCAATCGCAAACTTTATACGAGTACTTGTAGGGTGTGGGTTGTTAATGACTGTTCGTAAGGTCGGTTGAATTAGAGACTAGGTGTGATTAGTAAAACCAATTAATCATCTTACTTACAGCCTTTTATAAAAACAACGATTTGACTTACGACGACAAGTTCTACGTACCTAACCGATTTTCTGTAGTGTCCGTAAGAGTGGGTACACACTCACCTCCTCTTCTTAGGTGGCTCGGGTCATCGGGTACGGAAAGTCTCATCGAGGGTCCGGAACCCTAGGGTAGTCACGAATGCCTCCAGACAGTGGACCAGGGTCGATCTGTCAATCGACTTACGAGACGAGTTCGCAACGAAGTAGGTAGGTAGGGTTCATATATTTCACGTGTCTTCTGTCGGGTTCCCTGTCCCTCGACCCTGTAGTATCTTGAATGTTTTGATCCACATCATCCCCACGTCCCTCCGTATAGGAAGTGGACAGACATTTACTATCTTCCCTGACGATAGTTGGTTTCTTGAATTTTATCGCTACTGGAGTAACCGAACCTACAGACGTTGTGGTAGGTAAGTGGCGAGAAAGAGGATTTGGTGGGACAAGTGGAAGGAGATAGTAACGACACGAGAGGAGGAATTCCCTGTCTTAGTCCTAAGTTTTGGTGAAACTGTTTTTGATCTTATCGCTGACACCAAGTGTTCTACTTTAAAGTGGATCCATTGACATTTCAGGGTGCAACTTCCAATGTACGACAGACGACGGTTTAACATCCTACCCAACCTTTCACCCCAAACGTCGTCTAAACGTAGTATTAGACACTTACCACTGAATTATCTTCAAATAGTGCAGTTGTCACTCCTTGAGTCCCTTTTCGTAATTCACAGAGCTACTGTGGATTTCTAGACCCCTTTCTCGTTAAGGTGTCGTGAGACGGAACCGGTTTGGTGTAGATCTTATACCACTATTTTAGACCCATGGTATAAAAATTTCAGTAAAACTGTTTACTCTTATGTAGGTCTCCTCTCACTGGTCCTTTTATTCGTTCAGAATTGTAATATTTAAGGTAAATCTGTTTCTTAAGTACTATAAATAGAACCTCTTCTCTGTTGTTTCCCTTCTCCATAAATTTGTAGTCTATCGACTTCCGAATGATATTCCTCTCGTAACACATCTACTCCTCTACCCGTTGTCTACAAACGGATTTGACTTATTGTTCAATTCACAGGTCGTTGCCGTCCGATACTCTATTAACAAGGGAATACGTCATCCATGATAACGCTGGTAGTAGTAGTGGTGGGTAGGAATAGGAATGGTAGTAGGAATAGGAGTAGTAATGGTCGTAGCAGTGTAGGGACAAAGTGTGTTCTCCGTATTCTTGACTCTTTTCGGTTGATTCAGTGAGGTATCGTCCAACGAGTAATTTTTCAGTAAAGGTTGTGATGGCAAGATAATAAAAATTAATAGGTTCTTCGTTAGAGAAGAGAAAAGAGGGACTTACCTCTCTTCTCTTCCCCTCAGTCCGGTGGGACTCCAGAGTGTGACGAAGAAGCTGTAATCCGTCTGAGTGCCCCAAGTCCGGGGTCGGATGATAAGTGGTAGTCCGCAGGAATCGTACAACAAACGGGGAGATCAGAAATCACGGAGTGGACACTCTACTTTAATGGTTCTTTGAGGAGCACCTCAAGACACGTCTAACTGACTCGATTCCGACAACGATTATACGGTCATTTGTGTGCTCTTTACAATCGATTAATGGTAGGTGGAACTTGAACGACTCGTGGTGCACCTGTGTCTACACCAAGGGTAAGTATCTCGAATATTAGTTCGATGTTTCGGGAGAAGAAGACCCTTCTTTTGTTTAACTCCCAGACCTTTTGAGAGGTCCCCAACAAGTCCGGATCTTTAGAGTTCCCTTCACAAAAAGGTAAGGTCTAGGAGTCGGAGGTTCGTCGAAGGAGGGTTTCGGTTAGTTGGACTTTTGTGGACAACGCCCCCAGAGGCGAGTCAAAGAGAAGAGGGTGAAATACTTTCCTTCCGTAGGAAGGATGGGTGGGTTTGACAGTCCCATGGTCTGGTTTCTCGTTCCAACTTTGTGACCTGACACACCACTCTTTGTCCACTGACCTTGACGGGACCGTCAGATCTCCGACTCAGGTGGTCGGTCACGCCGACAGACCAGTCAGAGGCCTGGTCTCTGACTTGCACCCGGGAGCTGGCACTCTCGAGTCTCAGGATTGGTGACCCGACGGTCCGTTAAGGAGATGATGAAGGAAAATTTGTAACTTTGAATGGTAAAAGAGAAACTTGAGTAAAGAGACATTGTGAAATTTTATTAAAATACTAGATTATGAGACGAAAAATTTCATGAAATTTAGCGGAATATGAGGAGTCGTTGTGTTTCGTTGTATTTCAACCAACCCTGTATTCAAGCTGGGGACCAAGCCCTGTTAAGGTGTACAATGTCACGTCGGTTCGGACATGGGGTGTTGACGACTTCGGACTCGTGGATCTCGGGCACGAGGTGTTGTTCAGTGGCGTTACTCTTCGGACGCGTGCCGTTGGCCTCCCCCGGGGGTGAACGTCGTTGATCTCTCCCGGGCTCCCGTCATTGCCTCTGGGTCGTGTCGGTCTTTCTTTCTTTAACTGACGGAAGTCAAAAACAGTTAGCACTAAAAAAAGTTAAGAAAGGAACGAGTTTTTGGTCTCCTCTTCGATTAGTTTGATTCACTATCCAACGCTTTTTATTAAAAACGACGACTTAGTGGTACACTGGTACATTAAACCCGAATTTTTCAAATTTCTTTTAATTTCTTGACTCATTGTCCATCGTACTTTTAGAAAGAAAAGGCTTGGGAGAAAAAATACACTTACTTCAACAAGTCAAGAGTATGCTATTTTTATTTTCTTTACTTTATATGACTGAGGACAGAGTAAGTTCTTTATCGTTATAAACGGGTCCCTCTGAACCGGTCAGGGTAGGTGGAGGACTTTATAAAGGAAAAAAAAAAATTATAAATTGATAAATAGTTTCAAACATTACATAAATATAAGAAACTAGGTATCGAATAAGTATTATTAACGTTTTTTATTGAGTTATGTCTTTTTACAAGTTGTGCATTCCTAAATTCTAGTGTTCTTTATTTTAAATTGAAATACAACGAAACACAACGACTCTTTATATTCTGCTAGATTTTATGAATATTTCTGTTTCGTAAGCTAGTATTTTAATAAAATTTCACCATGTCTTTGTACTCGAGTTTCTCTTTTGCTATATTTCAAAGTTTGCGAACCTTTTCTTAAACATCTCCTTAAGGGACCACCGGGTCACCAATTCTGAGACACAAGAGTGACGGCTCCCGGGTCCAAGTTGGGTACTAGGGTGTCTGGTACAACATGTCGGTTTTTTTTTTTTTAACGTACCCATAAAACTTATTTACTACCATCTATAGTTTAGAGATGGTAAAATTTTTCACTACATTGTCGAAAATTACTTGTATAAAGTCTATGTGACCTTCAATATAGAAAACGTTAATAAAGTTGAATAAAACATTAACAAGTATTCCCTTAAGGTTTTACACGATTGTAGTCAAAAGTTTAAAGAACATTGATTTACTCTCCTTTCTAGGGCCCTCGTTTATGGTAAATCATTCATTCACTTCAGCGAGTCAGCACAGGCTGACAAACGCTGGGGTACCTGACATCGTATGGTCCGAGGAGACAGGTACCCTAAACGGTCCGTTTTCATGACCTCACCTAACGGTAAAAGAAGAGGTCGCTCAGAAGGGCTGGGTCCCTAGCTTAGGCCCAAAGGGCGTAACATCTGTCTACGAAATGACAGACTCGGGATTTTCAGATGACTGTGTAACTGTGTTGGTTAGACCGGAAGAGAAGGAAAGAGAGAAAGAGTTCTTCGTATTGAGGATAATTCATTTGTCCTCCCGGATCCTCTAAGTCTAAGGTCACTCTACCCCCAATTTGATAGGATTTGAAAAGATCTTTAAGACCCTTTTATATTGGTTTTGTCATAAAATTCATACCACCACCATATCAGCGATTCAGTACAGGTTGAAAACGCTGGGGCACCTGTCTCCTCGGACTGTCCGATGTCAGATACCCTACGAGGTCCGTTCTTATGACCTCACCCAACGGTAAAGGAAGAGGTCCCTAAAATTCATATCGACTAGAGTATTCTTTTTCATTCCCGCCTAAGAGGTCACGGTCTCTAGTTCACCCTTGGCTTTAGGCACCAAACACTACTGTAACGACAACGAGGGTCAATTCGACAGGGTTAATTCAGACGTGACGAGTAGAGTCATTGGTCCTGGTAGGAGATAGGTTCGTAGTCTTTACTGTGAATCGACCATGTTCCCTTGGTTCTAGGGACGTATTTCGGTCTTGAGAGTTTCTCTACGTTGGAGTCATTTCTCTGCCTAATATTCTTAAGTGAGTGGTCGTGTCCCTCCGGAGTTCCTTTGAATAGACAAGAAAGGATGAAATAATCTTAGTTCACCTCTTCAGAGTCGACTCTTAAGATCCGTGACCCCGACACTGCGTGTTTCCCTAAATTTTAATGTGATCCCTAGATCCTGAGAGGTTTTTCTCTTTAATTGTACTTTACCTAGGTCTCTATTGGGTCCTTCGGGTCTTCCTTGCACATGGAGGTGTCTAGTTCGGGAGGTCGGGGTTCTATTCTCCAGTGTTAGGTTTAAAAGTTAAGGTTTAATATTCCTTTGTCAGTGGAACTTATTCTTGGTCCTCTGTTTTGTTCGTTCCCATGCTCTTTGGGTTTTAAAGTCCATTTCCTTTTTAACTCTCTCTGTTTAGTCTTATAAGTTTTATTACTCTGTATGTGTTTTATTAATTTCCATATCTCCGTTGTGTGTGTTGACTTTCTTGTTCGACAAGACCTTTTCTACGGTTTCTTTAGAGTCCCGTTTCACTACCCTTCACGGAGATGTGACGGACCGTTGACAATTCCGGGGGTCAGTCTGTTCTGTACGTCTCCGAGATCTCTTACCGATTGTCCGTTTCCCTTTTGGTCTACCAACGTTCGGGTAGCAAGCATGGTACTTGTACGGTCCCACGTGGTCCCGACGGGGGTCTCACGTGGATAGTGGGACGTGAAACCTCGTTTCGGGTCGAGGTCGATTATTGGGCAGTCGTCAGGGGAGGATCTGATGGAGACGACAAACGTCTCAATTATTCTTTTTGTCACCGAACAACAAAAGGGAACAAAAATTCTAGTCAACACCCCGTGTCCAATCAACCGTCGTCTCTCTCGGCGTCACGACTCAGTCGTTTTGGCCTCAGACTCTTCTGAGGGGGCGTCATGTCTTAGACGTCTCTTTTGCATCTGTCTTAGACGTCCCTTTTGCATCTGTCTTAGACGTCCCTTTTGCGTCTGAGTGGCGGACTCTCCCGTAGAGTCCCGAGTAGGAGAAGTTGGAAACAAAAGGAACTCTCCTTTGACTCCGGGTCCTTCTTCGTTGAGAGAGGGTAAAGACGTGGGTCAGACACTTTCCCGACTTCGAGTCTGTCCGAAAGGTCGAGACTCCGGTGTCATGTCGACCGACTCTCGTATGGACACGGGTACCGGTCGAACGGGAAAGACGACGGAGGCAGACCGCTCCGGGGAGGAACTGGAAAGAGTTGAGTCTCGGGACTACGTGGGGAGAAGGTAGTCACGTCGATAAATTCGCCCCTCTCTCCTATTCTACCTGTCCTCCGTTCGTAGTGAGACGACGACGACGATTCAGTGAAGTCAGTACAGGCTGAGACACGCTGGGGTATCTGCCGTCGGGTGGTCCGAGGGGCCAGGGACCCTAAGAGGTCCGTTCTTGTGACCTCACCCATCGTAATGAGATGTATCGTCATTTAGTATACTCTTAACAGACACACAAAAAGTCTCTACGACAGAACTTCCCCTTTAGACTAGTTAACATGACTATTCTGAAATGAAGTTCAACATAAGACACAAGTGAGAAACACTGGGGTACCTGACATCGGGCGGTCCGAGGAGACAGGTCCCCTAAAGGGTCCGTTCTTATGACCTCACCCAACGGTAAAGGAGGAGGTCCCCTAGAAGGGCTAGGTCCCTAGCTTGAGTGTAGAGAATGTGGAGGACGTGACCGTCCGTCTAAGGAATGGTTGAGACGGTGGACCCTTCGGAGTTCGACGTAAGATCATTTTTTTTTTAGAGATTACCACTTTGAAGGATCCCTGTCCTTCTCTGCTCTCTCTTTGGACTCGTGGGGTGTGGTGGTAGAAAGTCTGGTGTAAATCCGGTGGGGTAGATCGAAGAGTCGTTCGATTGACACTACTTTTTCGGATTCGCCCTCCTGACCTTTTCCTCCTTTCCCTGTTTTGGTGTGGATCCTCTACTCCGTCCGACGTCGCTCGGGTGTCTCCTAGACCTTTTCTTGTTCCGATTAAATCCGAGGCTTGCACCGAGCCTCGGTGGTCCTCGTCGACACAAGGACGAGACAGGGGGTGGAGGAGGGGACGGAACGGGTAGTAAGTGAGGGGGTCCCGGGAGTTTTCGAAGACGGGCGTGGTGTCCTGGACGGTCGAGGACGCACTCTCTCGTCGAAGAGAAGGGAACCACTGTGAAGACACACCCAGCGATTAGGATCCATGTTTGCACGGTACGTCATGACCCTTTTTTCTCCCATTCCGAACAAGGGGCCCCTGACATCAGAGTTACGCCCACCCGGAAGGACGGACTCCTTCGTCCATCCAGGGTGGGAGACGTGTACTAGGTCCCTGACGTCTCCCCTGAGCTTCCTGCTACTGCACCCTGGCTTCCTGTCCACAAGGTGATTGCTCGTGTCTACGGTCCGGGAACAGTCGTCGTGGCCGAGACGTCTGTCTGTTTGGAAGACGAGTACACCAAAGTCCATTTACTAAGTAGAGAGGTTCGGCGTCCGAAGAGTAGGCATTTTCTCTTTACTGTTGTCGATGGGGTTTCCCCATGACACTTGTAATTTACTCTAGCATATGTACTTCTCATACATGTGAGTCACGGGACATACGTCCTCTATGGATTATTTACAATGAAGGGAAGAAAAAGGAAGAGGAGGTCCCCGGTCCATGGTCACTTCTAGATTTCTTATGTGTTTACCACTGGCGTCCCTTTTCAATACAAATCTCCTCTTTCCGATGTCTGTGTTTGCTCCTAACCTGGTCTGTCCAGTTTCTGCCCTCTCGTCGGTCTGCCTTGGTTAGAGTCGGGGGAAGCAATTTCCGACCTGTTCAGAGTTCTCGCGTTGGCGTTCACCTTTCCCGTTGAACGTCTTATGTGTTACGATAAACATGTGCAAAAATTTGGATATATCGTAATAATATACGGCAAATACCTTCGCGTACATTAACGATTCAATTTGTTCGTCCCGAGCACCCATATTAGTCTTTCACTGAAGTAGTAATAGGTAATTACAAAGAAATTCAAATAAATCAGTCCGTACAGGAAGGGGACGGGATCTTACTTTAGGTCTGTCAAGATCAGTTATTTTTTACAGGACGTCAGTTATTCGGTACAGATAGAATCACATTAGTAGTACCAAGAGTTGAAATAAACCACTGGGGTAAATAGTTCATAACAGTATTATTACGGTGTAATATTTGGTGGGGTTTCGAGTCCCTGTGAGTCTTTATCCGTAGACAAAGATCGAGTATTCATCTCCCGTCTAACGACTGGAACCATCCCGAACGAGGTCCGACGCTCGCGACAAACCCTGAGAAGGTGCAGAAAGTGAGAAATCCTCTCGTGTAAGATGGACCCGGTACAACAGGACTACTCCCGTCTTTACGTTCTCCTTTCAGGAGTAACGTTCACGTACCGTTCGGAAATGAGTGTACTATAGATGATTGTAGGGTGACCGTTCAGTGTACTGGTTTGGGTTATGGTCGGGCCACTCCTTTATGTGAAGTGGTGACACTAGTCCACCGTCCACCGTCCCCGTAGTTTCGGTGCGAGGGGTCTCGGTGGTAGTTCGATAGGTCACCTCGTTCGGACCGAAGAAGAGAGGAAGGGAGGAACCATGAAAACGGGGAGGAGGGGGTGCAACGGTTGGGACCAAGGACTGGAGAGTTCCAGGTTCTTCTCCCTTCGTCCTCCTCTTTCTCCGTCCTCTTTAGAGTGAACTATACCCCCGTGGTAGACACTCGGTAGAGACTCGCTGGTAAGTGTGGTGAATTTGCCCTGTTTTGTGTCTTAACGTGCCCCCGTGGACTTCGATAAGAAAAGGTCAGGGAAGAATCACGCGAAACACAATGAGACTAGAAGGATATCTTAATTTTAAGTATTTACCACACCACACACAGACAGGTCCAACCCCACCTTGGTCCCCCTCGGTTGAACCAATTTCAGACTTTCTTTGTAAGGGCCCTCTGGAAGCTCTTGTGAGAGTTCCCAGGAGGTCTCAAGTTCCTAGATCTCAAGGTCCCGAGGACGACTGTCGGTCGCGTACGGAGTGGACCGGTAGTGAACGAGGAAGGAGCCGGGGACCCGAAGACCTCTACAGGGCCGGAGATAGACGTCTTCTAAGAAGTGGGGGAAGAGGATATCCGAGAGGAGAACCGTCCAAACCTCTTCGGGTACGTCGAGAGGACGGGAACTCCGAGGTTGCCTAGAGTACAGGAAGAGTAGTTGTTTGATGTCCTCTCGCCCATCTGGGTTCACTTCGGTGAAGAGGAGACGAGGTTGAAGTCTCGTAGACCAGAAATGACGGAGGGAGTATGTGAAATCTAAAGAGTTCACTCTCCGACACCGGACAGGTAGTTCGTGGGGTTTCACGTCTCCTGTGATTAGTTTCGAACTCCACTCTTCGTTCATGGGGGGTGGGGAGGGGAACACCCATTCCCCTATCAATCTACTGTAAGTGTACGTTTAGTTATCTGAGACTCCTTTCGTCTAACGGGAGGTATCACACCCACCCAAAGTAGGGTAGTCAACTTCTGTAAGTGTCTTTTTCTGGTGGGAGCGGAAACTTCTCCCTTAAGATGGTCGGTTGATGGATACCGGAGTTTGATGTAACAGTCGAGACGACGTCCAGAGGTCGGACGACTGGGTGGGACGTGTAAAACCTGAACGGTTTGGAGGTGCTAACGCATTCGGTTAAGAAAGTATATTTATTTCTTTATTTGTCTGTGTACATGTAGGACAAAAAAAGACGAAGTGACCTCTTTAGGTTATGGCCCTGAAGAACCGTCTACCCACTCTACTCGTAGTATCGACCCCCGTCAAAAGAAAGAGAAGAAGAAACTTTTGGACGACCCGGTCAAGGACGGAAAACGGCGTCACGTAAAATAGAGTCCCAGTTCAACACAACGAAAACCGGGTTCTGACCAAATCTCTGTTTACCTAAGGACCTTTGATGCGACATTTAGGTTAACAATTTTCCGTTTGACATGAAAGGGTACTTTTGTTACAATACACCTTATCATTGACATCCCATTATGAGTCGTGAACACATCCTGAAACGTTTTCTGAAAGGGTATAGTGTATGAGATGACGGAAATCAGAACCTTCCGTCCCAGACACGAGAGAAGTAACGTACCTACTTCTTTACTCCGAGTCTCTTTGCGAAACGAGTCCCAGTGCACTGGTAACCCCTACCTCGACCCTGAGTTGGGACTAAGTCTCGGAAAAGTCGTAGAGAAATTGGTTCATTCCAGAGTCGGAGTTGTCGTAATGTGTGTGTTGTTTTTTCAGGAGGTTTACATTCCTAAAGTTTTGGGATCGGAGGTGTTAGTAAATTTTAATATTTTACAACGAGACGCCAGTGTATTTTGTCCGTTTACTCGTATACCCAAAGAGTTCTCTATGGGGTTTGATATTTCGTCTGTATATTGTGCATTTATTAACAATGATGGGTGGTCGTTCGACGATTGGACTCTGAGGGTACACAGTGGTAGGTGCCTTTGTGAGAGACTCGCTAGTAAGTGTGGTGAATCGTTTACCTTGTTTTGCGTCTTAACGTGTCCCCGGTGGACTTAGACAAAAAAAGGTCAGGGAAGAATCACAGGAAACACAATGAAACTAGAAGGATATCTTAATTTTATGTACTTGCCACACGACACACAGACAGGTCCAACCCCACCTTGGTCCCCCTCTGTTGAACCAATTTCACACTCTCACAATCAGTGAGTCAGCACAATGAGAAACCCTGGGGTACCTAACATCGGGCGGTCCGAGGAGACAGGCACCCTAAACGGTCCGTTCTTATGACCTCACCCAACGGAAAAAGAAGAGGTTCTATAGAAGGGTTGGGTCATTAACTTGGACCCAGAGGACGTGATGTCTGTCTGAGAAATGACAGGCTCGGTGGTCCCTTCGGAAGTATCTGTTCCCGTCCCGATTCTCGTGGTACTTCATCTCCGACTTTCCTACACTCACAGTCTCGACCCTTCGGTCCTTCCGGTCGTCGGGGAGAGGTGACCCCGGTCCCAGAGGAGGGATAGCGGAGATCGCGGCGAGAGTCGGGGTAGTCCTTTGTAGGGACTCCGCAGTCAGACGGGAGGGGACAGAGTCGTCCCGGACGAAACGACTGAGATCCTGGACGGACCAAAGGAGGAGACAGGGGAGAGAGAACCGGGGAGTACAGACGTGTACGTCGGTCCGGGGGTCGAGACCCCGCGGGACAGGGACCACCTGGTCTTTATTCGTCCTGGGATACCCACGAGTCGTAGTCAGTCAGAACGAGACGGAACGGGGGACGGGGAAGGGAAACGTACAAGGAGAGGGTCAAGACCAAAGACGAGATAGAGCACCCCTTCTTTACCGACACCTTTGGTCGGCCTGGGGAGACCAAGGGGGTCTGGACCCTAGCCCCCGAGAGTGACGGGTCACCTCGGACGTCCCGGGGAATCGGACTGCGGAGGACGTGTCTGGTAATCGGGTGCCCAGGTCCTGAGGTCAAGTAGGAAACACGGATCAGACCCCCGACGGGTCCGAGAGACGTGGTGATCGAGACTTGTCGGTGGGACTTCGGTTGACGGGTACCCGGAGTCCGGTGACCCGAGTGGGCAGATACCCGAAGTGGTAGACGTGGGGACGGGGGCCCTGTGACCCTGACGGTCGTGTCCGGTGCCCCAGTCCGTACTTCGGAAGACGGGGTGTGGAGTCCGAGGTCCCCGTAGAACCTGGGTTTTACGGACCCGTCATTGAGTCCTTTCGTTGTCCTTCCCTACTTTCTCTTTGAGGTCACCGACCTCGATGTTATCTGGACTTTTCCTACGTGTATTTTTTTATTCTAAATCTCCGAAGTCGAGTCTCCAATTTCGCAGACGGAGGTTACACCCTCTGGACCCAAGCTAGGGACCCAGCCCTTCTAGGGGACCTCTTCCTTTACCATTGGGTGAGGTCATAAGAACGGACCTCTTAGGGTACCTACCTCCTCGGACCATCCGACGTCAGGTACCCCAGTGATCCTCAGTCTGTGCTGACTTGTTGTATTGAAAGTGAAAAGTGAAAGTACGTAACCTCTTCCTTTACCGTTGGGCGAGGTCACAAGAACGGACCTCTTAGGGTCCCTACTCCGTCGGACCACCCGACGGTAGATACCCCAGCGTGTCTCAGCCTGTGTTGACTTCGCTGAATCGTCGTCGTGGTCGACGTCACGACCACGATCGTCAGGTCCCCAATTCTGAAGGTTACGTCCTCCAAGTCCAAACTAGGGTGTACGGAGTACCGGTTTTTTCTTTGTTTGTATTTTGTCTTTGTTATAATATTGTTTAAGTCAAGTCAAGTCAGTGAGTCAGGACAGAGAAACGTTAGAGTACCTGGTGTCGTGCGGTCCGGAGGGACAGGTAGTGGTTGAGGGTCTCAACTAAGTTTGAGTACAGGTAACTCAGCCACTTCGGTAGGTTGGTAGAGTAGGAGACAACAGAGGAAGAGGAGGTCGGAAGTTAGTAAGGGTCGTAGTCCCAGAAAAGGTTGCTCAGTCGAGAAGTGTAGTCCACCTGTTTCGAAACGTCAAAATCGAAGTCGTAGTCAGGAAGGTTACTTATAAGTCCTGACTAGAGGAAATCCTACCTGACCAACCTAGAGGAACTTCAGGTTCCCTGAGAGTTCTCAGAAGAGGTTGTGGTGTCAAGTTTTCGTAGTTAAGAAACCGTAAGTCGAAAGAAATATCAGGTCGAGAGTGTAAGTATATACTGATGGTCTTTTTGGTATCGGAACTGATCTACCTGGAAACAACCGTTTCATTACAACGACGAAAAATTATACGACAGATCCAACCAGTATCGAAAAGAAGGTTTCTCGTTCGTAGAAAATTAATCTACCGACGTCAGTGGTAGACGTCACTAAACCCTCGGGGTTTTTTATTTCAGACAGTAAAAAAAGGTAACAAAGTGGTAGATAAACGGTACTTCACTACACTGGCCTACGGTACCATAAGCAAAAGACTTACAACTCAAAATTCGGTTGAAAAAGTGAGAGGAGAAAGTGAAAGTAGTTTTCCGAGAAATCAAGGAGAAGTGAAAGACGGTATTCCCACCACAGTAGACGTATAGACTCCAATAACTATAAAGAGGACTGTTTAAACTAAGGTCGAACACAAAGAAGGTCGGGTCGCAAAGAGTATAACGTAAGACGTATATTCAATTTATTCTTTTATTCGTTTATATTGTTTAATTTCTGACAAATTTACCAGGTGTAGTTCTTTTTTTTTAGAAATTTTAGTATCATTCTAAATTTGGTGGTCGGGGATTCGGTTCGGTTGTCGTTTCCCCTATCTTGACGGGGACCAGAGAGTTTACCGGAGCAGGGACACTGGTGTACTCAAAGTATGTATGACCGAATATCTTCCCTCTTGAGTCGTGGATTACTTCTCCCAGTGGACACATTAGAAGAGGTGGAGGACCTGATTAATCACTCCTGATTAAGGTTGTCCAGACCCTAAGCGGACTAGAGACGGACACTTTAGTCGTTACAGGAGCCTGACTAGAACCACCTCCGTCTTTTGTGTGACTAATTCTCACAACGAGACATTGTTGCGGGGGTTCCTGATCTCACCAAAGATGGTCGAACAGCCGAAACATGAAACCATCGTTACTCTAACCTCCTCCGTTACCGTGGGGTGAGGTCATGAGAACGGACCTCTTAGGGTACCTGCCTCCTCGGACCATCCGACGTCAGGTACCCCAGCGATTCTCAACCTGTGTTGACTCGCTAAAGTGAAAGTGAAAGTTAAAAGTGAAAGTACGTAACCTCTTCCTTTACCGTTGGGTGAGGTCGCAAGAACGGACCTCTTAGGGTCCCTGCCTCCTCGGACCACCCGACGGTAGATACCCCAGCGTGTCTTAGTCTGTGCTGACTTCGCTGAATCGTCGTCGTCGTTACTCTGACTACCAAACGTCGACCAGAACCCCTCTGGGACCTCCGTGACGGTGATCCACTCCGACACCTCACTCCGAGACGGACTCACAGTCGTCTATAATCTCTCCCTTTACCGTTGGGTCAGGTCATAAGAACGGACCTTTTAAGGTGCCTGTCTCCTCGGACCGTCCGATATCAGGCACCCCACCGTTTCTCAGTCTGTGCTGACTCGTACGTACGTGGGGTGCCACCCATACTCTTTGGGTCTTTCTCCGAGGTAGGTCCTGGGTCTACGTGTACAGTCACCAAGGACTAAACTCCCTCTCGTGTAGAACGGCACCGGGGACTGTCTCCCTCCGTTACCCTCGGCCTTAGACTAAAGAGGTCTGGGGGACGGCACTCGTCGGAGACCGACACTACGATAGAGGTGAAACTACAACAACGACAATTATTTAACATCCAAACGTTCGTGGTAGTAAACGCCAGAAACTCAGAAAAACTCGAGAAATCGACGAGGACAATCACGTAGGGGTGACACTACCTAACTTGGCCCGTGTGGAGTTTTGGGTGTGCCACTTCAGGATTGAGGGTCGTGCAGTTGTACACTGGAATAAACCTTTACTCCAGGAACGTCTACCTTAATCGACTCAGTAGTGATCGCGTCACGAGGGGGAGCGTGAGTCAGGGGGGCACCACAGGTTGAGAAACACTGGAGTGCCTGACATCGGGCGGTCCGACGAGAGAGGCACCCTAAAAAGTCCGTTCTTACGACCTCACCCAACGGTACGGGAGGAGGTCCCCTAGAAGGGTTGGGTCCCTAGTTTGGGTCCAAAGGACGTCGAGGACGTGACCGTTCACCCAAGAAAATGGTGACTCGGTACATCCTTTGGGGATGATCTCATCCGTCCCGGAGATTAGGTCGTGCTGACAGTAGAAATATTTTTTCCTGTAGACTTACATCCTTTTGAGGTACACTTCTGGCTCGATCCGACGGTGTTACTTCGTTAGTAGTCTTCGAACCTCTTTCCGGACCTTGTCTAGGAAGAGATCACTGAAGTCTCCCTTGTACCGGGGTTGTGTGGAACTGGAGTCCGTAGCTCGGAGGTCTATTTGAAGACAACAAATTAGGTGGGTTAAGCACTACGAAACACTGTTTGTCGAAGTTGTTGTGGAGACTTTCCGAAGTAATGGAGGGACAGGACGGACGTTGTTTGCGACATCAGTTGAGTCCGCGGAGTTCTAGAAGGGGAAGACACACCCTGGAATACTGAAAGTGAGAGAATAGGACTAGAACCCACCGGAACCGGACGTCATCGAACTTCGTCCTAAATTTAAGGACCAGGCTCTGACTCCAGTCTAGTGTCGTCACCGTCGATTTAGGATCCGTGATCTGGTCACCAGTGACTGTTCCGGGACCGGGAAGTCGAAACGTCTTTTCTTGAGGGTACTTCTTCCTTTCGTCGCTCTGTTCATTTCACAAATGATCTTCCTTTTTTCTCAGGTCGTGCACGCCTATCTGTGGACCCACCTGAGTCTCGCAACGCGGGAACACTATCAAACTTAATGAATATACCCCGTAAAGAAGACTCAAACGAAACTGGTTAGTAAAACTGAACGGATCAAGACTCAGACATAAACTATATAGAGTCCTAGGAGGGGATGCGTGAGTGTGTAGAGAGTCGGTTCTACATAAGGTTCTTTCTCCGGATACCCATCGAATCGTAGTGAGGGGAGACCTGGAGGTTCTTCAAAAGATCAGTCCTTCCAGAGGAACTGAAACTCTTACTCTTCATACACCAGGATAACAACAATAAATCAGCGATACAGTACGGACTGAGAAACGTCGGGGTACCCGATATCGGGTGGTCCAAGGAGACAGGTACCCTAAAGGGTCCGTTCTTAGGACCTCACTCGACGGTAAAGGAGGAGGTCCCTTAGAAGGGCTGAGTCTCTACCTTGGACACAGAGGACGTAATCGTCCGTCTAAGAAATGGTGACTCGGTGGTCCCTTCGGGTCAAACACCAGATAATAGAGAATGGACCCGTCCCTGGTCGAAGGAGAGAACTGACAGGACGATAATCCTGTACTTTAAACCTTAAATCTGTACTATAAAATCTCAAAGACAGATGTCCCTTACTGGGGGGTTAACGAGTGGGTCACCCCCGAGTAGAAGGAGCACGAAGTTAGGGTTTCGTTTACACAGGAGAAAAATCGGTGTCCTCTCTTCCTCGAACAGGTATCGTACCCCCTTACGATATGAGACGATAGGTTGTACTGTGTGACTAGTCCAAGTCTTAGTGGCTACGTCTACTCCACTCCCGGACTCCTCAGTCCAGTAGTCGGAATGTTAAACATCTACTCCTAAGTCTTTCTTCTTAACAAAACCCAGAGTGGTGACGAGTAAGTATCTTCCCTACACTTTTGTCGACTCCTTAAGACTCCGAGGGAGGTGACATGAAAAGTAGTAAAGTAAGGATCCGAATAAGGGGTCGTTTCTGAAAACAGTGGTCGACGGGACTTCACACGAAAGAACGAGTAATCTTCAATTAACGTAAATGATCTCCCTGGAACTACTTCAGTAGAAACATTGGAGAAGACAGTAGGACCCGCCTCCACAACTTATTTGTAAAACTAACCTAACTAGTCTCGTACGAAAGGACAAGTTTCGATCGTCTAAGTGTTTCCTTATTCTGCGGTCCGGTCAAAAAAGAGTTTCACACGGGTCTCCTTGGAACGTCCTCATTTTGTACTGAAGAAAAAAAAAAAAAGTTTATATAAAGTCAAAATGTTGTTCGGTTTATTTTAAATCATTGTTGGATTGACCATGTCAAAAAGTATGGGAGAAAGGAGTCAAGTGGAACCTTAGAGTGAAAGTCGCGTCATTTTAGATGGTTTGGATAGTCTAAAAAACAAGGTACTTCAACATACCATAACGTGTCGTTTCCTTGGAGAGTGTTTATTTAGAAGGTCAAAAAGGCGTCTACATAATCTTACTCAAAAACCCCCCGCCCGCCTCCGTTCCCCGACACGACCCAGAAACAAGGACGTGTGCCCCCAAAAGAGATCAACGTCGTTCACCCCCGACGAGAAGTAACGCCACGCACCCGAAGAGTGACGCCACCGAAAAGAACACCTCGTGTCCGAGGTCCGCGTGCCCGAAGTCTTCGACGTCGTACGTCCGAGTCGTCAACACCGAGGACCCGAGATCTCGAGTCCGAGTCATCAACACGGTGTACTCGAATCAACGAGGAGTCGTATATCTTAGAAGGGTCTGGTCCCTAGTTTAGACACAGGGGACGTAACCGTCCGTCTAAAGACAGATGACACGGTGGTCCTTTCAGGGCCTCACTCAAAAGTACGTCGACCGGAGAGACACGTTTGTCACTCATGGTACAAAGTCGACGTCTGGATATCTTTCAACTGGAACCTCTTATTTAAATACGAGGACTAGGTCTGACGACTGAATCAAAATTTACTTCGTAAGATTCGGAGGCGACGTCTGCCATGTAACTCTTAAAGACCCCCACTCTGTCCTTTTGTCTGGGGTCCACTACAAATTGAGTGTCCTTAAGGAGACAAGAGTCGAACCCGACGTGTCTCCTTAGTGGACGGACTTCTCGAAATTTTAGGTTCGACGGACGAGGGGTAGGGTCTCAGATTCATTTGACCAGACTCACTCCGGAACTAGACCCCCAAAAATTCTTGAGGAGGTCCCTACGAGACACGTCCGTACTACCATTGGGACCGTGATATCGAAACTCTCTGACTTTGTAGGAGACGATTCTTCCACTGGTTGAGTACTCAAACGTGTCCTGAGGGGTCAGACTTTTGAGTTTCAAGGTACAGGGGAAGTCACGACCCTCGTGACCCTGACAACCGGTAGATTTTTTCTAAACGTAGGCGTACGTTGATTTCTGGTTGTCCCGTGTCTCGTCCTTCGTTTCGTGCCTCGGATTGTGAAAGGGTCAATCCGCGGAGGAGGGGAGGGGTCGCGGTCGAAGGAGGTGGAAGAGGAAACCCTTGACGACGTTCCCACACCGACGGGGTCCCGAGGTCGGGACTAAAGAACTATTAAGTTTTCGTAAAGGGCCAACCGGACTTTAAAGACAAAGGACAAGAGAGGGTGTGATAAAAATCCACGTCGTCTGTCAAAGACGGACCCGGACGGGATGGGTGGGGCCACAGATAGGGTCGGGGACCTTGGGTCGTCCCACCCGGATGTCCTACTTCCCGGACTAGGGTCCCCGATCCCGGGACGGTAGGTCCCCCCGCCACCTCACGGGTCCACCGCGACAGCGGTGGGGGTACCGGGTGAGACTGAACCACCCCACGGGGGTCCGATGTGACGAAAAAACAAATAGAATGTTCGAAATTTTATTTATCATAAAGGGGTAAAGGAAAAGGAATCCGGACCGACAAGATTCGAAGGACATAGAAATACATAGTCAGATGTCGGAGTCAAGTCAAGTCAAGTCAGGGAGTTACCACAGACTGAGAAACGTTGGGGTGCCTGACGTCGTGTGGTCCGGAGGGACAGGTAGTGGTTGAGGGCCTCAAATGAGTTTGAGTACAGGTAACTTAGCCACTACGGTAGGTTGGTAGAGTAAGAGACACAGGGGATTTCCGACTCTTTGGGTTATCCTCCCGGATAGTTCATCGGGGTGATGTTAATGGGTGCGACCTATCGTTTCAAAGTCCGGACTTCCCGACGGAAATCAGACAGTTTGTGAAGGACACACAATCCGTGACATAAATAAGACAAGCTCAAGTGTCGTCGTAGTACTCTACTGTTCTCGGAGATAAAGACCCAGTCCTGGGACTCCGAGTCTCTCCGTTTGTTGAATGGGGTCCAGTGTGTCGTCGTCCCGACAGTGGACTGGGGTCTACCTGACCGACTATCAGACGTACCGTCGTAACGGGGTTGAGAAAAGGTGGTAACGGGAAGAGTCCTCTGAAACATCAGTAAAACAAAAGGAGACTAGTGAGGGAGGGAGGGGGTACTTTAAAATTATCATACCTCTAGGACGCATAGACACATCCATGATATACCGATGTATTATGTGTTTGTCTCTCTCTGACAAAAGGAGAAGTTCTTGGTGACGTGGGGGAGCCCCCACCAGAGTGAGGACAATTCTTCCGGTCGTCCCGGACTTCAGACTGACTAAGGAAGGAAATCATAACCTATATCCATCTCTTCACTTCACTTCACAATCAGTGAGTCAGCACAGGTTGAGAATAGCTGGGGTGTCTGACATTGGGTGGTCCGAGGAGACAGGTACCCTAAAGGACCCGTTCTTATGACCTCACCCAATGGTAAAGGAAGAGGTCCCCTAGAAGGACTGGGTCCCTAGTTTGGGTCCAGAGGACATAACGTTCCTTCTAAGAAATAGAAGAGTCGGTAGTCCCTTCGGGTCCACCTCCCCTTCCCATTTAGGTATTTCTTCCAAGAGGGTTTACTTAGGAGGGGTTTTGAGGTCACACTTGTCTTCTCGACCAAGTATTCTCCTCGAGCTACAGTTTGTACAGACGTCTCCCGACTTCCGTCCTGGTAAGGTGGAGGACCTCTCAGTAGGATGGTTTTAGGGACTCATCGATGAATCTTTGTGTGGACAAAATAAAAATGTGGTCATGTATAATTGAATCCCGGTGTTTACAGAGGAGAAAGACCGTAAACCCCAGATCAAGGAACTGGTCGCTAGCTTGGACCCGGGGGACGTAACGTTCGTGTCTCGGAATCCGTGACCTGGTGATCCCTTCAGAGAAAGGAAATTAAACACAAAAAGAAAAAAAGAAACCGGGACAGTGTGTCGAACACCCTAGAATTAAGGGGCTGGTCCCTAACTTGGGTGTGTGAGTCGTCCCTTTCATGTCTCAGGATCGGCGACCTGACGCTTCCTTAAGGGAGTATGTAATAAAACTTAAGTATAAAGATCTTGTATGAAAACTTTTACGACGACATCTATCTCAACAGAAGAAAAGATTTCACCCAGAAAGACCACTACAAACCGGGTCTTCCACTTGTTTGTCGAAAAGGACACTCAGCCAGTTCCGTCCGGTTGGTCAGGTGTCTCGAGACTGGTAGTGCATTGTGTCTGGGTCTGGAGGTGTGACTTAAGGTCCGTCCTCGTCCGTCTCTTTCTACAAAATGCTATGCCAGTACTTTAGGACCAAATAAACTGAGGGACCACCGAGTCTGTCATTTCTTAGACAGACGTTAAGTCTTCTGGGCCGAATCTAAGGGACCCAGCCCTTCTAGGGGACCTCTTCCTTAACCGTGGGGTGGGGTCGTAAGAACAGACCCTTTAGGGTACCTGTCTCCTTCGACCGCCTGATGTCAGGTACCCCAGCGTTTTCTCAGCCTGTGCTGACGAGCTGATCGTAGTCTAGGAACAAATAAACTGTGTTCGCACAACGGGTAGAAGAAACACGGTGTCCCACCTCGACGACCCCCACCCCGGGGCGGCAGGCACACCACCACAGACGCAGGACCACAGTGTCGTCGACCGTGCGACTCGGAGGGGCTCCGTCCAGGACGAGATGCAGTGACTAGACGATTTGGAAACTGTAGTGGACGGGGGACGAGGCATGGTCTTGGGAGACCCCTGGCGTCGCTCCTGCGTCGGCTCAGTCTCGTGAATAGGACTGTACCGGAGCGCCGAACGGGCAGCTCTGGGAGTCCCCGTCCACACAAATACGTAGAACGACAGGGGACACAGATCGTGCCACGGTGCGCACAAGGCTCGTGACTTATTTATGAACAACGTGGGCATTGGTTTACGTGTGCGCTCACTTTCTTAGTGAGGGACTCGTCCCTCCTATCGTTCGGGTTACCACAGGGTTCCTCGGTCTGTCGAGATATCCCTTGTCCTCATCATTGGTCTTGTGGACCTGTCGTGTGGTTGGCGATCAGGACCACAAATTAGCACATCCCTTGGACGTGGGACATTAAAACAATCAGTGGTTATTCAGGGAACAAAAATTTTAGGAACAATCCCTTTTACTTCGTCGACTCATACCATGCCTTTACAGATGTGGGGGCAGTGGGTCCGTGACGGGTTTCACTACCCTTAAGGCGACCCCGGGGACTCCCTGACGAAGTGTCTGTCTGCCGGTGGTCCTCCCGGCCCCACGTTCGACCCCATTGTGACTATGTGTGTCAGGACAGTACCGTGGGTGGGGTCATAGACAGAGTAGGAGTGTGCCGGGGTCCTTCGTCCGTCGAAACCTCACCAACAACAAGTCGGCGAGTCACCACAAGCTGAGACGCTGGGGTACCTGACGTCGTGCGGACCGGAGGGACAGGTAGTGGTCGAGGGCCTCGAACGAGTTTGAGTACAGCCACTACGGTAGGTCGGTAGAGTAGGAGACAGCAGGGGAAGAGGAGGACGGAAGTTAGAAAAGGTTACTCAGTCGAGAAGTGTAGTCCACCGGTTTGATAATCTCGAAGTCGAAGTCGTAGTCAGGAATGTTACTTATAAGTCCCAACTAAAGGAAATCCTACCTGGGGGTAAATACGAACTCTTCAAACCCCTTCGACCCCTCTTTGAGCCGGCGGAGCCCACGTCTCCACCTCCTTCTTCTTCCCATCTCCTCCCCCAGCCTCCGCCCTTGTCTCCTACGCGGGTTTGGAGTCGGGACTTCTGTGCAGGTCAGCGCGATGGCGCAAGTCGGTGGTCCACCGTCGGGGTCCGGTCGACTCGACTGGTGCCACAGGCCCGCCGGTGGGTCTCGCGTCGGACTCCGTCTCCGGCTTCTCTCACACCCCTTCTCCGGTTTCCTGTGTTGTGTGTGTGTGTGTTGTGTTTGTGTGTGGTGTTGTGGATATGTGGTGTGTATGTGTGAGGTGTGTGGTGAATGGTGTGTGTTGTGGATATGTGGTGTGTATGTGTGAGGTGTGTGGTGAATGGTGTGTGTTGTCGATATGTGGTGTGTATGTGTGAGGTGTGTGGTGAATGGTGTGTGTTGTGGATATGTGGTATGTATGCATGACATATGTGGTGAATCAACCGAAGTTTGAGTTGTAAGTCTTTTGATTCTAGTACCGTAGACCAGGGTAGTGAAGTACCGGTTGTCTACCCTTTGTCACCTTTGTCACTCTCTGAAATAAAACCGCTCGAGTTTTAGTGACGTCTACCACTGACGTCGGTACTTTAAATTTCTGTGAATGAGGAACCTACTTTTCGATACTGGTTGGATCTGTCGTATAATTTTTCGTCTCTGTAATAAAACGGTTGTTTCCAGGTAGATCAGTTTCGATACCAAAAAGGTCACCAGTACATACCTACACTCTCAACCTGATATTTCTTTCGACTCGCGAGTTCTTAGCTACGAAAACTTGACACCGCAACCTCCTCTGAGAACTCTCAGGGAACCTGACGTTCCTCTAGGTCGGTCAGGTAGGATTTCCTCTGATCAGGACTTATAAGTAACCTTCCCGACTACGACTTCGACTTTGAGGTTATGAAACCGGTGGACTTCACTTCTTGACTGAGTAACCTTTTCTGGGACTACGACCCCTTCTAACTTCCGGCGTCTTCCCCCGTTCTCTCTTACTCTACCAACCTACCGAAGTGGCTGAGTTACCTGTACTCAAACTCATTTGAGGTCCTCAGACACTACCTGTCCCTTCGGACCGCACGATGTCAGGTAACCCCATCGTTTCTCAGCCTGTACTGACTCGCTGACTTGACTTGTGTGGTGAATGGTGTGTGTGTGTGGTGTGTTGTGGATATATTGTGTATGTCTGGTGGTGGCAAGACCATCTACGATTGCAGAAAGAGGTCGAGAAGATAGGAGAGGGGGAGGGAAGAAGAGGAGTCATAGATGTTTAAGGTTTGGAGAGTAGTAATAGAAAAGGGTTTACGAGGACAGAGTACGGAGAGAGGGGGTAGGTGAGGGGTTTATAGTCGCAAAGGGAGGGGAAATACAGTCTTCATTTGCTTTTGGAGGACGGTCGTCTTACAAAAGACGAAACAGTTCACGAAAGAGCGGGAGAAAGAGGAAACTGACAGAGTTGTTAGGAGTCTCCGTTCATAATAGTAGCGGTAAAAATCTTTGTCCTTTGTTAGAGTTCCCCACGTGAGGACCGGGTAGGTCTCTCCTGCCCTGGTCTCCGGTCGGGAAGTTCGAGGCCCTCACAGGGAACCGGAGACGTTGGGGGTGTCCACTACGGGGTGTAAGAATGAGTTGTGAGGGGCGAGGTCTGTGGGTCTCCGGACGGGAGACACATGGTTGTACCGTCTTCGTCCCACACACCTCTACCTCCCAGAGACGGGGGCCCCGGGGGCGAGTAAGTCTCTCCCCAAGAGGTGACCCGGACGAAGAGGGCTCCGAGGTGGGAGGGTTCCGGTCTCGAGTCAAAGAGGTCCCGGACTGTACCTACCTTCATCTGTACCTGCCTTCCTCTCTTCTGACTCTTTCAGTGGACTTCGAAATTTTTACCCACGAAGACAACTTTACACGGGGTCCATAAATGCGGAGTTGTGTCTCGAGGGTCCCTGGTCCCAAGGACCGTACGGGACCGGTGTGTCGTGTCTCCGGTTCTGGAGGTGGGTGCTAAGGAGGGGAGTTCGACTAATTCAAGTTGTCTTCCCGAGTACGGAGGATTCCCTCCGTGCTCCGTGGAAGTACTCGTGACGGACCTGTGCCCAAAGAGGCAGACGCACACGCCTGGAGGTCCACCCAGGAGTGTCGCTACGACCCTTCGTCCTTATTGTGACTTGTGGACTCTGTCCCTGTCCGTCTCCTACCGTGACCCACTGTCCACTGTCACGCCGAGGGTTCGAGACGGAGAGATCCCTTCGGGGCGGAGGGGTGGAGGTTGGGCTCAGGGAACGTCCGACTCGGGGAAGTCCCACCGAAAGTCTGGAAGCGAACACCCTCGACGAAGACCGGAACCCTCTCCGGGGTTTCCGAGCCGGAAGTAGGATCCCGGTGCTGATCTCACCCCGCTCGTTCCATTGGTCCCGTATTTACATCCCCGTGAGGGGACCCGTGGAGAAAATACAGAGGGATCATGGTCGGCTCGAGAGCGGAAGGTCGAGGTGCTGCTGAGATAGAGGAAGGGTCCGTAGGACGAGGGTCCTAGACGTGATAAAGATGGAGACACAGACTTTTTACCCTCCGCATCTAGAGTGTGTCGACCATGCTACTGGTTTACTCTATTTCGACATCAAAGGTTCGGAAAAAATCGAGGTCTTAGGTAACAAACGAAACAAAAATTTTAATAAAAATAAAAAACCTTGTAAATAGTTTCATCGTATCCAAGTACCGACTTAGGAAACTCTCCGACGAGACACTGTGTTGTCCCAAGAATCCCTAGTCCTTTCACTGTTTCTTGTTTCTGGGATAAACACAGGTGAACGTCCCCTGTAAGGGCCGGCACCCACTTTTACAGAGAGAGTCACCACCCATAGGGTCTACAATTCTATCGGGAGCCGTCTCCCACCCGTGAGTTGTTACCGGCCAATCCAGTCTTAGTCTTACACACGACTTATGAGGTAACTGACTACCTACCTATTTAGTTTACATTATGTATGCATACTGCCTTATAATAGGTCGGAGGATTTTACCTACGCCTGTACCTATGCATCGTTGCACCCACTTCAAACTCCTGTAGTACGATTCACTATATTCGGTCAGTGTTTCTGTCAATGACACACTCAGGTGAGTATTCTCCATGAATCAGTTGAAGTGTCTCTGACCTTTCGTCTTACCACCAACAGTCCCCGACCCTCTTCCCCCGCTGTCCCTCCAAATTCCACATACCTCAAAGTCAAGACATTCTCCTTCTTCAAGACCTCTGGACACCGTGTCGATACATCTCATGATGACTGCACATGTAAATTTACCAATTGTTCCAGTCAAAATATACCACAAATTTGGCGTTAATTTTTATTCATTTATTGTTATTTTCTTGGGATCAGTTTGTCCCCGGCTAGTTTGTGATCCAACCTTTAAACTCTGCACGTCGGTCCTCGTGGGGAGGGGGAGGGGTGTCAGAGTGGGTCGTCTTTCTTTTGTTTAAAGATCGTTGGTGATACGGTCGGAGTTTCCCCTTCCCTTCAGTGTTCCGTGTGACACCTCCTCCACCTGCCCTCAAACGAGTGCCCTACGAACTCTCTTACATACTCAATTGTCAGACAATACACCCAACTTCCGGTCGACTTCACAGAGGAAGGGTCCGTGGTTTGACGTCTGTAGTCGAGTCACGACCATCTGGGAGTAGATTACTGACAGACCTAAGGACCAAGGAATAAGACACGTTCGGACCCCATGTGTTCGTCCCGAGGAGTTGTGTGAAGGTCCCGGTCTCAAGGGGGACGTCGTCGATGGACCTCTGGGGTCTGTCGACCGTCGATCTACCTTGGGGGATCACTGACGCGACAAAGACAGAAGGTCTTCGATGACGGGAGTTTTCACCCGTAGTACTGTACCGAAACCGTCTCGGTCACGGGACCGGTCCTCCCTCGTCCCACCTAGGTAGGTCTTCTGTTCACCACTTCTATAAAGACTCGGGAACCCGTTTCTCGGACCCGTATTCGAACGTCTCCACTCGAGCAGTCCCATCGGTCCCCGACCTCTACCTTCGGTTCGGGGTAGTGGTTCTCGGAACCGAGATGGTGAAGTCTTTCTTTACGAAGTACTCGAGTACTATCTACTGTCTGTGAACTGAGTTGACCAGAATCAATCTGGAGGATTGTGGGATTGTCCACCCACGGCTACGAGACAGAGTGTCTTTACCTCTGCTTCCGAGACTCTCCAACTGTCAGTATGTCAGTTCCTCCGTGCCTCCTCCCTAACCTTTAGTTCAGACGGAGACTCCAGGGTCGTGGTGCCAGAGGGTAAGGGGTGGAACTTGGACCCGTTGGTCGGCGGTACCGGTAGGTCCCGAAGTTGTGTCACTGAAGTGGTTGAACCGAAGAGACTCATCCATTCCTAGTCGAGTCCTTCTCGTAGAAGGTCGGTGACTCGTTATCTTTCACAGTTCCACTCTCCCACCGACGGCCCGAGAGTTTTTGGACGAAGGATTGAGAGATGGAAAGGGTTTCCGGACGGCCAAAGGTTTGGAAAAGAAGGACGGAAAGATCGAAGTCTTAGAGGGTGGGGGATTAGGGACCAGAATCCTCTTTTTACTGGGGTATGTAACGTAGGACCGGACAGCTCCGGTCAGAAAAGACGAGATCGAGGCTCAAAAGAGTTAGGACGGAGAAAAGAAGGGAAGAGGTCGGAGAGGAACGGTGGGACCCTAGGCCGAGGTAAAAGGATGGTCCTTGTATAGATAGAAGGAGGTAGAGAGTAAAAGTGGCTTCCCTTTGTCTGTTGTTTTGTCGCGATGTTTGTCTTCGCCTCCTAAGAACCCGACCTTAGGAGGGTCCCCACCCGAGTCGAGCCCCCTCCTCTGTAAGGACCCAACGCCGGCCCTCAGTTCCCAATAGAGACTCGACTAACGTGAATTTTGACCAATGGAGTGAAGTTTCCCCGAAAATCACGATCAACACCCAAGACCGTTAGTCTCGGACAGGGGACTCGTGAGTCTTTTGGACACTCTTCCTTGTCTCGGTCTCCGGGACGGTGTGGTCGGGGACGTCCAGGGTCCGTATCGTGAGTCCGAAACCCCTGTCTTAAGTCTCGATAAAGGTCAGTATCGACCCTTAGACCGGAGAGGAGTCCCACCGGAGAAAACACTGTTTCCCTCTTTGACTCCGTCTCCTGTCCACCCTGGATCACGACCATGGATACGATTCGTCCATCACGTCCTCGTTACTCCTCTGGGGGACCCTGGGGACCTGGACAGAGAGACGAGGGGGGTGGAGGTTCCACGAACGGAGGAAACGTCCGAGAACGGAGTGGTGGACGTCGCTGTCACGAGTTGTTTTTCTTCTGGTCCCCCTGGGTCTTAGGTCGTATACAGCATGAAGTGTGTACGAAAGGGTCCTGGACGCGAAACCCAGGCAAGAGATCCTATTTAATCTTTCTTGTCCCTGAAGGGACCGACAGGTCGCGACTTCTGAAGTGGAAGGTCCCCATACCCAAAGTGGGGCCGGTCCCCCGCCTCTAGGGTGTACGGAACACCGGTTCTTTTGTTTTGTACTTTGACTTCGTTGTAACATTGTTTAAGTTCTTTCTAAAAATTTACCAGGGGCAGTTTTTTAATAAAAATTTTTAAATCTTATTATTAACTACCGGAAATGTGACTCGTGATTATGGTTCCTAAAACGTATGTAAAAGTGGAAATTAGGAGGATCGGTGGGTCGTTCCGTCCACAATGTGTAGATTTTTACTCCTTTTACAGAGTTGTAGTGATTAGTAATCCCTTTATGAGTAGTTTTGGTGTTGTATGGTGAAGTGTGGGAATCCTACCGATGATAGTTTTGTGTTGTCTTTTATTCACAACCGTTCTTATGTCTCTTTAACCTTGTGAATCCGTGGTAATCACCCTTACACTTTACCATGTCGGTGATTTCTTTTGTCGTGACACCAAGGAGTTTGTCGACTTTTACCTTAATGGTAACTAGGTCGTTGGGGTGATGACCCGTATATGGGTCTTCTTGCCTTTCGTCTCAGAACTTCTCTATAAACCTATCGGTACAAGTGTCACCGTAGTTGTTCTCGGTTCTCCGACTTCGTTGCGTTTACAGGTAGTTGTCTACTTACCTATTTATTACCATATGTGTATGTTAACTTATAATAAGCCGGTAGTTTTTCTTCTAAGACTGTTGACGATGTTATCAGTGTTTTTCTATTTGTGACAACCCGTTAATTAGATACTGTTTCCTCCTTTCTTATATGTTCACCTTTTCTGTTAGAGAAATTGTTCACCACGACTCCTTTGACCTGTCGATGCACATTTTGTAACTCTTATCTTGTGAAGGAGTGTGATACATGTTTTTATTTGAGTTTTACCTAATTTCTGGATTTACATTCTGGACTTCGGTATTTTGAGGATCCTCTCTTGTATTCGTTTTGTAAGAAACTGTATTTAATGTCGTTATAAAAAAACAAGACAGGGAATTCCGTTTTCTTTATTTTCGTTTTTATTTTTTATATCCTGGATTAATTTGAATTTTGAAATACGTACCGTTTCCTTTGGTGACTGTTTTGTTTTTTTTTGTTGGATGTCTTACCCTCTTTTATAAACGTCCACTATACTGGTGGTACCCCAATTGTAGGTTTTGAGATATTTGTCGAGTATGTTGAGTTATAGTTTTTTTTTTTTTTTTTTTG